>JALAZF010000545.1:2400000-3600000 GCA_022829125.1 Lathyrus tuberosus
GTTTTTAACATTTGAAATATTTTTTCTCCCTTTATTTTCCAAACTTAATTGATTTCCAATTATTTTTTGGGTATAAACATGGTTTTTCAAACATTAATCCAATACCACAATTCGTTTTTCACACATGTTTAACAATTTTGATCATTTTAATTGAATTTTTATTTAATTAAAATATATTTTGAAAACAAATTAGGGTTTTGATCAATTCAACCCTCATCAAATCTTTTTCAAACACTTTTGGGCCTCTAATAGAGTGTAAGACCCATCCCTTATAAATAAAACTTTTTGGGCCTCAGTGCATTGTATAAGTCCCAATACGCTAATGAAATCTTGGTGCGATCGTCATTTTTCAAACAAAACCCTTGGGCCTCTCCTTGATTTGTAAGCCCCATCTTTTCTTTTAAAATCATTTTTGGGCCTCTAATAGAGTGTAAGACCCAACCCCCTTTTAACCAAAACTTTTTGGGCCTCAGTGCATTGTATAAGTCTCGGTACGCTAAAGAAATCTCGGCACAATCGCTAGTTCAAAAATCAAACCATCTGGGCCTACCCTTGTGTTATAAGCCCCATTCCTTTTCTTTAAACACCTTTGGGCCTCTTGAGAGAGTGTAAGACCCATCCCTTTGTACAGAAAACCTTTTTGGGCCTCAGTCACTTGTATAAGTCCCTGTACAAATAGTGCAATCACTGATAAAACCTTGGGCCTCTCCTTGAGCTGTAAGCCCCAATAATCTTTTCAAAGAACTTTCTCCTTTAATTTTGAATATAATATTGTTATCAAAGCTTTCTTTGTTGAACAACTAACAAAACAGCATGGAAGCTCTACAGCCGATTAAGTGTTTACCCGCTTTCTTTATCCGCTTTCATATATATATATATATATATATATATAACTGTATTGTAGGGCTGCTCACTGTAAGTCTTATTTCACAAACTTTTATATACTTGCTATATATCCAATGTGTAATACTAGTATAGTTATTTAGAGTTTTCCCCGGCAACTACGTCTAGCACTAGGTAAAGCCCTGTTTGTCACTCTTAAATACAGCCAAAACTAGACCCCCCATAGGATTACCAGATACAGTCTTCCCTCCTCTTGGGGTTAAACAATATAGAAACGTGAAAGGCAGCATTCTCAGTGAACCATTTCTCAGACTGTCACGCTTAGAAATTGTCAAAGAAACTCTACTCCCCAGAGATGATCTTTTCTCGGTGAATGGCATCTCTTGAGTTTCTTCAAACCTCGAACTTTCATGAAATGATCTCTTCTCGGTGAATTGCATTTCTTGAACTTCTATTGGATTTTTCATTTCCTTAAAGAACAGGAAATAACCCTAATCCTCTGATCAATCCCAAAGCACAACCTTACGTTTAATCTTTATAAGAACTGATTTTCTCTTTTATCCAACATACTGGACCTGTCACTAAACTGAAACAGTCACCAGCACAGTTAGCTTTCTCTCGGGCTTTGTACAATGATTTTACCCAACGGAGCTAACCTTTTCAGATTCTCTTGTTGAGTCCAACTTTTAGCCTCCATCTCGGGCTTCGTACGAGATACCAATCACTCTCTTGGTGAGTATAAAAGACTCTCTTGTTGAGTCAATCACCTGTCAAACACACTCTCTTGTTGAGTCACCTCCCTTTAGCCTCCATCTCGGGCTTCATACGAGATAGAAAAACACTCTCTTGTTGAGTATAAAAGACTCTCTTATTGAGTCAAACCTTTTAACCTCCGTCTTAGGCTTCATACAAGACACATATAAAACACTCTCTTGTTGAGTATAATAGACTCTCTTGTTGAGTCGATCTCCTTTTAGCCTCTATCTCGAGCTTCGTACGAGACAACAAAACACTCTCTTGTTGAGTATAAAAGACTCTCTTGTTGAGTCACTTCCCTTTTAGCCTCCATCTCGGGCTTCGTACGAGACGCTAAATCACTCTCTTATTGAGTATAAAAGACTCTCTTGTTGAGTCACTTCCCTTTTAGCCACCATCTCGGACTTTGTACGAGACACTAAATCCCTCTCTTGTTGAGTATAAAAGACTCTCTTGTTGAGTCAAACCTTTTTACCCTCCGTCTTAGGCTTAATATAAGACAGATAAAATATTGTCTTGTTGAGTCAAACCTTTTAGCCACCATCTTGGGCTTCGTACAAGACACATAAAAGCACTCTCTTGTTGAGTCAGTCACTTTATAGCACCCTCTTGTTGGGTCAATCGCCTCCTCTTAGGCTTTGTATAAGGAAACCCCGGTTGGGTCAGTCAACCTTTTAGCATCAAAGTTGTCCCTTGCTCAAAGCATACAAACCTTAACAACTCCTCTTTAGAGATGACAAATTTTCTCTCATCCAAAACCCTTTAGCTTCACATCTTGGGCTTTGAACAAGATACAAACCACCTTTAGCTTCATGTCTTGGGCTTTGAACAAGACACCAAAACAACCTCTTTCCTTCCATAGTGTAGCGAGCGATTTTGGACGCGGTTCTTAAGCGCTGGTCGCTCTCTGCGGTTGAGCGTACTACAGGTCGATTCATTTTTTATCCTATTGTGAGCTGAATAAGGAAGGGAAATAGATGTCTCCAATTAACCCTGCTTTGCATACTGAGTTTAAACAGCGGTCTGTTAGGTTACGAATGCTATCAATGTGGGGGGCCTTTTGTACTGGTTATTTGTATTTTCGCCAATACTGTTTTCTCTCTTTCTTGGATTTTCTGGCGGGGAACGAGGATTAGGATGTTAGGACTGATGCTTTTGATAGATACATGAGAGTATGGGATTTTGGGTTTTTGTTTAGTGTGCTCGCTAAGATTTTTCTTTCAATCTTATGCCTACGTATTCCCGTTTACCGAAACAGGGAAATCAGAGCGTTCGTAGTTCCTCCTATTCTATGGGAGGAAATGGTTGTTTTTTTGGTGTCTTGTTCAAAGCCCAAGACGTGAAGCGAAAGGTGGTTTGTATCTTGTTTAAAGCCCAAGATATGAAGCTGAAAAGTCTGTTTGTATCTTGTTCAAAGCCCAAGATATGAAGCTAAAGGTGTTGACTTTAGAGAGAATTTGTCATCTCTAAAGGGGTATGTTTGTCACAACTGTTGGGTGACTGACTGTAAAGGAGGATTACTTTAACCGGGATTTGTGAATCCGGCAATGCCATAATTTCCTTTATAGGGATTTTAACCTGAAGGATAAGACTTTAACTCAGTGTAGAGCAATGCCATCTTTCCTTAGGAATTTCTCATGCTAAAATAGGGACAGTGGCATGGATGTAGATGATCCAGAGGCTTGCTGGTTACAGCGATTAGATGAAAGGGAAGGACTTGTTGATGTTTGTGTACTGTGAACGAGGCACATCTTTGATGCTAAAAGGTTAATTGGATCAACCAGTGGTTTTCTTATATAAAGCCTAAGAGGAGGCTAATATGTGTCTCGTACAAAGCCCGAGAGAGAGGCTAAAAGGTTTTGACTCGACGATGGAGTCTTTTGGTATCTCGTATAAAGCCCGAGATGAAGGCTATTTGACTCAACAAGAGAGTTTTTTGTATCTCGTACAAAGCCCGGGATGGAGGCTAAAGGGGTAATTGACTCAACGAGGGAGTCTCTTATGTGTCTCGTACAAAGCCCGAGAGAGAGGCTAAACGTTGTTTGACTCCGCTGGGGAGAATCATTTGTACAAAGCCCAAGAGAGACTTTGGTGACTGTTTCAGTTGAGTGACAGGTCCAGTATGCTGATTTTTACAGAGAAAATCAGTTCTTATATGAGCAACACTGTACTCAAGGATTTGATTCAAGGATCCGGGTTATTCCTGTTCTTTAAGGAAACGGGAAATCCAAAGGGTATTGAGACTGTCCGAGTCTACGGGTTTCCTTCCTATTTTAACGAAGGGGTCACTTGAGAATGTCTTTGAGACTCAAGGAAATTAGACTGTCCAAGTCTAGAGTTTCATCTTTGGTACCATGCTTTGAGAAACCGTAGTAGACTCTTTGAAAGGACTGTTCTATGCAGATGATTAAGTTCTGTTCCTATACCTTTAGGAGGTCATCGGGACAATTTGTATGAAGCCCAAGAGGAGGATGGAAACTTTTAAGAAGCCGATCGGTCCTTGTATGAAGCCCAAGAGGAGGCTATCATTCCCGGAGGAAGAGATCATTATACGAAGCCTAAGAGGAGGTTGTGAATACTTCTAAGAAGCCGGAGGGTCCTTGTACTAAGCCCAAGAGGAGGCGGGGTTGCTTTTAGGAAGCCTGTGGGTCCTTGTACGATGCCCAAGAGGAGGCCGATGCTTTTAAGAAGCCCGTGGGTCCCCAAACCCCGAGAAATTCAAGGCAAGCTATTCACAAGGAATAGATCAAGTCAGGAAAGTTCGAGAATTTGGAAGAAACTCAAAGATGCCATTCACGGAGAATACATTCATCTCTGGGAATAGAGTTTCTTGACAATTCCTAATGAGGACAGCCGAAGAGAAGACTGTATCTGGTGATCCTATTGGGGATCTAGTTGTCTATTTCTATGAATAAACGGCGTCACCTAGTTCTAGACGTAGTTGCCGGGGAAACTCTAAATATCTATACTATTATTACACAGTTGATATGAGTTTATGAAAGAAGACTTACAGTGAAACAGCCCCACAATACAGTTATATGTATATGAAAGCGGTAAATGAAAGCAATAACCACTTACTCGGTTGTAGAGCTTCCATGCTGTTTGGTTAGTTGTTCAACAAACTAAGATTGAAAACAACAGTATATTCAAAATCAAAGGAGAAAGTGCTTTGAAAAAGAAAGATTTTGGGCTTACAGCTCAAGGAGAGGCCCAGGGTTTTATCAGTGAGCGCACTGTTTGAATTTGCACAGAGGGACTTATACAAGTGACTGTGGCCCAAAAAGGTTTTCTGTACAAAGGGATGGGTCTTACACTCTCTCAGGAGGCCCAAAAAGTTTTAAGAAAAAGAGTTGGGTCTTACTACACGAGGGTAGGCCCAGATTATTTTTCCGTTTGAAATGGCGATCGCGCCGAGGTTTTCTTTTAACGCAGAGGGGCTTATACAATATCTGAGGCCCAAATTTGTTTTTGGTTAAAAGGGGTTTGGGTCTTACACTCTATTAGAGGCCCAAAAGTTTTGAATGGATCTTATAGCTCGAGGAGAGGCCCAGATGATTTTTCAAAAGGCGACGATCGCGCCGTTGGTTTTTGACGGTATCGGGACTTATACAATACACTGAGGCCCAAAAATTGTTTGGTAAAAAAAGGATTGGGTCTTACACTTTATTAGAGGCCCAAAAGGTTTTGAAAATGATTTATGAGGGTTGAATTAATCCAAAAACCCTAATTTTATTTCAAAATGTGTTTTAATTGAATAAAAATTCAATAAAAATGATCAAAAATTGTTTAACATAGGAAAAACAAATTGTGATTTTGGATTAATGTTTCACAAATTAAGTATTGACCTATAAAATAATTAGAAAGCATTAAAAGTTGCAAAATCAAGGTGGAAAAAAATATTTTAAATGTTAAAAACAATTAAAACATTAATTCTTTGCAAAAATATCAATTATATAAAATAAATAATATTTTTGGGATTTTTTGGGAAAATAAAATATTTTAACATTTTTGTGAATTATTAAAAAAAGAATCAACTCAAAATCATTAAAACTCAGAGAGAAATTAATTTTTGAATCAATTAAATAAAATCACAAAATTCAAATATTCAAATTTATGAAAATGGCGCCAAGAACACCCAAGAACACGCGCGTGTTCTGGGCTTGCCCAGATTTGCGTTTTCCATCCAATCTCACTGAATACTTAACCATACCATGCAATCCATATACCAATCAACCCGTTTCAACCTCACGATCATGTCTATAACACTTAATTTCATTTAAATTAAACATAAAACATGAAATCACGAAGAAACCTCAAGAACCCTAATTTTTGCATGAAGGCTAGGATTTTTGATACACGATTCAAATAAAGCAATTAATTGAGGGAAAACATTCCATGCATGATTATGAACATATGGCCAAATTATTGTGCAGCAAAAATTGCATGGATCATAGAGTTAGAAGAGCTCATGCGTACCACTTGCAGCTGATGATCGTGATTTGTGTAGGAGGTGTTACAGTTGTGTTGTGATGATCTGAACAGCTTCCCTAGGTGCTATGGAGTGTGTTTGAATGCTTGGACTTGATGGAAATTGGCTGAATCACTTCATGGCATCTCAACTGCACTTTGGTTAAAACCTTGAGCAATTGACTGGTGATTCTAAGAAATCAATGTTCCAGTTGTTGTTTAAGTGTTTGATCAGCTCATATGTGATGTATATGAGGTGTGTGAGTGATTGGTTTGAGTGGAATTGCCCTCTAGCTCAAAACCCGATAGTTACCTTGCTAAGAAAGGCATTTTTGCCAAGAGAAAGAGATTTTGAGAAAGGCAAGTGTTGTAGGCCTTTGGTGTACTTAAACTGAACACAATTGAGCTCTATTTATAGTAGAGCAAGTTTGTTTTGCAAGGAATAGTGAATGGCAACTGCTAAGTAGGTTTGGCCAATGTTGGCAAATGAAAATCCAAGTCTCCTCTAGCCATTGACTAGAGGTTAGGGCACAGAGCTTTGGTTCCCTTGGTCTTGGATAAGTCTTGACTGATTTCAGATGAGAATGGCTTAGTCCATGCCACCTTGATGCTTCCATTGAATGCTTGAATCCAAATTTGGAGTCTTGTCCCTATTTTGGCCATTCTAGGTTCAACATGCTATTTCTTGTTCCATGGACTTTGGAGGCTTGGCTCAGTGATTGTCCCCTTTAGATTCAATCCTCAGATGTGTCCAAGTGGATAGGAGCATTTGAATTTGGCTGATTTTGGAAAATCGAGCAAAATTGTAAATTCTGCCTTGCCTTTGACAGATTTCAGCAAGGCAACTTGCCAATGTCATATCTCATGGTGTAAGTTGAATTTGGTAATGTTCTTGACCATTTTGGAAAACCCTTACATGATACAACAATTGTTTGAACATGTTTGGTTTTGATCTCTTTTGAATCCAAGTGAAAAATCCCCCTACATTTGGCAAAAAGTAAGGCAAAATCTGACTTAGTGAAATTTTCACTAAGTGTTGGAACAAAGTGTTTTCTCTTGATTTTGATCACTCCATAACTCAAAATCCATGAGAAATTTGGACATAGGTCAGTATGAAGCTTTTGTAGAGGGCAATGAGATCTACAAATCAAGCTTTGAATGGGGCACAATGGCCTTGTGGTTTAGGAGTTATGGTCCTCCAAAGTTGGTGCATTAGTGGCACTTTTTCATGACTTAGAAAAATTTCTAAGTTTTATGGTTACCCCTTTTTCAAGTTATCCCACTTTTCTTGATTTTTCTTGATGAATGATGATTAAAATCATACATTAACATCATTTTAGGGCTAAAAATCCATTTTAGTGAAAAATCTCAAAAAGTCAAAGTTGACTTTTGTGCACAGTTGACTTTTTATCAGGTGAATTCCAAACTGTGCAATTCTTCAGGAAATCATGTCCTTGACCTAAATCAAACTTGATGGACATGTTCCATGGGTGTCATAGGGTATATTGAGGCATGTCCTAGGGTTTGGGAGCATGTCCTGGTCAAAAGTCAAAGTTACAGTTGACTTTTCCCTTAAAACCCTAATTGTGGTGCAGATGAAATTGAGACTTGTTGCTCAAGCTTCTTGGATTAATCCATTGTTCCAAGTGGATCAATATAGTTCATTAGAGACCCTCAAACCCTCCTTTGAGGTCTTGGCTCATGATTTTCCCTAAAAGTTAACTTAGGGGTGAATTAGGTCAAGAAACCCTAATTCCTGATTTTTTATGAATGCATCCCCTGAGGCAAAAGTGACTTGATGACTGGGTCCATGAGGTTCCATGGAGTATATTAGGTTAGGTTTTGGATCATTGGCTTGTGCCCAGATGAAAAATTTCCATCTGGAGGCCCTGGTCGACCAAAACCCTAATTTGGTGACACTGTCGATCTTGAGACTTAATCCACCTAGAAGGGAGCAGCCTTGTTCTTAATCCTTGAAGTGGGAGTCCTCTTGATCCATTGTGGATGTTTGAGAGGTTAGACAAGTTGAAGATCATGTCATTCCTTGATTGATCCTTTGTCTAAGAACTCTGAGAGGGCTTAAAACCCTAATTTTGATTGTAGTGGATGCTCACCCATCTTTGGGGAGACTGATGAAGTATGATGGTTCCCCCATATTGTGATGATGATTTGCACAATGATGGGAAATCTTAGTGGTCAAAATTTAGGGTATGACACATAGAATAGGAGGAACTACGATCGCTCTGATTTCCCTGTTTCGTTAAATGAGAATACATAGGCATAAGATTGAAAAAATTTTAGCGAGCATACTAATAAAAAACCCAAAATCTAGTATCTCCACCGAATCAACCCAAAAGCAGCAAATTTAAACACATCATCGAAAACCTCATAAATAATCCAGACACCGTGTTCTTAGCAAATAACCAAAGATTGGGCCCCACATCCACATAGCATCTGTAACCTAACAGACCGCTGTTCAAACTCAGTATGCAAGCAGGGTTAATTGGAGACATCTATTTCCCTTCCTTAATCAGCTTAATAGGATAAAAAATGAATCGAACTGTAGTACCCAAGCGATCGTGACTCAGGACCACAAAAATCGCGCTACAACAAAAATGGCGCCCACCGTGTGGCCCTTTCCTTTCTCTTACAATCTTAGGTAGAAAACCCTGAGTAAGACAAATATATACAATGCTTTTCCTAATTGATATCTATGTTTATTTTTCTGCTAATGGAAATGTGTGTGATGCCGCATGTGGAAAGATTGAGTATACACCTAAGATAGGTGATGGCAATGCGGGTAATCTTGCGGGGAGTGAATCCCAGTTAAGAGCCCCTGATCGACCATCAAACTCAGTGGAGACTCCCTTTGTAGATACATTGCCTATATGACTTTGGTTGTTGAAAGTAGTGTGGTCGACTGGGTTATCTAAGAAGCTGAGGTTTTTAGTAGACTTGAACCATTTTTGTAGTGCGGAAGCTATCGGAAATAGTTATCACACGATACTACCCTCATCTGAGATCACTCTAAGATACATCAGCTCGCTGGCGATTGTCGCTCCCGGGATTTTCATCCAAGTACAAACGCGAAAGTGCTGCTGAAACAGAGTCGCCAGCAATGTGTATTTATCCCAAGAGAGGGGAAGGAAACACTGCGTAAACCTGAAGGAAAGGAAAGAGCATGGTCTCGCGACCAAGAGAAATGGGTAAGGGAGTCGGTTACATGAGGGGAAGGTATTAGCACCCCCACGCGTCCATCGTACTCGATGGGATCCACGCTTGTTGTCTCGATCAAAGGGTGTCATCATCTAGAGCTCCACTACTACTGGAAAGGAAAAGGAACAGGTACAAGAAGGAACGAGGAAACGGGGAAGAAAAGGAAAAGAAGTGACTCGGTAGGACGTCCTCGGAGTCCTAGGCCTACGTATTCCCTCGTGCAATGGGAAAGTCAGAGTCAACGTAGTTCGGACTACGGATTTGGGAAGGGTGAAAGGATTGTGCTCGGAATGATCTCGCACGATCTCCTGCCTATGTATCTCGCTCGCACGCGAGAATCAGAGCGACGTAGTTCCCCTCACTAGGGATGGATTTTCTTTGTTTCTTTTTTTTAGTGGAAGACATCTAGGCGCGCGTTCTAGCAGTTAGGTGTCGCAGCTCGTTGTACGGAGTCTTAGGCATTTACCTGTTTGCGGTAGAACGGACGTGACGAATCCTTAAGAATTGAGTGAGGAAGATGATAAGATAATTGTTGTTTGTTTTTGTCTTTTAGAAAGAAGTGTTTTGATTATGATGTGTTTATAACACATATTGCATTAAAGTCTATGACATAGGATCGAATGCCTCGCATATCGACCCAAGACGAGACGTATGCTAAACACTCTAAGAAAGTGAAAGAAGATCCTCCACTATCTTATTTCCCACATGCAAGGCTCATGTGCAATATATGTTAATCCTTTATTAGGTGTTTTTTCTTTTTGTTTTGAGATGAGAAAGAGACTCAAAAGGAAGAAAGGACAAAGTCTAAGAGGGGGGGACTAATAATCCTAAAGTTATCATGCATGGAGATCCTATGGTTGTGTGAGGTATAAAGACCACCTAAGCCTAAAGAAAAGAGAGGGATAGCACTACCTAATGCTTATCCTACCTCACCTTAATCAAAAATTAAGGATGAGCTAGGATCCCTAAGGGTTGTGGGAAAGTTCTCCACAAACAAGCATTATATCAGGCTATTCACCAAAGAGAATGATAAGTAAAAGAGATGAGAGATGAGAGAAGAGATGAGTATGGATTAACATCCACTTACTCAAGTGACTTACCTCTGCCCCTACACAAAAGGTTAGTGCACTATTATCACGAGTAATGAAAACTAGAACAAGAAACTTAAACCAAACAAAACTATTTGATTCAAGAAGACAAGTTACTAAGAAAATGAAGTTCAAACCAAAAAGGAAAGGTCCTAATGGTTAAGGGACATGCCAAGTCAGTAGGTATATGCTAAGGTGTCATACTAATGTAAACATGTCAAATGAAATCAAATAATGCCAAACTATGCACTAAGAAATCACACAAATGCAAGCTATGTATTACTTATGCAAGATGGATGCAAATGGAAAGTAAACATGAATAAATGGATATGTAAATATCAAAGTAAGAAGTAAATGACATTTAGGAATGTTTATGAATGTCATTAAAGGCATATACAAGTCATGAAAGTATGCACTCAAAGAAGTAGAACAAGAAGAAGTGAGCAAACAACTATTGGAGTTTAACAAGAAGATGTAAACTTGTAATGCAAGTAAGGGATGAGCATGCAATGGAATCAAACATGCAAAATGATTACAACCAGTAGATAATGATAAATGGAATGACTTTTAGAAGTTATGGATGCAAGCACCAAGTTCATATCACTACCATGTTGAAGTACTTTGAGAATTAAAACAAACAAGCTCACATTAAGTCAAACAAATTCACTTGTGTTCATGAAGTTCCAAACTTGCAATGTAAAGTTAAAATTCATGTTATGAAGTCAAGAGTGATGGTAAACAGAAGTGTAATCATTTTGAAGTGGAACATGAAGGTCATGCAAGGGTTGGCATACACAAGTCATCCAAGAAAGGCAAGTTAAGATGTATTAGTTCACACAACATTCTATGATCAAACAAGTATACACCAATCATGCAAGTATGAACCAAGATGGACCTATAATGCAACATGAAGGACCTCTAATATGTATATCTCATGATGTCAAAACATCTCACCACACATCACAAAGGAGCTTGTTCAAAGCATGTCAAAACCCTAATGGAAGTCACTTAACAAGCACACAAACTTTATTGCATTTTAGGATGAATCAAAAGTAGTATTAAAGGCTCAAGGAAATTAGGATATTCAAGTCATATAAGGTGCACCCAGCATGTAAGCATGTTCCAAAAGAGTGGCTCAAAAATCATTATAAAACATACACAAACATGTTTCACAAAGTCATACAAAGCATGCACACAAATGGCTCAAAACAACACTCAAAAGTCATCAAGAAATGACTTATAAAATCCATAAAAAATTCCTAACATGCTTCAACATATCATGATCATAGGTACTAAATATAATGCCAAAAGTCAATGCACAACTATGTCAAATAAAATCAATATGCAGCATGTGTCATGATGAAATGCATAAACAAAAGAAAATGAAAGCAAATTCATGAAAATATGGCACCATATGATAAAACCAGAAAATAAAATGTCCAAAATTTATTTAAATGTTTTATTATTCCCTATGAATTTTGGTAGAATTTTCTGATGCCAAAAAACAATTTTAAAAATTAAAAACCAAACAATTATGGAAAAGAAAAATAAAAAACAAGGAAATAAGCCAGGGAGGTGCAGCGTAAGTAAGAAACCAAGTTCAAAAGAGCTTGGGCCCTAAAGTGAGGGGTGCACATAGCAAAGCAATCCAGTCCAATAAGACGTATTCAGATAAGGCGCATGGCATAGAGAGTAGTTAACTTGTTGACTCAATTTTAACCAATGGATCAGTCAAACATGAGATGATCAGAAAATTAAATCAAACGAGTGGATCACAACACACGTGCGTGGTAATTAACATGGAATGCACATACATAAACCATCAGCCACAAAATAGAGTCACGTGAGAGGGAGGTGGTTTTTTAATGTGCTGGCACGCTGTGGGACGTTGGATCAAAGTAATCCAAGGGCTGGGATTTAACCTGGCAATGAGCTAGGGTTTATGACTGGTGGCCGGACTGGTAGAGCATAGATCCACCAATGAAATTCACAGAAAGTCCACACACAAAGCAAACCGAAGCAAAACAAAATGCCCTAAAAAATCAACTAAGCATCTAATATGCTTATCAACTAGCAGGAGGATTACATTGCTCTTACTGAGCTTCAATCAAGCAAAAAATAAACAAGTAAAACAAGAGATTCGAGAGTAAGAATTTGGATCAAAACCTGTTCAATTGTTGAACTCTTTCAATTAAAAGAAAAACCAGAGGATGTTCTTCCTTCTTGAACTTGATTTTGGCCAAATAAAGGCTATAAACTCCTTCAAATCAGTAGAGCTTGAGATGAAAAACTTGGAGAGGATAATGAACTTGAAGCCACAATGCTACTTGATCCAAAAGCTTTTGATGATGATAGTGAATGGAGAAGAAGATTGAGCAATCTTGCAAAGAGAATGAGCACGAGAAAGAGAGAACAAAACCAGAGAGAGAGAGTGTGTGTGGTTTCAAGGAGAATGGAGAGTGTAGAGTGAATCCAACCTCTTTCAAATTCTGTTGGAGATTTGCATTTGTAATGTGAGTTAACTGTTAACCACCTTGGTTAACAGTTAGAACTCAAGTTAACTGAGTTCAATGGTGAGTCAAGTTGGTTAGATCCGAGTTAGGTGTTGTGTTAGAGTGAAGAGAGACCATGGAGTTATGGTGTTTTGCAATGGTGAGAGAACATGAAATCGTATGGGGTGGATTAGATGAGTGGTGGTGATGTGTTACACTGAACCTCCAGCAGCAACAACTTATGGTACAAGTTTCCTTTTTTCTCATGGTTTGCACAAATGAGGAAAAACAACACGTGAGTATGCATGTATGTAGGTATTTGCATGGTTTAAAATGGCAATGATAATGGCATGGTTGTACCTGATGCGTATGGGTGATGACAAGGTATCAAGGTTCTTATTTTAACTGATTTTTGTTTACTTATGGTAGAAGGAAATAGTTATCATGAGGTGAACTTTGGACAAAGGAATCTCCATAACCATAGGGTGAAATGGTGAGTATAGTGGTTCTTTGGAAAGAGGGAGTGGAGAAGAACAAGATTGGTATGGAAAGCAATTGAGAATAGAGTCTCTAATATGTTTAAATATGGCCATGAAAGTGGATGTTCATAACTGCATAACTAAGTCATTCATACCTGCCTTGACCAGCCCAAGTGCATATGAACAAGTCAGTTTAAGAACCCTTACTTTGCCTCAACATAACTCTCAAACTATTGATCAGATGAAAAATTTTTCAACATGAAAGTTGAAGAGGAGGTGGAAATGAACAAGATTGGTGCTGAACAATTTTTCATTTGAAGCTTGCATCAATGAGAAATCTAGCCTTGAACTTGAACACAACATGCACACCAAGTGTTTGATGAAATGACTACGTGTTGGCTTGCCCATGCCTTGCCTTGCTGGTCAAAAATACCCTGCAAACCTCCAACTTTAATCAATCATAACTCTCTCAATTTTGATCCAATGGAGAAGTTCTTGGTATGGTTTTGAAGCTTGAAATGTGAACTTTTGATAGGCCTCCCTAGCACCTCCATTTGAAGCTTGGAACATGGAGAAAGAATGCCCTCAAGTTGACCTCTCACCTTGCCAAAACTTGCCATAAATAGAAACCCTAGTTTCTATTTTTGGCAACTTTGCACATTTCTTGATTTTTGATGAATCTTCCATTATTTATTGACCAAACCCCTCTCCAATGATCATGTTTGACATGAGTAACATGGTTTTGACCTCAAAAAGTCAAGAGTTGACATTTTCCTCTGCACAGTTGACTTTTCCCCAATTCTCCTGATTCTCAATCAATTGGTCAATTGAACCCCTTCCAAATCAAATTGATGGACAATTCTTCATTCCTAGACCCTTGAGGACATGTAGAATACCATAGAATCAAGTCTTGCCCAAAAAATTAGAAATAAACTGATTTTATGACAAACCCTAGTTTTGACCCCCCAGTCTAGGAGAAATCAGCACATCCTCCAAATTCAAATTCCTCTGAGTATGATGTGTATCCTCTCCAAAAAAGATGAGATATGCTATTTGGAGATGATAAAAGCTCCAAGATCCTACCCATTGGGGTATTATGCTTCCGAATTCCAAAACCCTGGTTTGCCCTGGTTAGAAGAGTATGACTTCCTTCAATCTTTTGTTGAATTCTCATCTTGTGATAACTTGAGGACTCAAATGAGATGAATTGAGATATAAAAGCCCTTGTGACTTGTTTGGAAAAGATTTTCTCTTGTCCTTTTCCTTTGAGCTATTTATGCCTTGAGACACCTGATCCCATGTCTTGCAACCAATGATGTGTATGATTTAACATGACCTATTATGAAATGCAAATGAGTGGAACATAAGCCAATTATTGAGAAAAATAAGAGGGCAAATTTTGGGGTATTACAGTTGCCCCTATTCAATCAACTGTGGACCTGAAGGGATGAGAGCAACGACTGTCAGAAATTCAAGGTACATAGGGATTGAATAAAAAAACCAGAAAATTTGCACTCTGCGGGTAAAAAGGGCAAGGTATACGACAAACAAATCAGTTGATGGAGGATATTGGTAGAGAAGAGCTCGGAACAAAATGAAATCCGAAAGGTTCCTGTCGGGAACGGTCAAAGTCTAAAGCTTAAGGTATGCCTGTCGGGAACGGTTAAGGTATGCCTGTCGGGGACGGTTAAGTCTAAAACTTAAAAGGGCGTCTATCAGGAATGGCTAAAGTTTATAACATATGGCTTACCTATCAGGAATGGTAAATGGGCCTGTCGGGAACGGCTAGGTTTAAAACTTAAAAGGGCGCCTATCGGGAATGGCTAAAGTTTATAAAACTTAAAAGGGCGCCTATCGGGAATGGCTATAGTTTATAACCTATGGCTTACCTATCAGGAATGGTAAATGGGTCAGTCGGGAACGACTAGGTCTAAAACATAAAAGGGCGCCTATCGGGAATGGCTAAAGTTTATAACCTATCGCTTACCTATCAGGAATGGTAAATGGGTCATTCGGGAACGACTAGGTCTAAAACTTAAAAGGGCGCCTATCGGGAATAGCTAAAGTTTATAACCTATGGCTTACCTATCGGGAATGGTAAATGGGTCAGTCGGGAACGACTAGGTCTAAAACTTAAAAGGGCGCCTATCGGGAATGGCTAAAGTTCAAAACTTAGAAGACGCCTATCGGGAATGGTTCCGGTTGACCTATACGTCTATCGGGAATGGTTAAAGTTCAAAACTTAGAAGACGCCTATCGGGAATGGTTCCGGTTGACCTATACGTCTATCGGGAATGACTAAGGTTCAAAACTTAGAAGACGCCTATCGGGAATAGCTAAGGGAATCCTATCGGGAATGGTTATGGTTGACCTATATGTCTAAGGTTCAAAACTTAGAAGACGCCTATCGGGAATGGCTAAGGGAATCCTATCGGGAATGGTTCCGGTTAACCTATATGTCTATCGGGAATGGCTAAGGGAATCCTATCAGGAATGGTTCCGGTTGACCTATACGTCTATCGGGAATGACTAAGGTTCAAAACTTAGAAGACGCCTATCGGGAATGGCTAAGGGAATCCTATCGGGAATGGTTCCGGTTGACCTATACGTCTAAGGTTCAAAACTTAGAAGACGCCTATCGGGAATGGCTAAGGGAATCCTATCGGGAATGGTTCCGGTTGACCTATACGTCTAAGGTTCAAAACTTAGAAGACGCCTATCGGGAATGGCTAAGGGAATCCTATCGGGAATGGTTCCGGTTGACCTATACGTCCATCGGGAATGACTAAGGTTCAAAACTTAGAAGACGCCTATCGGGAATGACTAAGGGAATCCTATCGGGAATGGTTCCGGTTGACACGGTTAAAATGTAAGATCAAAAGATTTACCAATCGAGGAATAGGATTCTGTGGGGAGAACAATGATGAAACCCCGGTATTGCTTTGAAATACCTGTTGGGGATGAACGAAGCCTTCTTTTGCTTTGTCGATGATGTGATTGAAGAGAAACAGTTCTAGGCTCTCGCACGAGGTACCAAAACTGGCTTATGCTTCGCATGCATATGTTTGAATTTTTCTATGGCGTAATGCTCCATATCAAATGGAAATGCTACGCGATTTTGAAGATGCAATGATTACTATATGCAAAATGCAAAGAGGTTCCTCGGCAAAATAAATGCTGGGGAAAAGAAGGTAACTCCGCTGGGGATAACAAGCTTAATTGTCCTCGTATTCGTAACTCATGCCGGGGAAAACAAATTGACCTGATCTCCTGATCTGGGCTTTGACCTGACAAACCTGTTGAGGTTGCCGCAGGGAAAGACGACCTTGCGGGGGAGGTATCATCTGAACCAATCCGCTTGGGGGATGAACTATAACCATAAAACTCCACTAGGGAAATCAAAATCCTTCGTCCTGGCTGATGGGGAGTTAGGATCAAACGAACTCTTGCTGAGGAAGGAAATACCTGCTGGGGAGACTGAAATCAACCATATTCCTTGCTAGGGGAAGAAACACTTGCTAGGGGACTGAAATCAACCAAAACTCTTGCTGGGGATAACCTCTGAACAGCCGATGGGTCTAAATTATCAATAACCATTGCACGTTAATTGCAGGCCACACCAACGATTTGATATGCTAGAGGAGGAGAATATTCTGACTTTCCCCCACCTTCAAAACTGCTTGGGAATATTCCACCGCTTTGCATTGCTAGGAATGACGAATCCTTCTATACTGCTGGGGAAGACAACCTCCAGGAAGAACTTTTCTGTTGAGTGACCCACTTCTGCTTAGGGAGAGCCATGACCATGGACTCTATTGGGGAAATCAAACTTCCTGATGTCTTGTTAGGAAGAGGGATATTCAGATACTCTGTTGGGAAGATAATGAGAGGAACTCTGTCGAATTCTGCTGGGGAAAAGAGATCAAAGACGTCTTATGCTGGGACTGACCTCAAGCTTCTGAGTTGATCAACTGCCCATCGATCGTCATGAGTGAACAACGATTCATTCAATTCTCCATTTGCCCCAAACTGAAAGGTCTATGAAATAATTTTGCCTCGAGAGGATTTTACAGAAGACGTAGCATTCAAAATGCCCTCAGTGTCTTCAAACTCTTTGAGAGGTGCTTCTGACTAGTCATCTTTTGAAAAGGACAACTTCTCGTACTCTTGAGGTGGCCTGCCTCGAGTCTTGAAGAAGTTTTACCCCTGACTGATCTTGGAGAGATTTGTCAAATCGATCTGATTGCCCCATATTACCCGCTTGTGGAGAGATTTATCGGATCTCGACATAATAGCCCCAGTTTGAACGCTTTTGGAGAGATTCAACGGATCTCAACGTGGTTGCCCCCAGTTTGGCTGAACTTTGAAGATATTTCTCGACTTGACTGCCCATGATTACACTGCTTTTGGGGAGATTTATCGAATCTCGACATGATTGCCCCAGATTCGATGAGCCTCGAAGAAATTTCTCGACGTGACTGCCCCTGATCACACTGCTTTTGAAGAGAATTATCGAATCTCGGCGTGATTGCCCCAGATATAACACTTTTTGAGAGATTCAACGGAACTCAATGTGGTTGCCCTCAGTTTAGCTAAACTTTGAAGAGATTTCTCGACGTGACTGGCCATGAATGGTTACATCTCAACACAACTGGCTGGGAATGCCTTTGCCCCACATAGTCTTTCAGCAACATGTCCTCCGGAGTCTCAAGCATTTCAACTTGGCAGGATCAAGCTTCTCGACTGATGTTCACCATGTAAGCTTCTTTGATGTCAAACAAATGTATGCAAGCAGAAAATATTTACTCTTAAAATGATTATTCAAATGCAATACACATGTTAATCTTGAAGTCTTTATTGAAAAGTTGTCGCAAAGCCATGTGAACGAATCACTGCTTAGGATACGACATTGATTTTTGAATGAACGAAAGCATGCAAATGCAATACCAACACGACCTTTTAGCATCACTCATAGGAGTCAGGAACGCTATCTCATTGGAGTATGCTCTCGAAATAAACTCTGTTTCAATTAGGACTTTTGAGGGTTGTATCGTGGTCTGGTTCATAGTTTTAAGAAAAAAGGATTTAAGGCTCAAAGTTTATCGGTGCCCACCCACTCTTCGTGATGTTCTCCAGTCCTACGTTCAGCCAATTTGCCCAAGCGCTCGCCTCTCAAAAAGATTTTGTGATCTTTAAGGAACCCATGCATCTGATGGTTTGACACCCAATGAGGTTTTGGAGTGATAGTCACCCCTTTGTCTTTTGTTCATAGTCACACGACTTTGTTCTTGCTCGAGGATTTTCTTTTGTAACCCTTTTGTTTTTCACTTTCGCATTCTTTGGCCCTTTTTTTTACCCCTAATTTTTGCCTGGACTGATTCTTTTGAATCTTTAGATTTTGAAGTCCAGCGGGATGCCCTGACTTTTGCCTAAGTTGCTTGTTTTCAAGTTTCGACTTAGCGGGCTTTTTCCTTTTTTTTTTCTTTTTTTTTCGGAACAAATCGTGTGACACTGGCTTGTCTTGACTTTGTTGAAAGGGGTGTGACTACCTCACTCCTTGATTTTTGATGGATAGCCATTGTGCTTTCACATCTCTTGACCTCTTGACGGTGGAATAGAAGGTAATGGATGCTCAGATGCACACTCCTTTTGAAATTTGAACGCTCGGTCAAATTAAATGACGCCTACCCTGCCCCTGGGTTAAATGTGAGGGATTTTTCATACTAAAAGAAACTCCTACTTCAAGGCTCAAAGGGGTTAACGAGGGTCTATCTCCCTTATATATCCAGTGTTTGAGGGTTCGAAACAATGCCTGTACATCCTCAACAGGGTTCTTATTCAAAAGCACACCCCTAGAGATTTTTGCGTTTTCAAATCATCATCCTCCCTCAAAGAGTTTAAGCAAGAAAGTCAGTATTGCAATGCACATGAACATTTAAGGATGATTAGGAATGGATTACTTCAAGAAAAACATGCTTATTGTATTATGATTGTCATTCAAAAAATCAAACAAGTTCTTACATGCAAACAATGTTTAAACAAACAAATGAAGGCTACATATGAAAATGCAGTAAAGAAACTGATGATTGCCATTGTTGAGGAGACCTGACTCCGTCTGGACTTATTACTCTTGACGACATACTCGTAATCTGATTGCTCACTCGGGAAGCTTCAGTTGATGTGCAAACCATCGGCAGTGAATGTAATGATCCCAGCGTCAATCAAATCTTGCACTTTATGTTTGAACACCTTACAATCTTCAATGGCATGCCCCTATGTCCCTGAGTGGTACTCGCACCTAGCATTCATGTCATAACCTGGAGGAAGGGGATACGGAACAGGAGCAACTTCCCTTAACTGAATCAAAGAGTCCTGAAGTAAACGGGCAAGCAGCTGACTGTGAGAAACAGTAATGGGGTCAAATTTTCTCTCGGGCTTTCTGGGTCTTTGATATCTCCTCTGGGAGCTAGTCTGCTGCTGATACCGATTCGGGTACTCCTCTCTTCCCAGTATTTTCCTTTTCAAACTTGGCCTAAGATCGGGAACAAGTTGCTGATATGGGGATTCTGAGATCAAAGACTGCAAGATATGCCCTTGACTTGATGCCGCTTCAAGAGGGAATGTCGGGGAACTCATATTTTTTGTAGCAGTAGAACTACTCTATATGCTTACGCCACCCAACGCGAAATCTATTGCCTTCGAATCAATCAGATCTTGGACCACATGATGAAAGGCTTTACATTTTTCCACATTATGCCCCGGCGTACCAGAGTGAAAATCGTAATGGGCACTTGCATCATAATCGAATGGGAGCTTTCCACCAGGAGGATTTATCGTCCGAAGTTCAATCAATTAGAGTTGAAGCAAGTACCTCAACAGCTGAACATAAGGCATAGGAAGTGGATCAAAGATTCTGTCAGTTTTCTTCGACTTTGGTGGGTACTTCTTAGCCTTGGGGTTGTCTTGGGTGACCAGAGGTGGCTGCTGACGAGTAAGTTCCAGAACTCTAGGTTGTGTAGAAAATCCGTGAGACATATCACTATTTGGGATAGATTCCACAGGCAATGGTGGAACGACAACTTCTGTTATAGCCTCAGGTGTGGGATTATCATCCTTTCTGAGCACAATTCTCGCGACTTCCATAACCAGACTCATCTGAATCTTCATTTGATTGACCTATTCCTTCAGTATTTTCTGGTCCTGAATTAGAGCTTGCATGTCCCTCATAAACTGCCCCATTTGGCTTCACATCTCCCTCAATTCTGCTTGAACTTGATCCATGGTTCTGGCTTGATTTTGCCGAGTTGCGTAGCGATGAATGTTGAGATCAGCTATTACGCCTGCACCCAAACAAAGGTTAGAAACTACCTGGGACGAGTACCTGTTATGCAAAATGATATGTTATGAAATGTATGTATATGCCATGTTTTTCATTCCCAAGGCGTTTTACACCCTGATTCCAGTCTTAATCACGAGAAGCTGAGCAATATACAGACATTGTTGAGGGAAATCTTTGAGAAGCAACGTGTTGTGATAAAGTGTCGTGATAATGTGCTTGTGAATAGAACGCTGCTAAAGACCTATTTTTGAATAAACCATTCATTTGAATTCAACAGAAAACCAAAATGCATTGAAGCATTCCACAATAAACTCAAAACAGGAAATACATCAAGATAGTGGATCCATCAACAAGCCTGATGGTAACCACAGTACATCAACAAAACTGCACTAGGAAACTAAAGAGGAGACTATCGATCATTTAGTTCTAAGTCTTTCAGCTTCTCGCTAGAGTACTTGATCTCTTCGAAGAGTATTCTGGTGCGCTGATGATTTGGCCTCTCAATCATCTCTTTGATCAAAGTGTCCCTCTTCTTCAGAGCTTCGGCTAATGAATCCGCGTGCATCAAGAGAGCTTCATGTTCACTCATCTTCTTAGGCCTCTTCACGCCAGCTTGCATCTTGAGTCTTCCCATCTCCATCATGGCATCTTCAAGCTTTTTCTTGGAACTTTTCAGCTCATCCTTAACACTCTTTAGCTGCTCCTAGCTTTCCCAAAGTCTTCCTGATGTTTTCTCCGTTGTTCATGTGCTTTCTGGAGTTCATCGTCTTTGGCCTTTGATTGCTCTTGCAGTTCTGCATTCTCCATTCTGACTTCATCCCAGGCTTGCTCAAGCTTGGTTAACTTGTCTTTTGTCTGGGCTAAAGATTGCTTAGCCCGCTTATGAGTTAGAGCCGAAGTTTTAACAACCATGCTAGCCTTCTGGTAGTGCCGGGCCCTGTCGGCAAAATCTTCCTCTCTTGCTGCTAAGATCTTTTCTGCATCTTGGGCTTTGCGCTCCAACTCCTTGTTGATATGTAATGCATCTTGAAGCCGGCTGCTCATATCAGAATTTTCCCCTCTAAGCTCTTTCACCAAATTCTGCAACTTGTTGAATTCCTCAATGGCCACTGTAGTAGGTTGTTCTGGCATCACTAGATACAAAGGTGGCTCTTGTGAAAAAGGCAAGAGAACTTCTTCAACCTTCCTTTGGATCCACTCTGTATACTGCGGATAAGCTCTACAATCACCCTTTCCAAAAATAGTCTTCCCAGTCTTATGGATGTGCCCCCAAGCATGCACAGTTTTCCTCAGCACTTCTGTATCTTCACTCCCATTGAAGAACAAAGACTCTTCCATATGTTGGTCTTCAGGAGGGTTCCTTGAGGCATATCCAAATTGCCTGATGGCCAGGATAGGGTTATAATTAATTCCCCCCTTTCCTGTCGATCAAAGGCACATTCAGAAAATCCCCACAGCTGGTAATAATATCTATTCCCCGCAACTGATGGTCAAACCAAACAATATTATCAGCAGTCAACCCCATTAGCCGTTTAGACCATGTTAAAGAATCCCTCGTATCCACAAAGGCGCTTGTCTGAGGTAAATGCTTCAAAAACCAGTTGGATAAAAGTGGAGTGCAGCAATTGACCTGTCCTCCTCTTCTCTTCTCATTTTTGAAATGCACGGAGTGGTAGAAATCACCCAACAGAGTAGGAACCGGATTTTTCAAGACAAAAACTCTTATTGCGTGCATATCCACAAAGTAGTGTTGGTTAGGAAACAAGACGATATCGTAGATACACAAGGCCAGGATAGGATGGTAGACTGCCCAATTCTTGGCGCTAGCACACTCTTGAGCTTGGTTGGCAAGAAACTCCAAATGAAAACCCTTAACTCCATTTTTATCAGCAAGATTTTTCTTCAGTAATGATTGTTCCACCTGTAAGGCCGTTGCAATTTCTTCTATGCTAGGGTGATCTCCCGAAAAGAATGGTACTGTTGATTTGACTGAGATATCCAGGATGAACGAAAACTCCTCCAAAGTAGGCATCAAGATATACTCCGGGAAGACAAAGCATCTCAACGACGACTCATAGAATTGCAGCAATGTATGGAGAGCATCATGCTCATACTTTGTAATGTTATGGGACAATTTCACCAATCCCCATATTTCCTTAGGAAAGTGATAAGAACACCCGGGTCAGCCATGGCTATCATTTTGTGAAGTAGATCCAACGTTGGCTCTGGAAATCTGTAAGTGACATTATTCTTCCTCTTAGCATTCGTCTTCATCGAACCCATTGACTGGAATCAGAGGTAAAATAAGCACCTGGAAATGACAAACACGAATGTTATGATATGATAATACAATGCAAAAGGCATGGTATCAGAGTGCTGCGTGTCTGTGCTTGACTATGAGTAGTGTCAGTGTAGATCTGAGAATATCATAGAACTGTGAACAATAACCATCTGAATATAGTAGGATGAATATTCCCTTTTGTGTGATAATACCAAAAAACCGGATATGTGGGAGGTTATGGTTACCTGCAAACCTGTAAACACCCGCCCATCCTCACATGTGGGTACTAGAAGTGTAAGGATCCTCAATATCATGGACTCTCAGGTCGAGAAATGATGATACGTTCACCATTTCTGGTTTGGCATCATCACTAATCGAGGAGGCCTCAACTGATTCCCCTAAAAAAGGATATCCTATAGCAAGTTCCCAGCATTGGGTCCTCGGATCAAGAATGCTTAATGGGTTTGCCATTTCTGGTCTACCATTATCACATCTCGGGAGGAGAGGCGTTGCTGAGTCCTCGGGAATGGTCATCAGAGTCGACAGCTTTCTAGGTTAACACCCCGAAATGCACAAGACGCGCAAATCAGAACATCTCCCAAGAAAACCTTGTCTGGTTTTGGATTTTGTATAAACCATACGTAACAAGACGCTACGAAGGCCACACTACTTTCCACTCTAGTCCTATGTGCGCACTCAAGCCTGTGTAATGGGCTTATCTCTCAGAACACCCTGCCCACCAAACAGAAAACAACAGCACAGTCCAGCACAGAATATATGACAACAGTAAATGAAAAGCAAGTAAATGTAATAAACAGTAAACATGCAACAATGCCATAAATAAAAGCGATTAAAGTAAACAGATAAAACACCCTAAAAATGAAAACTAACTGGCGCTAGGATTGACTCGCATAGGGGATGGACCAGTAAGAGGTCAATCTTATCCCTAGCAGAGTCGCCAGCTGTCGCTCCCGAGATTTTCATCCAAGTACAAACGCGAAAGTGACGCTGAAACAGAGTCGCCAGCAATGTGTATTTATCCCAAGAGAGGGGAAGGAAACATTGCGTAAACCTGAAGGAAAGGAAAGAGCATGGTCTCGCGACCAAGAGAAATGGGTAAGGGAGTCGGTTACGTGAGAGGAAGGTATTAGCACCCCCACGCGTCCATCGTACTCGATGGGATCCACGCTTGTTGTCTCGATCAAAGGGTATCGTCATCTGGAGCTCCACTGCTACTGGAAAGGAAAAAGAACAGGTATGAGAAGGAACGAGGAAACGGGGAAGAAAAGGAAAATAAGTGACTCGGTAGGACGTCCTCGGAGTCCTAGGCCTACGGATTCCCTCGTGCAATGGGAAAGTCAGAGTCAACGTAGTTCGGACTACGGATTTGGGAAGGGTGAAAGGATTGTGCTCGAAGAGATCTTGCACGATCTCCTGCCTACGTATCTCGCTCGCACGCGAGAATCAGAGCGACGTAGTTCCCCTCACTAGGGATGGATTTGCTTTGTTTGTGTTTTTTAGTGGAAGACGTCCAGGCGCGCGTTCTAGCAGTTAGGTGTCGCAGCTCGTTGTACGGAGTCTTAGGCATTTACCTGTTTGCGGTAGAACGAACGTGACGAATCCTTAAGAATTAAGTGAGGAAGATGAGAAGAGAATTGTTGTTTGTTTTTGTCTTTTAGAAAGAAGTGTTTTGATTATGATGTGTTTATAACACATATTGCATTAAAGTCTATGACATAGGATCGAATGCCTCGCATATCGACCCAAGACGGGACGTATGCTAAACACTCTAAGAAAGTGAAAGAAGATCCTCCACTATCTTATTTCCCACATGCAAGGCTCATGTGCAATATATGTTAATCCTTTATTAGGTGTTTTTTCTTTTTGTTTTGAAATGAGAAAGAGACTCAAAAGGAAGAAAGGACAAAGTCTAAGAGGGGGACTAATAATCCTAAAGTTATCATGCATGGAGATCCTATGGTTGTGTGAGGTATAAGGACCACCTAAGCCTAAAGAAAAGAGAGGGATAGCACAACCTAATGCTTATCCTACCTCACCTTAATCAAAAATTAAGGATGAGCTAGGATCCCTAAGGGTTGTGGGAAAGTTCTCCACAAACAAGCATTATATCAGGCTATTCACCAAAGAGAATGATAAGTAAAAGAGATGAGAGATGAGAGAAGAGATAAGTATGGATTAACATCCAATTACTCAAGTGACTTACCTCTGACCCTACACAAAAGGTTAGTGCACTATTATCACAAGTAATGAAAACTAGAACAAGAAACTTAAACCAAACAAAACTATTTGATTCAAGAAGACAAGTTACTAAGAAAATGAAGTTCAAACCAAAAAGGAAAGGTCCTAATGGTTAAGGGACATGCCAAGTCAGTAGGTATATGATAAGGTGTCATACTAATGTAAGCATGTCAAATGAAATCAAATAATGCCAAACTATGCACTAAGAAATCACACAAATGCAAGCTATGTATTACTCATGCAAGATGGATGCAAATGGAAAGCAAACATGAATAAATGGATATGTAAATATCAAAGTCAGAAGTAAATGACATTTAGGAATGTTTATGAATGTCATTAAAGGCACATACAAGTCATGAAAGTATGCACTCAAAGAAGTAGAACAAGAAGAAGTGAGCAAACAACTATTGGAGTTTAACAAGAAGATGTAAACTTGTAATGCAAGTAAGGGATGAGCATGCAATGGAATCAAACATGCAAAATGATTACAACTAGTAGCTAATGATAAATGGAATGAATTTTAGAAGTTATGGATGCAAGCACCAAGTTCATATCACTACCATGTTGAAGTACTTTGAGAATTAAAACAAACAAGCTCACATTAAGTCAAACAAATTCACTTGTGTTCATGAAGTTCCAAACTTGAAATGTGAAGTTAAAATTCATGTTATGAAGTCAAGAGTGATGGAAAATAGAGGTGTAATCATTTTGAAGTGGAACATGAAGGTCATGCAAGGGTTGGCATACACAAGTCATCCAAGAAAGGCAAGTTAAGATGTATTAGTTCACACAACATTCTATGATCAAACAAGTATACACCAATCATGCAAGTATGAACCAAGATGGACCTATAATGCAACATGAAGGACCTCTGATATGTATATCTCATGATGCCAAAACATTTCACCACACATCTCAAAGGAGCTTGTTCAAAGCATGTCAAAACCCTAATGGAAGTCACTTAACAAGCACACAAACTTTAATGCATTTTAGGATGAATCAAAAGTAGTATTAAAGGCTCAAGGAAATTAGGATATTCAAGTCATATGAGGTGCACCCAGCATGTAAGCATGTTCCAAAAGAGTGGCTCAAAAATCATTATAAAACATACACAAACATGTTTCACAAAGTCATACAAAGCATGCACACAAATGGCTCAAAACAACACTCAAAAGTCATCAATAAATGACTTAGAAAATCCATAAAAAATATCTAACATGTTTCAACATATCATGATCACAGGTACCAAATATCATGCCAAAAATCAATGCATGACTATGTCAAATAAAATCAATATGCAGCATGTGTCATGATGAAATGCATTAACAAAAGAAAATGAAAGCAAATTAATGAAAATATGGCACCACATGATAAAACCAGAAAATAAAATGTCCAAAAATTATTTAAATGTTTTATTATGCCCTATAAATTTTTGTAGAATTTTCTGATGCCTAAAAACAATTTTAAAAATTAAAAACCAAACAATTTTGGAAAAGAAAAATAAAAAACAAGGAAATAAGCCAGGGAGGTGCAGCGTAAGTAAGAAACCAAGTTCAAAAGCGCTTGGGCCCTAAAGTGAGGGGTGCACATAGCAAAGCAATCCAGTCCAATAAGACGTATTCAGATAAGGCGCATGACATAGGGAGTAGTCAACTTGTTGATTCAATCTTAACCAATGGATCAGTCAAACATGAGATGATTAGAAATTTAAATCAAACGAGTGGATCACAACACACGTGCGTGGTAATTAACATGGAACATACACACACAAACCATCAGCCACAAAATAGAGTCACGTGCGTGGGAGGTGGTTTTTTAATGTGCTGGCACGCTGTGGGACGTTGGATCAAAACAATCCAAGGGTTGGGACTTAACCTG
Source organism: Lathyrus tuberosus (assembly GCA_022829125.1). NCBI lineage: Eukaryota > Viridiplantae > Streptophyta > Magnoliopsida > Fabales > Fabaceae > Lathyrus > Lathyrus tuberosus. Next base: position 2,427,099 of record JALAZF010000545.1, read on the forward strand.
GCAATGAGCTAGGGTTTATGACTGGTGGTCGGACTGGTCTCTCCGGTCACCTTCTCCGGTGACTCCTCCGCCGTGCACAACCATCAAACATCACATAAATGGATGAATCATACACCGTTCTCTTCGTCTCAACATGTAGATCATAGATCCACCAATGAAATTCACAGAAAGTCCACAGACAAAGCAAACCGAAGCAAAACAAAATGCCCTAAAAAATCAACTAAGCATCTAATATGCCTATCAACTAGCCGGAGGATTACATTGCTCTTACTGAGCTTCAATCAAGCAAAAAAAAACAAGTAAAACAAGAGATTCGAGAGTAAGAATTTGGATCAAAACCTGTTCAATTGATGAACTCTTTCAATTAAAAGAAAAACCAGAGGATGTTCTTCCTTCTTGAACTTGATTTTGGCCAAATAAAGGCTATAAACTCCTTCAAATCAGTAGAGCTTGAGATGAAAAACTTGGAGAGGATAATGAACTTGAAGCATCAATGATACTTGATCCAAAAGCTTTTGATGATGATAGTGAATGGAGAAGAAGATTGAGCAATCTTGCAAAGAGAATGAGCACGAGAGAGAGAGAGAGAGAGAGAGAGAGAGAGAGAGAGAAACCAGAGAGAGTGTGTGTGGTTTCAAGGAGAATGGAGAGTGTAGAGTGAATCCAACCTCTTTCAAATTCTGTTGGAGATTTGCATTTGTAATGTGAGTTAACTATTAACCACCTTGGTTAACAGTTAGAACTCAAGTTAACTGAGTTCAATGGTGAGTCAAGTTGGTTAGATCCGAGTTAGGTGTTGTGTTAGAGTGAAGAGAGACCATGGAGTTATGGTGTTTTGCAATGGTGAGAGAACATGAAATCGTATAGGGTGGATTAGATGAGTGGTGGTGATGTGTTACACTGAACCTCCAACAGCAACAACTTGTGGTACACGTTTCCTTTTTTCTCATGGTTTACACAAATGAGGAAAAACAACACGTGAGTATGCATGTATGTAGGTATTTGCATGGTTTAAAATGGCAATGATAATGGCATGGTTGTACCTGATGCGCATGGGTGATGACAAGGTACCAAGGTTCTTATTTTAACTGATTTTTGTTTACTTATGGTAGAAGGAAACAGTCATCATGAGGTGAACTTTGGACAAAGGAATCTCCATAACCATAGGGTGAAATCGTGAGTATAGTTGTTCTTTGGAAAGAGGGAGTGGAGAAGAACAAGATTGGTATGGAAAGCAATTGAGAATAGAGTCTCTAATATGTTTAAATATGGCCATGAAAGTGGATGTTCATAACTGCATAACCAAGTCATTCAGACCTGCCTTGACCAGCCCAAGTGCATATGAACAAGTCAGTTTAAGACCCCTTACTTTGCCTCATCATAACTCTCAAACTATTGATCAGATGAAAAATTTTCCAACATGAAAGTTGAAGAGGAGGTGGAAATGAACAAGATTGGCGTTGAACAATTTTTCATTTGAAGCTTGCATCAATGATAAATCTAGCCTTCAACTTGAACACAACATGCACACCAAGTGTTTGATGAAATGACTGCGTGCTGGCTCGCCCATGCTTTACCTTGCTGGTCAAAAATGCCCTACAAACCTCTAACTTTAATCAATCATAACTCTCAATTTTTATCCAATGGAGAAGTTCTTGGTATGGTTTTGAAGCTTGAAATGTGAACTTTTGATAGGCCTTCCTAGCCCCTCCATTTGAAGCTTTAAACATGGAGAAAGAATGCCCTCAAGTTGACCTCTCACCTTGCCAAAACTTGCCATAAATAGAAACCCTAGTTTCTATTTTTGGCAACTTTGCACATTTCTTGATTTTTGATGAATCTTCCATTATTTCTTGACTAAACCCCTCTCCAATGATCATGTTTGACATGAGGAACATGGTTTTGACCTCAAAAAGTCAAGAGTTGACTTTTTCCTCTGCACAGTTGACTTTTCCCCAATTCTCCTGATTCTTAATCAATTGGTCAATTGAACCCCTTCCAAATCAAATTGATGGAAAATTCTTCATTCCTAGACCCTTGAGGACATGTAGAATACCATAGAATCAAGTCTTGCCCAAAAAATCAGAAATAAACTGATTTTATGACAAACCCTAGTTTTGACCCCCCAGTCTAGGAGAAATCAGCACATCCTCCAAATTCAAATTCCTCTGAGTATGATGTGTATCCTCTCCAACAAAGATGAGATATGCCATTTGGAGATGATAAAAGCTCCAAGATCCTACCCATTGGGGTATTATGCTTCATAATTCCAAAACCCTAGTTTGCCCTGGTTAGGAGAGTATGACTTCCTTCAATCTTTTGCTGAATTCTCATCTTGTGATGACTTGAGGACTCAAATAAGATGAATTGAGATATGAAAAGCCCTTGTGACTTGTTTGGAAAAGCTTTTCTCTTGTCCTTTGCCTTTGAGCTATTTATGCCTTGAGACACCTGATCCCATGCCTTGCAACCAATGATGTGTATGATTTAACATGACCTATTATGAAATGCAAATGAGTGGAACATAAGCCAATTATTGAGAAAAATAAGAGGGTAAATTTTGGGGTATTACAGCGATCCGCTTGCTGTTGTTGTCCCAAGAGGGGTCAATGATTTTGCGGACAGGTACAAAAAATCACCAATATAAACCTTTTGGGGGGTAGAGCCTTGACTTCATGACACCGACCCTTTGACCCCATGTTTTATTCTATGTTTTTGTGTGCTGCATTCATACATTCATCTAAAAAATATTAAAACTAAAAAAATCTTCTCTTCTAGTCTCTCCTTTTCAAATTAAACTAAGACAATGATTGCAAATGTCAGAGAAAGGAGATTGCGCTAATGGATTTCGGTAGAAGGAAAACTCATAAGTACACCTTCAAGGATCCAAAGTTAGAGCATTTGAGGGGTTTAGTGAGAATGATCACCAACCACGAGGTTTTCAGAGCCAAGTATGGGGGACTACTGTCTCTATTAAGGGTCTATGTAATCGAAGGAATCCTGTCCACACTAATCCAGTTCTACGATCCGGTTTATCACTGTTTCACATTCCCGGATTATCAGCTAGCACCAACGCTGGAGGATTATTCTCACTTGACTGATCTACATATCACTGATCAAGCTCCCTTTTCTGGACTGGAAGAAATTCCAAAGGATCAAACCATTGCAAGAGCAATTTATGTGGACGAGTCAGAAGTCAGGACTCACATGACCACTAAGGGTGGCATCAAGGTTTGACAGCCCAATTCTTGATAAAGAAAGCCCTGTACTTTGCTAGTATATGGAACGTGGCCGCTTTCGAGGGAACCTTTATTTTGCTCACTTACGAGTTATTTTTGCTTCCCAGCATTGATAACTTCGTAGATGTCAACGCCATTAAGATTTTTCTGATTGGAAACCCTGTACCGACCTTGTAGCGAGTGATTTTTAGATGTGGTTGCGAAGCATAATCGCTCTAGTACTACAGCTCGATTCATTTTTTATCCAATTGAAGCTGATGAAGGAAGGGAAATAGATGTCTCCAACTAAACCTGCTTGCATACTGAGGTTAAACAGTCAAAACTGTTGGTATACAGATGCTACAAAGATTCGGGATCTCTCCTAGGTTATTTTGTTAAAAAAAAGTGTTTTAGGCTATCAGTTGAAATGTTAGGACGGATGTATGAAAGTATGGGATTTTGGATTTTTGTTTAGGGTGCTCGCTAAGATTTTTCTTTCAATCTTATGCCTACGTATTCCCGTTTACCGAAACAGGGAAATCAGAGTGATCGTAGTTCCTCCTATTCTACGGGAGGAAATGGTGTTTTGGTGTCTTGTTCAAAGCCCAAGACGTGAAGCTGAAGGTAGTTTGTATCTTGTTCAAAGCCCAAGATATGAAGCTAAAAGAGTTTGACTTTAGAGAGAATTTGTCATCTCTAAAGAGGGGTTTGTATGTCACAACTATTTATAAAGGAGAATTACTTTAACCGGGATTTGTGAATCCGGCAATGCCATAATTTCCTTTATAGGGGATTTCCAACCTGAAGGAGAAGACTTTAACTCAGTTTAGAGCAATGCCATCTTTCCTTCGGAATTTCTCATGCTAAAAGAGGGACAGTGGCGTGGATGTAAATAATCCAGAGGCTTGCCGCTTACAGAGATTAGATGAAGAGGAAGGAGTTATTGATGTTTGTGTATTGTGAACGAGGCACATCTTTGATGCTAAAAGGTTGATTGGATCAACCAGTGGTTTTCTTATACAAAGCCTAAGAGGAGGCTATTGGCCCAACAAGAGGGTACTTTTTATGTATCTCGTACGAAGCCCGAGAGAGAGAGGCTAAAATGTTGTTTCCTTATACAAAGCCTAAGAGGAGGCTATTATGTGTCTCGTACAAAGCCCGAGAGAGAGGCTGAAAGGTTTTGACTCAACGAGGGAGTCTTTTGGTATCTCGTATAAAGCCCGAGATGGAGGCTATTTGACTCAACAAGAGAGTTTTTTTTGTATATCGTACGAAGCCCGAGATGGAGGCTAAAGATGGTGACTCACCAAGAGAATCTTTTATACTCAACAAGAGAGTGATTTTGTATCTCGTACGAACCCCGAGATGGAGGCTATTTGTTAGCTCCGCTGGGGAGAATCATTGTATAAAGCCCAAGAGAGAGGCTATGGTGTTGTTTCAGTTGAGTGATAGGTCCAGTATGCTGATTTAAAGAGAAAATCAGTTCTTATATGAGTATTGTTTGCACTCATGGATTTGTTCTAAGGATCGGGGTTATTTCCTGTTCTTTAAGGAAATGGGAAATCCAAAGGGTATTGAGACTGTCCGAGTCTACGGGGTTCTTTCCTATTCTTGAAGGGTGCTTGAGAATGTCTTTGAGACTCAAGGAAATTAGACTGTCTGAGTCTAGAGTTTCATCTTTTATACTATGCTTTGAGAAACAGTAGTAGACTCTTGGAAAGACTGTTCTATCAAGATGACTGATTTCTATTCCTATACCTTTAGGAGGTCGTCGGGACAATTTGTACGAGCCCAAGAGGAGGCTGAAAACTTTTAAGAAGCCGAGTGGTCCTTGTATGAAGCCCAAGAGGAGGCTATCATTCCCGGAGGAAGAAATCATTTATACGAAGCCTAAGAGGAGGCTGTGAATACTTCTAAGAAGCCGACGGGTCCTTGTACAACACCCAAGAGGAGGCGGGGATGCTTTTAGGAAGCCTGTGGATCCCCAAACCTCGAGAAATTCAAGACAGGCTATTCACAAAGAATAGATCAAGCCAGGAAAGTTCGAGAATTTGGAAGAAACTCAAGAGATGCAATTCACGGAGAAGAGATCATCTCTGGGGAGTAGAGTTTCTTGACAAGTGCTTTTAAGAAGCCTGTGGGTCCCCAAACCCCGAGAAATTCAAGACAGGCTATTCACAAAGAATAGATCAAGACAGGAAAGTTCGAGAATTTGGAAGAAACTCAAGAGATGCAATTCACGGAGAAGAGAACATCTCTGGGGAGTAGAGTTTCTTGACAAGTGCTTTTAAGAAGCCTGTGGGTCCCCAAACCCCGAGAAATTCAAGACAGGCTATTCACAAAGAATAGATCAAGCCAGGAAAGTTCGAGAATTTGGAAGAAACTCAAGAGATGCAATTCACGGAGAAGAGATCATCTCTGGGGAGTAGAGTTTCTTTGACAACTTCTACGAGTGACAGTCTATGAAAGGGTTCACCGAGAATGCTGCCTTTCACGTCTCCTTATTGTTTAACCCCAAGAGGAGGGAAGACCGTGTCTGGTAATCCTATGGGGATCTAGTTTCGACTATATTTAAGAGTGACCAACGGGCTGAATGCTAGACGTAGTTGCCGGGGAAACTCTAAATATCTATACTATTATTACACAGTTGATATGAGTTTATGAAAGAAGACTTACAGCGAAACAGCCCCACAATACAGTTATATGTATATAAAAGCGGTAAATGAAAGCGTATAAACACTTACTCGGTTGTAGAGCTTCCATGTTGTTTGTTTAGTTGTTCAACAAAGAAAGATTGAAAACAACTGTATATTTCAAAATCAAAGGAGAAAGTGCTTTGAAAAAGAAAGATTTGGGGTTTACAGCTCAAGGAGAGGCCCAAGGTTTTATCAGTGAGCGCACTATTGAATTTGTACAGAGGGACTTATACGAGTTACTGAGGCCCAAAAATTGTTTTCTGTACAAAGGAATGGGTCTTACACTCTCTCAATAGGCCCAAAAAAGGTTTAAAGAAAAAGAGTGGGGCTTATAACACGAGGGTATGCCCAGATGATTTTTCGTTTAAAATGGTGGTCGCGCCGAGATTTTCTTTTAACGCAAATAGGCTTATCCAATATCTGAGGCCCAAATTTGTTTTTGGTTAAAAGGGGATTGGGTCTTACACTCTATTAGAGGCCCAAAAGTTTTGAATGGGTCTTATAGCTCGAGGAGAGGCCCAATTGATTGTTTTTCAACAGACGATGATCGCGCTGAACTGTTTGAACGAGACTTATACAATAAGTGAGGCCCAAAAGGTTGTATTTACAAAGGGTTGGGTATTACACTCTAATTGAGGCCCAAAAGGTTTTGAAAATGATTTATGAGGGTTGAATTAATCAAAAACCCTAATTTGTTTTCAAAATGTGTTTTAATTGAATAAAAATTCAATTAAAATGATCAAAATTGTTTAACATATGGAAAACAAATTGTGATCTTGGATTAATGCTTCAAAAATTAAGTATTGACCTACAAAATAATTAGAAGGCATTAAAAGTTGCAAAATCAAGGTGAAATTTTTTTTCAAAATGTCAAAAAACAATTAAAATATTAATTCTTTGCAAAAATACCGATTATATGAAATAAATAATATTTTTGGGATTTTTTGGGAAAATAAAATATTTTAATATTTTTGTGAATTATTAAAAAAAGAATCAACTCAAAATCATTAAAACTCAGAGAGAAATTAATTTTTGAATCAATTAAATAAAATCACAAAATTTAAATATTTGAATTTTCAAAAACGGCGCCAAGAACACCCCAAGAACACGCGCGTGTTCTGGGTTTTGCCCAGATTTGCATTTTCTATCCAATCTCACTGAATACTTGATTATATCATGCAATCCACATATCAATATGCTCGTCTCAACCTCACGATCATGTATATGGCAATTAATTTCATTTAAATTAAGCATAAAACAAGAAATCACGAAAAATCCTCAAGAACCCTAAATTCTGCATGAAGGCTGGGATTTTTGATACACGATTCAAACAAAGCAATTACTTGAGGGGAAACATTCCATGCATAATTATGAACATTTGGCAAAAGTATTGTGCGAGGAAATATGCATAGATTGAGAGATGGCCAAGTTTAGGCTTACCTCTAGGTCGTGACAGCAAGAGCAAATTGATTTCTGAATAAGAGGTGTTACAGATGAATTGTGATGATCTGAACAGCTTCCCTACACCCTATGGAGTGTGTTTGAATGCTTGGACTTGATGGAAATTGGCTGGATCACTTCATGGCATCTCAACTGCAACTTGGTTAAAACCTTGAGCAATTGACTGGTGATTCTGAGAAATCGCTGTTCCAGATGTTGTTTAAGTGTTTGATCAGCTCACATATGATGTATATGAGGTGTGTGTGTGATTGGTTTGAGTGGAATTGCTCTCTAATGAAAAACCCGATAGTGACTTGGTAAGAAAGGAATTTTTGAGAGTGAGAAGTGGATTTTGAGAAAGGCAAGTGTTGTAGGCCTTTGGTGTACTTAAACTGATCACAATTGAGCTCTATTTATAGTAGAGCAAGTTTGTTTTGCAAGGAATAGTGAATGGCAACTGCTGAGTAGGTTTGGCCAATGTTGGCAAATCAAAATCCAAGTCTCCTCTAGCCATTGACTAGAGGTTAGGACACAGGCTGCTGGTCCCCTTGGTCTTGGATAAGTCTTGACTAAATTCAATTGCTAATGGCTCAGTCCATGCCACCTTGGTGTTTCCATTGAATGCTCCAATCCAAAATTGGAGTCTTGTCCCTATTTTGGGCAATTCTAGGTTTAGCATGCTATTTCTTGTTCCAAGGACTTTGGAGGCTTGGCTCGGTTATTGTCCCCTTTAGATTCAATCCTCAGATGTGTCCAAGGTGATGACAAGGCTTGGAATTGGGTGATTTTGGCAAATCGACCAAAAGTGCAAAAATCTGCCTTGCCTTGGGAGATTTCAGCAAGGCAACTTGCCAATGTCATATCTCATGGCTCAAGTTGAATTTGGTGATGTTCTTGGCCATTTTGGAAAGCTCTTATATGATACAACAACTGTTTGATCATATTTGGGTTTGATAATGTTTGGATCCAAGTGAAAAATGTCCCTACATTTGGAAAAAAGTAAGGCAAAATCTGACTTAGTGAAATTTTCACAAAGTGTTGGAACAAAGTGACTTTTCTTGATTTTGATCACTCCATAACTCAAAATCCATGAGGAATTTGGACATAGGTCAGTATGAAGCTTTTGTAGAGGGCAATGAGATCTACAAATCAAGCTTTGGATGGAAAAAATGGCTTTGTGGTTTAGGAGTTATGATCCTCCAAAGTTGGTACCTTTGTCACTTTTTTTCATAACTTAGAAAATTTTCTAAGTTTTTATGGTTACCCCTTTTACAAGTTTTCCCATTTTCTTTGATTTTTCTTGATGAATGATGATTCAAATCATACATTAACATCAATTTAGGGTTAAAAATCCATTTTTGTGAAAAATCTCAAAAAGTCAAAGTTGACTTTTGTGCACAGTTGACTTTTTGTCAAATGAATTCCAAACTGTGCAATTATTCAGGAAATCATGTCCTTGACCTAAATAAAACTTGATGGACATGTTCCATGGGTGTTATAGGGTATGTTGAATCATGTCTTAGGGCTTGTGAGCATGTCCTGGTTAAAAGTCAAAGTTACAGTTGACTTTTCTCGCAAAACCCTAACTGTGGTTCAGATGAAATTGAAACTTGTTGCTCAAGCTTCTTGGATCAATCCATTGTCCCAAATGGATCAATATGGTATATTAGAGACCCTCAAATCATGTCTTGAGGTCTTGGTTCATGATTTGTCTCAAAAGTCAACTTAGGGGTAAATTAGGTTAAGAAACCCTAATTCCTTATTTTTTATGAATGCATCCCCCGAGGCAAGATTGACTTAATGATTGGGTTTATGAGGTTCCATGGAGCATATTAGGTTATGTTTTGGATCTTTGGCTTATGCCCAGATGAAAATTTCCATCTGGAGGCCCTGGTCGACCAAAACCCTAATTTGGTGACACTGTCGATCTTGAAGCTTGATCCATCTAGAAGGGAGCAACCTTGTGCTTAATCCTTGAAGTGGGAGTCTTCTTGATCCATTGTGGATGTTTGAGAGGTTAGACAAGTTGAAGATCATGTCATTTCTTGATTGATCATTTGTCTAAGAGCTCAGAGTGGGCTTGAAACCCTAATTTTGATAGTAGTGAATGCTCACCCATCTTTGGGGAGACTGATGAAGTATGATGGTTCATCCATATTGTGATGATGATTTGCACAATGATGGGAAATCCTAGTGGTCAAAATTTGGGGTATGACAGATGCCCCTATTTAATCTTCTTGGACACGAAGGTGTGAATGACGAAGGTATTCGGGCATTCGAGGTGCAAGAGGATTAAATATCGGAATATCCAAAATTTTGACGGAGTCTATGAATGATAATTCACGCATTCATCTTCTTTCGCTAAGTAACGATACTTAGAAAAGGTAAACCTCCCCTCGATCCTGGTCTTCGGCCAAGGAACTGGTCTTAGTTTTCTTTTGAAATAAACCTCCCCTCGATCCTGGTTTCCTACAAAGGAACTGGTCTCAGTTTTCTTTTGAAATAAACCTCCCCTCGTTCCTGGTTTCCTACCAAGGAATTGGTCTCAGTTTTCTTTTGAAATAAACCTCCCCTCGATCCTGGTTTCCTACCAAGGAACTTGTCTCAGTTTTCTTTTGTCAATAAACTTAATTGACAAGGGACGCTAGGTGTAGCGGTTTTCCTTAAACTTCTCACCGAATTTTCCTGGGGAGATGCCATTTGATGGAAAAAATTTCGATGCCAGACTTACTGGGGAACCCAGTCATCTGAGTTATAGAGGTGTACAAACTTCTCTGTTGGAGATGCCATTTGTTGACTCTATTTGGGGAATGCGAGTCCCTTGAGAGATTGCTTTCACGCTTGGGGATATTACATCATACATTTCTCGGGATCTTCCCGGAGAAATGCCATATGATGGGATCCAATTTTGAGGTGCCGATGACCTTTTCATCAGTGGTTTTTTCGGAGAAAAACTGCTGTACCACCGAATCTCTGATTAAGAGGCTTTCTCTAGGGATTTTCCTTAATCCGGGAAAGCAAGGATATCATCTTCAATGGCGAAGAGTGACATCGGTTGAAGGTTCTCTGGTCTTTCAGAGGTTCAAGTTATCAAAGTGGTCGAGGAGCCAACTTCCATCCAGAAATAAACTGGAAGAGAGAGATTGTTCAGACGCAGTATTTCGCGACGAGGAAAGAAACTTGACAACTCGATTAAGAGGATTTTTATCACTAGGGGATAAGACCGACTAGAGTGACAATGATGCAATGCAAATGCGAATGCAAATCAACAGTGCATGATGTATGTATGTTTATGCTGACAAAACTGACGCGATATACAGACTAATGGATGAACATGACTGGATACTCAGCCATCGCGGGGCGAAGAAGTACCGTTGGTCCAAAAGTAGCAATTCTACCTTGCTTAGGAGAAATAGTCCTCGCGGGGAACTATGTTGGTCGGGCTTAGGAGATAAGAACTCGGCCGAAGATGTCGGATGGATTAGTTGTATCCGACACTGTTGATCCTTCATTTAGGCGCACTGGCGTAGAAGGAGTACTTTGATTCTGCACTTTGAAGTTCGCTTACTTCTGGAGAAGCGATTGATGTTCTTTTGATGTTTAACAGTCAGAAGAAATTGCCATCTTTATTTTAAAGCAGAAAAAGTTTTACAAGTAAATTCATTTTTGTTTTATTTCAAGAATCATTGAGCATGTTAAAATGTCGTTCTGTAAAGCTAAAACAAATAAGAATTACAAACAAAAGCACAAGGGCTCAAATTTTATTGATAAGATGGATATCAGCCAAACGCGTGATTCCAAAGAGTATTTACAAAGTTTGAAAATGGTAATTTAAAGGAAAAAGGCTACGTTGAAACATAACGACCACTATCCTTCTACCAACTTTGAATTCTAGGCATCTTGAGCTTCTGTCGAAGATGACCTTGACTTGAATTTTCCTCCGATGGATGGTGTAACTGCTGCTGAGGGACTTGCCCCTGTTGAACATAGTTACTTGCCATTATCCCTAACTTTTGTCTGGATTGTACTGTGATGTTTCCAATCCACCGGGATGATTTTTTTTATTTTTGTCTCTAACTTTTGCCTGGACCGCCCTTTCGGGTTTTCAATCCACCGAGACGTTTTTTTTTTTTTTTTTAGTTTAGGCGAAGTATTTCTTGACTACATCAACGTTCGTGGGGTAGGCAAATTCCTCTCCGTCCATGGTTGCAAGTCTCAAGGCGCCGCCTGAGAAAGGTTTCGTGACCACGTAGGGGCCGTCATAATTCGGAGTCCATTTGCCTCGCGAATCAGTGAGAAATGATTGTATCTTTTTTAGCACAAGGTCTCCTTTCCTAAAGACGCGAGGTAGGACCTTTTTGTCGAACGCCCTCTTCATTCTTTGCTGATACAACTGACCGTGGCATAGAGCTGTGATTCGCCTTTCTTCGATCAGATTCAGTTCGTCGTGTCGACTTTGACACCATTTAGCTTCGGTGAGCTTAGCTTCCATCAATACCTGGATTGATGGGATTTCTACTTCTATGGGGAGCACTGCTTACATGCCATATACTAGAGAGAAAGGGGTTGCCCCTGTTGAAGTGCGGACAGATGTGCGATAACTGTGAAGAGCAAAGGGTAGCATCTCGTGCCAGTCTTTGTAGGTTACAACCATCTTTTGAACAATCTTCTTGATGTTCTTGTTAGCCGCTTCTACCGCTCCGTTCATCTTGGGTCGGTAGGGAGATGAGTTATGGTGTTTGATCTTGAACTCTGCGCACAACTCTTTCTTCATCTTATTGTTCAAGTTAGATCCATTATCAGTAATGATCTGGCTCGGAACACCATAACGGCAGATGATATTGTTTTTGATAATTCGGACCACCACTTGTCGAGTTACATTAGCATACGACGCTGCTTCGACCCACTTGGTGAAGTAATCAATGGCTACCAGGATGAACCGATGTCCGTTTAAAGCCTTGGGCTCAATCAAGCTGATCATGTCGATTCCCCATATGGAAAAAGGCTATGGGGAAGAAAGAACTTTGAGATGTGTTGGCGGTACATGAATTTTGTCGGAGTATATCTGACACTTGTGACACCTCCTCATGCACTTGTAGCAGTCAGATTCCATGGTCAACCAATAGTACCCTACTCTTAGAATTTTTCTCGCCATTGTGTGTCCGTTGGCATGAGTGCCAAAGGATCCTTCATGAATTTCTTTTATCAGCATGTCTGCCTCTGGTCTGTCGACGCATCGAAGCAAAACCAAGTCAAAATTCCTCTTATAGAGGGTATCACCACTCAGGAAGAAACTGCCAGCCAGTCTTCTGAGGGTTTTTCTGTCTTTTCTAGATGCCCCATGTGGGTACTCTCGTTTCTGAAGGAAGGATTTGATATCGTGATACCAAGGTTTGTCGTCTATGACTGCTTCAATCGTGAAGATGTAAGCGAGCCTTTCAAGGCGCATTATGTCGATCTTAGGTAGGTCAGTCCATTGACCTACACTAATCATGGAAGAGAGTGTGGCTAATGTATCAGCCATGTGATTCTCATCACGAGGGATGTGATGAAACTCGGTTCTTTTGAAGAAAGGTAACAACCTTCTTGCATAGTCTTTGTAAGGAATCAATCCTGATTGGTATATGTTCCAATCTCCTTTTATCTGATTGATAACCAAGGCTGAGTCGCCGTATACGTCTAAGTTTTTGATCCTTAAACCAATCGCTTCTTTGAGACCCCTAATACAAGCTTCGTATTCGGCCTCGTTGTTTGTACATTTGAACGTAAGTCTGGTAGTGAAAGGAATGTGGGTACCCGTAGGGGTAACAATTATTTCCCCAATTCCATTTCCATAATGGTTAACTGCTCCATCAAAGATAAGTCCCCACTGGGAACCTGGTTCTGGCCCTTCACTGGGTAGCGGTTCATCGCAATCTTTCATTTTTAAATACATGACATCTTCGTCTGGGAAGTCGAACCCAATTGATTCTCGATCGTTAATCGGTTGATGAGCCAAATGATTGGCTAAAATACTCCTCTTGATGGCTTTCTGAGCATGGTACTCTATGTCATATTCTGATAACAACTTCTGCCAACGGGCAATCCTTCCCGTGAGAGCAGGTTTTTCAAATACATACTTGATTGGATCCATTTCTGAGATTAACCAAGTAGTGTGACAAATCATGTACTGACGAAGACGTTTGGCTGCCCAAGCCAAAGCGCAGCAAGTTTTCTCAAGCATATTGTACCGAGTTTCACAGTCGGTGAACTTCTTGCTTAGATAGTAAATGGAAGACTCTTTCCTTTTGGTTTCGTCTTGTTGGCCAAGTACACACCCCATTGAGTCTTCCAAGACTGTGAGGTAGATGATCAGTGGTCTTCCTTCCACTGGAGGTGATAGAATCGGAGGATTCAACAGATATTCCTTAATACTGTCGAAGGCGGTTTGGAAATCTTCTGTCCAAACGCAATCCTGGTTCTTTTTGAATAATTTGAAAATCGGCGCACATGTGACAGTCATGAGGAATATAAATCTGGAGATGTAGTTCAAACGTCCCAGGAACCCTCTGACTTGTTTTTCAGTTTTCGGAGAAGGCATTTCTTGAATGGCCTTGACCTTGTCAGGATCAACCTCAATTCCTTTCTGGCTGACGATGAACCCTAAAAGTTTCCCTGAACGGACACCGAAGGTGCACTTGTTGGGATTCAAGTGGAGTTTGTACTTTCTCAGACGCTCGAATAGTTTTGACAGGTGGGTCACATGCTCCTCCTCTGTTTTAGATTTGGCAATCATGTCATCGACATATACCTCGATTTCTTTGTGTATCATGTCATGAAACAGAGTAGTCATGGCCCTTTGATAGGTTGCCCCGACATTCTTCAAACCGAACAACCTTACCTTGTAACAAAAGGTACCCCATGGGGTAATGAATGAAGTTTTCTCCATGTCTTTCGGCGCCATTTTAATTTGATTATAGCCCGAGAATTCATCCATAAAGGAGAAAACTTTGAACTTTGCTGTACTGTCAACCAGCATGTCAATGTCCTTTTTCGGAACAGGTACTATGTTGGCTAACCATTGAGGATATTCAGATGTAGCGAGGAAACCCGTGTCAATCTGTTTCTGTACCTCTTCTTTGATTTTGATGGCCATGTCCGGGTGAGTGCGTCTCAACCTCTACATTACTGGCGGACATTCTGACAGTAACAGTAAGTGATGTTCCACGATGCTGGTATCCAACCCTGGCATATCCTGATAGGACCAAGCGAATACATCGGGGAATTCTTTGAAAAGCTTTATCAAACTCTCTTTGGCAGTTGGACTGAGCAGTGCCCCAATCCTGATTTCTTTTCTCTCTTTTTCTGAACCCAAGTTTACCGTTTCCAACGGCTCTTTGTGAGGTTCAATGAACCTTTCCTCCTGTATGAGTAATCGGGAGATCTCTTCTAGAATTTTGTCGTCATTTTCTTCTTCAGCCCCAAATACCGGGAACTCAAAGTTGGGAGAAGGCATCGGATCATATGTTTCAACGGGGTTTAAAACAAGCAATCTGCATGACATGATGATTCGTGTTTAGAAGAGATAGAGAGAATGCAAAAGTGTGTGCAGTGTATTTTTTTTACTGCTTGTTTTTATTATTGAATTGTTTTTTAGGATTACCATTTTCTGAGAAAAAGCAAAAAGAGAAAACAACAATTAATGCAGAAATTACAGAACGACGTTATTTTATTAATGAACAAGTCGATTCTTGAAACTACAGCCCTATAAAACAAAACTCTGTCACTTTGGGCGAAGCGAAGAGGGAAAATTTACAGAAAGCGAGCCCTATCAAAACATCTGTTTCACCTGGGCAGGGTGAAAGGTTTAAAGATGGCAATTACTTTGACTGGTGAACGACCTTCGGAACATCGACAGCAACCCATTGGCGGCGAACTCCTCGGTGAATCACAAAGTCTGGCACCTTCCTTGATTTGTCTTCAGAAATAACGCTGATTTCTGGTGGAGCAGGGTCATTGGAATCTGTCTCCCAGGCAGAATTGTCGTAGGATAATTCCTCAGTTGCATTTTGCAAAGCATTTGTACTCTCAGTTGTATCTCCCCATCCAGTTGGCTGGATGTCTTCGAACCTGATATGAGAGCTTTCGGGAGTGGTGTACTTGACCATATAGTCGTATTTCCCACTCGGTTGTCCCTAGGTGTCCCACACTTTTCTGGAACTGGAGGGGTCATCTCTCTCGATGACGTTGACCTCGGGAAAAGCATAGTTGATGAATTCTAGTCCTGCAAACGTCGCAAATTCATCGTCATGTTGCGTAGTTTCTGAATGACCTGAGTGTTGATCCCATGACATGGTGGGGACACAGGTATTCTGTTCAATGATGCTCAACTGAGTTTCATTACTCAGCCGACTTTCTGGCCTCAAGTCTCCTGGGTAAGGCTGCCACATTGGCAGGCCATCCATCGGGCCATGGTAATTGTGGTCAAAGTTGTCTTTCATCAGAGTGTCCTCCTCTAATGAATTTGACGGAGCACGACATCCTTCTGGATCACAATCTCTGTATATCATTTCGATATCTGACTGTGGTATAACTCTCGGACTCTGTGCGGGATAGCAAAATGGCGTAGGCACCTCTTCCTGAGACATATAACCGTCCTCGTTAAGATAGGACTTCCATCCTTCATCCATGTTGGAGGAATCCTCCTCATTGATAGCATCGATTGCCTGAGGCACTGGGTGAAGGAACCCTCCACTGTGAAAGAAGTTCTAAATGGGATGAAGACTTTCATCGTTAGCAGTTGTCTGGGTACAGGTTGCAGAAAAACCAAGACCCTTCTTTGTTGTATTGCTAGTAGGAATGACAAGTTGTCCCCATCCTGTTGTATCGGTACTATCGACCGCTTTAATAGCATCTTTATATGAGGAAATCGAAGTTCCTCCTTCGGATTGATCGTCCTTGTGTAGCGAAAGCGCTTAGAACTGAGTTCCAATTATCCCTTCTGGTTCCACATAAGTGGATGACGATAAATTGCTGACGAGCAAGGCCTGTTCCCCATAGACTGTGATGAGTTTGCCGTTCTGGACGAACTTTAGCTTTTGGTGGAGGGTTGAAGTGACCACTCCAGCCTGATGTATCCAAGGTCTTCCTAATAAACAACTGTACGTTGCCCGGATGTCCATGACCTGGAAAGTGACTTGGAAAATGTGAGGACCAATAGTTATGGGAAGGTCAACTTCGCCGATAACCGTTTTTCTGGATCCGTCGAACGCTTTGACGACGACCTCGCTAGTTCTCATCGGAGGGCCTTTGAATGATAATTGCATCAAAGTGGACTTTGGCATAACATTCAGGGCTGACCGTGTGTCTACCAGTACGCTGGCTAAAGTATCGTCCTGGCAGTTGACTGTGATATTGAGCGCCATGTTATGACGGCGACCCTCTTCAGGTAATTCCTCATCACTAAATCCTAAATTATTGCAAGAAGTGATGTTAGAGACAATACTATCAAACTGTCTAATTGTTACATCCTGTTCCACAAAGGCTTGCTCCAAGACTTTCTGTAGAGCCTCCCTATGCGCTTCTGAACTGAGTAACAGTGATAATACCGAGATCTTTGAAGGAGTTTATAATAGCTGATCAACAATGTTGTATTCATTCCTTTGGATGAGCTTCAGCATCTCATCGTTGTTTTTTGAAAGGTCGGGATCACTGGATTGACCGACTGATGGATCGGGAGCTTCTGTCTGAAGTTCCTTTTCATTGTTGGACTCTCCAACTCCTCTGTTGAAGATTCTACCGCTCCGTGTTACACGACTGATGTCTGCAATATTCACGACGGAGGGTAATGGAATTTCCTTTCCATTTTCAATTATTTTTGCACCGTATTTGTAAGGGATTGCCTTAGTTGATTCATACGGTAGTGGTCCCGGCAGATAGATGACTATGGGAACCTTCTGGTTTTTCTGACCATCGTACGTAATCTCGATCCGTTCCCAGTTGGGAATTCTTGATTCATCAAGCAGAGGGATAATGGCAAAAACATTCCTGGTCCTCTGATTATCAGAGATGACAACAACGTCCTCAATTTGATTGGCAAGGTAGTTCGGCGACCAATTGATGGGTCCAGAACCTGGATATGGGCGGATCTATCCACGATCCACCTGCCCCTGGAGAGCTGCTCGCACAAGGTAGCACCCTTGGTTACTTTCCGAACAGACTCCACAACGTTCATAATTGTGTGGTGGCACCTGGCCACGCCCACTTTGAATACAATGTAACCTCACTAGGTTAGCTTCCACGAGTCGGACATCCTGACTTTGACTCCGAGTGGGGTTTTTGTTATTGATACTAATTTGTTGAGTATCTTCATCCATGTAGATTGGCATCCACCAATGATTTAACAAATGCTGAAGTGCCTCCTGGACAAGGGCACATCCTTGATCGTTTTCGCAACCTGCTTTACAGCTGTGATAATTATGTGATATCAGGAATCCGAGTCGGACCTTCTCAGCATGCAACTCTACCAAGTTGGTATTCATCAAGCGAATGTCGAAGATCTGAACCATATTGATCTGATAGGGATTCCTATCATGGTAGTCCTGGGTCCATCCAAGATCCATCTGACGCTGGAGGGCCTCCTGTATGAAAGAGCATCCTTGTTTGTTTACCGAGCAAGTCAGACAAGAACTGTAATCGTGTCGCAGCAGATTATGATACTGGCTTTGCCTTAAATGCATTCCCACCAGGTTGACATTCATCGCACGGATGTCGTGGTTCTAAATGACGTTGGAATTCGTGTAGACCATGTTAACTCCACGAACTCGGTGCTCCTGAATCCATCCGAGATCCATTTGTTCCTGTAGGGCTGCTTGCACCACAGAACATCCATGATTGTTTTTAGAGCAGATATCACACTGATGATAATTATGAGATGGCACATGGCCGTACCCACTCTGTCTACAATGCATCTTGACCAGATTGGTCCTCAACAAGAGTACATCGTGAATTTGATAGACATTGTTAAATTCTTTCTCAATCAGGTTGACTGCAGCTTTCTCATGTTGAGGGAACGAGTTCGTAAGAACATTGGGATTCGTATCTTTGAAAGATAAGAGCCCGCTCCTAACAAGCTTTTGCACGTCAGACTTGAAATTGAGACAGTTCTCTATGTTATGCCCTGATCCTCCTTGATGATAAAGGCATGTCTGATCCGCTTTGAACCAAAAAGGCGGATTTTCTGGTACTGTAAGAGGAGACCTAGTCTGGATGTGCCCCTTGGCCAATAGTAACGGAAATAGTTCTACATACAACATGGGTATAGGATCAAACCCTGGTGTCCGCGTTGTACGATTGTTGTTGTTGTATGGAGGATGAGCCTGCTGCAGAGGCTGTTGTGTCCTTTGCTGATTAGGTTGGCTTTGCGCAACCTGAGGTTGATACGTAGGAATAGGCGCAGGGCTGATATTAGGAGTTACAGCTGCTACCGGTTGATAACGTCGCCTTTGCTTTTTGAGAGAGATATTCCCAATATCTTGCTATTTTTTCTTAGGGAGAGCACTACCGTATCGTTTTGTACTGCTCGATGATCCATCGTCTTTTATTAGACGTCCTTCTCGGACGGCTTCCTCAAGACGAACTCCCATGCCCACCATCTCGGTGAAATAACTGGGCGCACTGGTAACCATTCTATCATAGTAAAATGAGCTTAAGGTCTTTAAGAAGATCTTTGTCATCTTTTTTTCCTCAAGAAGTGGACAGATCTGGGCAGAAATTTCACGCCATCTCTGAGCGTACCCCTTAAAGGTTTCCTTGTCCTTTTGTGACATTGATCTGAGTTGATCTCTGTCCGGTGCCATGTCCAAATTGTATTTGTATTATTAGACGAAGGAAGTACCAAGATCTCTGAATGTACTGATCGTAGTACGGTTTAAACCCATGTACCATTTGAGTGCGGCACTGGTTAAACTATCCTGAAAGTAGTGAATCAGTAGGTCCTGATTCTCCGTCTGAGCTGACATTCGCCGAGCGTACATCACCAGATGGCTCTGAGGGCAAGAGTTACCCTTGTATTTTTCAAAGTCAGGCACTTGAAATTTGTGCGGAACTTTCACATTGGGGACCATACAGAGGTCTGCGGCGTCCTTTCCAAATAGATCCTGACCGCGGATGGCTTGCAGTTCCTTCTGCATTTCCAGGAATTGTTCCTGGAATTCATCCATTCTATCAAACATAGTTTCCTTCTTACCAGAAGGTATTGGTGGAACCTGTCCTTCCGGGACAGTGTACACCACATGGGGTGGTACCGTGACTACGGCAGTGAATCTTGGCGTTTCCCAAAGTTTGTAACCTTCAGGAGTCTTCAGTATGCCCCTAGCATCTTCGCTTTCCCGAAGTTTGTAACCTTCAGGCCCAGCGGCTTCTATTATGTTTCCCTGATTTTCAGTGATCGGCGGAACATATCCTTCCGGGATATAGTTAACAAGCATGCCCCAAGGACGATCTTTCGGCATTTGATACCTAGGATCATACTTCTACACTATAGGCGTTGAGGTGATATCTGAGATCACAGTACTTTGTAGCTGAGCTTCTGCCATGGCTTGCATGTTGTTACGAAGCTTTCTCATATCCTCTCTCAGAGCGTCGATTTCTTCTTTCAACTCTCTGTTTTCTTCCTCAAGATCATCCATCTTTTTCTGACTATTGGCCCGAGTATTGTACGAATGAGACAGTTTGACTCTAGAACCGAGACACAAATGTGAGATTCGTAGGTAAGAAGAATACGCGATGTGAGAATGATGAATACAATGATTATATTAATTGTTTGTTGGTTTAATCAAAATAAACTTCGACAATTAGATTGCAAATATCAAACAGTGGGGAAACCCCTTTTTATTGAATTCAAAGGATTACAGAAATGGAAATACAGTAGATTACAAGGTGCAGAAACAGAAACCTAAGCTAATGGGTCCCGGGTCCTCTCTGAAGAGAAATCGGGTGCTGACTCAGGTACTTTCCTTTTCTTTGACCGTGGCTCTTGGGCCGTTGTCGGGTTGTCATTCCTTTGCCAGGTGAAAGGAGCGAGCAAATTCCTTTGGTCATCTTGATTCTCTACAGCATGTTGCTCCAAAATTTCAATCAGAGCGTCCTTATCTTTCAGTAGTTGCTGTATTTTGATGCACTCCATGTTGAGGGTGCGGTACTTGTTCTTCCAAGACCTCCTCTCCCGTTGAACTTTGTTAAGAGTAACCTGGAGCTTTTCAGTCTCAGTCATGAAGTACATGACAGACTCCCTCGGTGGAAGAACTCCATGACAAGGATAAGGCATCTTTAGCTTGAGAGCTCTAGTTTGTACACAGTGGAGATAAGGCTCCACCGAGACACAGTCGGGTTTTCCTAGAGACTCTTGTCCTTTCTTATGAACATGTTTCCAAGCGTGCACTATTTCCGTCTTTAGTGCTCTGTCACTTTCTCCTTCCTTGAAGAAAAGACCTTCCAGATGAACACTACGCGGGGTATGCCTCATCGGGTATCCAAATTGACGACGAACAAGAACTGGATGGTAATTGATTCCTCCCTTAGTTCCTATAAGGGGTACATTGGGGAAGTTTCCACAACGGTCAATGATACTGATCCCATCATAAATCCTACTACACCAATCTATGTTAGAGTTGGTGAGGGACATGATTTTCTGCGACCAACGTAAGGCACTCTTGTGATCCCAAAAAGCAGCAGACTTAGGCAAACGAGAGATAAACAATTTATAAAGCAGAGGTACACAACATGTGATCTCCCCTCCACTGTACAAATTTCCCAAGTGCACAGAATGATACGCATCTGCGAGCAAAGTCGGCACAGGGTTTCCAATGAGAAAAACCTTAATGGAGTTGATATCGACGAAGTTATTAATGTTGGGCAACAAAAATAACCCGTAGGTGAGTAAAACAAAGATGCTTTCAAAAGCAGCCACGTTCCCGATACTGGCGAAGTACAGGGCTTTCTTTGTCAAGAACTGGGCTGGCAAACCTTGTATGCCACCCTTAATGGTCATGTGAGTCCGGACCTCAGACTCGTTCAAATGAATTGCTCTTGCAATGGTCTGATTCTTTGAAATTTCTTCCAGTCCAGAAAATGGAGCTCGATTAGTGATGTGTAAATCAATCAGGTGAGAGTATTCCTCCAGCGTTGGTGCTAGCTGGTAATCTGGGAATGTAAAACAATGATAAACTGGATCGTAGAACTGAACAAGTGCATCCATGATTCCCTCAATCACATGGACTCTTAGCAGAGATAACAAACCTCCGTACTTGGCTCTAAAAGCCTCTTGGTTTGTGATCATCCTCGCCAAACCTCTTAAATCCTCTAGTTTTGGAATCCTGAAGGTGTACTTATGACTTCTCCTTCTACCGAAATCCATTAGCGCAATCCTTTTCTCTGATATTTGCAATCACAGTCTTAGTTTATTTTGAAAAAAACAGAGAGACTAGAAGAGAAATTTTTTAATGTTTTAATGTTTTTTAAATGAATGCATGAATGCAGCACACAAAAACATAGAAAAAACATGGGGTCAAAGGGTCGTTGTCATGGAGTCAAGGCTCTACCCATCCCCAAAGGTTTATACTAGGGTGATTTTTTGTACCTGTACTCAAAATCACCAGCTCCTCCCAGGATAACAAACAGCAAGCGGATCGCCAGCGAGCTGTATGAAATCTTAGAGTAAATACTATTCACCGAGAATAGATCATCAGCCTCAAATGAGGGTAGTATCGCGTGACAACTATTTCCGATAGTTTCCGCACTACAAAAGGGTTGGATCCTCAGCTTCTCAGACGTCACAATCGGCCCATTGCCTATGAGAGGGAATGGGTTGCATTGGGAAGCCTCCACTGAGGTTGATGGTCGACCTCGTCGCCATCACTTATCTTAAGTGTATACTCAATCTTTCCACATGCGGCATCACACGCATTCCCATTAGCAGAAAAATAAACACAGATATCAATTAGGAAAAGCAGTATATATATTTGTCCTAATGTCCTAGACTTTTAAAAAAGCTAAGAATCTTATGTTCGTGACAGAAAATGGCTCCCTGGCGGAGACGCCATTCTGTGGTTCTTTCCCAACTTAAAGGTTTTGACCTAAGATCCTAGCGAAGTCAACAAAAAGTCCTATCCAAGAAAAGAAAGAAAGAAAGAAAGAGAATTTTTTAAGGTTTCTACCTAAGAGATGTGAAGAGAACAAGATCTCGCAGTTCCCCAGCAGAGTCGCCATTCTTCTGTAGCGAGTGATTTTTGGATGTGGTTACGAAGCACAATCGCTCTAGTATTACAACTCGATTCATTTTTTATCCTATTGAAGCTGATGAAGGAAGGGAAATATATGTCTCCAACTAACCCTGCTTGCATACTGAGGTTAAACAGTCAAAACTGTTGGTTTACAGATGCTACAAAGATTCGGGGTCTCTCCTAGGTTATTTTGTTAAAAAAAAGTGTTTTAGGCTATCAGTTGAAAGGTTAGGACGGATGTATGAAAGTATGGGATTTTGGGTTTTTGTTTAGGGTGCTCGCTAAGATTTTTCTTTCAATCTTATGCCTACGTATTCCCGTTTACCGAAACAGGGAAATCAGAGCGATCGTAGTTCCTCCTATTCTACGGGAGGAAATGGTGTTTTGGTGTCTTGTTCAAAGCCCAAGACGTGAAGCTGAAGGTAGTTTGTATCTTGTTCAAAGCCCAAGATATGAAGCTAAAAGAGTTTGACTTTAGAGAGAATTTGTCATCTCTAAAGAGGGGTTTGTATGTCACAACTGTTTATAAAGGAGAATTACTTTAACCGGGATTTGTGAATCCGGCAATGCCATAATTTCCTTTATAGGGGATTTCCAACCTGAAGGAGAAGACTTTAACTCAGTTTAGAGCAATGCCATCTTTCCTTAGGAATTTCTCATGCTAAAAGAGGGACAGTGGCGTGGATGTAAATAATCCAGAGGCTTGCCACTTACAGCGATTAGATGAAGGGGAAGGAGTTATTGATGTTTGTGTACTGTGAACGAGGCACATCTTTGATGCTAAAAGGTTAATTGGATCAACTAGTGGTTTTCTTATACAAAGCCTAAGAGGAGGCTATTGGCCCAACAAGAGGGTGCTTTTTATGTGTCTCGTACGAAGCGCGAGAGAGAGGCTAAAATGTTGTTTCCTTATACAAAGCCTAAGAGGAGGCTATTATGTATCTCATACAAAGCCCGAGAGAGATGCTGAAAGGTTTTGACTCAATGAGGGAGTCTTTTGGTATCTCGTATAAAGCCCGAGATGGAGGCTATTTAACTCAACAAGATATTTTTTTTTGTATCTCGTACAAAGCCCGAGATGGAGGCTAAAGATGGTGACTCACCAAGAGAATCTTTTATACTCAACAAGAGAGTGATTTTGTATCTCGTACGAAGCCTGAGATGGAGGCTATTTGTTAGCTTCGCTGGGGAGAATCATTGTATAAAGCCCAAGAGAGAGGCTATGGTGCTGTTTCAGTTGAGTGACAGGTCCAGTATGCTGATTTAAAGAGAAAATCAGTTCTTATATGAGTAATGTTTGCACTCATGGATTTGTTCTAAGGATCGGGGTTATTTCCTGTTCTTTAAGGAAATGGGAAATCCAAAGGGTATTGAGACTGTCCGAGTCTACGGGGTTCCTTCCTATTCTTGAAGGTTGCTTGAGAATGTCTTTGAGACTCAAGGAAATTAGACTGTCTGAGTCTAGAGTTTCATCTTTTGTACTATGCTTTGAGAAACAGTAGTAGACTCTTGGAAAGACTGTTCTATCAAGATGACTGATTTCTGTTCCTATACCTTTAGGAGGTCGTCGGGACAATTTGTACGAAGCCCAAGAGGAGGCTAGAAACTTTTAAGAAGCCGAGTGGTCCTTGTATGAAGCCCAAGAGGAGGCTATCATTCCCGGAGGAAGAAATCATTTATACGAAGCCTAAGAGGAGGCTGTGAATACTACTAAGAAGCCGACGGGTCCTTGTACAACGCCCAAGAGGAGGCGGGGATGCTTTTAGAAAGCCTGTGGGTCCCCAAACCTCGAGAAATTTAAGACAGGCTATTCACAAAGAATAGATCAAGCCAGGAAAGTTCGAGAATTTGGAAGAAACTCAAGAGATGTAATTCACGAAGGAGAGATCATCTCTGGGGAGTAGAGTTTCTTGACAAGTGCTTTTAAGAAGCCTGTGGGTCCCCAAACCCCGAGAAATTCAAGACAGGCTATTCACAAAGAATAGATCAAGCCAGGAAAGTTCGAGAATTTGGAAGAAACTCAAGAGATGAAATTCACGGAGAAGAGATCATCTCTGGGGAGTAGAGTTTCTTTGACAACTTCTACGAGTGACAGTCTATGAAAGGGTTCACCGAGAATGCTGCCTTTCACGTCTCCTTATTGTTTAACCCCAAGAGGAGGGAAGACTGTGTCTGGTAATCCTATGGGGATCTAGTTTTGACTATATTTAAGAGTGACCAACGGGCTGAATGCTAGACGTAGTTGCCGGGGAAACTCTAAATATCTATACTATTATTACATAGTTGATATGAGTTTATGAAAGAAGACTTACAGCGAAACAGCCCCACAATACAGTTATATGTATATGAAAGCGGTAAATGAAAGCGTATAAACACTTACTCGGTTGTAGAGCTTCCATGCTGTTTGGTTAGTTGTTCAACAAAGAAAGATTGAAAACAACAGTATATTTCAAAATCAAAGGAGAAAGTGCTTTGAAAAAGAAAGATTTGGGGCTTACAGCTCATGGAGAGGCCCAAGGTTTTATCAGTGAGCGCACTGTTGAATTTGTACAGAGGGACTTATACGAGTGACTGAGGCCCAAAAATTGTTTTCTGTACAAAGGGATGGGTCTTACACTCTCTCAAGAGGCCCAAAAAAGGTTTAAAGAAAAAGAGTGGGGCTTATAACACGAGGGTAGGCCTAGATGATTTTTCGTTTAAAATGGCGAGCGCGCCGAGATTTTCTTTTAACGCAAAGGGGCTTATACAATATCTAAGGCCCAAATTTGTTTTTGGTTAAAAGGGGATTGGGTCTTACACTCTATTAGAGGCCCAAAAGTTATGAATGGGTCTTATAGCTCGAGGAGAGGCCCAATTGATTATTTTTCAACGGACGATGATTGCGCTGAACTTTTTGAAATACAACGGGACTTATACAATAAGTGAGGCCCAAAAGGTCGTATTTACAAAGGGTTGGGTCTTACACTCTAATAGAGGCCCAAAAGGTTGTATTTACAAAGGGTTGAGTCTTACACTCTAATAGAGGCCCAAAAGGTTTTGAAAATGATTTATAAGGGTTGAATTAATCAAAAACCCTAATTTGTTTTCAAAATGTGTTTTAATTGAATAAAAATTCAATTAAAATGATCAAAATTGTTTAACATATGGAAAACAAATTTTGATCTTGGATTAATGCTTCAAAAATTAAGTATTGACCTACAAAATAATTAGAAGGCATTAAAAGTTGCAAAATCAAGGTGAAAAAAATATTCAAAATGTCAAAAAACAATTAAAATATTAATTCTTTGCAAAAATATCAATTATATGAAATAAATAATATTTTTGGGATTTTTTGGGAAAATAAAATATTTTAACATTTTTGTGAATTATTAAAAAAAGAATCAACTCAAAATCATTAAAACTCAGAGAGAAATTAATTTTTGAATCAATTAAATAAAATCACAAAATTCAAATATTTGAATTTTCAAAAACGGCGCCAAGAACACGCGCGTGTTCTGGGTTTTGCCCAGATTTGCATTTTCTATCCAATCTCACTGAATACTTGATTATATCATGCAATCCACATATCAATATGCTCGTCTCAACCTCACGATCATGTCTATGGCAATTAATTTCATTTAAATTAAGCATAAAACAAGAAATCACGAAAAATCCTCAAGAACCCTAAATTCTGCATGAAGGCTGGGATTTTTGATACACGATTTAAACAAAGCAATTACTTGTGGGGAAACATTCCATGCATGATTATGAACATTTGGCAAAAGTATTGTGCGAGGAAATATGCATAGATTGAGAGATGGCCAAGTTTAGGCTTACCTCTAGGTCGTGACAGCAAGAGCAAATTGATTTCTGAGTAAGAGGTGTTACAGATGAATTGTGATGATCTGAACAGCTTCCCTACACCCTATGGAGTGTGTTTGAATGCTTGGACTTGATGGAAATTGGTTGGATCACTTCATGGCATCTCAATTGCAACTTGGTTAAAACCTTGAGCAATTGACTGGTTATTCTGAGAAATCAGGGTTCCAGATGTTGTTTAAGTGTTTGATCAGCTCACATATGATGTATATGAGGTGTGTGTGTGATTGGTTTGAGTGGAATTGCTCTCTAATTAAAAACCCGATAGTGACTTGCTAAGAAAGGCATTTTTGAGAGTGAGAAGTGGATTTTGAGAAAGGCAAGTGTTGTATGCCTTTGGTGTACTTAAACTGATCACAATTGAGCTCTATTTATAGTAGAGCAAGTTTGTTTTGCAAGGAATAGTGAATGGTAACTGCTGAGTAGGTTTGGCCAATGTTGGCAAATGAAAATCCAAGTCTCCTCTAGCCATTGACTAGAGGTTAGGACACAGGCTGCTGGTCCCCTTGGTCTTGGATAAGTCTTGACTGAATTCAGTTACTAATGGCTCAGTCCATGCCACCTTGGTTCTTCCATTGAATGCTCCAATCCAAAATTGGAGTCTTGTCCCTATTTTGGGCAATTCTAGGTTTAGCATGCTATTTCTTGTTCCAAGGACTTTGGAGGCTTGGCTCAGTGATTGTCCCCTTTAGATTCAATCCTCAGATGTGTCGAAGGTGATGACAAGGCTTGGAATTGGCTGATTTTGGCAAATCGACCAAAAGTGCAAAAATCTGCCTTGCCTTGGCAGATTTCAGCAAGGCAACTTGCCAATGTCATATCTCATGGCTCAAGTTGAATTTGGTGTTGTTCTTGGCCATTTTGGAAACCTCTTATATGATACAACAACTGTTTGATCGTATTTGGTTTTGATACTTTTTGGATCCAAGTGAAAAATGTCCCTACATTTGGAAAAAAGTAAGGCAAAATCTGACTTAGTGAAATTTTCACTAAGTGTTGGAACAAAGTGACTTTTCTTGATTTTGATCACTCCATAACTCAAAATCCATGAGGAATTTGGACATAGGTCAGTATGAAGCTTTTGTAGAGGGAAATGAGATCTACAAATTAAGTTTTGTATGGAAAAAAATGGCTTTGTGGTTTAGGAGTTATGATCCTCCAAAGTTGGTACCTTTGTCACTTTTTTTCATAACTTAGAAAATTTTCTAAGTTTTTATGGTTACCCCTTTTACAAGTTATCCCATTTTCCTTGATTTTTCTTGATGAATGATGATTCAAATCATACATTAACATCAATTTAGGGTTAAAAATCCATTTTTGTGAAAAATCTCAAAAAGTCAAAGTTGACTTTTGTGCACAGTTGACTTTTTGTCAGATGAATTCCAAACTGTGCAATTCTTCAGGAAATCATGTCCTTGACCTAAATCAAACTTGATGGACATGTTCCATGGGTGTTATAGGGTATGTTGAATCATGTCTTAGGGCTTGGGAGCATGTCCTGGTTAAAAGTCAAAGTTACAGTTGACTTTTCTAGCAAAACCCTAACTGTGGTTCAGATGAAATTGAAACTTGTTGCTCAAGCTTCTTGGATCAATCCATTGTCCCAATTGAAATTCTGGTACCAGACGTGTGATGTTAAGGTGCGATGTTACAACAACACACTCTGCAATAATGGACAGAATAAGCAACAGGAAAACACAAGGAATTGTTCACCCAGTTCGGTCTAACTACCTACGTCTGGGGGCTACCAAGCCAGGGATGAAATTCACTACTTGTAGATATAATTTACAGACTCAACACACCAGTTGACAATCTCCTAAACTTATACTCTACTAGTGACTTTCTACCTAAGAAACCACTTAGATATGAGAACACTACTCAATCCCCTAAAACACTCAAAGAACAACCTCTTTGAGATCCCTTGATCTTGCTTCCTAGCTTCGATCAATCAACAACTCTCTATTGCTTCACAGCTTCTAGAGAGGACAGAAAATTCAACACCTATTCAAACCTAGAATAGTGTGATTACAAGTACTCTAAACAAACCCTAGACTCTAAGCCTCCAGCTCTTGATCTTCAATCTGTTTTCTGTACCTTCTTCCTTGGTCTTGTGCGCTTTATATAGCTCCTTGAATTTGGATTGGATTTGTCACAATATTTGATCAGATTTGTTAATTAAAAACTGAATCTTTTAAAATAGATTTTATCCCCAAAATCTTTTTAAATCTTCCACCTTTTAATTCTCCAACAAACCTGCAATCAAATCTCCCATGTAACAGAAAATATCTAGCCCAAGATATTCTCATCCAACGAGTCAACACTCTCCACAATTCCAACTAATACGCGACCCTAATAACAACAAGCCCATGCTGTCATTAGCTTCAGTTCTGCAGGTCTGATGTTACAACATCACCTATGTGACATCAGACATCCACTTCAGCAACTAGCAACCTTAACACAGCCCAGTGTTAAGTGCAATGTTATGACATCAAGCCCATGACATCAAACAAAGTTAACCTTCACAACTTAGTATAGCCCAGTACTAAGACTCAATGCTGCAACATCAACACCGTGACATCAGCATTGAACACCTTGTTGTTTTACCAAAATTCCAGCCAATCCAGGAACTTACAATCTCCCCCTTTGGCTAATTTTGGCTAAAACAATCTCTGCATCTTCAGAGACTTCAGCAGCGGAATATCTTCAATATTTTGAAACTTTAACTTGCAGCAGTTTGACAATCTTCATATAGTCTTCATTACTTGATCTGCTGCAGCACCATCTTCATTATTGACAACAGCCAATTGGTGCTCCCCCTCAAAAACTTGAACCAGCATCACCGTTGTTCAGTAGCTCACAATGTGCAGTACATCTCCCCCTTGATGTCTGCTTTGCTGTACTCTGCACTCTTCAATGCTATGAATTCTTCACTAGCAGCTCCACAACTATGTTGTCTATACTCCCCCTCCACAGCTGCATCATTACTTTTCAACTAAACACCTTTTATTTTTATTCTTTTAGCAGCAACTATTCTTCTCCTCATGGCAATTTTTAACTCTCCCCCTTTTTAGCCATAATTAGACAACTATCCCAATAAAGTTAGTCCTAAACTAGTCCTCATTGTTAGCCTCACAGTCAGCAAATAGGCAAAACAAATCATAGAACAAAAATAGGTGCAAAAACAGCACAATATTCAAATTACACAGGCAAGCACATTAAGTGCAAAACAACAAAACAAGAAAACTAAACTACTAACTACCAAAAACAGCAAGGTAGTAAGCTAGTCTTCATCAGAGCTGAGCTCCTCACTTTCTCCTTTATCACCAGGTCCTTCATCATCCTTGCTAGTGTTGACTGCTCCACCTTCCTTTGCTGCCATTTTTAGAGTCATGACAAGTATTTCAAATTTTTGTTTCCTTTCAGTACTAACTTTGATGACTTCATCCAACTCCTTGCAAGCCTCTTCCAGTTCTGAAATTAACCCTGTCTTGGCTGGCTGCTGTTGTGATGTTGAAGCAGATGTCTTGACATTGTTAGAAACATGTTTCACTTCAAACAATTTGGAATGGACTGACACGGCAGGCTTCCTTGTGCAAGCTATATCCCAATGCTGTAGAATTCCAGGCTGTTGAGATAAGATAATCCCACAAATGAGAGAGGGAAAAGCAATTGGTATCTTCATAGTAGTAGCATGCTTAACAGTGTAATCAAAGATGTAGGAGCCATAGTCAATTCTTTGCTTTGTCCCTACAGCATAGATTATCTTCCCCAATTCAACCGAAATTGTGGTCTTGTGCTCAGTAGGAACCCAGTTTACAGCACCAATTCTGTGCAGAATGGCATATTTGACACTCAACAACCTGGTTTGCAGCTTTCCATCTTCTGGCCAAACTTTTACCTGACCACCAGTGATTTCTTTACATATCACATTGTTGGAGACTTCCAATTCTTCACATTCTTCCTCACTTCTTCCTAAGTAGCCATTGATCACTTTAGGAGAGAACCATACACATTTGCCTCTGATGGTAACTCTTCTGAAGGCTCGATTCTTGCTGTTGTTTATAGATTCAGAGATATTACCTATGAATTCTCTGACCAGCCCATCATAACAATTGGTCAACCCCATCACAGTCCTTCGCAGACCAGCACACTCAATGAGGTCAGTAATTTCAGTGTCTTCTGCAGCTACCTCTCTTTCCAGTGCAATCTTTCTTTGAGGCACATAATTCCACATGGCTCCATAGTGATTTTGCACTTGATTTTCAGTTGGGTCGATGTCTTGAGCATCGCTCTCAGACTCAGACTCTTTACTGATTCTTCTCTTTTTGCCCTCCTTGTCAACTTTGCTCCACGATTTTGGAGAATCTTTACTTGAGGCCCTTTTCTTGTCCTTCCTTCTTCCAATTTTCTCATCACCAGATGAGTCCTCAATCTCAATGACCTCTACCTGATCCTTCTCTTTACCCTTGTGACTAGCTTCCCTAGGGGATGATGTTCTGACATTACCATTGACATCAGGATCTTTACCCTCATCCTTTTGAAGATCTTTGTCCTCTCGAGTGGCGACCTTCTCAACAGCCATTTGCCTTAGAGGGACAAAAATCCCTTTTACGCGTATCCCCTTCTCCAGGATTTTGGTGGTAAGTTGTTCCAACTCCAAGTCTACATTAAACTTCTCTTCAACAGCTTGGGATGATGATGTCCTGCCTTCAGTTTTATTCGTAGGGGAGGGTTTAGGGTTATCTGACTCGGAAGGAGCACCAGAACCGTGTTCATCATTGCCTAGGTCGTTTTTGGAGGGAACCCTAGTTCGTACCGGTTCAGAGTTCTTGGAAGACATCATTCCTTTGAAACAGACCAGGTTTAGAACAAAACTCTCTATGTTGTTGAGATTTAGGAAGATGAGGCGTTGTGATGAGATGGTTTTGGAAGGTCTTGATGTGATATTAATATGGTAAGGCCCCTGATTTTGGTTCCAATTACTAAAGTTTTCCCTCCACGAAACCTTTCCTTTTAGAAATTTAAAATGATTCACCCTAGAGCTCATTAGCTCAGTTTGACCTTTCAGTATCCCTTCATACTTGATGTCACAACCTAATGTTAAAGCATCAGTCTTGTCATCCACAGTGGGGCTAACCCTTATGGGTATCCAAGAATAACAATTGTTTTTGGTTCTGACTCCTTTCATGACCACTTCATCCTTCTCACTTGTCACCAGACACTCATCCTTTGAGTAGCAGACTTTGTACCCTTCATCACATAGCTGACTTATGCTGATCAGATTAGCATCCAACCCTTGGACAAGAATCACACTATCAAGAGTGAGTCCATCAAGATTTTTCACTCTTCCAACTCCCTCTACAACTTCTTCTTCTCCATTACCAAAGACAACCTTGTTAGCATGCCTAGACATTATCTCCACCAAATACTCCTTGGATCCAGTCATGTGCTTTGAACATCCACTGTCAAAGTACCAAGTTCCTTCTTCTGCTTCTTTGTCAGACAACTGAGCCAATAAGCACTTCCCCTTCTCCTTAGGTACCCATTGTTTAACAACTTTGGGCTTGTGCTTTCTCCCTCTGTTTTGAGGCTGAGGGTATCCATGCAGCTTGTAACAAGAGTACTGCATGTGTCCATACCTTCCACAATAGAAACATCTGATTCTATCATCTCTGAAGTGGTTAAACCTTCTCCCACCTTGATGATAAAGTTGTGGCTGCCACTCATAATGTTGTCTTCTCCTTCCAGAGTTAGCTTGTCTTCTATCGTGCTGATGTCTTTTACCATAGGTAGACTGTCTCCTGAACTGACGATGCTGTCTTCTAGGCTGTCTCCCATGGTGATGAGGCTTCCTCCTCCTATAATTGTAAGGTACAGCATTGTTGAAACCAGATCCATACCAGTTTTCCTGATGTTGAGACATCTGCTCTGACATGTTCTGTTTGTGCCTTGCAGCCTTCATGCTCCTATGATATTGGGGAGGCATATACTGTCTAGCACCTTGAGGCTGCTTTCTCTTCTGGTTATGACCAGTCTTCTTCTCAATCCTCTTAGGTTGTGAAACATCAGCTTTCTTAGGAGAAGGATCCTGCACCTTTGGCTGATGTTAAGACAATGGTTGAGACATCTCCACTTTGGTTCCTGAAGTGCTTGCTTCAGTAGATACTTTTCCCTCAACCACAAATCCTAATCCAGTCCTGTCTCCAGCTATCCTTTCCGTCTGAAGAATCTTGTCAAGAGTGTCTGTACCACTGTTCAGCATCCTAACAGACTTGGTCATTTGATCAAGATGAACTCTTACTAGCACCACTTCATTTTCCAGATCAGCTTTTTCATTCTCAAGCTGAGCAATCTGTTGCTTGTGGCACTTGTTTTCTTGACAGACTTCAGCACTCTTAAAACACAGCTCTCTGCAGGTTGAAGCTAGCTCATCATAAGTGACTTCTCCATCACTATCATCATCAGATTCAACAATTCCTGTCAAAGCTGCAACATGCTTTGCTGACTCACTTTCACTTTCACTGTCAGAGTCAGACCAGGAAATTGTCAAGCCTTTATTCTGCTTCTTCAAGAATGTGGGACACTCTTCCTTGACATGTCCATACCCTTCACATTCAAAGCACTGAACACCTTTATTTTGGACAGTCTTCTCTTCATCTTTCTCTTTTGACTTGCTGATGTCAGAGGAGATGTTCTTGACATTAGGCCTGTAGTTATAGTTCATCTTCTTAAACACTTTGTTGAATTGCCTTCCCAACATAACTATAGCCTGAGGCAGATCCTCCTGGGACTCATCATCTTTAGCTGCTGCAGGAGTGGAGACTAAGGCTATACTCTTGGGCTTCTTTTCTGGTTCTTCCTCATTCAGCCCAAGTTCAAATGTTTGAAGAGATCCAATAAGCTCATCAACTCTCATCTTGCTGATGTCTTGAGATTCTTCAATGGCTGTTACCTTCATCTTATACTTCTTAGGGAGGGACCTAAGAATCTTTCTCACCAGCTTCTCTTCTGTCATCTTCTCACCAAGAGCACTGGATGCATTTGACAGCTCAAGAACACTCATGTGGAAGTCATGAATAGTCTCATCTTCCTTCATCTTCAAGCTTTCAAACTTAGATGTTAGAAGCTAAAGTCTAGACATCTTAACTCTAGATGTGCCTTCATGAGTAGCCTTCAAAATATCCCAAGCAGCCTTAGCAGTTTCACATGAGTTGATCAGCCTGAATATGTTCTTGTCAACCCCATTGAAGATAGCATTTAGGGCTTTTGAATTCCCAAGGGCAAGCTCATCTTCTTCCTTGGTCCATTCTTCTTCAGGCTTAGGCTTTGAGGTGCCTTCTTTATCCTTGCCAGCCTCATCTTTCTCACATACCTCTGGAGCTTTCCACTCTTTAATGACAGCCTTCCAAGCTCTGCTGTCTAATGACTTTAAAAAAGTAGTCATTCTAGGCTTCCAATACTCATAGTTTGAGCCATCCAATATAGGGGGTCTGTTGACGAATCCTCCAACCTCTTTGTCCATCTTTCACCAGAAAGTAACTTCCCTAGATCTCACCCAGAGACAGACAGGATGTCTGCTCTGATACCAATTGAAATTCTGGTACCAGACGTGTGATGTTAAGGTGCAATGTTACAACAACACACTCTGCAATAATGGACAGAATAAGCAACAGGAAAACACAAGGAATTGTTCACCCAGTTCGGTCTAACTACCTACGTCTGGGGGCTACCAAGCCAGGGATGAAATTCACTACTTGTAGATATAATTTACAGACTCAACACACCAGTTGACAATCTCCTAAACTTATACTCTACTAGTGACTTTCTACCTAAGAAACCACTTAGATATGAGAACACTACTCAATCCCCTAAAACACTCAAAGAACAACCTCTTTGAGATCCCTTGATCTTGCTTCCTAGCTTCGATCAATCAACAACTCTCTATTGCTTCACAGCTTCTAGAGAGGACAGAAAATTCAACACCTATTCAAACCTAGAATAGTGTGATTACAAGTACTCTAAACAAACCCTAGACTCTAAGCCTCCAGCTCTTGATCTTCAATCTGTTTTCTGTACCTTCTTCCTTGGTCTTGTGCGCTTTATATAGCTCCTTGAATTTGGATTGGATTTGTCACAATATTTGATCAGATTTGTTAATTAAAAACTGAATCTTTTAAAACAGATTTTATCCCCAAAATCTTTTTAAATCTTCCACCTTTTAATTCTCCAACAAACCTGCAATCAAATCTCCCATGTAACAGAAAATATCTAGCCCAAGATATTCTCATCCAACGAGTCAACACTCTCCACAATTCCAGCTAATACGCGACCCTAATAACAACAAGCCCATGCTGTCATTAGCTTCAGTTCTGCAGGTCTGATGTTACAACATCACCTATGTGACATCAGACATCCACTTCAGCAACTAGTAACCTTAACACAGCCCAGTGCTAAGTGCAATGTTATGACATCAAGCCCATGACATCAAACAAAGTTAACCTTCACAACTTAGTACAACCCAGTACTAAGACTCAATGCTGCAACATCAACACCATGACATCAGCATTGAACACCTTGTTGTTTTACCAAGATTCCAGCCAATCCAGGAACTTACAACCCTAATTTGGTGACACTGTCGATCTTGAAGCTGGATCCATCTAGAAGGGAGCAACCTTGTGCTTAATCCTTGAAGTGGGAGTCTTCTTGATCCATTGTGGATGTTTGAGAGGTTAGACAAGTTGAAGATCATGTCATTTCTTGATTGATCATTTGTCTAAGAGCTCAGAGTGGGCTTGAAACCCTAATTTTGATAGTAGTGAATGCTCACCCATCTTTGGGGAGACTGATGAAGTATGATGGTTCATCCATATTGTGATGATGATTTGCACAATGATGGGAAATCTTAGTGGTCAAAACTTGGGGTATGACAGACCTTACTCGCAGATGCGTATCATTCGGTACACTTAAGGAATTTATACAGCAGAGGAATGATCACGTGCTGTGTACCCTTCCTTTACAAATGGTTCACTTCCCATTTGCCCAAGTCTGCTGCATTTTGGGATCAAAAGAATACTTTACGTTGGTCGCAGAGAATCATATCTCTTACTAACTCTGACATCGATTGGTACAATCGAAACTATGACGGGATCAGAATCATTGACCGTTGTGGAAATTTCCCAAATATACCCCTTATAGGAACTAAGGGAGGAATCAACTATCATCTGGTGTTAGTTCGTCATCAATTTGGATACCTAATGAGGCATGTCCCGCGTAATGCTCATCTGGAAGGTCTTTTCTTCAAGGAAGGAGAAAATGACAGGGCACTAAAGACGGAAATAGTGCATGCTTGGAAACACGTTCATAGGAAAGGACGAGAGTCTCTAGGAAAACCAGACTGTGTCTCGGTGGAGCCTTATCTCCACTGGGTACAAACTAGAGCTCTCAAACTGAGGATGCCTTACCCTCGCCAGGAGGTTCTTTCGTTAAGGGACTCTATCCTTTATTTCATGTCGGACACAGAAAAACTTCAGGTGACTCTCACCAAAGTTCAACAGGAGAAGAGGTCTTGGAGGAACAAGTACCATATTCTCAATGTGGAGTGCAAGAAAATACAACAGCTATTAAAAGAAAAGGATGCTCTGATTGAAATTTTAGAGCAACATGCTGTAGAAAATCAGGAAGACCAAAGGAGTTTGCTCGCTCCTTTCACTTGGCAAAGGAATGACAACCCGACAACGGCTGAAGAGCCCCGGTCAAAGAAAAGGAAAGCACCAGAACAAGCACCTGAGCTCTCCTCAGAGAGGACTCAGGATCCATTAGCTTAGATTTCCTTTTATAGCACTTTGTAATTTACTGTATTTCCATTTCAGCAATCTTTGAATTCAATAAAACGGGATCTTCCCCACTGTTTGATATTTGCAATCTAATTGTCGAAGTTTACTTTGAATAAACAAAAACATACAATTAATCTAATCTTTGCATATCATTCATCATTCTCACTTAAACGCATTCTTATTCCCTACGAATCTCACGTTTGTGTCTCGATTCTAGAGTCAAAGTGTCTCATTCGTACAATACTCGAGCTAATTGCCAGAAAAAGATGGATGATCTCGAGGAAGAGAACAGAGAGTTGAGAGAAGAGATCGACACTTTGAAAGAGGATCTGAGAAAGCTTCATAACGACATGCAAGCTCTAACAGAAGCTCAGATGCAGCAACAAAGGACTGTGATCTCAGAGATCACATCGACGCCCAAAGTGGAGAAGTATGATCCTAGGTACAAAATGCCGAAAGATCTTCCCTGGGGCATGCCTATTAACTATATCCCGGAAGGATATGTTCCGCCGATCGCTGAGGATCAGGGAACCAGAGCACGAACCGCTGGGCCTGAAGGTTACAAACTTTGGGAAATCGAAGATGCCAGGGGCATGACAGCAACTCCTGAAGGTTACAAACTTCGGGAGACATCGAGAGTCTCGGCCATAATGACTATACCCCCTCCCATCGTACACACTGTCCCGGAAGGACAGATTCTACAGATACCTTCTGGTGGAAATGAAAGCATGTTCGACAGAATGAATGAATTCCAGGAACAGTTCCTGGAAATGCAGAAAGAACTGCAAGCCCTTCGCGGTCAGGACTTATTTGGAAAGGACGCCACAGACCTTTGTTTAGTCCCCAATGTGAAAGTTCCACACAAGTTCCAGGTACCCGACTTTGAAAAGTACAAGGGTAACTCTTGCCCTCAAAGCCACTTGGTGATGTACGCTCAGCGAATTTCAGCTCAGACAAAGAACCAGGAGCTACTAATTCACTACTTTCAGGATAGTTTAGCCGGTGCTGCATTAAAATGGTACATGGGTTTAAACCGTGGTACGATCGTCACGTTCAGAGATCTTGGCGCTGCTTTTTTCCAACAATATAAATACAATTTGGACATGGCACCGGACAGAGATCAACTCAGATCGATGTCACGAAAGGACAAGGAAACCTTTAAGGAGTATGCTCAGAGATGGCGTGAAATTGCCGCTCAGATTTGTCCACCTCTTGAGGAAAAAGAGATGACAAAGATCTTCTTGAAAACCTTAAGCTCATTTTACTACGACAGAATGGTTGCCAGTGCGCCCAGTGACTTCACCGAAATGGTAGGCATGGGAGTTCGTCTTGAGGAAGCGGTCCGGGAAGGACGTTTAGTTAAATACGCTGGATCATCGAGTAGTACAAAACAATACGGTAATACTCTCCCTAAGAAAAAAGAGCAGGATATTGGGAATATCTCTCTTGGAAAGCAAAGGCAATGTTACCAACCAGTATCAGCTGTAACTCCTGCTATCAACCCTGCGCCGGTTCCTACGTATCAACCTCAGGTTGCTCAAAGCCAACCAATTCAACAACAATATCAGTAAAGGACACAACAGCCTCTTCAGCAGGCTCGTCCCCCGTACAACAACAACCGTACAATGCGGCCACCAGAGTTCGATCCTATACCCATGTTGTACGCAAAACTATTTCCATTGTTACTGGTCAAGGGGCACGTCCAAACTAAGTCTCCTCTTACAGTACTGGAAAATCCGCCTTTTTGGTTTAAAATGGATCAGACTTGTCTTTACCATCAAGAAGGACCAGGGCATAACATAGAGAGTTGTCTCAGTTTCAAATCTGATGTGCAAAAGCTTGTTAGGAGAGGGGTCTTATCTTTCAAAGATACGAATCCGAATGTTCTCACGAACCCGCTGCCTCAACATGAGAAAGCTACAGTAAATTTGATAGAGGGAGAGTCTAACAACAGGTATCAAATTCATGATGTACTCTTATTGAGGGCCAAATTGGTCAAGATGCATTGTAGACGGAGCGGGTATGGCCATGTGCCACCTCATAATTGTCACCAGTGTGATATCTATTCTAAAAACAATTAGGGATATTCTGTGGTGCAATCAGCTCTACAGAAACAGTTGGATCTCGGATGGATCCAAGAGCATCGAGTTCGTGGAGTCAACATGACCTACACAAATTCCAACATCATTCAGAACCACGACATCCGTGCAATGAATGCCAACTTGGTGGCGATGCACTCAAGGCAAAGCCGATATCATAATCTGTCGCGGCACGATTACAATTCCTGTCTGATTTGCTCGGTAAACAAACAGGGATGCTCTTTTGTACAAGAGGCCCTCCAGCATCAGATGGATCTTGGGTGGATCCAGGAATACCGTGATAGAAATCCCTATCATATCAACATGATTCAAATCTTTGATATTCGTCTGATGAATACCAGCTTGGTGGAATTACACGCCAAGCAAGTCCAACTTGGTTTTCTCACTTCGCATAATTATCAGAACTGTAAAGGATGTTGTGAGAATAACCAAGGGTGCGCTCTCATTCAAAGAACTTTACAACACTTGTTAAACCAATGGTGGCTTCCGTTCTATCTGGATGTGGACACGCAATAAATCAGTATGCTCAATGGGAACCCTACTAGGCATCAAAGTCAGGATGTCCGATCTATGGAAACAGATCTAGTGAGGTTACACTGCATTCAAAGCGAGCGTGGCCAGGTGCCGCCACACAATTACGAGCGTTGTAGAGTCTGCTCGAAAAATAATCAAGGATGTTACCTCGTGTGAGCAGCCCTTCAAGGTCAGTTGGACCACAAAGAAATCCAATAATATTCAGTTTCGGGGTCTATCAATTGGACGCCCGACTATTTCGCTGATCAGATTAAGGATGTTGTTGTGATCTCTGATCCTGAGAGGAACAAGGATGTTTATACCATCGTCCGTCTACTTGACGAGTCAAAAGTTCCTAGCCAGGAACTGATTGAAGTTACTTACGACAGTCAAAAAAATCAGAAGGTTCCTGTAGTTATCTATTTACCAGGACCATTACCGTATGAATAAGCTAAGGCGGTCCCTTACAAATACGGTGCAACAATAATTGAGAATGGAAAGGAAATTCCATTACCCTCCGTCGTGAATATTGCAGACATCAGTCGAGTAACACGGAGCGGTCGAATCTTCAACCGAGGGGTTGGAGAACATAACAAAGAAAAGGAACTTCAGACAGAAGCTCCCAATCCACCAGTCGGTCAATCTAGTGATCCCGACCTTTCGAAAAACAATGATGAGATACTGAAGCTCATCCAAAGGAGTGAATACAACATTGTTGATCAACTGTTACAAACTCCTTCAAGGATCTCTGTGCTATCACTTTTACTCAGTTTTGAAGCCCACGGAGAGGCTCTACAGAAAGTCTTAGAGCAGGCCTTTATGGAACAGGATGTGTCAATACGACAGTTTGATAGCATCATCTCTAACATCACTTCCTGCAACAACTTAGGATTAAGTGATGAGGATTTGCCAGAGGAGGGAAAAAACCACAACATGGCACTCAATATCACTGTCAACTGCCAGGACGATGCTTTAGCCAGCGTACTGGTAGACACAGGATCGGCCATCAACATTATGCCGAAGTCCACTTTAATTTGACTATCATTCAAAGGATCCCCGATGAGGGGCAGTGAGGTTATCGTCAAAGCCTTTGACGGATCTCGGAAAGCAGTTATTGGCGAAGTCGACCTTCCCATAACTATCACTCCTCACACTTTCCTAATCACCTTCCAGGTCATGGACATCCGGGCAACATACAGTTGCTTATTAGGAAGACCTTGG
Organism: Lathyrus tuberosus; assembly: GCA_022829125.1. Classification (NCBI taxonomy): domain Eukaryota; kingdom Viridiplantae; phylum Streptophyta; class Magnoliopsida; order Fabales; family Fabaceae; genus Lathyrus; species Lathyrus tuberosus. The sequence continues at coordinate 2,467,237 of JALAZF010000545.1, forward strand.
ATACACCAGGTCGGGGCAGTCACTTCGACACTGCACCAGAAACTGAAGTTCGTCAAGAACGATCAACTCGTCACGGTTTGTGGGGAACAAGCCTTGATCGTGAGTAACCTTTCATTAACTACTTGTGTAGAACCCGAAGAGGTTGTTGGGACTCAGTTCCAAGCCCTTTCGGTGAGCAATGAAAATCAGTCAGAGAAAGGAACCTCTATCTCTTCGTACAAAGATGCTCTCGAGGCAATTGAAAGTAACAATACGAAAGGATGGGGACAGCTTGTCATTCCTACTAATAATAAAACAAAGAAGGGTCTTGTTTTTCTGCGACCTGCACCCAGACAGCTACTAACGATGAAAGTCCTCATCCCATTCAAAACTTCTTCCATAGTGGAGGTTTCCTTCACCCAGTGTCCCAATAAGTACACACTGTCAACGAGGAAGGTTCCTCCAACACAGATGAGGAATGGAAGTCCTATCTTAACAAGGACGGTTATATGTCTCAGGAAGAAGTGCCTACGCCACTTTGCTATCCCGCACAGAGCCCGAGATTTATACCAAGGTCAGACGTCGAAATGATGTACGGAGATTGTGATCCGGAAGGATGCCGTGCTCCGCCAAATTCATTAGAGGAAGACACTCCGATGAAATACAACTTTGACCATGACTATTATGGCCCGATGGATGGCCTGCCTATCTGGCATCCGTACCCAGGAGACTTGGGGCAAGAAAATCATCCGAACAATGAAAATCAGCTGAGCATCATTGAAAGGAATACCTGCGTTCCCACCATGTCATGGGATCAACACTCAGGTCATTCAGAAAATATCCAGCACGACGATGAATTTGTAAAGTTTGCAGGACTAGAATTCATCAACTATGCTTTTCCAGAGGTCAACATCATCAAAAGGGATAACTCCTCTAGTTCTACAGAAGTGTGGGATACCTTAGGACAACCGAGTGGAAAGTACGATTACTTGGTCAAGTACACCGCTCCTGAGAGCTCTCGTATCAGGCTCGAAGACGTCCAGCCTACTGGATGGGGAGATTGACCTGAGAGCACATATACTATGCAAAATACAACAGAAGAATCCTCCTACGACAACTCTGCCTGGCAGACAGATTCCAATGATCCTGCTCCGGCAGAAATCAGCGTCATTTCTGAGGACAAGCCAAGAAGAAAGGTGCCAGACTTTGTGATTCACCGAGGAGTTCGCCGCCAATGGGTTGCTGTTGATGTTCCAAAGATCGTTCATAAGTCAAAGTAATTGTCGTCTTTACTTTAACCTTTCACCCTGCCCAAGTGAAACAGATGTTTTTGATATGGCTCGCTTTCTGTAGATATCCCTCTTCGCTTTACCCAAAGCGACAGAGTTTTGTTTTATGGGGCTGTAGTTTCAAGAATCGACAAATCATAAATAAAATAACGTCGTTCTGTAATTTCCGCATTAATTGTTGTTTTCTCTTTTCGCTTTTCTCGGAAAATGGTAATCCTAAAAAATAACTCAAAATAAACAAGCAGTTTTCCAAAGAAAAACACTGCACACACTCTTGCATTTTCTCTCTATCTCTTCTAAACACAAATCATCACGTCATGCAGATTGCTTGTTTTAAACCCCGTTGAAACATACGATCTGATGCCTTCTCCCAACTTTGAATTCTCGGTATTTGAGGCTGAAGAAGAAGACGACGACAAAATTCCAGAAGAGATCTCCCGATTACTCAGACAAGAGGAAAGGTCCATTGAACCTTACAAAGAGTCGTTGGAAACGGTCAACTTAGGTTCAAAAGAAGAAGGAAAAGAGATCAAGATTGGGGCACTACTCAGTCTGACTATCAAAGAAAGTTTGATAAAGCTTCTCAAAGAGTTTCCAGATGTATTCGCTTGGTCCTATCAGGACATACCAGGGTTAGATACCAGCATCATGGAACATCATCTACCGTTAAGATCAGAATGCCCGCCAGTAAGACAGAGGTTGAGACGAACTCATCCAGACATGGCCATTAAAATCAAAGAGGAGGTACAGAAACAGATAGACGCGGGTTTCCTTGCCACATCAGAGTATCCTCAATGGTTAGCCAACATCGTACCCGTTCCGAAAAAGGATGGAAAGGTCAGAATGTGTGTCGACTACCGGGGTCTGAACAAAGCAAGTCCAAAGGATGACTTTCCCTTACCACACATTGACATGCTGGTAGATAGTACAGCAAAGTTCAAAGTCTTCTCCTTCATGGATGGATTCTCGGGCTATAATCAAATCAAAATGGTGCCGAAAGACATGGAGAAAACTCCGTTCATCACCCCATGGGGTACCTTTTGTTACAAGGTAATGCCGTTCGGGTTGAAGAACGTCGGGGCAACCTATCAAAGGGCCATGACTACTCTTTTCATGACATGATACACAAGGAAATCGAGGTATATGTCGATGACATGATTGCCAAATCTAGAACAGAAGATGAGCATGTGACCCACCTGTCAAAACTATTTGAGCGGTTGAGAAAGTATAAACTCCGCTTGAATCCCAATAAGTGCATATTCGGTGTCCGTTCAGGGAAACTCTTAGGGTTCATCGTAAGCCATAAAGGAATTGAGGTTGAGCCTGACAAGGTCAAGGCCATTCAAGAAATGCCTTCTCCGAAAACTGAAAAACAAGTCAGAGGATTCCTGGGACGTCTGAACTACATTTCCAGATTCATATTCCTCATGACCGCGACATGCGCGCTAATCTTCAAATTACTCAAAAAGAATCAGGACTGCGTTTGGACAGAAGATTGCCAAACCGCCTTCGACAGTATCAAGGAATATCTGTTGAACCCACTGATTCTATCACCTCCAGTGGAAGGAAGACCACTGATCATCTACTTAACAGTCCTAGAGGACTCGATGGGTTGTGTGCTTGGCTAACAAGACGGAACCAAAAGAAAAGAGTCTGCCATCTACTATTTGAGCAAGAAATTCATCGACTGCAAGACTCGGTACACTATGCATGAGAAAACTTGATGTGCTTTGGCTTGGGCAGCCAAACGTCTTCGCCAGTATATGATTCGTCACACTACTTGGTTAATCTCCGAAATGGATCCGATCAAGTACGTCTTTGAGAAACCTGCTCTTATGGGAAGGATTGCCCATTAGCAGATGTTGTTATCAGAATATGACATAGAATACCACGCTCAGAAAGCTGTTAAGGGAAGTATTTTAGTCGATCATTTGGCTCATCAACCGATTGACGATCAGGAATCAATCGGGTTTGACTTCCCAGACGAAGATGTCATGTATCTAAAAATGAAAGACTGCGATGAACCGCTACTCAGTGAAGGGCCAGAACCAAGTTCCCAGTGGGGACTTATCTTTGACGGAGTTGTTAATCATTACAGAAACGGAATTGGGGCAATCATCATAACACCTCAGGGTACCCATATTCCTTTCACTGCCCGACTGACATTCAAGTGCACAAACAACGAGGCCGAATATGAAGCTTGTATCATGGGTCTCGAGGAAGTGATCGACTTAAGGATCAAGAACTTGGATGTATATGGCGAATCAGCCCTGGTTATCAATAAGGTCAAAGGAGATTGGAACACATACCAATCAGGATTGATTCCTTACAAAGATTACGCGATAAGGTTGTTACCCTTCTTCAACAGAATCGAGTTTCATCATATCCCTCGTGAGGAGAATCACATGGCTGATTAGCCACCCTCTCTTCTATGATTAGCGTAGGTCAATGGAATGACATACCTAAGATCGACATAATGCGCCTAGAACGGCCCGCTTACATCTCCACGATTGAAGCAGTCATAGACGACAAACCTTGGTACCACGATATCAAGTGCTTCCTTCAAAGACAAAAGTACCCACTTGGGGCATCCAGAAAAGACAGAAAGACCCTCAGAAGGTTAGCAGGCAGCTTCTTTTTTAGTGGTGATACGCTCTATAAGAGAAACTTCGACATGGTCTTTCTCCAATGTGTAGACAGACCAGAAGCAGACATGCTGATAAAAGAAATTCACGAAGGATCCTTTGGCACTCATGCCAACGGACACACAATGGCGAGAAAAATTATGAGAGCAGGATACTACTGGTTGACCATAGAATCTGATTGCTACAAGTACATGAGGATATGTCACAAGTGTCAGATATACTCTGACAAAATCCATGTACCGCCAACGCATCTCAAAGTTCTCTCTTCCCCGTGGCCTTTTTCCATATGGGGAATCGACATGATTGGCATGATTGAACCTAAGGCTTCGAACGGAAATTGATTCATCCTGGTAGCCATTGATTACTTCACCAAGTGGGTCGAAGCAGCGTCCTACGCTAATGTTACGCGACAAGTGGTGGTCCGATTTATCAAAAAAAATATCATCTGTCGTTATGGTGTTCCAAGCCGGATCATTACTGATAATGGATCCAACTTGAACAATAAGATGATGAAAGAGTTGTGCGCTGAGTTCAAGATCGAACACCATAACTCATCTCCCTACCGGCCTAAGATGAACGGAGCGGTAGAAGCGGCTAACAAGAACATCAAGAAGATTGTTCAAAAGATGGTTGTAACCTACAAAGATTGGCACGAGATGCTACCCTTTGCTCTTCACGGTTATCGCACATCTGTCCGCACTTCAACAGGGGGAACCCCTTTCTCTCTAGTATATGGCATGGAAGCAGTGCTCCCCATAGAAGTAGAGATCCCATCAATTCGAGTATTGATGGAAGCTAAGCTTACAGAAGCTGAATGGTGTCAAAGCAGACACGACGAACTAAATCAGCTCGAAGAAAAACAAATAACGGCACTATGCCATGGTCAGTTGTATCAACAGAGAATGAAGAAGGCGTTTGACAAAAAGGTCCGACCTCGCATCTTCACGAAATGAGACCTTGTGCTCAAGAAGATACAATCATTTCTCACTGACTCTCGGGGCAAATGGACTCTGAATTATGACGGCCCCTATGTGGTCAAGAAAGCTTTCTCAGGCGGCGCCTTGAGACTCGCAACCATGGACGGAGAGGAGTTTGCCTACCCCACAAATGTTGATGTAGTCAAGAAATACTTCGCCTAAACTAAAAAAAATGTCTCGGTGGATTAAAAACCCGAAAGGGCGGTCCAGGTAAAAATTAGAGACACAATCAAAAATCATCCCGGTGGATTGGAAATCTCAAAGTACAATCCAGGAAAAAGTTAGGGATAATGGCAAGTAACTACGTCCAACAAAGGGGAAAATACCTCAGCGGCAGTCATGCCATCCGTCAGGAAAACTCTAGTCAAGGTCATCTCGACGGAAGCTCAGGATGTCCAGAATCCAAAGTTGGTAGAAGGATAGCGGTCGTCATGTTTCACGTATCCATTTTTCCCTTAAATTACCATTTTCTAAACTTTGTAAATACTCCATGAAATCACGTGTTTGGCTGATTTCCATCCTATCAATAAAATTTGAGCCCTTGTGCTTTTGTTTGCAATTCTTATTTGTTTTAGCTTTGCAGAACGACGTTTTTTAACATGATCAACGATTCTTGGAATAAAACAAAAATGAATTTACTTGTCAACGTTTTCTTCTTTTAAAATAAAGATGGAAATTTCTTTTGACTGTTGAACATCGAAAGAACGTCGATCGCTTCTCCCAAAGTAATCGAGCTTCAAAGTGCAGAATCGAAGTACTCCTTCTAAACCAGTGCACCTGCATGAAGGATCAGTTATATCAGATGCGAATACTCCATCCGATATCCCCGGCAGAGTTCTTATCTCCTAAGCCCGACCAACGGTGTTCCCCGCAAAGTCTATCTCTCCTAAGCAAGACATAATTGCTATCGTGAACCAGTGATACTTTTCATCTCCCACTGTGGCCGAGTATCCAGTCGTGTTCATTTACTAGTCTGTATGTGGCGTCAGTTTTGTCAGCATATACATACATACATCATGCATTATTGATTTACATTCATGATCATATTGCATCAGTATCACTCTGGTCAGTCTTATCCCCAAGTGATAAAAGTCCTCTCAATCGAGTTGTCAGTTCGTTCCTCGTTGAGAAATATTGCGTCTGAACATTCTCGTCCAGTTTATTTCTGGAATAAAGTGGGTTCTTTGATCACTCTGATAACTTAAACCTCTGGAAAACGAGAGACCCCTCAATAAATGTCACTCTTCGCCATTGAAGTTGATATCTTCACTTTCCCGGATTAAGGAAAATCCCCAGAGAAAGCCTCTTAATCAGAGATTCGGCAATACGGCAGTTTTTCTTCAAAAAATCCGCTGACAAAAGGTCATCAGCACCTCAAAATTGGATCACATCATATGGCATTTCTCCGAGAAGATCTCGAGAAAAGTATGATGTAATATCCCCAAGCGGAAACAGTCTCTCAAGAGACTCGTTTTCCCCGTTAGAGTCGACAAATGGCGTCTCCAACAGAGAAGTTTGTGCACCTCTACAACTCAGACGACTGGGTTCCCCAGCAACTCTGACATCAGATCTTATTATATCAAATGGCATCTCCCTTGGAAAATTTGGCGAGAAGTTTGAGAACACCGCTACGAATAGCGTCCCTTGTCAAGAAAGTAGACCAGTTCCTTGGTAGGAAACCAGGATCGAGGGGAAGTTTATATCAGAAACTAAGACCAGTTCCTTGGTAGGAAACCAGGATCGAGGGGAAGTTTATATCAGAAACTAAGACCAGTTCCTTGGTAGGAAACCAAGATCGAGGGGAAGTTTATATCAGAAACTAAGACCAGTTCCTTGGTAGGAAACTGGGATCGAGGGGAAGTTTTACCTTTTCTAAGCATCATTTCTTAGCAAAAGAAGGAGGATGCGTGAACGGCCATTCTTAACCACCATCAAAATTTTGGGTATTCCGATATTTAATCCTCTTGCACCCCAAATTCCTGAATACCTTCGCCATTCACGTCTTCGGGTCCAAGAAGATTAAATATGGGCATCTGTCATACCCCAAATTTTGACCACTAAGATTCCCCATCATTGTGCAAACCATCATCACAATATGAGTGTATCATTATGCCTCATTAGTCTCCCCAAAGATGGGTGAGCATCCACTACAATCAAATTTAGGGTTTCAAGCCCTCTTAGAGCTCTTAGACAAAGGATCAATCAAGAAATGACATGATCTTTAACTTGTCTAGCCTCTCAAACATCCCCAATGGATCATGAGGACTCCCACCTCAAGGATTAAGCACAAGGCTGCAACATTCTGAGTGGATTAAGCCTCAAGATCGTCAGTGTCACCAAATTAGGGTTTTGGTCGACCAGGGCCTCCAGATGGAAATTTTCCTCTGGGCATGAGCCAATGCTTCAAAGCATAACCTAAGATGCTCCAAGAGACATCATAAACTCAATCATCAAGTTAATTTAACCTCAGGGGATGCATTCATCAAAAATCACGAATTGGGGTTTCTTGACCTAATTCACCCCTAAGTTGACTTTTGGGACAAATCATGAGCCAAGACCTAAAGACATGATTTAAGGGTCTCTAATACACCACATTGATCCATTTGCAACAATGGATTGGTCCAAGAAGCTTGATCAACAAGTTTCAAGCTCATCAGAACCAGAATTAGGCTTTCACTGAAAAAAGTCAACTATATCTTTGACTTTTGACCCAGGCATGCTCCCAAACTTTGGGGCATGATTCAATACACCCTATAACATCTATGAAATCAATCCATCAAGTTTGATTTAGGTCAAGGACTTGATTTCATAGAGGATCACACAGTTTGGAATTCATCTGATAAAAAGTCAACTGTGCACAAAAGTCAACTTTGACTTTTTGAGATTTTTCACAATTATGGTCCCCTAACCCTAAAATGGTGTTAATGTGTGATTGGAATCATCATTCATCAAGAAAAATCAAGAAAAGTGGGATAACTTGTAAAAGGGGTAACCATGAAAACTTAGAAATTTTCTAAGTTATGGAACAAAGTGGCTAGGGTACCAACTTTGGAGGATCATAACTCCTAAACCACAAGGCCATTTTTCCCCATCCAAAGTTGGATTTGTAGCTCTCATGGCACTCTACAAAAACTTCAAACACAACTCATTCCAATTCCTCATGGATTTTAAGTTATGGAATGATCAAAATCACAAAAAGTGAAAATGTCACTTTTTTCCAACACTTAGTGAAATTTTCACTAAGTCAGAATCTGCCTTCACTTTTTTCCAAATGTAGGGGCATTTTTCACTTGGATCCAAAAAGTATCAAAACCAACTATGATCAAACAGTTTTTGTATCATATGAGGGCTTTCCAAAATGGCCAAGAACTCCATCAAATTCCACTTGAGCCATGAGATATGACAATGGCAATATGCCTTGCTGAAAACTGTCAAAGCAAGGCAGATTTGTGCATTTTGCTCGATTTTCCAAATTGGTGCAAATGACAAACACACCTATCCATCTGAAAACCTCAGGGGGAGACCAAGGAGGGACAAACACTGATCCATAAGCCTCCCAAGTCTTTGGAACCAAAAGTAGCATGCCAAATCTAGAAATGCCTAAAAGAGGGACAAGACTCCAAATTTGTTTTGGAGCATTTAATGGATGCATCAAGGTGGCATGGACTGAGCCATTTCCAACTAAATTCAGTCAATACATATCCAAGACCAAGGGAACTAGCAGCCTGTGCCCTAACCTCTAGTCAATGGCTATAGGAGACTTGGATTCCCATTGATCAACATTGGCCAAACCTCTGCAGCAGTTGACATTCCCTATTGCTTGCAAAACAAACTTGATCCACTATAAATAGAGCTCATTTGTGATCAGTTTGAGTACACCAAAGCCATCAAACAGATGCTTTCCTCAAAATCTCTTCCTTCACTCCAAAAGATGCAAGTCACTATCGGGTTTTGAGTTTGAGAGCAATTCCAACCAAACCAATCACACACACACACACACACACCTCATAAACATCATATAGAAGTGATCTAAACACTTAAACTACATCTGAAACACTGATTTCTCAAAATCACCTGCCAACTGCTCAAGGTTTTAACCAAGTCGCAGTTAAGATACCATCTTCGGCTCCAACTTGTTTCAATCCATTCCAAGCACTCAGGCACATCACTTGGCACTTAGGGAAGCTATCCACATCATTGGAACCTAGCTGTAACACCTCTAACACAAAACACGATCACTAGCTGCAAGAGGTAAGCATAAGCTCTTCTAACTCTATGATCCATGCATTTTTTGCTGCACAATAATTTGGCCATATGTTCATAATCATGCATGGAGTGTTTTCCCTCAATCAATTGTTTTGTTTGAATCGTGTATGGAATTTCTGAGCCTTCATGTAAATTTTAGGGTTCTTGAGGTTTCTCTTTGATTTCTTATTCCATGCTTAAAATAAATGAAATTAAAGACCATAGACATGATCGTGAGGTGAAAACGAGTATATTGATATGTGGATTGTGTGATTTCATCAAGTATTTAGTGAGATTGATGAGAAAACGCAAATCTGGGCAAAACAGAGCACGCGGGCAAGGCCAAGATGTTCCTGGCGCCCTTTTTCAAAAATTTGAATTTTTGAATTTTTGTGATTTTATTTAATTGATTCAAAAATTAATTTCTCTATGAGTTTTAAGGATTTTGAGTTGATTCTTTTTTTAATAATTCACAAAAATGTTAAAATATTTTATTTTACCAAAAACTCCCAAAAATATTACTTAATTCATATATTTGATATTTTTGCAAAGAACTATTGTTTTATTTGTTTTTAACATTTGAAATATTTTTTCTCCCTTGATTTTCAAAACTTAATTGATTTCCAATTATTTTGTGGGTATAAACATGATTTTTCAAACATTAATCCAATACCACAATTCAATTTTCACACATGTTTAAGAATTTTGATCATTTTAATTGAATTTTTATTCAATTAAAATATATTTTGAAAACAAATTAGGGTTTTGATCAATTCAACCCTCATCAAATCTTTTTCAAACAATTTTGGGCCTCTAATAGAGTGTAAGACCCATCCCTTGTAAATAAATCTTTTTGGACCTCAGTGCATTGTATAAGTCCCAATACACTAATGAAATCTCGGCGCGATCGTCATTTTTCAAACAAAACCCTTGGGCCTCTCCTTGAGTTGTAAGCCCCATCTTTTCTTTTAAAATCATTTTTGGGCCTCTAATAGAGTGTAAGGCCCAACCCCCTTTTAACCAAAACTTTTTGGGCCTCAGTGCATTGTATAAGTCCCGGTACGCTAAAGAAATCTCGGAACAATCGCCAGTTCAAAAATCAAACCATCTGGGCCTACCCTCGAGTTATAAGCCCCATTCCTTTTCTTTAAACACCTTTGGGCCTCTTGAGAGAGTGTAAGACCCATCCCTTTGTACAGAAAACCTTTTTGGGCCTCAATCACTTGTATAAGTCCCTGTACAAACAGTGCAATCACTGATAAAACCTTGGGCCTCTCCTTGAGCTGTAAGCCCCAACAATCTTTTCAAAGCACTTTCTCCTTTGATTTTGAATATAATATTGTTATCAAAGCTTTCTTTGTTGAACAACTAACAAAACAGCATGGAAGCTCTACAACCGAGTAAGTGTTTACCCGCTTTCTTTATCCACTTTCATATATATATAATTGTATTGTGGGGCTGCTCACTGTAAGTCTTCTTTCACAAACTTTTATATACTTGCTATATATCCACTGTGTAATACTAGTATAGTTATTTAGACTTTTCCCCGGCAACTACGTCTAGCACTAGGTAAATCCCTGTTGGTCACTCTTAAATACAGTCAAAACTAGACCCCCATAGGATTACTAGAGACAGTCTTCCCTCCTCTTGGGGTTAAACAATATGGAAACGTGAAAAACAGCATTCTCAGTGAACCCTTTCTCAGACTGTCACGCTTAGAAATTGTCAAAGAAACTCTACTCCCGAGAGATGATCTTTTCTCGGTGAATGGCATCTCTTGAGTTTCTTCAAACCTCGAACTTTCATGAAATGATCTCTTCTCGGTGAATTGTATTTCTTGAACTTCTCTTGGTTTGGGGACCCACAGGCTTCCTAAAAGCATCCCCGCCTCCTCTTGGGCGTTGTACAAGGACCCTTCGACTTTTTAAAAGCTCTCATGCCTTCTCTTGGGCTTAGTACAAGGACCCAGAGACCTCTACAGGTATAGGAAAATAACCTAGTCATTAATTTGCTAGAGCTGTCTTTCTGAGTCAAGTGTCAGACCAGTTAATGGGTTGACCTTCATCCCTTAACGTACCAGCCTTCTCTTGGGCATCATACAAAGATCATTCACTATCTGAGAATCAATTTCTCAGAACACCGGTAGACTTGGGCAGTCTCAATACCCTTTGGATTTTTCATTTCCTTAAAGAACAGGAAATAACCCTGATCCTCTGATCAATCTCAAAGCACAACCTTACCTTTAATCTTTATAAGAACTGATTTTCTCTTTTATCCAACATACTGGACCTGTCACTAAACTGAAACAGTCACCAGCACAGTTAGCCTTCTCTTGGGCTTTGTACAATGATTTTCCCCAACGGAGCTAACCTTTTCAGACTCTCTTGTTGAGTCAAACTTTTAGCCTCCATCTCGGGCTTCGTACGAGATACCAATCACTCTCTTGTTGAGTATAAAAGACTCTCTTGTTGAGTCAATCACCTGTCAAACAGACTCTCTTGTTGAGTCACCTCCCTTTAGCCTCCATCTCGGGCTTCGTACAAAATAGAAAAACACTCTCTTGTTGAGTATAAAAGACTATCTTGTTGAGTCAAACCTTTTAGCCTCCGTCTTGGGCTTCATACAAGACACATATAAAACACTCTCTTGTTGAGTATGAAAGACTCTCTTGTTGAGTATAAAAGACTCTCTCGTTGAGTCGATCTCCTTTTAGCCTCTATCTCGGGCTTCGTACGAGACAACAAAACAGTCTCTTATTGAATATAAAATACTCTCTTGTTGAGTCACTTCCCTTTTAGCCTCCATCTCAGGCTTCGTACGAGACGCTAAATCACTCTCTTGTTGAGTCACTTCCCTTTTAGACTCCATCTCGGACTTCGTACGAGACACTAAATCACTCTCTTGTTGAGTATAAAAGACTTTCTTGTTGAGTCAAACCTTTTTAGCCTCCATCTTAGGCTTCATATAAGACAAATAATAGATTCTCTTGTTGATTCAAACCTTTTAGCCTCCGTCTTGGGCTTCGTACAAGACACAAAAAAGCACTCTCTTATTGAGTCAGTCACTTGTTAGCACCCTCTTGTTGGCTCAATCGCCTCCTCTTAGGCTTTGTATAAGGAAACCCCGGTTGGGTCAGTCAACCTTTTAGCATCAAAGTTGTGCCTTGCTCACAGCATACAAACCTCAACAACTCCTCTTTAGAGATGACAAATTCTCTCTCATCCAAAACCCTTTAGCTTCACATCTTGGGCTTTGAACAAGATATAAACCACCTTTAGCTTCATGTCTTGGGCTTTGAACAAGACACCAAAACAACCTCTTTCCTCCCATAGAATAGGAGGAACTACGATCGGTCTGATTTCCCTGTTTCGTTAAATGGGAATACGTAGGCATAAGATTGAAAAAATCTTAGCGAGCATACTAATCAAAAACCCAAAATCTAGTATCTCCACCGAATCAACCCAAAAGCAGCAAATTTAAACACATCATCGAAAACCTCACAAATAATCCAGACATTGTGTTCTTAGCAAAATAACTGGGCCCCACATCCACATTGCATCTGTAACCTAACAGACCGCTGTTCAAAATCAGTATGCAAGCAAGGTTAATTGGAGACATTTATTTCCCTTCCTTAATCAGCTCAATAGGATAAAAAATGAATCGAACTGTAGTACCCAAGCGATCGTGACTCAAGACCACAAAAATCACGCTACACCTCTCACTCTTGTCTTCTCTCTTTCTCTCATGTTCTCTCTCTTTCGCGCCTCCCTCTTTCACCGTCTTTCTCTCTTCCTTATTCCCTCACTATCTCTCTCTTTTCTCGTCTCCTTCCCTTCCCTCTTTCCCCCACCTTCTTTCTGCCTTCTTCCCTCACTGATGCGCTGCCAAGAGTTTTGGAGAATGAATGTTCTGGTGTTCATTAAATTCTTGATTTGCACATATCCAAGGTAAATCATACAAACGCATTCCCTTGACCATTGACACTGTATATGTTGTATCTGCAAGTTATTTGTTTATGATTGTGTGCGTATATAAATCTATGTTTTTCGATATCGTTTTCAATCTTTTATTTTGACTATAAATCTGTGTTTTTTCTTCTGACCTCAAGATATCTGAATCCAGTTTAGGGTTTAGGAAAAATGTTGATTTTGTGAGAGTTTTTTATTTGAAAAGAACGAGGTCTGCAAGGGTTTTGTGAGATTTTCTTATCTGAATCTGGTTTAGGGTTTGAAAAAGGTATCTGAATCTATGTTGCTTTTGTGACATTTTTTATTGTAGAAAATGATAGATTATTGTATAAAACTAAGCAGTTTTCAAGGATTACAGCATGATTGTATTCCTGACAAATTTGTTCACATAGTGCATACTTATAGTAGGTGAATGCAATGTTTTACCTTCTCTGATATTGCTCTTTTTTTTATATGCACAGGGGTTGATGTCAAGAAGAATGTTGTTATTGATGTTTCTTCAGATAAAGGTTTTTGTGGTGGAATCAACTCCACCTCTGTAAAGATAAGCATAGTGTTGAGCAAGTTGAATTCTGGTAAGTTTTGTACTTTGTTGTGTGTGTATCATGATGGCTACAATTAGTGTTATGAATTCTTGTCCACATCCACATTGTATCAATTACATTTACTTTACCCACAAATTTCTGCAAGTTTCGAGGATTACAGCATTATTGTATCCCTGACAAAATGTAGAACTTTTGCAATGCAAAGTGTTATTTTCATTTGTCTAAACTGCTTGCAAGATATTGAACCGACACTAAATTTCTTATGTTGAAAGATTTTGAGATAAAATTTCATAATAATAATGATTCAAAACCTTTTTGCTACTATAGGACCTGATAAAGAGACCAAGTATGTTATATTGGGAGAGAAGGCTAAGGCTAATGCTATAAGACCTTCTGTATTCAATAATGTTTTTTTCAGTATTCCAGTTATTCTTTAACAGCCAGAATATTACTTTTCAAAAGATTTCTGTGATGATTAATTGTGAACGGACTGCAAGCTCACACTGATGCAGGAAGTGTCATCCTACTGTTCCAAGATGATTGGCGGGAGGCCTTCAAATGCTCAAAGATGGGGAATGGCTTGATGTCCAACCTTTGCCAAATGCCATTGTGATCAACATTGGTGATCAAATTGAGGTGCTGAGTAATGGCAGATACAAGAGTTGTTGACATAGGATTCTGAGTGCTACAGATGGGAACAGGAGGTCAATTGCATCCTTCTATAACCCACCACTCAAAGCCACCAAAAGTCCTGCACCACAATTTGCTTAAGGTGAGAATCATGACATGCAGTTTATTAAGGTTTTTGTTCCAACCTGATCCAGGACAGTTAATGGTTTGAATTTGACTGTGACCTTTTCCTTTGTCCATTGTCATGCACATGACTCCATTTCATTTCCCTATGTTTCAGCATCACAGGACGTAAATTTGGAAGATTCATTGGTTTTAGGATTTGCTGAAGCTGGCGGAGACGATTTAGGAATTGGCAACGTTGCTTTCCTTGGATCCTGCTCCATGGGCAATGGAAATCATGAAGAAACTACAACTTTGCACTCAGTTCAAGTAATATACAAATTCACGTCACATGACCGATTATGCAATTTTAGGTCCTGTTCTTGTAATGGTGCATGATGCTATTTCTTGTCAATTATGACTTTACAGGTGTATTTGACCCAGAGGATGGAAAAGAGTCACAAAGGGAAAACATATTTGGTTGTGTTCTGCAATGAACAGTCTCAAGCTTCGAAAAAGGTTGACAGAACACAATTTGAAGGTACCTCTACTTCAGAGTTATGGGCTTTACCATAATAATCTTATCATCTGCTGAATTCTCACGCATGTTGTATATTTTTAGGTGAAGTTTTATCTGAGCTTATCAGCTCTGTAGAGAAATCTGGGGCAATATATGTCGTTCTTTATGTGTCAGATCTCTCAAAGTTAATCCAGTATCCTTCTTATAGGGAACTGCAAAGGTTTCTAGCAGAAAGTACAATAGGGAATGAATCTATCAATTCTACAGTTTGTGACGGTGTTTGCCAGCTTAAATCATCGCTACTGGAGGGGCTTTTTGTGGTAAGCTTCTTTGCCAAATTTTACAAGTTCAGTGAGTTAATAACTTGGGAGGTTTTATTGATTTATCTTGCATCTCTAACGAATATGCTAATCTGACAAGAGAAAATCTTCAGAATAAAACATGATATAGTTATAATTATATACCACCTATATTTTTTCATGTTCCATTTTCTTCTTCTGTCTCCCCCTTTCTTTCTCTGTGATTAAATTCTCTGGTACCAGTACACTTCATTGGCATGCTTGTATAGGTTTCTGAGTAATGCAAGAAATTTATGTATTACATAACATTATTATAATGATAATGATATGTTGATAGGAATTTTAAATGAGTCATAGTTACATATGATGGAATATAAATGGGTGTGGTTAATCTAAATTGGTTAGTAATAGGCTAAATGAAAAATATATAAAAATGGTGACTCTTATAGTCAATATTATACGTGGTGTTCTCATTAGCTCATTGTTGATCTTAGTGCTCATAGACCCCCCAACGGCTTATAGCTAAATGCAGCCTTTGGTGTTTGATTTTGTTATTCAACAGGGCAAACTATAACTGGAAAATTTTGAAAAAGTTAGAGAAAGCTATAAAGGTGTACTGGAATGCTAAAGATCGGTTACCTCCCTTGTTATGCTCCATTTCTTTTGCTTCTCATCACTACAAACTTTACCTTCCGATCGCTCACTACGTAGATTTAGAACCTGAAGTCTCTAATGTTTTCTTTGATTTTCCTATTTTTAGGCGGTTAAGATAGACATTAACATTGAGAGAGACTTGTCTTATGCCCTCAAAGTTCAAGAATGTCCACAAATTTTATTTTTACGGGGTAATAAGTTGGTGTACAGGGAGAAAGGTAAGATTGTTGTTCATTCTCTTCACTTTCAATGTATACCAGTAACATATTTTTTGTTCGGCTTTGGCTTTGACATTAAGGCATGCATACTCTCTACGTTTCATAATGATGCACTGTTTCTTATATCTTTGCAGAACTCAGAACCGCATATGAGCTAGTTCACATGATTGCATTTTTCTATTACAATGCAAAGAAGCCTACATGGATAGATGACAAGTCCTTGTATTTACAATATTAATTATTTTTGTCAAGAATGTCACACATCCCTTACGATATTAATTCTTTTTCAAGATGTGTTACTTTGCTATGATTTCATTATCTTTATGCAGGACTACAAGACTACAATTAAGTGAATTTGATGACTTATTGAAAATAAGTTAAATTACATGGTACAGTGTGGAGCACGAAGTTCTTATCAGTAGCCCATTCGAAATTGATGTTTAGGTGAGCAATTTTTAGCAAAATTGAAGAGATCATACAAAGCTTCCTAATATTTTATGGTCAACGGAGAATGTGTATAAGGTTTTAATTTGGTAATGCTTAAGTAGTGGATTAGACTTTAGTTGAAGATAATTGGTGACTCTATTACCTACATTTAAAATCTGTCATTGTTACAAACTTTACATGACCTGTCATTATTAAATCTGCCTTTAGGATCATCTTATATAACCTGTTCGAAATCTGTTTATAACCAATTTGATGCGTTTGAAAACAAATTTTACACAGTTTGATGCGTTTGAAAACAAATTTTACATGACAAGTTATAGGATATTCATGCATTATTTACATACTTTACATGACCTTCTAATCAGATTTTATATGACAACCATAATATTTGACAACCTTAGTATTTAAAAATCGATTGAGTCACAGTTCGCTTCCGGTTCAACGAGACTGCATTATAATCAAAGAAAATCAACCTGCGAATTATTTGATTTCCGGTTCAACCAGTTGAACGGGAAGGGACTGGTCATTTTGGTTTTTAAAACATTGTTGAGCACTCATGGTTAGTTGTTATGGTGGCATATTGATGCAGGATTTACAGTCATGTATGCAACTCTTGCGAGTCGATATGTGGGTTGTTATTTGATTCAGGAATGACTGTTTACCTTGAGGGACCAGGTGGAGTATTGGAGTTCACTGAGAAAAGATTGAGAGAACAAGGACACATGGTTATAATAATAGCTGAAGGTGCAGGTCAGGAGCTAATTCTTCCTAATGACAAATCTAATAAGAATAGGCTAGATGCTGCTTCAGATGACTTCTTTCGTGATATTGATATTTGGTTATCTCTGAAAATTAAGGTAAGGAATCTCAAAGTTTTCCCTTACTGTTATGGTCAGTGTGTTTTCCTTTAGTTTTTATTATCTAACATTAAAGTTTTGTATTTACTGAAGGATCACTTTGCAAGAAGTAAAAAATGGCTATAAATTTTAAGTACATTGGTGAGTTCTTTATTTGGATTTGTATTTGTATTATTAATTAATTAAAGAACCAAATTTAGTGAATAAAAATTGTATTGCAGATCCTACTTACATGTGCTATTCTAAGTAATGCATCTGATAGTGTGTTTTGCACTTTACTTGCTCAAAGTTTTGTTCATGGTTCAATGGCTGGATACACATGCTTCACAATTGGCCCAGTTAATGGCAGGATACACATGCTTCACAATTGGCCCAGTTAATGGCATAAACTGTTATATTCCATTTCATGTAAGATACTATGACTCTTTGCTATCACATTAATTGTTTAGTTTCACAGTGAAGTCTCAAATTATAGTTTGTGCAAATTATAAGTCATTGAAGCTTCTTTACCTAAACCACTCCTTGATACTGCACTTACGTGTCACTGGCCTGCCATTGAAGGAGTACAACCTGCTATTCCACAAAATGCTTCTGGAGATGGTAGGTATCTGATCGTAAAGGCTGGATCAGATCCTGTTGAAGTGGGCCACCAAGTACGTCTGAGATGCTGGGCGTATGGAGAGGAGGAGGGGGCGTACCTGCAAGGCACTTCGACGCTCAAGTAAGAAAGGGTCAGAGAAAAAGGGCAAGTACAAAGTATGAGTTTCAAGGGTCATTATTTTGTTACCTGACCCTCTCAAGCAAGAGGGTTTATATAGTGCCCCCAGCGCGTGGCCAACGGTCCAATTTTCGAGACGAAATAACCGTTTTCCCGAAGAATAGGCAACTGCCCAAACTATCTGTTATGTCGGGCAGGGTGCCCAAAACTAGCCGTTATGTCGAGCATAAGCATAGTTTTGGGCACATGCCCTCAGCTGTTCGGGGAGTGGAGAAGCCGTGCGTAACGAGCAGCATTTCCGGGGAAGAGCGATTCAGTACTTTCCCGGTTGGAGAGGCGGAAAGGTAACTTTTTCCCGTTTGTGGATTGGACTTAGGCAATTGGGCCGCTCTGGAGTAGAAGTGGATTGGGCCATGCCTGACCATTGGTCCAGTCCAGAACAGGTGCCCCCTAAGTCGTTGCTCCCGAGCGTGGGAGTGATGGCTCCGGGGAGCTAGTGTGAAGTCGTCGTATGGTGACGAGGAAGGTTGTCTCATGGTGCCCGCGGCCCCTGGTGTTCATGGTATTCATGTCCATGTCCGGATTTCCCGTCGAACGGGGAGACTAACGGTTAGAAGGAATTGGAAACGTTAGGGTGCCACGTGTGCATAGAGCCCTATACAGTAGTTACTAGGCAATGATGGCTAGTTAATAGTCATCATGACCTATGAGGGCGTACCTCTGCACGTGCCCCTCAGTATAAAAGGGGGAGACCCATTTCATTTTGAATTTTTCGCACTCGTTTCTCTTCGTCTTCTTCAGATTTCTTGTCTGTTCACGCCGTCAACTGTTCCGACCACCGCATCAACTCCGGGCAACCAGTTTCGTCTTCTTAGTCCAAGTAAGTTTGCTGGTTCTGTGCTTTTTTTCATCCCTTTTTGATGATTTTTAGTGGATTGCATGCAGTTAGGACTAGGTTTAGAGGACGATTTTCTCTATTTCCGGTGGTTGGTGGTGGTGGACGGTGGTTATGCCATTTTTCGCCGCTGATGTGCTGCTGGGCTCCTAGGACATTTTGGTGAGGAGGGCGGCCCCCTGCGTCGTCGCGATGATGATGCATGTGCAACCTCCATGGTTGTTCATATTCTGGGGTGGCGATGAATTTTCTGGTTGAGCATTTGTAGTTTCCGGTGAAGCTTTGCAGTTTCCGGCGGAGCTTCAAACAGAAACTAGGAATAGGCTTGGGGAAGTTCCTCGTCTGGGAGCGGTTTTTCCCGAGCGTCTCCTCGCGGGGAGGCTCTTGAGTTTTTTGTTTGATGTTAGGGCTTAGGTCGGGGACGTCGTCCTCAGCCCTTTGCGCGCCCTTTCACTTGACTAGCGGTGGAAGGGTGGATTTGTTTCTTCGTCAAATTCATTTTTTTCTCTGCTTTTCAGGTGATTAACATGGCGACAGGGCCAGACGGGGAGATAATAATAGATTCTTCTGAGGAGGAGGCAAGTTCCTCTAAAAGCAGCAGCTCTGAATCCTCGAGTGTCCCCAGCGAAGTCGGGGAGGAGGAGGAAATGGACGAGGAGATTGTTAAAGACTTGACGGAAGAATGGATGGTGGATGAACCAGCCGAACATGCCTCCACCTTCGCGTCATACCTGGGGGACGTTTTCATGGTAGTCGGACCAGAGGGGGAGTGGAAGGTGCACTTTCCCTCCCAGGACGATAGGGTCTGCACAAATTTCGGGGAGCGTTTCGCTATGTACGAGTATGCTTTCAAAGAACTAGGACTGCGGCTGCCGTTCACTAATTTCCAGCAGTCAGTGTTCGTACATCTGAATTTGGCCCCGACGCAGTTGCATCCGAACTCGCTGGCCTTCATTCGGGTATTTGAGCTGACGTGTGAGTACTTGAGGATAGGGGCTACTCTCCCCTTATTTTTCACCGTCTTCCATCTTCAGCGGCAGTTGGCGGGGAGGAGGTATGGTTGGGTTTCGTTGAAATAGCCTCGCAAGCTGTTCAAGCCCTTTTCAGAATCGATACAGACGTTTAAGGAAAGGTTCTACATCATAGAGCCTATATCGGAAGCCGCCCAGGATAGCACGTATGCCTGGGCGATTGAAGTCGACGAAGAGGGCAACGACATGCGCAATGAGGTTGGGAGAGGTTTATCGAGGAGAGAGTATACAAGTTCCCTATCCACTGGGGACCTGGCCATTTCACCAAGGAGCCCAATGAGTACGTTCTCCAGCCGAACAACCTAGACGGGCAGGATGCCATTGCATACAATACATTGGTAAAATATGTCAACTCCTTCCGGCTTCCTGAATACTGGACGAAGAAGGGTGACCCCATCTTGGAGGAGGATGGAAGCCAGATGGTGGAGTATCGTTTCATCAACACCAAGGCTCTTTTGGAGTGCAAGACTCCTGCGGAAGCTTATAAATTGCTCGGTAGTCTTAGTTGTTTTAACTCATCTGACATGTGTTTCCTTCCTCGTCTAACATGCTCGTATTTTGTTTGTGTAGGTGAGATGCCTCTTGCTCATGAAAGGATGGTAAAGAATGCTCTCGCGAGGAATAAGTCCGGGGCGGCTGCTCCCAAGACCCGATTCTCCCAGCGTGCCCCCACTCCTCCTCAGCCTGCTGCGGGGATCTCTTCTCCTACTCCTGCCCACCAGGGATCTCCCTTGCCTCTGGCTTCACGTCCCAAGCGGTTCAGGGCCACCGAAGGGGTAGATCTTACCCGGGCGCAGGAAAAAGGGAAGTTCGAACTCCCTCCGTGCATTCATGATAGACGGTTTTTTAAGGGAACGTCCATGGTCATGCCGCGGGCAGAATCTCTTCGGCTGGAAGGCATGGATCGCCCGAGCAAGAGGATGTTGGTTGCCCAAGATGCTTATGCGCTGGTCAGAATGTTGGAGATGGCAGTCGTTTATGCTGAAGGGGACTCTGTAACTGAGTCTGAACTTAAGGCTGCTCGGGCTACCATGGTGTCTCTCAAGGAAGAGGTTAAGAGTACTGACGATGCCCAGAAGAAGGCTGGCGAGGAGGTGACCAGGCTGAAGAAGGAGAATTCTACGCTGGCTGCGAAGAAGAAGGCGGCTGAGGAGCTGGTCCGGCAGCTGAGGTCAGCTAATGCTCCGGGCAAAGATGAACCCGAGGACGTGAAGGAGATTAAGACAAGGTCTGAGTTGGTTGCTCGTATGTTGGCGGGCGAGGACGACAACATCGTCATCACGGACAAATCCTTCAGGAACGCCGTGTCTCAACTGCGGGTGGTGAACCCCGAACTTTACTTTTCCACCGAGGGTAACCACTATTTGGCGCACGTTGAAGATGGCCGAATCATTATGCCTGACTCCCTCCTTGAAGAGCCTGCCGAGGATCAGCCTGTGGAGAACCAGGAGCCTCAACCCAACTCTGAACAGGCTGACCAGATGGATGAGTGAAGGATTTTCTTGCTGTTGTAATTTTGTCCGGCCTGCGTGCCGTGTAATTTGTTTTGAATGGGGGTGTGGCCCCCGGTTTATGTAACCAAGTACAATTGTGGTCCTTGCGGCCACTTATTATTTTTAATTATGTGCTCGGTCCTTGTGGCCGGTTTTGTGATTTACATGGCTTTATCTGCTTTAAATTTCGCTAAGTGTTGTTACTTATGCTCGTTCGTGTATGTACGCCAGTAATAGGGATTACTTTGATTTGCTTTAAGTTTCAGGGAATTGCTCGTTGTAGATGTGTTCGGCAGTGAGGGGTATTGTTCGAACGGCTGGGGAATATCCGGGCGAGGATGCGGAGCTCAGGTCGCGTTTGAGGCCTGAGTTCGCGGCGTAAACGTCCCATCGGGAGCTGGGTGTTCTGACAATCACGGTATTTTGACGACGGCGATGCTCGATTAAGGACCACTGTCGAGCAGATACCCTGCTCGTTCCTGAGTGGGGTTCTGCTTTACTGGCCTGCGATGCTTGTACCTAGGCGTGCATCCTGGTCGGTAGTCGATGCTCGTCGTTGTGACGGATTAAACCGACCGTTAAGGCCTTAGCTGTAATATTGCTCCAGCTTTTCGGTGTTCCATGGTCGAGCAAGTTCTTCCCCGTTGAGATGTTCTAGGTAGTAAGCCCCATTCTCCGTTTTTGCCCGGACACGATAGGGTCCTTCCCAGTTAGCGGCTAGTTTTCCTTCGCGAGAGTCCTTATGGTTTCTCCTTAGGACAAGGCTTCCCACGTTGAACTCTCGTCGTATCACCTTGGCGTTGTGCCTGATGGAAATTTTTTGTTTTAACGATGCTTCGCGGAGGGCTGTCCCAGATTGGACTTCCTCGACGAGGTCGAGTTCCTCCCTTAATGATTCGTCGTTCATCTCCTCGTCTAGGGGCGACTCTGTCCGCCTGGAGGGTACGTGAACTTCGATGGGGATCACAGCTTCGGTCCCGTAAGTCAGGCGAAAGGGTGTCTCCCCGGTTGAAGAGTGCGGAGTTATGTGGTATGCCCATAAGACACTGTTCAGCTCCTCGACCCAAGCTTTCTTCGTTTCGTCCAGTCTTCGTTTGAGGCCCTGAAGGATGACTCTGTTCGCCGCTTCAGCTTGCCTGTTTGTCTGGGGATGTTCCACGGATGTGAAGTGTTGCTTCGTGCCTAGCTGGGCAACGAAGTCTTGGAACTTCCTGTCCGTGAACCGTGTCTCATTGTCCGTGACTATCGCTTAGGGGATGCCAAATCGTGCGAGGATGTTTCGTTTGTAGAAACGCAATATGTTAAGGGTAGTTATCTTGGCCAGGACCTCCGCTTCTATCCATTTTGTGAAGTAACCCACGCCTACTATTAAGTATTTGTTCTAACTTGATCCTACCACGAATGGTCCTAGGATGTCCAGGCCCCACCAGGCAAATGGCCACGGCGAGGACATTGCCTTGAGCTCGTTAGGAGGAGTTAGGTGCATGTCCCTGTTGTTGGAAATTCACCACGCCCTATGATGATTTCCCTTCAATCTTGATCTCAAGATTGATCACCAACCCACAACAATTCGTAATGGAAATGATGAACAAAGAAAGAAGAAGAACAATAGCAGCAAGAAAGAAAGAGAGAAGAGAAATATTTGGAGAATATTGGCACCCAAGAACTGTGGGATTTTCCTTGTTATATTCACTTGCTAAAACTGCAACTGTGAATGATATGCTACTGCATGTTACATTGTACAAGGGATACTCCCTTTATATAGATTTAGATTTACAAAGGCCCAAAACTTTAAAGCCCAAAATATCAAATCTAATCTAAATCATATCAAATCTAATAAAAGCAAATCTGAATCCAATCTAAATCAAATCTGTCGAAACACCTTCGACAATTCGACACTAAGCTCTTCGACAATATGAATGATTCGACACTATGAATTATAATTTAACACACCACCTAATTCATTATGTATAAACTATCTACATTCATCATAGTCCTTAGCTTTCTGAAGGCTTCGACATGCACTCCCTTCGTCATCATATCTACAATCTGATTCTTAGTTCTGCAGTGTTCCAACTTCATCTTCCCTTCTGCTACCTGCTCTCGAAGATAATGGAACCTCATTTCGATGTGCTTGCTTCGACCGTGTGCTATTGGATTCTTCGCCAAATTGATAGCTGACATGCTGTCGATCTTCATGGTAATTGCTCCATGATTCTTCCCTGTAATCTCTTCGACCAAATTCACCATCCATGTTGCTTGACATGCACAAAGAGAAGCAGCTATGTATTCTGCTTCGCATGATGACAATGCCACTACTGGCTCCTTTCTCGAACTCCAAGCAACTGGTGCACCACCTAACATAAACATATATCAGCTGTGGATTTTCTATCCTCTGCATCACTACACCAACTAGAGTCGGTGTATCCCACTAACTTGCATTCTTTCCCTTCATCAGCTGCAGGAAATAAAATGCCATAGTCGAGAGTCCCTTTCAGATACCTCAGTATCCTCTTCGTCGTTGTTAGGTGTGATACCTTTGGATTCTGCATGAATCTACTTACCATACCAACACTGTATGCTAAGTCAGGCCTTGTGTGACAAAGGTATCTAAGTGACCCAATAAGTCTTCTGCATTGGGTTGGGTCGACATCATCTTCGTCTGGATCCTTCGACAGTTGCAGTCTGGTCTCAGCTGGAGTCGAAGTTGAGTTGCAATCTTCCATCTTAAATCTCTTGAGTATTTCGCCTGCATATCTTCGTTGATGCATCATCAAACCTCTACTAGTCTTGTAGAATTCGATGCCAAGGAAATATGAGAGATTTCCCAAGTCTGACATTTCAAACTCCTTACTCAGGTCATGTTTGAAATCTTCGATCTCCTTCTTGCAACTTCCTGCTATCAACAAATCATCGACATAGAGACATAGTATAAGCAATTCGCCATTGCTTCTTCTTACATATACTCCATGCTCAGTTGTACACTTCACAAATTCCTTCTCCCTTAAGAAGCTGTCGGTTTTCTTATTCCAAGCTCTTGGAGCTTGCTTAAGTCCATACAGGGCTTTATGCAGCCTGTACACCTTTCCTTCTTCGCCTTGTTTCACATACCCAGCTGGTTGTGCGACATAAACTTCTTCGTCTAGGGGACCATTAAGGAATGCACACTTCACTTCCATCTGACATGTGTGCCAATTATTCATATTTGCTAGACCAATAACCAACCTGATTGTTTCGATCCTAGCAACAGGTGCAAACACTTCATCGAAGTCGATTCCTTCCTTCTGAAGAAATCCTTTCGCCACAAGTCTCGCCTTGTGTCGAGTTACTTCTCCTCTGGGATTCACTTTCACTTTGTTAACCCACTTCACATCAATTTCCTTCTTGCCTTGAGGCAATTCGATAAGTGACCATGTGTTGTTGACTTCGATGGATTCTAACTCATCATTCATTACTTTCACCCACTTCGAATCTTTCAATGCCTCAGCTGCATTGACTGGTTCGGCATCTGCGTAGAAAGCATAATGTACCAGCTCACCCTCTTCATCGACCACATCATCTAATGTAATTACACATTCTTGCAATCTTGCAGGCATGTGTCTTGTTCGTCGAGGTCTGCTTGAACCTGCTTCATCTGCAACTGGTTCCTGTCGAACTTCTCTTTCGACTTCAGTGGTTGGTTCTTCACAATAGATTCTCACTGAATCCTTCTTGGCATTCTTTATCCAATCCCATTCTTTAAGCTCATCTATGATCACGTCCCTGCTAATCACTACCTGCTTATTCACTGGGTCGAACAGCTTGTAACCTCCAGTCGAATGATATCCTATCAAGATCATCTGATTCGACTTGTCATCAAGCTTCCTTCTCAACTGATCTGGCACATGTCTATGTGCTATAGATCCAAACACCTTTAAGTGACTGAGGCTTGGCTTGTCACCAGACCAACATTCTTCTGGTGTGACTCCTTCAAGCTTCTTTGTCGGACATCTGTTCAAAAGATATGTTGCTGTCGAAACTGCTTCTCCCCATAATTCTTTGGGTAGATGCTTTCCATTCAACATACTTCTTACCATGTTCATGATGGTTCTGTTCTTGCGTTCTGCAATCCCATTCTGCTGTGGAGTGTAAGGTGGCACCACCTCATGCACAATCCCTTCTTTTCTACACAATGCATCGAACTCTTTCGACACATATTCTCCACCACCATCAGTTCTCAGAGTTTTCAACCTTCGACCACTCTGTCTTTCGACCATGGATTTGAATCTGACAAATACCTCAAACACATCACTTTTCTTCTTGATGAGATAAGTCCATAATTTTCGACTGAAGTCATCTATAAACGTGACAAAATATCTATTGCCACCAATCGAATCCACCTGGATTGGACCACATACATCAGAGTATATGACTTCAAGAATTGCCTTCGACTTCCTTCCTGCATCCTTGCTAAAGCTATTCTTGTGTTGTTTAGACTGAACACACTCTTCACAGACTTCACTTGGAATGTCGATTTCTGGTAATCCTGAAACCATATTTCTTCTCTTCAGCTCTCTGATGTCATTGAAGTTTAGATGGCCTAGTCGAAAATGCCATAACCACTCATCTCTGCTGGCTGTCGTTGCTAGACACTTGTGCTCCATCACATTGAGTTCAATCTTGAAGGTCCTATTCTGAGACATTGGGGCCTTCAAGATCAACCTACCACCTGCGTCGAGAACTCTCATCATCTTGTCTTCGACAACTACCTTGTAGTTCTTTTCGACAAGCTGCCCTATACTGAGCAAATTACTCTTCATGCCTGGAATGTACAACACATTGGAAATTGTTGACCTTTTGTCATCCTTCCTCATAATCAGAACATCACCAACACCTTCAGCTGCTAGAGTGTTGTCATTTGCAAACTTCACCGTGTTCTTCGACGAGGGCTTCATGTTGACAAACCAATCTTTCCTCCTAGTCATGTGTGATGAGCATCCTGAATCCAAGTACCACTGATCTTGGAATCTCTCTTCATCTTTCGTTGTGACCATTAGCAACGTCTCTTCTTCTTCATGCTTCGCCAGATTTGCATCAGTTTCTTGATTTTTCTTCTTTTCTGGACAGTTACTGACATAATGGCCATACTTCTGACAATTGAAACATTGAATGTGACTTTTGTCTGGCTTTCGACCACCACCTCTTCCTCTACCTGCAGCACCACCTTTTCGGTTGCCTTGGTTCCAAGGTTTCTTCTGAGTCGAATTACTGCCTCCTCTATCTTTGTTGCCATTCACGTTTCCTTTGCCTTTCCTTTCCTTTTCTGACTGCGCCTGCAAAGCCATATCACTCTTCGACTTTCCTGCAGCCCTCTCAGCCATCCTTTGTTCATGAGACTCAAGCGTCCCTTGAAGCTCTTCCTTCGTCAATACTGATAAGTCTTTCGACTCTTCTATGACTACTACCACGTGGTCGAACTTAGGAGCCAATGATCTCAAAATCTTTGAGACAACTACTTTCGTCGTCAGCGTTTCTCCACATACTTTGATTTGATTCACAAGTTTTGTAACTCTTGTGAAGAAATCTGCAATACTTTCGTTGTCTTCCATCTGAAGCAACTCATAGGTTCTTTTGTGAGTTTGTAACCTCACCTCTTTCACCTTCTCTGCGCCTCCAAATGACTTTTCAAGAATCTCCCATGCTTCTTTTGCTGATTCTGCATCGCTAACTTTTTCAAAGTTATCTGGATCAACACATTGATGGATTATAAACAGCGCTTTATAATCTTTCTTCTTCAATTCTTTGAGTGCAGCCTTTTCTTCATCTGTCGCGTTCTCCCCAAGCGGTGTTACTCCTTCCTTCACAAGATCCCAAAGATCTTGATAACAGAAAACCACCTTGATCTGCTTGCACCAATTCTCATAATTATCTTTCTTGAGAATCGGAAGACTCTCCGGAAAATGCCCATTTGGATGATTCATCGCCATCACAATTTTCCTCCTTAAATCGCAACCGGAGCTCTAGATACCAGATGTTGGAAATTCACCACACCCTATGATGATTTCCCTTCAATCTTGATCTCAAGATTGATCACCAGCCCACAACAATTCGTAATGGCAATGATGAACAAAGAAAGAAGAAGAACAATAGCAGCAAGAAAGAAAGAGAGAATAGAAATATTTGGAGAATATTGGCACCCACGAACTGTGGGATTTTCCTTGTTATATTCACTTGCTAAAACTGCAACTGTGAATGATATGCTACTGCATGTTACATTGTACAAGGGATACTCCCTTTATATAGATTTAGATTTACAAAGGCCCAAAACTTTAAAGCCCAAAATATCAAATCTAATCTAAATCATATCAAATATAATAAAGCAAATCTGAATCCAATCTAAATCAAATCTGTCGAAACACCTTCGATAATTCGACACTAAGCTCTTCGACAATATGAATGATTCGACACTATGAATTATAATTTAACAATGATTGTTAGCGGAACAATCGGGGGGTCAACGAGGGAGCATTTCTTATTTGGGACACACCTTTGTGAGAGACACACCACATACTCACCTAAAACCTTAAGGTGATAGGTGTGTGGGTTCACTCACTTATATAGTGTTCAATCTTCCCTTTTCTAATCAATGTGAGACTTCTTCCTCACACTTGATTCTCAACACTCCCCCTCAAGTGTGAGTTTATACACAATGTTCCCCCTCATGTGGAAGCTCTCTCTTCCACATACACTTGTATCACCGTTGAACTCAATGGAACACCTTCTACCCACACCTGCGGGAAGTGTTTCGATACAAGTAAGTCGGTCCCTTTCTTGAACCAGGCTCTGATACCATTGTTAGCGGAACAATCGGGGGGTCAACGAGGGAGCATTTCTTATTTGGGACACACCTTTGTGAGAGACACACCACATACTCACCTAAAACCTTAAGGTGATAGGTGTGTGGGTTCTCTCACTTATATAGTGTTCAATCTTCCCTTTTCTAATCAATGTGGGACTTCTTCCTCACACTTGATTCTCAACACCTGTGTCGTTGGCACTTATCACATTTTTTGACATGCTCTTTAGCGTCATGCTGCATGGTTGGCCAGTAATATCCTGCTCGGAGGGCCTTTCGGGCAAGGGACCTTCCTCCGAGATGTTGGGCGTTGATTCCTTCATGGATTTCGTGTAAGATATGGGCGACTATTTCTTCCTCGAAACACTTGAGCAGTGGGATGGAGAATCCTCGTCGGTAGAGTTTATTTTCGACCAGGGCGTAGGAGCAGGCTCTTCGCCGGACTACGCTGGCTTCTTTAGGGTCGGATGGGAGTTCGTCTCTAGCGAGGTAGTTGTAAACGGGGGTCATCCAGCAATTGTTGTCGCCGATCACTTGTACGTCGAGCGTCGGGGAAGCTTTCTCAATGCTGGGTCGAGGAAGTACTTCTTGTATGACAGACTTATTTCCACATTTCTTCTTCGTGCTGGCTAGTTTGGACAAAACGTCTACCCCGGACATTGTGTTCGCGGGGAACATGCTTTATGTCTACCGCTGCGAACTTCGTCATCTTCTTCTTGAATAGGGTTAAGTATTCAGTCAGGTTGTCATTTTTGGCTTGATATTCTCCTCAGACTTGAAGGGCCACGAGTTGTGAATCTGTGCAAATGACGACTTCCTTTGTGCCAAGGTCTTCGGCCAAGCGTAACCTGGGGAGGAAGGCTTCGTACTCAGCTTGGTTGTTAGAGGTGGAGAAGGACAGGGTAAGTGAAACTTCAACGATGATTCCCTCTTCGCTTTCTAGTATGATGTCTGCCCCGCTCCCCGTCGAACTGGAGGCCCCGTCTACGAAAATGGTCCATTTGCGTACTCCGCAAGTGGGGGAGTCTGCGAACGTCATTTCTGCGACGAAGTCGGCCAGGGCCTGGGCTTTGAGGGATTTCCTACTCGCATACTGGATGTCGAATTCAGACAGCTCGAGCAACCATTTGAGTATTCTTCCGGCCATGTCTGGTCGTCCTAGCAGCTGTTTTACGGGCTGATCTGTTCGAACTACAATCGTGTAGGCTAGAAAGTAGTGTCTTAATCTTCTAGTTGTGTTGATGAGGGCTAGCGCCACTTTTTCAATTTTCGGGTATCTCAACTCTGGTCCCTGCAGTGCTCTGCTCGTAAAATATATGGGCCTCTGCCCATCAAGCATTTCGCGGATAAGAGCGGCGCTTACCGCCTCGGTTGCTACGGCGAGATACATGTATAAAGTTTCGCCGTTGTCTGGGCGAGAGAGAACGGGTGGTTCTGAGAGTGCTCGTTTCAGGTGGAGAAGAGCCTTGTCATATTCCTCGGTCCATTCGAACGCTGCCTCCTTGCAGAGGAGTTTGAAGAATGGTAAGGCGTGTTGGGCAGACTTGGCCACGAAACGGGACAATGACGCGAGCATCCCGTTGAGAGACTGAATGGATTTCTTTGACTTGGGCGTCGGAAACTAAGAGAATGCTCGTCACTTATCAGGATTGGCTTCGATTCCTCGTTCCGTTAAGTAGAAGCCGAGGAACTTGCCTGCCCGGACACCGAACGTGCACTTCTCCGGGTTGAAACGCATTTTGTACTTTCTGGCCTATTCGAAGACCTTCCTTAGATGGGCAGTGTGATCGGTTTCCTCGTGGGATTTTACGATCATGCCGCCCATATAGACTTCGAGCATGTCGCCTATCTCTCCCCAGAAGACCTTGTTCATCATTCTTTGATAGGTCGCGCCGCCGTTCTTCAGGCCGAAGGGCATTACGTTGTAGTAATAGTTGCCCGATTCGGTCATGAAGGCCGTGTATTTTTTATTGCTCATTGCCATTGGAATTTGGTTATACCCCGAGTAGGCATCCATGAATGATAAAAGTTTAAAACCGGCAGAATTATCAACAAGTTTATCAATATTGGGGAGGGGGTAGGCATCCTTCGGGCATGCCTTATTAAGATCGATGTAGTCAATGCACATTTGCCATTTACCATTAGATTTTTTCACAAGTACAATGTTGGATAGCCAAGTGGTGTACTTGGCCTCCGAAATAAATTTGGCCTCGAGGAGGTCCTTTACAGCTTTTTCTGCAGCCTCCGTTTTCTCCAGAGACTGCTTTCTCCTACGTTGTGCTACTGATTTGACGGCCGAGTCAATCGTAAGTTGATGGCAGGCGACGGATGGGTCCAGGCTGGGCATCTCGGTGGCACTCCAGGCGAACAGATCGGCGTTCTCACAGAGGCAGGCTTTGAGTTGCTTCCTAGCGATGTCGGGGAGATCTGCTTCAATCTTCACTCCCCGTTGGGGGTCGTCTCCGAACAACACGAGCTCGAAGTTGCCATCTGGGATTGGGCGCAGTGGATAGGAGACGCAGTTAGACGGAGTAGACGAGCTGGTTGAAGCTGCTTGGTCCTCCTGCTGGTCTTCTTCGGGGAAGCGGCTGTCGAGGTCGATGGAGTCGACCTGAGGCAGAGGCTTGGCTTCCTCGAAACTGCTAGGCAAGGCTGTAACGCCCAAAATATTTGATTATTTATTTGATTGGATATTTATTTAATTATTTGTGATTATTCGGTTGATTTTGGTGTTGCGGTGAATTAAGTCGGTAAGTCGTAGAAATAATATTAGAAACAATATTAAAAGTCGCGGAATAATATTGGTAGTAATATTATCGTAGTTGGAGTGTGTTCGGTTAAGTGGGCTTGGTTTCGTGTCGAAACTAGTAAATTAGGGGGTGTATGTTTAGGCCCATTAGACATTATATTAGAATATTATTATTTTAATGAAACAAAAGAAATAGAAAGAAAAAAAGTTAAGGTTATCAGTAAGTGGAAGTGGAAGAGGAACCGTACGTGAGAGAAGTTGAGAACGTGAGAGAAGAGGAAGTTGCGAGAGAGAAACCGCTGCCGGTGACGAATTTCCAGAACCCGATCGATCGTCGAGCTGCCTTCAATCCAAGGTAAGGGTGGGTTCGATTATTATAACCGGGTTAGGATGAATGATATAAGGGTTAGGGATTTTATGATTGTTTTTCCCAATTGATTTCTCTGAGTAAGTTGCTGTTGATTCTTGTGTGGTCGTTGATAATCTGGCTGATATTGCTGTTGATTTAAGTTGATTTTGATGGTGTGTTATTGATACGTCGGGTTGGGTTATATAGCTTTCTACTGTTCGCGCTGATTTTGTGTTGTTGAGATTTTATGAAATCGTTGTTTCTGTGAAATAATTATGCTCTGGTAATAATGTTTTGGTGAAGTGATTTCTGTGAATGTCGTGTGGTTGGCCTGAAACTGGAAAATTAGAAATTGGAGAATCCTGGGTCGGAGAAGGAGGGAGTCATACTGAGTGTTAAAAACAAAAAAAAAAAAAAAAATATATATATATATATATATATATATATATATATATATATAATAGGGGGTGGCGCAAGCCACCCCTGTGTGTGTGTGAAGGTGGGTGGCGCAAGCCACCATGGTGATGAGTTTAGATGGCGCAAGCCATCATGTAGTGAAGGAAAAGGTGGCCCCGGCCACTATAAATTGATGTGGCGCAAGCCACTTGATCTTCAGTGCCAGGGTGGCGCAAGCCACCCATTTTTAATGAGAATTAGTGGTTTTGCTTTATACAGAATTTAGCCTTGCTTTAAGAAATGCGTTAAATATATATAATATCAGGTGCATAATTGTAAATGTTCATGTTATATGGAACGAGATGGATTAATAGTAACAGTAAGTATACAGTTGAAGAAAATTGGATGCAATTGTGAGGAAATAGCTGAACTACTGAGTTAACAGATTTCAACAGAAAATCAGAAAATTAGCAAGTTTTGACAGAGGCAGGTTTTAGGAGTTTTCATGACAGGTTTTAACAGAAAATGAAAATAACAGGTTTTGTTACACCAAACAGAATTTTTGGGCAGAAATAGAATAATGTAAATTCTCATGACAGAAGCTTGGAATTATTTGGAAAACAAAATTTCATAATAAATTGGTAGTAGTAACAGAAGTCAAAAACTGAGCAGTTTAGTCGGTTTAGCCGGTTTAGGCGGAAAAACTAGTTGTCCGGAATTCAACGGAAATTGTCGGGGTAAGTCGGGTAATTTAGTAGGTGACTTTTGTTGAATTGTTCTGTTGAAATAAGGTCGAAAAAGTGGATTTGCAGGTACATCTGATTTTGTTGTTTCGTTCCGATACACGGACGGATTCTAAGTTGAAGGCGTAATAGCCAAAGTTGATTACGTTGTTTATGTCGAAAAAGTTGCTATGTTGTTTAAGTTGACTATGTTGTGGAAGTTGTTGGGTTGTTTATGTTGTCGAGTTGTGCATGTATTAAAACATACATTGCATTTTATGTCAGAGCGTTGCTCACACCACGTTGGCCTGGATTGGCATATGTTGAAAGTTGAAAGTTGAAGGCTTATGCCTTGATGCCTCGATGAACTGGCAATATTACGTTGGGAGTTTTACTCTGATGGTACCACATGCATGACATTGTCGAGTCTCATTAAAGTCGCATTCTCTTAAGTTGTTGTTGATTTTATTTGTTGTTGTTAAAGATTTTATTTGTTGGCTGTTGATGTGAAGTGGTGATTATTTGTATGATTCTTGCCTATATATTGTTTATCATACTCCGTTTATAATTTTCGGTAACTCACCCCTTCTGTTTGAATGTTGTCCCTATGTTGGCAACGTGCAGGTAACCAAGAAGAGTAGCCGGTTACCTTAGTTCGAGTCGGTGGTTGTCGCTCTGATACGTAGCACTCGGGGGGATGACGCATGTCTTTTATTTAGTTGTCTACATGCTGAATTTTAATAAAATTGCTAGAAAATACTTCGTTGTTTAATTTGAAGTTGTTTTATGTTGAATAAGGATGCTACTAAGTTGTTAATGAATCCACTGCGTTGTGTTTGCTTAAGTTGAATGAAGTCGAAGTTTATTGTTGGTTTATGTTCCCTTGAATCGTTTATGTATCTTTCATGAATAACTATTATGTTGTTGATTTTAAAGTTGGAAATGTGATATCCCGTTTTATGTCGAAAATTTTATAACTCTGATTTTAATATAATTATTGGGTAGAATTGGGGTGTTACATTAGTGGTATCAGAGCAGGTCGGTCCGTCCGGCCAAGTGTCGAGTCGTAGTTGTCTAACAATCGAGTATTGTTAGTGGTTCTAACTTTTGTTTATGTTGTAGTGATAAGTTGAGATGGCTGGAAGGAACGATGCTGCAATGGCTGCTGCAATGCAAGCAATGGCTCAGGCTGTGCAGAATTTACCGAATGCTGGCGAGAATGAGGGATCTCGTAGTCTGGCGACTTTTCAGAGGGAAAATCCGCCTACCTTCAAGGGCAAGTATGATCCTGATGGAGCATTGGACTGGTTGAAAGAGATTGAGAGAATCTTCCGTGTGATGGACTGCACTCCAGCGCAGAAGGTTCGTTATGGGACTCATATGCTAGCAGTCGAAGCTGATGACTGGTGGCTAGAGACTCGTCAGAGGTTGGAGACTACAGGTGAAGTTATCACTTGGGATGTGTTCCGTAGGGAATTTCTGAGGAAGTATTATCCAGAGGATGTCCGTGGTAAGAAGCAGATTGAGTTTCTTGAGCTGAAGCAAGGAACTATGTCGGTTACTGATTATGCTACGAAGTTTGTTGAGTTGGCTAAGTTTTACCCGTACTATACCGGTGATGATGCCGAGTTTTCTAAATGCATTAAGTTTGAAAGTGGTTTGCGCTCTGAAATCAAGAAAGCTATTGGGTATCAGAAGATCCGTGTCTTTTCTGATTTGGTTGATAGTTGCAGGATTTATGAAGAGGACAATAATGCTCACTATAAGATTGTTAGTGATAGAAGAGGCAAGCAACAACAGAACCGTGGTAAGCCTTATGATGCTCCGGCTGGAAAAGGTAAACAGAAAGCGACTGAAGGCAAGAAGACTAGTAGGGGAGATGCTCCTGCTGGCATAACTTGCTTCAAGTGTGGAAAAGCTGGACATAAGAGTACTGTGTGTACTGCTGAGGCGAAGAGATGTTTCCGATGTGGTAAGATCGGACATGCAATATCTGATTGCAAGTACAAGGAGATGATCTGTTTTAATTGTGGTGAAGAGGGACATATTAGTAATCAGTGTCCAAAGCCAAAGAAAGCTCAGACCGGAAAAGTGTCGCGTTAGCAGGAACTCAGACAGCTAATAAGGACAGACTTATCAGAGGTACATGTTTCATTAATAGTACTCCTTTAATTACTATTATTGATACTGGTGCTACGCATTGTTTTGTTTCTGCTGATTGTATTCAAAGATTGGGTCTTAAGTTGTCTGCTATGAATGGAGAAATGGTCGTCGAGACTCCGGCTAAGGGATCGGTGACTACTTCTCTTGTGTGTTTAAAGTGTCCTTTATCGATCTTCGATAAAGACTTTTATGTTGATTTGGTTTATTTGCCGCTGACCGGAATGGATGTAATCTTAGGTATGAACTGGTTAGAGTATAACTATGTTCATATAAATTGTTATCGTAAGTCGGTGAGGTTTTCCTCTCCGGAAGAGGAAGGGGTTGGATTGTTGTCTTTCAGAGAGTTATAGCAATTGATGAAAGAAGAAGCTCAGATGTTTTCGTTGATGGCAACGTTGTCTATTGAGAGAAAAGCTAAGATTGAAGAATTGCAAGTGGTGAATGAATTTCCTGAAGTTTTCCCTGATGAAATTCCTGATGTGCCGCTAGAGAGAGAGGTTGAATTTGCAATTGATCTTGTACCTGGTACTAGACCTGTTTCGATGGCACCATACAGAATGTCGGCATCCGAGTTGTCTGAATTAAAGAAGCAGTTGGAAGAGTTACTTGAGAAGAAGTTTATAAGACCAAGTGTATCGCCGTGGGGAGCTCCGGTGTTGTTAGTAAAGAAGAAAGATGGAAGTATGAGACTTAGTGTTGATTATAGACAGCTGAATAAAGTAACAATCAAGAACAAGTATCCACTTCCGAGAATAGATGATTTGATGGATCAGTTGGTGGGTGCTCGTGTGTTTAGCAAGATTGATTTGAGATCGGGCTATCATCAGATTAAAGTGAAAGATGAGGATATTCAGAAGACAGCGTTCAGAACACGGTATGGACATTATGAGTATTCAGTGATGCCTTTCGGTGTTACTAATGCGCCGGGAGTATTCATGGAATACATGAACCGCATTTTTCATACTTATCTGGATCGTTTTGTGGTTGTATTCATTGATGATATTCTGATTTACTCTGAGTCAGAAGAAGAGCATAAGGAACAATTGAGAACAGTGTTGGAAGTTTTGAAAGACAAGCAGTTGTATGCGAAGCTGTCCAAGTGCGAGTTCTGGTTGAAAGAAGTTAGTTTTCTGGGTCATGTGATTTCAGGTAATGGTATTGTCGTGGATCCTTCTAAAGTAGATGCCGTGTTGCAATGGGAAACTCCAAGGTCGGCTACTGAGATTAGAAGTTTTCTGGGACTAGCTGGTTATTATAGAAGGTTTATATAAGGGTTTTCTAAGTTGGCACTTCCGTTAACTAGATTGACTTGTAAAAGTAAAGCTTTTGTGTGGGATGTTCAGTGCGAAGAGAGTTTTACAGAATTGAAGAAGAGGTTGACGTCGGCTCCGGTTTTGACATTACCGAATCCAGGAGAACCATTTGTGGTTTATTGTGATGCTTCGCTGATGGGATTAGGAGGTGTGCTGATGCAGAATAATAAAGTAATTGCTTATGCATCTCGACAGTTGAGAACTCATGAAAGGAATTATCCTACGCACGATTTGGAACTTGCTGCGGTGGTTTTTGTGTTGAAGATTTGGAGGCATTATCTCTATGGCTCTAGATTTGAAGTTTATAGTGATCATAAGAGCTTAAAGTATTTGTTTGATCAGAAGGAGTTGAATATGAGACAGCGACGGTGGTTAGAATTGCTGAAAGATTATGATTTCAGTTTGAATTATCATCCGGGCAAAGCTAATGTTGTGGCTGATGCTTTAAGCCGAAAGACCTTGCATATGTCAGCAATGATGATTAAGGAATTGGAATTAATTGAGCAGTTTCGAGATATGAGTTTGGTTTGCGAAGTGACACCGCAGAGTGTTATGCTGGGTATGTTGAAAATTAACAATGATTTTCTGGACAGTATTCGAGAGGCTCAGAAGCGGGATGTGAAGCTAGTGGACATCATGAATAGTTGTGGTCAATCGGATGAGAGTGACTTTAAGATTGATGCACGAGGTGTGTTGAGACTGCATAATCGAATTTGTATACCAGATGATGCAGATATGAAAAAGAAGATTCTTGAAGAGGGTCATAGAAGTAATCTGAGTATTCATCCGGGAGCTACTAAAATGTATCAAGACTTGAAGAAGATATTTTGGTGGTCCGGAATGAAAGAAGATGTGGCACGATTTGTGTATGCATGTTTGACTTGTCAGAAGTCGAAAGTTGAGCATCAGAAACCTGCTGGGTTGATGCAACCGTTAGAGATTCCGGAATGGAAATGGGATAGCATTTCTATGGACTTTGTAACAGGGTTGCCTATGACTTCAAGAGGACATGATTCTATTTGGGTGATTGTTGATAGGCTTACGAAGTCAGCTCATTTCCTACCTATTAACATCACCTATCCGATTGTGAAGTTGGCAGAGATTTATATCCGAGTGATGGTGAAGTTGCATGGTGTTCCTTTGTGTATCGTGTCAGATAGAGATCCGAGGTTTACGTCGGAGTTTTGGAAGAGTCTACAAGAAGCGTTGGGTTCTAAGGTGAGGTTGAGTTCGGCGTATCATCCTCAAACAGATGGTCAAACTGAGAGGACTATTCAGTCATTGGAGGATCTATTGAGAGCTTGTGTGCTTGAGCAGGGAGGTTCGTGGGATACTTATCTTCCATTGATCGAGTTCACTTATAATAATAGCCACCATTCTAGTATCGGAATGGCGCCTTTTGAAGTGCTGTATGGTCGGAGGTGTAGAACGCCATTGTGTTGGCATGAATCTGGTGAAAGTGTAGTACTTGGACCGGAATTAGTTCGAGAAACTACCGAGAAAGTGAAGTTGATTCGAGAGAAGATGAAAGCTTCTCAAAGTAGACAGAAAAGTTACCATGACAAGCGGAAGAAGGATTAGGAATTCCAAGCGGGCGATCATGTGTTTTTGAGAGTCACGCCTGTGACTGGTGTTGGGAGAGCTTTGAAGTCTAAGAAGCTCACTCCTCGTTTTATTGGTCCGTATCAGATTTTGGACAGAGTTGGGAAAGTTGCCTACCGAATGGCGTTACCGCCAAATCTTTCAAATTTGCATGATGTGTTTCATGTGTCGCAACTTCGGAAGTACATTTCAGATCCGTCTCATGTGGTTAATATGGATGATGTGCAAGTGCGGGATAATCTCACAGTGGATACGAAGCCTGTGCGAATCGCGGATCGTGAAATAAAGACTTTGCGAGGGAAAGAGATCACGTTGGTGAAAGTTGTCTGGTTGGGAGCTACTGGAGAAAGCATGACGTGGGAGTTGGAGAGAAAGATGAGAGACTCCTATCCCGAGTTGTTTGAATCAGGTAAATTTTCGAGGACGAAAATATTCTAAGTGGGGGAGAGTTGTAACGCCCAAAATATTTGATTATTTATTTGATTGGATATTTATTTAATTATTTGTGATTATTCGGTTGATTTTGGTGTTGCGGTGAATTAAGTCGGTAAGTCGTAGAAATAATATTAGAAACAATATTAAAAGTCGCGGAATAATATTGGTAGTAATATTATCGTAGTTGGAGTGTGTTCGGTTAAGTGGGCTTGGTTTCGTGTCGGAACTAGTAAATTAGGGGGTGTATGTTTAGGCCCATTAGACATTATATTAGAATATTATTATTTTAATGAAACAAAAGAAATAGAAAGAAAAGAAGTTAAGGTTATCAGTAAGTGGAGGTGGAAGAGGAACCGTACGTGAGAGAAGTTGAGAACGTGAGAGAAGAGGAAGTTGCGAGAGAGAAACCGCTGCCGGTGACGAATTTCCAGAACCCGATCGATCGTCGAGCTGCCTTCAATCCAAGGTAAGGGTGGGTTCGATTATTATAACCGGGTTAGGATGAATGATATAAGGGTTAGGGATTTTATGATTGTTTTTCCCAATTGATTTCTCTGAGTAAGTTGCTGTTGATTCTTGTGTGGTCGTTGATAATCTGGCTGATATTGCTGTTGATTTAAGTTGATTTTGATGTGTGTTATTGATACGTCGGGTTAGGTTATATAGCTTTCTACTGTTCGCGTTGATTTTGTGTTATTGAGATTTTATGAAATCGTTGTTTCTGTGAAATAATTATGCTCTAGTAATAATGTTTTGGTGAAGTGATTTCTGTGAATGTCGTGTGGTTGGCCTGAAACTGGAAAATTAGAAATTGGAGAATCCTGGGTCGGAGAAGGAGGGAGTCATACTGAGTGTTAAAAACAAAAAAAATATATATATATATATATATATATATATATATAAAATAGGGGGGTGGCGCAAGCCACCCCTGTGTGTGTGTGAAGGTGGGTGGCGCAAGCCACCATGGTGATGAGTTTAGATGGCGCAAGCCATCATGTAGTGAAGGAAAAGGTGGCCCCGGCCACTATAAATTGATGTGGCGCAAGCCACTTGATCTTCAGTGCCAGGGTGGCGCAAGCCACCCATTTTTAATGAGAATTAGTGGTTTTGCTTTATACAGAATTTAGCCTTACTTTAAGAAATGCGTTAAATATATATAATATCAGGAGCAGAATTGTAAATGTTCATGTTCTATGGAACGAGATGGATTAATAGTAACAGTAAATATACAGTTGAAGAAAATTGGATGCAATTGTGAGGAAATAGCTGAACTACTGAGTTAACAGATTTCAACAGAAAATCAGAAAATTAGCAAGTTTTGACAGAGGCAGGTTTTAGGAGTTTTCATGACAGGTTTTAACAGAAAATGAAAATAACAGGTTTTGTTACACCAAACAGAATTTTTGGGCAGAAATAGAATAATGTAAATTCTCATGACAGAAGCTTGGAATTATTTGGAAAACAGAATTTCATAATAAATTGGTAGTAGTAACAGAAGTCAAAAACTGAGCAGTTTAGTCAGTTTAGCCGATTTAGGCGGAAAAACTAGTTGTCCGGAATTCAACGGAAATTGTCGGGGTAAGTCGGGTAATTTAGTAGGTGACTTTTGTTGAATTGTTCTGTTGAAATAAGGTCGAAAAAGTGGATTTGCAGGTACAGCTGATTTTGTTGTTTCGTTCCGATACACGGACGGATTCTAAGTTGAAGGCGTAATAGCCAAAGTTGATTACGTTGTTTATGTCGAAAAAGTTGCTATGTTGTTTAAGTTGACTATGTTGTGGAAGTTGTTGGGTTGTTTATGTTGTCGAGTTGTGCATGTCTTAAAACATACATTGCATTTTATGTCGGAGCGTTGCTCACACCACGTTGGCCTGGATTGGCATATGTTGAAAGTTGAAAGTTGAAGGCTTATGCCTTGATGCCTCGATAAACTGGCAATATTACGTTGGGAGTTTTACTCCGATGGTACCACATGCATGACATTGTCGAGTCTCATTAAAGTCGCATTCTCTTAAGTTGTTGTTGATTTTATTTGTTGTTGTTAAAGATTTTATTTGTTGGCTGTTGATGTGAAGTGGTGATTATTTGTATGATTCTTGCCTATATATTATTTATCATACTCCGTTTATAATTTTCGGTAACTCACCCCTTCTGTTTGAATGTTGTCCCTATGTTGGCAACGTGCAGGTAACCAAGAAGAGTAGCCGGTTACCTTAGTTCGAGTCGGTGGTTGTCGCTCTGATACGTAGCACTCGGGGGGATGACGCATGTCTTTTATTTAGTTGTCTACATGCTGAATTTTAATAAAATTGCTAGAAAATACTTCGTTGTTTAATTTGAAGTTGTTTTATGTTGAATAAGGATGCTACTAAGTTGTTAATGAATCCGCTGCGTTGTGTTTGCTTAAGTTGAATGAAGTCGAATTTATTGTTGGTTTATGTTCCCTTGAATCGTTTATGTATCTTTCATGAATAACTATTATGTTGTTGATTTTAAAGTTGGAAATGTGATATCCCGTTTTATGTCGAAAATTTTATAACTCTGATTTTAATATAATTATTGGGTAGAATTGGGGTGTTACAAAGGCGGGTTTGTTTGAAACCTTTGGCTTGGACGTGATGGCGTTGAGTCCCGTTGTGGCTGCTTTGAAGCATCGTCGTGCGGCTTCGATGTCGCCGTGGAGGGTGGCGACCATCCCCTTTGAAGTGTAATACTTCATCTTGAGGTGGACGGTTGAGGGCACAGCTACCAACTCAGCCAATGTCGATCTTCCAAAGATACACTAGTATAGTGACGGACAATCGATCACCAAAAACTGCACTTTGACGGACCTGGCCGTTTCTGCTGATCCAAAGGTTACGATCAGTTCGACGTACCCCTAGGGTTCGGTCACTGATCCGTTGAATCCTTGCAAATCAGACCCAACGTAGGGGATGAGGTGTGATTCGTCCAACTGAAGCGTTGAAAACAGCTGAGAGTACATAATGTCGATCGAGCTGCCTTGGTCGACGAGGATCCTGCGAAGGTCGAAGTTCGCCATTCGGGCTCTGACGAGCAAAAGTATGCTCGAGTTCGGATATCCCCTGAGGAGCTCTTCCCGGTAGAAGGAGATGGGGACAGAGCCCTTCTGGGCTTGGTCGAGCGTGGTCACCTTGTTGGAGCTCGTGCTGATAAGGTGCTCGAATTTCCTTTTCACGGAGCCCACCGTGACTTTATTGAAGCCTCCGCCTGAGATGACCATGGCGGATGGGAACGTCTCCCACGGGTTGTGGGCCACGAAGTAGGCAGGAGCTCTGAGCTCATCTGGGACGTAGAAGTCCTCGGGTCGTGATACAGACATGGCGACCTAGATGTTGGCCTCTTCCGAGGAAGGCGCCTCTTCCTTTACCTTTTTGGACTCCTGGGCGTCTTGCTGGGGAGCGTCTTTCTTCTTCGTGAACTGTTTCAGGTGGCCATCCCTGATCAGTATCTCGATAGCATCCTTCAAATGGATGCAGTCTTCGGTAGTATGGTCGTGACTCTTATGGAAACGGCAGTACTTCGATTTGTCGGCATTGGGTTTGGCCGGTATTTGTTTGGGGAAACGGACCCCTGCTTGCTTGAATTCTGAATTTGCGCATTCGGACAGTATCTTCTCCCTAGAGACGGTCAGGGGGTGTAGTCGTGGAATCTTCCGAAAGGTCCCTTGCTGTCGCGGGAGTCCCGAGGACGGTCTTCGCGCTTCTTTTCTCCTCGACGGGATGTCGAGGCTTCTTCGCCTCTGGAGGCCCGAGCGTTCTCTTGGTGGCGGGAAGCTCGGACGGAGTTGGCTGCCTCCTTCTCCTTGTACTGAATGTGCGACTGAGCTTTGAGGAGGATGGCATCCAGATTCCTCAGAGGTGTGAGGCCGACGGCTTTAGAAAACTCTGAGCCAGGGCGGAGTCCTTGCTCGAGGAGAAACTTTTTCATCTAGTCTGTTGTAGGGACCTGTACCGCTTCTTTGTTGAACCTCTCAATGTATGCCCGGAGAGGTTCGTCCTTTCCTTGGATTATGGCCCCAAGGGAGGCTTCAGTCTTGGGGGTGGCGGCGCGACGCTGTGAAGTGCCGGGAGAACATTCTGCCCAATTTTTTCCACGACGTAATAAACTCTTCAGGCAGCTGCTTATACCAAGTCATTGCTCCTTTTCAGAGCGTGGTTGGAAATAGTCGGCACTTGATGGCGCCCCGGACGCCGCGGTAATCCAACAGCGCATCGATGTTCTCGATGTGCTAATCGGGGTCAGTCGTACGTGCCCAATGCTGGAGGCTTCTCCAGGCCCTTGGGTAGGCGTGTTGCCAAGATTTCTTGGGATAATGGGTCGTGAGGTTCATCATCGCTGCTGGAACTGGTTAGTGACGGGGACCGGACAACTCGCTCGTGACGGCGTCCTCTTCGAGGAGAAGGTGGCCGGCCCCGGTCCTTTGACCTGACCGGAGGTGACTGCTTGTCTCTTCGGGTCCTCTTGTGGCCGGGAGAGTGCTGGTTCCACGGGGAAACCTGATCACGTTTCCAGACAGCGCGAGATTCTGGCTCTTGGCGCAGCCTTCGATCGATTTCCCGCCGAGGTTGCGGGCTCTTGGATCGTCGATGGTTGTTCCTCAGAGGAGGGGAGGATCTTGGGCAAGAAGATTCTTCCAATGCCCCGATCCTTTCGTTTTGCTGAAGGATCAGGAGGTTGGTTTTATTGATCGCCTCCAGGAGGGCCACCATGGCCGGGTCGGCGTTGGGTGGAACAGGGACAGGCTGGACATCCAGCGAGGGCTTGTCGCCCTCGCGATCAGCAAGAGTAGGGGAAGGAGAGGTTGTGGCCCTGTCTCTCAGAAAACGGGGATCTCTGAGGAGAGAAGATGGACCGTCAACGTCAATTTTGTTGACGGGGAGGACGGCGGATTGGAGATAACATTTGACGTGATCTTGAGAGGGCATGATGATGATCTTGGAAATTCGCTTTGATCTTTGGTTTTCGGGGAAAGAAAGAAGGGGAGAACAAGAGTTCCCATAGACGGCGCCACTGATCGTGAAGGCTGGATCAGATCCTGTTGAAGTGGGCCACCAAGTACGTCTGAGATGCTGGGCGTATGGAGAGGAGGAGGGGGCGTACCTACAAGGCACTCCGACGCTCAAGTAAGAAAGGGTCAGAGAAAAAGGGCAAGTACAAAGTATGAGTTTCAAGGGTGATTATTTTGATACCTGACCCTCTCAAGCGAGAGGGTTTATATAGTGCCCCCAGCGCGTGGTCAACGGTCATATTTTCGGGGCGAAATAACTGTTTTCTCGAATAATAGGTAACTGTCCAAACTAGCCGTTATGTCGGGCAGGGTGCCCAAAACTAGCCGTTATGTCGGGCATAAGCATAGTTTCGGGCACATGCCCTCAGCTGTTCGGGGAGTGGAGAAGTCGTGCGTAACGGGCAGCATTTCCGGGGAGGAGCGATGCAGTCCTTGCCCGGTTGGAGGGGCAGAAAGGTAACTTTTGCCCGTTTGTGGATTGGACTTAGGCAATTAGGCCGGTCTGGAGCAGAAGTGGATTGGGTCATGCCTGGCCATTGGTCCAGTCCAGAACAGTATCTAGCCTTAAGTGTTACCAGTAGTTTTTTGGTTTTGCTCACAAATAAATGTTTGATGCTACACTTCTTTGAAGTAGATTTTAAGAAGAGACTTTGATTTTAAGCACTTCATTTTATAGTATGAAAACGTCTAGAAGTGTATGCTGACTGTCAAATATTCAAAGTCACTAACATATTAAACTTATTTAG
Source organism: Lathyrus tuberosus (assembly GCA_022829125.1). Taxonomy (NCBI): domain Eukaryota; kingdom Viridiplantae; phylum Streptophyta; class Magnoliopsida; order Fabales; family Fabaceae; genus Lathyrus; species Lathyrus tuberosus. The sequence goes on from JALAZF010000545.1 coordinate 2,511,088, forward strand.
CAGTCACTAACATATGCCATACATCCAATTACAAGTGCTACGAAGTTTCCATTTTTTATTAAACTTATTTTTATTTGAATTAAAATGGATCAAGGTGATTGTGGCCACAATTTCATTCTTTCGCTTGTATTTCCAACTAACATGTTTGAGCATAACTGAAACTTTTCTGTCTTGGTTGGTAGAGGGATTTGCAGGAATCTACTTCTCATATGAAACGTTCAATTGGAACGCAAGATAGGATGTTTAGTGTCCTTGAGAAAAGATAAATTCTCATATATTATTATATTGATTCTATAGAGAAAGAGGTGTTTTATACCAAACAAATTCTAGATGACGTCCAAAACATTGTCAAAGAAAAAGAAGAAATTGGTAAGATGTTTTTCAACTCGTACTGTTTCGAAGCATTTATATTTTTTAATATTATTATCAGTCACAAAAATTTCATTGCATGTTGAGTTATTTTACTTTCCTTTATTCAGTGACCAGCTTTAAAAACAAAATGGGGCGGGTCTGTGCATTTAAAAAATAATTTGTTAGTAATTAAGAAATCCCTTTTATTCTATCCTACACTTGAAAATATGTCAATGATACATCCGTTTAGACTTTATCAACTGAAAATCTTTCCTTTTTGTTCTAGAACATATCACTGACCTAAGAAACAATCTGGAAAACAAAGAGGTTGAGTCAAGAAGAAAGGATGGAGTCATCTCAGAACTCGAAGCAAAGCTTGATGCGGTAAAAATTAGCAACAATAACCAAGCTCAAATAGAAGATATATCCATACCCGCATGGAATAGTTATCTGTATCAAATAAAAAAATGTTGCGTTTTCTTAAATTCTTATTTAAGTGGTTTCTATGCACTACTCTTTCAAACAGCTATTTTTAATTAATAAATGTATAAACTTTAATCTTGTCCCTGTTTTTCACATTAAGAGTAGAATATATACTTTATGGAAAATGATGTTAACCTTCATATTTTATTACTAACCTGTCAATTTGTGCCATCCTATATTATCAGTTTATCACCTTTCTTCATATGTCAACTCTTTCCTCCAGCTGCTATACTGATGATGCCTTTAAAACTTTTGAAGAGATGCAACGAGGTACTCATTTTATTACTACTTGACTTGGTTTTTCTTCATGGATTAGTGTAAACAATATTAAGTTTTATTTGTACATCTTTTTTAAGAAATATGTGAAAATATTTTAAAAATAAAACATCATGTTATAACTTGTCATTAAACTTTTATGAACAGGAAACTTTTATGACCTGTTGTGTGGCTATCTACTTAATGCTCTCATAGGATCATGATGCAAGATTGGGTTATACTTGCTGCTAAAATGAGTTGTTATCGAGGACAATCGAGAAGAGGACAGTTGCAAATGAAAATTATAGTAGGGTGTGTACTTTTATATTATAAAAAAACCATGTCCCTTGAAATTTTTTATAAATTGGTGTACATGAGCATTGAATAATATACTACATAAATAAATTTTCACCACTCAACACCTCCATTTGATTTTATTGACAATGAGTTCACAATTTTAAAAAGAGGGTTTCTTATTACACAACCCTTGTTTTTTAGGCACCACCTGAATTTTTGTTTTTGCTCCCAATTTCCGGATGTGCACATCCGGACGCACCCTTTCTCTAAAATTTTTCAGTTTTTTCCGGATTTGCACATCCGGAAGAATTTCTGATCTGCAAATCCGGAAAAAATCAAAAGAATTCCATAAAATCATTTACTTCTAAATATAATTAAATTCAATATAATTAAAATCCAACATAATTAAACTTAATATGATTTTTTCAATATAATTAAATCCAATTTAATTAAATCCAATATAATTAAAATTAATATGATTAAAATTAATATGATTTTTTCAATATAATTAAATTCAATATAATTAAATTAATTTTAGAAGTAAATACCATATAATTTTATTTATAATTTAGAAGTAAATACCATATAATTTAGAAGTAAATATCATATAATTTTAAATACCAATATAATTAAATCCAATTTTAGAAGTAAATACCATATAATTTTAAATCTAATATAATTAAATTAATTTTTTCAATATAAAAAAATCATTTAAAATTAAATACCATATTAATCATATTAATTATATTGAAAACAATTAATCATATTAAATATCATATTAATTTTAATTAATATAGATTTTAATTATATTGGATTTAATTATATTGAAAAAATGATATTAATTTTAATTATATTGGATTTAATTATATTTAGAAGTAAAGGATTTTATGGAATTCTTTTGATTTTTTCCGGATTTGCAAATCAGGAATTCTTCCGGATGTGCACATCCGAAACATATCAGCGTTTTTTACAAATTTGATGCGTCCGGATGTGCAAATCCGGAATCTGGGGGAAAAAATGAAATTTCACGTGATGCTTAAGAAACTTGGGTGGTGTATTAAGAAATATGTCAGTGTTCAAAGTTTATGTAACATGGTATAGAATCCACCAAAATTGAGTTAAGCAATTCTATTGTCATGTATGGATTTGGATCATCTCCTGTTTCTTTTGGCATGCTGCCCATTCTGCTTTGATCTAATGGTTGGGTAAAATAGAAATTAAAAATTTGCATTAAAAAATTGGTAAGATGAAATGGTTAGATTAAATCTAAGGGCTGAAAATTGAGCAGGAGAGAGGACAGTAGAAAAAATGCAGGAGAGGATCTATTTCCGTCATGTACATATAATGAATGTTTTTACGCAGGTGACAATTTCAAATAAGACGTTGAACTTATTGAACGTGAGGTGTGTATGTGTATGATTCATAATTAGATTCATTATTAATTTTGCTTCTGGCTGATAATTGTACTAGAAAGTCAATTCAAATAAGTATTTTCTTATAAGTAAATTGCTAATGGTTAAGAAGTCAACACAAATTTGAAAATTTAATATGGTAATTATTTTTTTTTAAGATAAATTTGCTAATATCATAATTTTTTTATTGATTCAGTTATTCTATACGTAAATTGAATTGTTGATCATTTTCTAATAATTATTATTTTTAGTAATGTCTAAATAAATTCATGGACCCGTGTGGACGCACGGATCTTCTACTAGTAACTCATGAAAATAGAGGAATGAGTGGGATTTCATAGGCCATGATGTTTTGGCGAGTAAGATCAGTATTGTTTTTAAATGTCATAAATTTATTCATTTATTTTTCTGTTATATTGTTTTCTTATGCATTATTTTGTTTCATAGCTCATAAAAAATCCAACTCCGTATTTAACACTTAAGAAACTCATATTTTAAGAATATACAATTCTATCTTCAATGTAATGGTTTGAAGCACAATGAGAGTCACATAATCACATTTGATAGCATTTACTTGATCTATGAGTTATCTTTAAAGTTTGACAATATAAACCTACCCTAAGTCTTCACCCTTCTTGTGTATTGTTTATTTTATCCTAACTCAAAATTTAATTCATCTTAAATATCTGCTTTTATTTTTAAATAAATTTAAAGTGAAACAATGTTAAATACGATACATATACTTCCATTCTCTGTATTATTTCATGAAATCATTACTACATAATTTGCTAGAATAAGGTGAATTACACAATAAAACAAGCACGGCTTCTCAAAGTCAATAGTCATAACACTATACTGGTTAACTTAAATGGCTTACAAAGCATGCCTCTGATAGCTCTAGTGGAATAGGAGTTGCAAGTTTGAGTTCCAAATCAGGTGCTTCTTTCTCATGACTACAATTCGTTGAAGTTGAAGTTGAAGTTGAAGAGTTAGGCCATTTCAGCACTGAATATTGAGGATGAGAAAGCCAGGTAGAAAGAAAGTTTCTTCTGCCACTAAGGAGGCTGAGATTGTGTTGTGTTCTATTCATGAAGCTATTTTGAGACAAACGGATAAAATGTTTTTGTGCATGACTTGCCACTTGGGTTGGTGTTCTTGTTGTCACAAAATCTCTAGATATATTTCTCCAGTTACCCTTACCATGTTTCTCAAGCCCTCTAAGAAACATATAGTGTTCGTCCTCAGTCCACGGCATTCCTGATCATAAAAATTCAGAAGTTACTTTAACCTTACAAAACCGACTTGTAAGATAACACATACAAAACTATAATATAAATATAATTATAACCTTTTTTATTGCATGAGATTGTAGATACGAGGTCACTTCCGGTGCAATTGGTTGAATTTTCATTTACACGAAACCGAGTAAGCGAGGAGGAATATATTGATAAAGAGCTATGTGATGAAGGTGAAGAAGAATAAAGATAAAGCTGTTTGTGTTTGTGACTGAGACTGTTATTGCAAGTTCTTGAATTGTGGCCTAAAGTTCCACAATATGAGCATTTTCTAGCAACTCTCATTTCTTAACTTGACAAAGAATATCCCTAGGATATGTGATCAATTGTACAATGAACCTACCCATCAAACTAGCACCACCATATATATACACACACTTTGGAACATAACATGCAATATTATATTTAGAGTCGCAAACAAAACAAAAGCAATCTTGTTGTGCGGTCTTTGGTGGCACTACTGTAAAGTGGAAGTAAAAAGGCCCATTTGAGGTAAGTCTAGTAGAAATGGAGGACATGGTTTTTCATATTTTGGACCTTTCTCACCCAAGGTTTGGCAGTTGCAATGGAAAACAGAACTAAAGAAAGAAATTGAAGTCCTTTGTTTTGTTGTGAAAAAGTGTAATTTAAGTTGGTGGGATCAGTTACAGCTGGGATGTAATTGGTTACTATTGCAGCCAATGAATCAAACAGAATCAAATTGTAATCGTTATAAATTTAAGGGTTAATACCTATTTTCTCCCCTGCCATATAGACGGTTTATTTTTGAAATTATGTAAACATTATTTTTCCTATATGGATGACGAGGTGGTTTTTTTTTTTATTTATTTTTATTTCCACGTAGGCATTTCCTTTTATATGTATTGTTTGGTTTATTTTTGAAATTATGTAAACATTCAAAAAATGACATAGGTGAGAATCAAACCCACCCCCTTTCTTACATGCATTCAATTTCTTACCACTAGGCTAGACTTCTCATGTTGTAATATTGTTTTCATTAATTAATGTTAATACATATTTTTTATGTTTTACCTTTAATTTATTTTAATTGATATTAATATATTATAACTAAATAATATATTTAGTTTTAACTTTTAATTTTTACCTTTAATTTCGTTTTTAATTATTAATTTTTACCTTTCATTTCGTTTTTAATTATATAAATATATAAACTAAATAAACTAAACTATTTAGTTACAATATTATTTAAACTATATAAACTATATATTGAATATACAATCTAAATATATAAACTAATTAATACTGTAACTATTAATTTTTAACTAATTAATACTGTAACTATTTTTAACTAATACTGTAACTATATATAAACTATTTTTAACTAATTAATACTAATTAACTAGTTACAATTTTTAACTAATTAATACTGTAACTATTAATTTTTACCTTTAATTTCGTTTTTAATTATATAAATATATAAACTAACTAAACTAAACTATTTAGTTACAATATTATTTAAACTATATAAACTATATATTTAATATACAATCTAAATATACTATTATTTATAAACTATTATTTAATAGGAGCTAAAAGTATCATTTATAAACAAATAATAGTTACGGTATTATTTATAAAAAGTATCATCTAAAAAGTTACAGTATTATTTATAAAAAGTATAGTTACAAATAATAGTTACAGTATTATTTATAAAAAGTATCATTTAAAAAGTATCATCTATAAACTATTAGTTACAGTATTATTTATAAACAAAATATCATTGCAATAATTACTGTAGCTTATAAATAATAGTTTAGATTAAATAGTTTATATAGTTTAATATATTTATATCATTTATATATCATTTATAAATAATAGTTTATATAGTTTAAATAATACTGTAGCTAAATAGTTTAGTTTAATAAAAAAATTAGTTACAATATATTAATATATTAAAACTAGTTTAATAAAAAATTAAATATGTATTCACATTCAATATATTAATAAAATTAGTTTAATAAAAAAGTTAAAACTAAATATATTATTTAGTTATAATATATTAATATCAATTAAAATCAATTAAAGGTAAAACATAAACAATATGTATTAACATTAATTAATGGAAACAATATTACAACATGAGAAGTCTAGCCTAGTGGTAAGAAATTGAAGGCATGAAAGAAAGGGGGTGGGTTTGATTCTCACCTTTGACATTTTTTGAATGTTTACATATTTTCAAAAATAAACCAAACAATACATATAAAAGGAAATGCCTACGTGAAAATAAAAATAAATAAAAAATAAATAAAAATTATCTACCACGTCAGCATTTTTGATGACTGGATGTGATGAAGGTCAAAATTGAGAGAATCTTCAAATGTTAGGGAAATTTTTGCAACTTTTTTTTTCGCAGGGGGGTTTTTCAAAAACCGCCTATATGGCAGGGGGGAAAATAGGTATTAACCCTAAATTTAATATAACCAATTATCACCCTTCGATTTTCGGTATTTTATGAGACAATAACTTCTTGTAGTTGGTTCCAGGTTTAGTATAACCGGTTACATGGTTAAAAAATTTATTTATTTTTCTTTTAGCTGGTTAGGTATGCATTTGTGTATTGTTGTATATATACTTGATGGTGGGTTATCAATAAAGGACAACCTTTTTTCACCATAATTCTCTCTAATTCTCTAACTCTCTCTATTATTGTCTTGTTCATCATTTTATCTTGTGATTGGAATTTTGACCCAACATTTGACATCAAGAACCTGGTTATTTAATCGAACACTTAGAGTGTGAAAATGCTTTTCATCTCCAATAAAAGTATTTCTGCAAATCTACCAATTCTCGATGAGAAAAATTATGACAAGTGGTGCAAACAGATAAAGGTGTTGTTTGGTTATCAAAGTGTTCTTGAAATGATCAAGAATGGTGTTAATCCTGGTGTAGAAGGTGCAACGGTTGCACAAAGAACTGTGCACAAGAAAGAGATCTAGAATATGGAAAATTTTAAAGATTTGTATCTCATTCATCAATGTGTTGATGCTGATAACTTTGAGAAGGTTGATGATTGTACATCCTCAAAGCATGTTTGGGAAACCTTGGAGAAAAAGTTATGCAGAAGCTAATAAGACAAAGGTGATGAGGTTACAAACTCACAAGAGGCAGTTGGAATTTATTCAGATGGAAGAGAAGTAAACCATTAGTGAATTTACTACAAGAATCACAAGATTGGTAAATCAATTGAAAGCTTGTGGAGAGACAAACACTTAGCAGTATATGATTGGTAAAATTTTGAGATCATTGACGTCAAGATTTGATAACATAATGCTTGGTATTGAAGAGTTCAAGGATCTCTCAACCATGAGAAAGAAGAGTTGTAAAGTTCTCTTGAGGCTCATGAGCAGAGAATGGGGGAGATGAATGTTGACAAAGCAAAGGATGAAATTGCTTTGCATGCCTGTTTCGTTGGAAAAGACAAGTAGGTGAAGGGAAAATGACACATGAATATAGGTAGAGGAAACTATCATAACAATGATGAAAGGGACTCCCAAAAACATTTCAAAAAGGTGAAATCAGCTGCAACAGAGGCGGTTGATCAAGCAATTACAAAGGTGGCTACAATAGAAGAGGAGGAGGAGGAAGAAGGAAAGATGATATGAGCAATATCCAATGCTATAATTTTTAAAAGCTTGGACATTTTACTCGTGAATGTATGCCAACAAGAATGAACCACGAGAAGCTTAAGAAAAAATTTGCAAGTAAAAAAGATGATGAAAGCACACTGGAATCAAGTGTAATCTTTTAATCATTGGCCAATTGCTTGAAAGGAATTACAAGATTCACATGAAAAACAAAGTGGTGAAAGTTATGGATACAAATGGGAGTTATCTTAAATACTCCTATGACTCAAAACCAGCGTTAAATTGGATCGATCATCAAATTGGTGAGTAAAGGTGAGAAAAATACACAAGAATGGTGGGTTGAATTGTGTTCTCCGAAATCGATGCTTCTGAACAAAGTTCAGATTCTAAACCACTATTCAAAATCTGATTAACTAGGTGCAGCGGAAAAATCATAAGAAGCAAATAAATCACAGCAAAACACACAAAGATTTATCTTGGTTACTCTCCAACTGAGAGTAGTCAATTCCCCTTGCAACACAAGAGATTTTTCACTATAATCAAAACATGATTACTGTAACGCCCCGATTCCGATTTTTCCCATTTTGTTGAGTCTTTTATTTAAATTGAGTGATAAATTATTTTATCTGTGAAATTGGTGTGTTAATATGTTATGTTGACATGTTATGTTATTTTACCGTTTTTGAGAATTTTTGGGAAAAATTAGAATGGAGGGTATTTTAGACATTTCTCAATTAATGTTAAGTTAGAAAATTTAGTGGAAATATAATTGTGTGAGAAAATGAATTAATTTGAATTTGTGTAAAAAGAAATAGAAAAGAAAGAAAAAGAGATAAAAAGGAAAAATAGAGAGAAAAAGGAGAGAAAGAAAGAGGAAGAGGAGAAAAGAGGAGGAAAAGAGGAAAAAGCTAGGAAAATCAAGAAATCAACTTCTAGGAATCGATTTAATCGGGTAAGGGTGTGAAATCTTATTATCTTATCAATGTATATCATTATGTATGATTATGTATGTGTGTATTGGATTGGTTGTTGGGTTTTCATAAGTTTTCCATTCTAGGTCGATGTTGAGAAATCGATGTTTTCGCGGTTGGAAATCGACGTAAATGTGGTAGAATGCTTGTTGCCATGATTGGATTGAGTTCTGATTGATATATGTTGTTTTGAAAATGTTTTGGGTTGAAAAATATGGAATTTGGGTTTTCAACAGCGCTGAAAATTCTGAGTTTTCCTTGGTTCGCCTAGCGAACCTGGGGCGAAGCAGTAGCGAGTGATGTTTTCGCGGGTTCGCCTAGCGAACCATTTAGCGAAGGTCAACGAAGGTTCGCTGAGTTGTTCGCCTAGCGAACTTTGGGTGTTTTTGATGTTGGAGGTTGCTGCCTTGGTTCGCCAAGGGGTTCACCTAGCGAACTTTGTATCTGTTTTTAGCTAGTAGTTGGTTCGCTGGAACATTCGCCTAGCGAAGGTGCTAGCGAATGCTCGCGAGAGGGTTCGCCCAGCGAACAGTGCTGTTTGTGTAATTTTGTTTTCTGCATAACTTTTGATCTGTGGTTCGGTTTGAGGCGTGGTTTGATGCGTTAGAAAGCTTATAAAATGTACTTTATTATGATGATGATTTTGAGAATTATTAGCCGATTTAATTATGTCGAAAAGTCAGGAATAGTGCTATTTAGCGACTTTTACCGTTTTGAATGTGTGTTTTGGATGTGAATCATACAATAGTACATTGATGTGAATGTATATAGATTGTATGTGATTGTATGAGATGAATGCATGAATATATTGTGAATATGTATGCATTTCAAGAATGTCTTGAGTCATTGGCCTGTGAAGCATAATGATATGCATTCTTGTGACGTCCTGAGTGACGGATTGATTCCAGAGGGAATCCGCTATAACCTCGTGTGCCTTAAAAATAAGAGGTGTGAGCGATCGGATGGATCGTGTGCCTTAAACATAAGAGGTGTGAGCGATGGTTATAGATGATCGTGTGCCTTATACAAAGAGGTGTGAGCGATCCATAAACGTCGTGTGCCTTAAAAATAAGAGGTGTGAGCGATCAGATCGGATCGTGTGCCTTAAAAATAAGAGGTGTGAGCGACGGGGAACATCGTATGCCCGACGGGGAGTTATAGTGATGTAACGAGCGATGGTTCCAGCAGAGTTCCTGAGTGAACTAGTGTTGAGAAATGATTGAGTCGGTACCGCATTGCATTTGCATAGAGTCGTGAGTCGGTCTCTATGATTTGCATTTATCATCTTTATATGGTGCATTGATGAATAAACATGATTATGTATGTTTATGTGGAATGATAAGAATTGTGAAGGTATGCATGATGAAATGCTTGGATTTGTATATGTATACATTGTAATGTATATGGGTGAATTATGATGAATTGTGGTGAGAATGTGGAATATGTGTATTTTTATGCTAAGATATATAATTATGTGCATTGTTATTATGATAATATTTCTCACCCTTCTGCTGTTTTATGATGCTCTATGAGGCATTGCAGAGTAGGTATGCTGGTGGTCTTTTTGTGAAGCGTGTCTTCATTCTTTTGGTCGGTCGGCTCTGATATGTAGCACCGGGTAGCTAAAAGGCTATGATTCTTTTGTGATACATTTGTATATGTATCTTGTTGTTGAATGTTTAAGTAAACATGAATTATGTTGGTGGATAATACTTGATGATGTATATATGTATATGTTTATATGCTAGTTGTTATTCAATGTTTAGATTTTCCGCTTTTATTCTAAATATTGAGATGTGGGTGTAAGGACTAAGTTCCTCTACTGCAAAGTTACCCCACTGTTGCATATCAACTGTTGAGCAGGTGTTGAATGTTTTAATTTCATGTATAATGTGACATACCTCTTTTATACTATGTTTATAATTATACTCTGACGAAATTTCTAATGTGTGCCTAAATGATTATGTGATTATTTGGGGGTATAGAAAGGGGGTGTTACAATTACAACTACTTATACATTTAAGTATAAGACTTTTCTACTCAGACCCTCAGTGTAGCTCTGATTTTTGTGACGCGACCACTACCGCATTTGGTGTTACTTTCTGATTTCTAATATTTATCCTATGATGCTTAAAAGGAAGGGGAAGATATCGTAAACTAACCCTACTCGCAAGTGTTCTTTTTTACAAATGCTAAGAGATCTGGAATCGGGGGTTGGTTATACTAAGGGAAGCTATTAACACCCTGAGTATCTATAGTAATCTATAGGAACCTTTATTGCATATATTTCTACTGTTGAATTAGTTGTTTGCTTAAGTTTATTTGTTGCTAAATTGGGAAAGTTTCTCCTTTGTGAATACCGAGGAAATGTTTTTGTTGTTTTATGGTTTTCTGTTGTTTTTGGAAGGTACTTAAACCTAAAGTTTTTTTATTAGTGTGCTCGCTAAGATCTCACAATCTTATGCCTACGTATTCCCAAAAAAGAGAATTGGTAAATCAGAGCGTTCGTAGTTCCTCCTAATCTATGGGAGGAAAAAGAAATTGTTTTGTATCTTGTTCAAAGCCCAAGATAATGAAGCTAAAAGAGTATTTGAAAGATTTGACAAATTGTCATCTTTAAGGGAGATATCCCACCTGTTACTACAATTATTTGAGAGTGATGTCATAAGGGAAGAAAACTTTAAACTTATTGTGTTAAGCAATGTCACGTTTTCCTTTATGAATTCTTTACATACTAATAGAAGGACTTTAACTTGGATATAGCATCAACAAGTGTGCCACTTACATCAGTTAGATGAAATAAAATTTTTTGAACTATGATAAAGGAAGGACTCCAACTTGGATTTTGAATCAACAAGTGTTCCACTTACATCAGTTATATGGAAAAATAGTATTTTGATGTTTGACTTAAATTGTAGTGATTAGAAGAGATATCTTCCTACAGAGATGGCTCAAGGTTTCATCTGTGAGGAGATGGATTTATTTACGTATCTTGATCCAAGCCCAAGATATGAAGCTAAAAAAGATTAAAAAAATGACTCAATTGGGGAGTTTTATCTGTCTTGTACAAAGCCTAAGATTGAGGTTGGTTGAATGGGGAAACTATTTGTATAAAAGCCTGAGAGAAGGCTAATGTCTGTTGAGGAAATTTGAAGAGACTGACTCAATTCTGAAGATTTGACTGACTTTTTTTTTATTTTTGTATCATGTACAAAGTCCAGGATGAATGAGGCTAATAGAATTTATATGTATCCTGTACAAAGCTCAGGATGGTGAGGCTAAAAGATTTACTGTATAGATGAATGGGACTTAACTTATGCTTTTAAGAAGCCTGAGGGTCCTTGCATGAAGCCCAAAAGGAGGCTATCTTGCTGAGGAGATTCTTTGTATGATGCCCAAGAGGAGGCAATGATGCTTGTATAAGGCCCAAGAGGAGGTCAGGGAACTAGTTGTTTGAACTAAGTTGTGATTTAAGGGATCCTATTGTTTGACTTATGTCTAAAGTAAGGATGATATAAATGTCAATAGAAACTTTAAAAAATATGAACAAACATGATTGAAGATTAACAAGTATAGACATTGATATGAAATGTTTGAATTCATGGAAGATTTTGCATCTTGAGGATTTTTGAATGCTTATTTGTGTGTTTTGTTCTATTCAAAAAAGGTGTTGGATCTTACACTCTTGACAGAGGCCCAAGTTTTATTGAAAAGAAAAGAAAAGGTGGTGGGTCTTACACTCTTGACAGAGGCCCAAAGATTTATTCTTATATACAAAGGTGTTGGATCTTACACTCTAAGCAGGGGCCCAAGATTATTCTTGTTTTAAAAATAGAAGATGATTTTGAAAGAGAGGGATGAGACTTACACTCTGAGTAGAGGCCCAAAATTGTTTATCACCAATGTTATGAAAGTTGAAGATTGAGTTTTGAAAGATTGAAAGTTTTGAGAAAGAGGGAGGGGACTTACACTCTAATAGAGGCCCAAGGTGTTTGTATTTGAAAATGTAATGGGTCTTACACTCTTAACAGAAGCCCAAAGATTTAAAATAATTGATTTGAAAAATGTGAAAAGTGATGGGTCTTACACTCTAATAGAAGCCCAAGGAGTTTTGACAATGTAATTGAAAATGTGATGGGTCTTACACTCTAACAGAGGCCCAAAGTGTTTTATATTTGAAAAGATGGTGTGTATTTTAAAGAGATGTGTTTATCAGGATGGGAGCTTATGAAGGAAATATTTGAACATGTAAGCAAGGGTACAAGTTGAACATATTAAGATAATCAAACATCATGTTAGGGTTTAAATCATGGTTTTGAACAAGGTGGAAACATCACAAATGTTCATACAAATAAACATGTATATAAAAGCATTTTTAGGGCAAAGTTCAAATATTTTAGGAGCATATAGACATGGTATGTGTCGTAACCCGAAATTTGACCTCCCCTTTTGCCTTTTTGCATAAGCATGTGCATTTGCATCGCCGGCATACGCATTCGCACTTTTCTCTATGTGTTTCTTATTTCATAATTTTCAGGTCTTTTTAAACCCGACTAATTGAAGCTTCGCAAGGTCATCACAGCATCAAAACAAGCACACAATAAATATTTCCATGCCTATCCATCAAAACAAGAGGTGGAAAGTCGAAACCGAGACTTCAGCACTTGTTTCTAGGCCATCTGGGCAATTTTTGCCTAGAGTAACTGGTTACTCAATATAGGGTAACCGGTTACTCAGCACAAATTTACAGTTCCTGCTGCATTTTTGGGACAGCAACTATGCACACTCTTTGGTCTTTGATTCTACATTGTTCTATTAGCAGGTGGAATATTCTAGACTCTTCAAGTGATTCATGAGCATTTACTACAATGTATCCTTTCCATTCAAGACTACCATACACATCATTGTTATAAATTGTGAGCCTTTGGATGTGAAGCTTACATTGGGATTGTTACCAAGTTAACTTCCTAACTAACCGAGTTAACCGCTTGACTCGGTGAGTTAAGTGTAACTAACTCCTAGCCTAATTCCAAACCTCTCACACTCCAAACCAAATGTCTATATAAACAAACCTTCAATCATTTTCAAGGACTCTCCACAATCTCTCAACCATTTCACACAAATTTCTCACACTTCACTCTCAATTCTCTTACATTCTCTCTGAATTTTTTTGCAACTTCTTCATCTTCATCTACATTTTCTTCCCAAACCACACCATAGCTCTACACCATTGAAGAATAATCACTTTTCACGTTGAAAGTGATTATTTCATGAGCTTAACCTTCATCATCTTGCAATTATACTTGGATTTCTGGAGTTTTATTAGCTTTCGGATTCATCTCAAGTGTTTGCTTCAAGATTCAATGGTTCGAATTCGTATTTCGGAGTTTCGTCACAATTTGTTCGGTTTCGATACGATTCGGCTACAATTGAAGATTCCTCTGGTTTTCTTTGATTATCTTCATCAAAATCACTTTACAACAGTCACCAAGCCAAACCTCCGGCTTGTAGGTTGGTAGATCTCACTCATTTTACTGTTTCAAACGTTTTCGTATCATTCGCGATGTAGTTTCAATGCTTTTTGTGTGTAAATTAATTATGCCATTGTTTGATCCATGTTCTTGATGTGTTAATTGATTCCATCACTGCTTATTTGTTGTTTTTAAGCTTGATTTTTGTGCACAAATTCATACCCTAGCATGTGTGCAGCGTGAATTTTTGCGTGGTTGCGAAGCACTATCGCTTTGGGGTACTACAGTTCGATTCATTTTTTATCCTATTGAAGCTGATTAAGGAAGGGAAATAAATGTCTCCAGTTAACCCTGCTTGCATACTGAGTTTAAACAGATGACTGTTGGTCTACAGATGCTATTAAGATTGTGGGTCTCTCTTAGGTTATTTTGTTAAAAAACACAGTGTTTGGACTATTTGTGAGGTTTTAGGTAATGTGTTTAGATTTGATGATTTCGGGTTGATTTGATGGAGATACTGGATTTTGATTTTTTGATTAGTATGCTCGCTAAGATTTTTTTTCAATCTTATGCCTACGTATTCCCATTTGATGAAACAGGGAAATCAGAGCGATCGTAGTTCCTCCTATTCTATGGGAGGAAAAAGTTTGTTTTGGTGTCTTGTTCAAAGCCCAAGACATGAAGCTAAAGGTGATTTGTATCTTGTTCAAAGCCCAAGATATGAAGTTGAAGGGTTTTGCCTTTAGAGAGAATTTGTCATCTCTAAAGAGGGATATTTGGTTTGTTCATCACAACTGTTGGGTGACTGATTATAAAGGAGAATTACTTTAACTGGGATATATGAATCCAGCAATGCCATAATTTCCTTTATAGGGTATTTTTAACCTGAAGGAGAAGACTTTAACTCAGTTTAGAGCAATGCCATCTTTCCTTAGGAATTTCTCATGCTAAAAGAGGGACAGTGGCGTGGATGTAGATAATCCAGAGGCTTGCCGCTTACAGCAATTAGATGAAGGAAAAGGAATTGTTGATGTTTGTATACTGTGAGCAAGGCATGACTTTGATGCTAAAAGGTTGATTGACTCAACCGGGGTTTTCTTTATACAAAGCCTAAGAGGAAGCTAGAAGTTGGCTTTTCCGGGGAAGATGTTCTTTCTGTCTTGTACAAAGCCCAAGATTGAGGCTAAAAGGGTTTGACTCAACAAGAGAGTCTGTCATACTCAACAAGAGAGTAATCTCGTACGAAGCCCGAGGTGAAGGCTAAACGTGGTTGACTCAACAAGAGAGTCTTTTATACTCAACAAGAGAGTGTTTTATATCTCGTATGAAGCCCGAGATGGAGGACGAAAGGGATTTGACTCAACAAGAGAGTGTTTTATATCTCGTACCCGAGATGGAGGGTAAAAGTGGTTGACTCAACAAGAGAGTCTTTTATACTCAACAAGAGAGTGTTTTATATCTTGTACAAAGCCCGAGATGGAGGCTAAAAGTGGCTGACTCAACAAGAGAGTCTTTTATACTCAACAAGAGAGTCTTTTATACTCAATAAGAGAGTGTTTTATATCCCGTACGAAGCCCGAGATGGAGGCTAAAAGTGGTTTACTCAACAAGAGAGTCTTTTATACTCAACAAGAGAGTGTTTTATATCTCGTATGAAGCCCGAGATGGAGGCTAAAAGTGGTTGACTCAACAAGAGAGTCTTTTATACTCAACAAGAGAGTGTGGGAGAATCATTGTACAAAGCCCAAGAGGAGGCTAGATGTTGGCGACTGTTTCAGTTTGGTGACAGGTCCAGCGTGTTGGATAAAAGAGAAAATCAGTTCTTATAAAAGGAAAAGATTACAGGTATGATTGTGCCTTGGCACTGATCAGAGGATCAGGGTTATTTCCTGTTCTTTAAGGAAATGGGAAATCCAAAGGGTATTGAAACTGTTCAAGTCTACTGGTGTCCTGAGTAATCGATTCTCAGATAGTGAATGATCTTTGTATGACGCCCAAGAGAAGGCTAGTATGTTAAGGGATGAAGGTTAACCCATTAACTGGTCTGACACTTTACTCAGAAAGACAACTCTAGCAAATTAATGACTAGGTTCTGTTCATATACCTGTAGAGGTCTCTGGGTCCTTGTACTAAGCCCAAGAGAAGGCATAAGAGCTTTTAAGAAGCCGAAGGGTCCTTATACAACGCCCAATAGGAGGCGGGGATGCTTTTAGGAAGCCTGTGGGTCACCAAACCAAGAGAAGTTCAAGAAATACAATTCACCGAAAAGATATCATTTCATGAAAGTTCGGGGTTTGAAGAAACTCAAGAGATGCCATTCACCAAGAAAAGATCATCTCTGGGGAGTAGAGTTTCTTTGACAATTTCTAAGAGTGACAGTCTGAGAAAGGGTTCACTGAGAATGTTGCCTTTCACGTCTCCATATTGTTTAACCCCAAGAGGAGGGAAGACTCTGTCTGGTAATCCTATGGGGATCTAGTTTTGACTGTATTTAAGAGTGACCAACAGGGCTTTACCTAGTGCTAGACGTAGTTGTCGGGGAAAACTCTAAATAACTATACTACTATTACACAGTGGGTATATAGCAAGTATATAAAAGTTTGTGAAAGAAGACTTACAGTGAGCAGCCCCATAATACAGTTATATATATATGAAAGCGGATAAAGAAAGCGGGTAAACACTTACTCAGTTGTAGAGCTTCCATGCTGTTTTGTTAGTTGTTCAACAAAGAAAGCTTTGATAACAATATTATATTCTAAATCAAAGGAGAAAGTTCTTTGAAAAGATTGTTGGGGTTTACAGCTCAAGGAGAGGCCCAAGGTTTTATCAGTGATTGCACTGTTTGTACATGGACTTATACAAGTGACTGAGGCCTGATCAGTCACCATTTATGCTATGTATTTCGCAATTTAACTGTGAATAAGTCAGGTAAACTGTGTGAATTTGAGTTTATTTTAGTAGTATTTAGGTATGTTTTGATTTTGTCAAGTGTGTCATGAATTATGAATTTCTCGAGGATATTTTACGCTTTTGGTATGTCAGCAGGTCGAATACAGATTTGGAAGCTCAGAGGATCGAGCGTTGGATGTACAACCGAGCCGGTGCGAGAAAGCGGAAGAAAAATGCAATATTTAGAAGACTTGCTTCCCATACGCGTATTGATATAGGTGATACGCGTAAGGCCCTGCCTCGTACGCGTATGATACGTGAATGGGCAGAGGGCTGAGAAAATTGAGGAAAAAGAGAGTTTCTGCCCATACGCGTATTGGTAATGGCAATACACGTATCATCTTGCGTGCTGGCTGGTTTCTGGGTCCATACGCGTAGGGAATGTGGTGCAAAACAGACCAATACGCGTATTAGGGACGTCAATACGCGTATTGAGGCCCAAAATGGCTGAAAGCCCAGAGTTGGACTATTTAGTCTCGGAACGCGATTTTGCAAGGGTTAGACGATTTCTGGGAGCAAAATACACGTTTTGAAGGCTAGCGACTCAGATTTTCACAAGGGATTCATATGTTCAAGAGTTTTCGGACAATTGAAGATTGATTCCTAGAGAGATTCTGTAATGACAACATTTTCATCTTTTGTTTTATTTTTCTTTATGAGTAGCTAAACCCCCCATTGCTAGGGGGTGACCCTGAATCTGATTGTAATGAATTCGATTTTATGAATGCAATGACTATTTTATTAGTTAATTGTTGATTTGTTCTTAGTTCTTTGCTTAATGCTTAAACCGTCGAAAAAACGGATATTGAACCTTTACATATAATTTATGTTGGTCAGCGGTTATATGTTGATCTGACTAAGACCATTTGATAATAAATATCACCTAGGACTAGGGATACTTTATCTTAACCGGAATTTCTTGATATTTACAAGCTTGAGCATGAATGTAATTATCTATGGACATAGTAATTAGATTACATGATCAAAGATCTTTTCACTAAGGACTTAGGATTAGATAACCTAAAGAACCGGTAATCAACTGTTTTTGATTTTGTTATTGCATTTATAAGTCGTAAAAGTTGCATGAAGATTCATTCACCGAACCCTAGCAATCTACTTTTATCTGTTAAATCGTTTAATCATTTTAATCTTTTTATTTCACAGCAATTTTAGATATTATTCTATAATCCAAAAACCCCAAAGACCTTTTTGTTTAATTGAAAGTATTTTTAAACTCTGTATCGTCAAGCAGTCCTTGAGATTCGATACTTGGGATTTTTCCCTTTATTACTACAATAGGCAAAATAGTACACTTGCTATTTTTCCGATCAAGGCCCAAAAAGGTTTTATGTCCAAAGGGATGGGTCTTACACTCTCTCAAGAGGCCCAAAGGTGTTTAAAGAAAAGAAATGGGGCTTATAACACGAGGGTAGGCCCAAATGATTTTGTTTGAAAAATGACGATCGCACAGAGATTTCTTTAACGTATCGGGACTTATACAATGCACTGAGGCCCAAAAAAAGTTTTGGTTAAAAGGGGGTTGGGTCTTACACTCTACTAGAGACCCAATGGTGATTTTAAAAGAAAAGATGGGGCTTACAACTCAAGGAGAGGCCCAAGGGTTTTGTTTGAAAAATGACGATCACGCCGAGATTTCTTTAACGTACTGGGTCTTATACAATACATTGAGGCCCAAATCATTTTGGTTTTCAAAAAGGGTTGGGTCTTACACTCTACTAGAGGCCCATGGTTTTTATTTTTGAAAAGGAATGGAACTTATAGCTCGAGGAGAGGCCCAATGTTTATTTTAAAAAGGCGATGATCGCGCTGTTGTTTTTGAAAATACAGTGGGACTTATACAATGACTGAGGCCTAAAAAAGGTTTTCATTTACAAGGGATGGGTCTTACACTCTCTCAAGAGGCCCAAAGTGTTTGAAGAAGATTTGATGAGGGTTGAATTGATCAAAACCCTAATTTGTTTTCAAAATATATTTTAATTGAATAAAAATTCAATTAAAATGATCAAGATTGTTAAACATGTGTGAAAAACAAATTGTGGTATTCAATTAATGTTTGACAAACCATGTTTATACCCACAAAATAATTGGAAATCAACTAAGTTTGGAAAATCAAGGGAGAAAAAATATTTCAAATGTTAAAAACAAATAAAACATTAATTCTTTGCAAAAATATCAAATATATGAAATAAGTAATATTTT
The DNA here is from genome assembly GCA_022829125.1 of Lathyrus tuberosus. Taxonomy (NCBI): domain Eukaryota; kingdom Viridiplantae; phylum Streptophyta; class Magnoliopsida; order Fabales; family Fabaceae; genus Lathyrus; species Lathyrus tuberosus. Next base: position 2,530,397 of record JALAZF010000545.1, read on the forward strand.
TAGGATTTTTTGGTAAAATAAAATATTTTAATATTTTTGTGAATTATTAAAAAAAGAATCAACTCAAAATCATTAAAACTCAGAGAGAAATTAATTTTTGAATCAATAAAATAAAATCACAAAAATTCAAATATTCAAATATTTGAAAAAGGGCGCCAAGAACATCTTGGCCTTGCCCGTGTGCTATGTTTTGCCCAGATTTGCGTTTTCTCATCAATCTCATTGAATACTTGATTATATCATGCAATCTACATATCAATTTGCTCATTTTCACCTCACGATCATGTCTATGGTCTTTAATTTCATTTATTTTAAGCATGGAATAAGAAATCAAAGAGAAACCTCAAGAACCCTAAAATTTGTGTGAAGGCTCATAAATTTCATACACGATTCAAACAAAGCAATTGATTGAGGGAAAACACTCCATGCATGATTATGAACATATGGCCAAATTATTGTGCAGCAAAAAATGCATGGATCATAGAGTTAGAAGAGCTCATGCTTACCTCTTGCAGCTGGTGATCGTGTTTTGTGTTAGAGGTGTTATAGCTAGGTTCCAATGATGTGGATAGCTTCCCTAGGTGCCAAGTGATGTGCCTGAGTGCTTGGAATGGTTTGAAACAAGCTGGAACTGAAGATGGTATCCCAACTGCAACTTGGTTAAAACCTTGAGCAGTTGGTTGGTGATTTTGTGAAATCAGTGTTCCAGATGTTGTTTAAGTGTTTGTATCACTTCTATATGATGTTTATGAGGTGTGTGTGTGTGTGTGTGTGTGTGTGTGTGTGTGTGTGTGTGTGTGTGTGATTGGTTTGGTTGGAATTGCTCTCAAACTCAAAACCCAATTTTGACTTGCTTTGGAAGGCAAATTTGGAAGTGAGAAGGAGATTTTGAGGAAAGCATCTGTTTGATGGGTTTGGTGTACTCAAACTGATCACAAATGAGCTCTATTTATAGTATAGCAAGTTTGTTTTGGGAGCAATAGTGATCGACAACTGCTGCATAGGTTTGGCCAATGTTGATCAATGAGAATCCAAGTCTCCTCTAGCCATTGACTAGAGGTTTAGGCACAGGCTGCTGGTTCCCGTGGTCTTGGATATGTCTTGACTGAATTCAGTTGGAAATGGCTCAGTCCATGCCACCTTGGTGCATCCATTGAATGCTCCAAAACAAAATTGGAGTCTTGTCCCTCTTTTAGGAATTTCTAGGTTTGGCATGCTACTTTTGGTTCCAAAGACTTATGAGGCTTATGAATCAGTGTTTGTCCCTCCTTGGTCTCCCCCTGAGGTGTTCAGATGGATAAGTGTGTTTTTCATTTGCACAAATTTGGTAAATCGAGTAAAATGCACAAATCTGCTTTGCTTTGACAGTTTTCAGCAATGCATATTGCCATTGTCATATCTCATGGCTCAAGTGGAATTTGATGGAGTTCTTGGCCATTTTAGAAAGCCCTCATATGATACAATAACTGTTTGATCATAGTTGGTTTTGATAATTTTTGGATCCAAGTGAAAAATGCCCCTACATTTGGAAAAAAGTAAAGGCAGGTTTTGACTTAGTGAAAATTTCACTAAGTGTTGGAAAAAAGTGACATTTTCACTTTTTGTGATTTTGATCATTCCATAACTTAAAATCCATGAGGAATTGGAATGATTTATGTTTGAAGCTTTTGTAGAGTTCCATGAGAGCTACAAATCCAGCTTTGGATGGGGAAAAATGGCCTTGTGGTTTAGGAGTTATGATCCTCTAAAGTTGGTACCCTAGCCACTTTGTTCCATAACTTAGAAAAATTTCTAAGTTTTTATGGTTACCCCTTTTACAAGTTATCCCACTTTTCTTGATTTTTCTTGATGAATGATGATTCCAACCACACATTAACATCATTTTAGGGTCAAAGAACCATAATTGTGAAAAATCTCAAAAAGTCAAAGTTGACTTTTGTGCACAGTTGACTTTTTGTCAGATGAATTCCAAACTGTACGATCCTCTATGAAATCAACTCTTTGACCTAAATCAAACTTGATGGATTGATTTCATAGGTGTAATATTTTTGGGATTTTTTGGTAAAATAAAATATTTTAACATTTTTGTGAATTATTAAAAAAATAATCAACTCAAAATCATTAAAACTCAGAGAGAAATTAATTTTTGAATCAATTAAATAAAATCACAAAAATTCAAATATTCAAATATTTGAAAAAGGGCGCCAAGAACATCTTGGCCTTGCCCGCGTGCTCTGTTTTGCCCAGATTTGCGTTTTCTCATCAATCTCACTGAATACATGATTATATCATGCAATCTACATTTCAATTTGCTCGTTTTCACCTCACGATCATGTCTATGGTCTTTAATTTCATTTATTTTAAGCATGGAATAAAAGATTTTAACAAGTGATCATGTCTTTAATTTCATAGGTGTTATAGGGTGTATTGAATCATGTCCCAAAGTTTGGGAGCATGCATGGGTCAAAAGTCAAAGGCACGGTTGACTTTTCCCGCGAAACCCTAACTGTGGTTCTGATGAAATTGAAACTTGTTGCTCAAGCTTCTTGGATCAATCCATTGTTGCAAATGGATCAATGTAGTGTGTTAGGGACCCTCACATCATCTCTTGAGGTCTTGGCCCATGTTTTGTCCCAAAAGTCAACTTAGGTGTGAATTAGGTCAAGAAACCCTAATTCCTGATTTTTGATGAATGCACCCCCTGAGGCTAAATTGACTTGATGGTTGGGTTCATGATGTCCCTTGGAGCATCTTAGGTTATGCTTTGAAGCATTGGCTTATGCCCAGATGAAAATTTCCCTCTGGAGGCCCTGGTCGACCAAAACCTTAATTTGGTGACACTGTTGACTTTGAGGCTTGATCCACTCAGAATGCTGCAACCTTGTGCTTGATTCTTGATGTGGGAGTCCTCTTGATCCATTTGGGATGTTTGACAGGTTAGACAAGTTGAAGATCATGTCATTCCTTGATTGATCCTTTGTCTAAGAGCTCTGAGAGGGCTTGAAACCCTAAATTTGATTGTAGTGAAGGCTCAACAATCTTTGAGGAGATTGATGAGGTATGATGGTACATCCACATTGTGATGATAATTTGCACAATGATGGGGAATCTTAGTGGTCAAAATTTGGGGTATGACAGATGCCCTTATTTAATCTTCTTGGACCCGAAGGTGTGAATGGCGAAGGTATTCGGGCATTCGGGGTGCAAGAGGATTAAATATCGGAATACCCGAAATTTTGATGGTGGTTAAGAATGGCAGTTCACACATCCTTCTTCTTTTGCTAAGCAATGATGCTTAGAAAAGGTAAACTTCCCCTCGATCCTGGTCTTTGTACCAAGGAACTGGTCTAAGTTTCTGAAATAAACTTCCCCTCGATCCTGGTTTCCTACCAAGGAATTGGTCTAAGTTTCTGAAATAAACTTCCCCTCGATCCTTGTTTCCTACCAAGGAACTGGTCTTAGTTTCTGAAATAAACTTCCCCTCGATCCTGGTTTCCTACCCAGGAACTGGTCTCGGTTTCTGAAATAAACTTCCCCTCGATCCTAGTTTCTTACCAAGGAACTGGTCTAAGTTTCTTTTGTCAATAAACTTTCTTGACAAGGGACGCTTATTCGTAGCGGTTTTCCTCAAACTTCTCACCAAATTTTCCTGGGGAGATGCCATTTGATGGAAAAAGATCTGATGTCAGAGTTGCTGGGGAACCCAGTCGTCTGGGTTGTAGAGGTGTACAAACTTCTCTGTTGGAGATGCCATTCGTTGACTCTACTAGGGGAAAACGAGTCGCTTGAGAGACTGCTTTCGCTTGGGGTTACTACATCACACTTTTCTCGGGATCTTCTCGGAGAAATGCCATATGATGTGATCCAATTTTGAGGTGCTGATGACCTATTCGTCAGCGGATTTTTTGGAGAAAAACTGTCATATCGTCGAATCTCTGATTAAGCGGCTTTCTTTGGGGATTTTCCTTAATTCGGGAAAGCGAAGATATCATCTTCAATGGCGAAGAGTGACGTTTGTCGAAAGCTCTCTGGCTTTCAGAGGTTTAAGTTATCAACAGTCAAAAGAATTTGCCATCTTTATTTAAAAGCAAAAAAAGTTTGACAAGTAAATTCATTTTTGTTTCGTTTCAAGAATCGCTGATCATGTTAAAATGTCATTCTATAAAGCTAAAACAATTAAGAATTGCAAACAAAAGAACAAGGGCTCAAATTTTATTGATAGGATGGAAATCAGTCAAACGCGTGATTCCATGGAGTATTTACAAAGTTAGAAAATGGTAATTTAAGGGAAAAGGGCTACATTGAAACATAACGACCACTATCCTTCTACCAACTTTGAATTCGGGACATCCTGAGCTTCTGTCGAAGATGATCTTGACTGGAGTTTTTCTCAGATGGTGTAACTATTGCGGAGCTGAACTGATCAGACGTAGTTACTTGCCATTATCCCTAATTTTTTCCTGGATTTGAGATTTCCAATCTGTCGGGATGGTTTTTGCTTATGACTCTAATTTTTCCTGGACCGCCCTTTCGGATTTTCAATCCACCGAGACGTTTTTTTTTATTTAGGCAAAGTATTTCTTGACTATGTCAACATTCGTGGGATAGGAAAATTCTTTTCCATCCATAGTTGCTAGTCTCAAGGCGCTGCCTGAGAAAGCTTTCTTGACCACATAGGGGCCGTCATAATTTGGAGTCCATTTTCCCCAGGAATCATTGAGAAATGATTGTATCTTTTTGAGCACGAGGTCTTCTTTCCTGAAGACGCGAGGTCGGACCTTTTTGTCAAATGCCTTCTTCATTCTCTGTTGACACAACAAACCATGGCATAGTGTCGTTATTCGCTTTTCTTCGACCAGATTTAGTTCGTCATGTCGACTTTGACACCATTCAGCTTCTGTTAGCTTAGCTTCCATCAATACCTGGATTGATGGGATCTCTACTTCGATGGGGAGCACTGCTTCCATGGCATATACTAGAAAGAAAGGGGTTGCCCCTGTTGAAGTGCGGACAGATGTACTATAACCGTGAAGAGCAAAGGGTAACATCTCGTGCCAGTCTTTGTAGGTTACAACCATCTTTTGAACGATCTTCTTGATGTTCTTATTAGCCGCTTGTACCGCTCCGTTCATCTTGGGTCGGTAGGGAGATGAGTTATGGTGTTCGATCTTGAACTCAGCACACAACTCTTTCATCATCTTATTGTTCAAGTTGGATCCATTATCAGTAATGATCTGGCTCGGAACACCATAACGGCATATGAGATTGTTTTTTATGAATTAGACCACCACTTGTTGGGTTACATTAGCGTACGATGCCGCTTCGACCCATTTGGTGAAGCAATCAATGGCTACCAGAATGAACTGATGTCTGTTTGAAGCCTTAGGTTCGATCATCCCAATCATGTTGATTCCCCATATAGAAAAAGGCCACGGGGAAGAAAGAACTTTGAGATGCGTTGGCGGTACATGGATTTTATCGGAGTATATCTGACACTTGTGACACTTCCTCATGTACTTGTAGCAGTCGGATTCCATGGTCAACCAGTAGTACCCTGCTCTCAGAATTTTTCTCACCATTGCGTGTCCATTGGCATGAGTGCCAAAAGATCCTTCATGAATTTCTTTCATCAGTATGTTTGCTTCTGGTCTGTCTACACATCGGAGCAAGACCATGTCAAAATTTCTCTTATAGAGTGTATCACCACTTAGGAAGAAGCTGCCTGCCAGTCTTATGAGGGTCTTTCTGTCTTTCCTTAGTGCCCCAGGTGGGTACTCTTATTTCTGAAGGAAGCATTTGATATCATGATACCAGGGTTTGTCGTCTATGACTGCTTCAATCGTGAAGATGTAAGCGGGACGTTCAAGGCGGATTATGTCGATCTTAGGAAGGTCGTTCCATTGACCTACACTAATCATGGAAGAGAGGGTGGCTAATGCATCAGCCATGTGATTCTCTTCACGAGGGATATGATGAAACTCGATTCTGTTGAAGAAGGGTAACAACCTTCTCGTGTAATCTTTGTAAGGAATCAGTCCTGATTAGTATGTGTTCCAATCTCCTTTGATCTGATTAATAACCAGGGCTGAGTCGCCATACACATCTAAGTTCTTGATCCTCAAATAAATTGCTTCTTCGAGACCCATGATACAGGCTCCGTATTCGGCCTCATTGTTTGTACACTTGAATGTAAGTCTGGCGGTGAAAGGAATGTGGGTACCCTGAGGAGTTATGATGATTGCCTCATTTCCATTTTCGTAATGATTGACAGCTCCGTCAAATATTAGTCCCCATTAGGAACCTGGTTCTGGCCCTTCACTGGGTAGCGGTTCATCGCAGTCTTTCATTTTTAGATACATGACATCTTCGTCTGGGAAGTCAAATCCGACTGATTCCTGATCGTCAATCGGTTGATGAGCCAAATGATCGACTAAAATACTCCCTTTAACGGCTTTTTGAGCGTGGTACTCAATGTCATATTCTGATAACAACATCTGCCAACAGGCAATCCTTCCCGTGAGAGCAGGCTTTTCAATGACGTACTTGATTGGATCCATTTCAGAGATTAACCAAGTAGTGTGATGAATCATATACTGGCGAAGACGTTTGGCTGCCCAACCCATAGCATAGCAAGTTTTCTCGAGCATAGTGTACCGAGTCTCGCAGTCGGTGAATTTCTTGCTCAAATAGTAAATGGCAGACTCCTTCATTTTGGTTTCGTCTTGTTGGCCAAGTACACAACCCATCGAGTCTTCCAAGACTGTTAGATAGATGATCAGCGGTCTTCCCTCCACTGGTGGTGATAGAATCGGTGGGTTTAACAGATATTCCTTGATACTCGAAGGTGGTTTGGCAGTCCTCCGTCCAAACGCAGTCCTGATTCTTTTTTAGTAATTTGAAGATCGGCGCGCATGCCGCGGTCATGAGGAATATGAATCTGGAAATGTAATTCAAACATCCCAGGAATCCCCTAACTTGTTTTTCAGTCTTTGGAGCAGGCATTTCTTGAATGGCCTTGACCTTGTCTTGATCAACTTCAATTCCTTTCTGACTGACGATGAACCCTAAGAGTTTCCCTGAACGGACACCGAATGTGCATTTATTGAGGTTCAAGCGGAGTTTATACTTTATCTACCGCTCGAATAGTTTTGACAGGTGGGTCACATGCTCCCCCTCTGTTTTAGATTTGGCAATCATATCATCGACATACACTTCGATTTCCTTGTGTATCATGTCATGAAAAAGAGTAGTCACGGCCCGTTGATAGGTTGCCCCGGCGTTCTTCAAGCCTAACAACATTACCTTGTAACAAAAAGTACCCCATGGTGTAATGAATGAATTTTTCTCCATGTCTTTCAGCGCCATTTTGATTTGATTATAGCCCGAGAATCCATCCATGAAGGAGAAAACTTTAAACTGTGATGTACTGTCTACCAGCATGTCAATGTGTGGTAAAGGAAAGTCGTCCTTTGGACTAGCCTTGTTCAGATCCCTATAGTCTACACACATTCTGACCTTTCCGTCCTTTTTCGGAACGGGTACGATATTGGCTAACCATTGAGGATATTCTGACATGGCGAGGAAGCCCGTGTCAATCTGTTTCTGTACCTCCTCTTTGATTTTGATGGCCATGTCTGGGTGAGTCCGTCTCAACCTCTGTTTTACTGGCGGACATTCTGATTTCAATGGTAAATGATGTTCCACGATGCTGGTATCCAACCCTGGCATGTCCTGATAGGACCAAGCAAATACATCGGGGAATTCTTTGAGAAGCTTTGTCAAACTCTCTTTGGTAGTTGGACTGAGCAGTGCCCCAATCCTGACTTCTTTTCTCTCTTTTTCTGAACCCAAGTTTACTGTTTCCAACGGCTCTTCGTGAGGTTCAATGGACCTTTCCTCCTGTTTGAGTAGTCGGGAGATCTCTTCTGGAATTTCGTCGTCGACTTCTTCTTCAACCCCAAATATCGGGAATTCCAAGTTGGGAGAAGGCATCGGATCGTATGTTTCAACGGGGTTTAAAATAAGCAATCTGCATGACGTGATGATTTGTGTTTAGAAGAGATGGAGAAAATGCAAGTGTGTGCATATTACCATTTTCTGAGAAAAGCGAAAAGAGAAAACAGCAATTAATGCGGAGATTACAGAACGACGCTATTTTATTTAAGAACAAGTCGATTCTTGAAACTACAGCCCTTTAAAACAAAACTCTGTCGCTTTGGGCGGAGCAAAGAGGGACATTTACAGAAAGCGGGCCCCATCAAAACATCCGTTTCACCTGGGCAGGGTGAAAGGTTAAAGATGGCAATTACTTTGACTTATGAACAATCTTCGGAATGTCGACTGCAACCCATTGGCGACGAACTCCTTAGTTAATCACAAAGTCTGGTACCTTCCTTGATTTGTCTTCAGAAATAACGCTGATTTCTGGCGGAGCAGGATCATTGGAATCTGTCTCCCAGACGGAGTTGTCGTAGGAGGATTCCTCAATTGTATTTTGCAGAGTATTTGTGCCCTCAGGCGGATCTCCCCACCCAGTTGGCTGAATGTCTTCGAGCCTGATGCGAGAGCTTTCAGGAGCGGTGTACTTGATCATATAGTTATATTTTCCACTTGGTTGTCCCAAGGTGTCCCACAATTCTATGGAACTGGAGGAGTCATCCCTTTCGATGACGTTGACCTTGGGAAAAGCATAGTTGATGAATTCTAGTCCTGCAAGCTTTGCGAATTCATTGTCGTGCTGGATAGGTTTTGAATACCCTGAGTGTTAATCCCATGACATGGTGGGGACCCAGGTATTATTTTCAATGATGCTCAGTTGATTTTCATTGTTCAGCTGATTTTCTTGCCCCAAGTCTCCTGGGTACAGCTGCCAGATAGGCAGGCCATCCATTGGGCCATAATAGTCGTGGTCAAAGTTGTCCTTCATCAGAGTGTCCTCCTCTAATGAGTTTGGTGGAGCACGGCATCCTTCAGGATCACAATCTCTGTATATCATTTTGACGTCTGACCTTGGTATAAATCTTGGACTCTGTGCGGGATAGCAAAAGGGCGTATGCACTTCTTCCTGAGACATATAACTATCCTCATTGAGATAGGACTTCCATTCCTCATCTGTATCAGAGGAATCTCCCTCGTTGATGGTATGGACTGCTTGAGGCACTGGGTGAAGGAAACCTCCATTGTTGAAGAAGTCCTGAATGGGATGAAAACTTTCTTCGTTAGCAGCTTTCTGGGTGCAGGTCACAGAAAAATCAAGACCCTTCTTTGTTTTATTATCAGTAGGAATAACAAGTTGTCCCCATCCTTTCGTATTATTATTTTTTATCACTTCGAGAGCATTTCTGTACGAGGAGATCGAGGTTCCTTTCTCTGATTGATTCTCATTGCTCACCGAAAGTGCTTGGAACTGAGTTCCAACAACCTCCTCGGGTTCTATACAAGTAGATAATGATAGGTTACTTACGATCAAGGCTTGTTCTCCATAGACCGTGACGAGTTGATCGTTCTTGACGAACTTCAGTTTCTGGTGCAGCGTCGAAGTGAGTGCCCCAGCCTGGTGTATCCAAGGTCTTTCTAATAAGCAGATGTATGTTGCCCGGACGTCCATGACCTGGAAAGTGATTAGGAAAGTGTGAGGACCGATAGTTATGGGAAGGTCGACTTCGCCGATAACTGCTTTCCGAGATCCGTCAAATGGTTTGACGATGACCTCACTGCCTCTCATCGAGGATCCTTTGAATGATAGTCGCATTAAAGTGGACTTTGGCATAACATTGATGGTTGATCCTGTGTCTACCAGTACGTTGGCTAAAGCATCGTCCTGGCAGTTGACTGTGATATTGAGCGCCAAGTTATGGCTTTTGCCCTCCTCTGGCAAATCCTCATCACTGAACGCTAGGTTGCTGCAGGAAGTGATGTTAGAGATGATGCTATTGAACTGTCGTATTGACATATCCTGTTCCACAAAGGCCTGCTTTAAGACTTTCTGTAGAGCCTCTCTGTGGGCTTCGAAACTGAGTAAAAGTTATAGCACAGAGATCTTTGAAGGAGTTTGTAACAGTTGATCTACAATGTTGTATTCACTCCTTTGGATGAGCTTCAGCATCTCATCATCATTCTTTGAAAGGTCGGGATTACTGGACTGACCGACTGGTGGATTGGGAGCTTCTGTATAAAGTTCCTTTTCTTTGTTAGGTTCTCCAACCCCTTGGTTGAAAATTCGACCGCTCCGTGTTACTCGACTGATGTCTGCAATATTCACGACGGAGGGTAATGGAAGTTCCTTTCCATTCTCAATTATTGTTGCACCGTATTTGTAAGGGATTGCCTTAGCTGATTCATACGGTAATGGTCCTGGAAAATAAATAACTACAGGAGCCTTCTGATTTTTCTGACTGTCGTAGGTAACTTCAATCAGTTCTTGGCTAGGAACCTTTGATTCGTCCAGTAGAGGAATGATGGTACAAACATCCTTGTTCTGTTCATGATCAGAGATCACAACAACATCCTTAATCTAATCAGCGAAATAGTCTGGCGTCCAGTTGATAGACCCTGAAACTGAATATTGTTGGATTTCTTTGTGGTCTAGCTGACTTTGAAGGGCTGCTCGTACGAGGTAACATCCTTGATTATTTTTCGAGCAGACTCTACAGCGTTTGTAATTAGGTGGTGGCACCTGGCCACGTCCGCTTTGAATGCAATGTAACCTCACTAGATCTGTTTCCGTAGATCGGACATCCTGACTTTGATGCCGAGTAGGGTTCCTATCAACCACACTGATTTATTGTGTGTCTTCATCCATATAGATCGGAAGCCACCAGTGGTTTAACAAGTGTTGTAAAGTTCTTTGAACGAGACCGCACCCTTGGTTACTCTCACAACATCCTTTACAGCTCAGATAATCATGAAAAGTGAGAAAACCGAGTTGGACTTGCCTGGCGTGTAACTCTACCAAGTTGGTATTCATCAAACGAATATTGAAGATTTGGATCATGTTGATCTGATAGGGATTTCTATCATGGTAGTCCTGAATCCACCCAAGATCCATCTGACGCTGGAAGGCCTCTTGTATGAAAGAGCATCCCTGTTTGTTTACCGAGCAAGTCAGACAGGAATTGTAATCGTGTCGCGGCAGATTATGATACTGGCTTTGCCTTGAGTGCATTGCCACCAGGTTGGCATTCATTGCACAGATGTCATGGTTCTGAATGATGTTGGAATTCGTGTAGGTCATCTTAACTCCCCGAACTCAATGCTCTTGGATCCACCCGAGATCCAACTGTTCCTGTAGAGCTTATTGCACCACAGAACATCCTTGATTGTTTATAGAGCAGATATCACACTAGTGATAGTTATGAGGTGGCACATGGCCGTATCCGCTCTGTCTACAATGCATCTTGACCAAATTGGCCCTTAATAAGAGTACATCATGAATTTGATAGATGTTGTTAGACTCTCCCTCTATCAAATTTACTGTAGTTTTCTCATGTTGAGGCAGCGGGTTTGTGAGAACATTAGGATTAGTATCTTTGAAAGATAAGACCCCGCCCCTAACAAGCTTTTGCACATCGGATTTAAAACTGAGACAGTTTTCTATGTTATGCTCGGGTCCTCCTTAATGGTAAGGACAAGTCTGACCCGCTTTGAACCAAAAAGGCGGATTTTCCAGTACTGTAAGAGGAGACTTAGTTTGAACGTGCCCCTTGACCAGTAATAATGGAAACAATTATGCGTACAACATGGGTATAGGGTCTTTAACTAAACGTCCTTCTCGGACCGCTTCCTCAAGACGAACTCCCATGCCTACCATCTCGGTGAAGTCACTGGGCACACGGGCGACCATTCTGTCATAGTAAAATGAGCTCAAGGTCTTTAAGAAGATCTTTGTCATCTCTTTTTCCTTAAGAGGTGGACAAATCTGGGCGGCAATTTCACGCCATCTCTGTGCGTATTCTTTAAAGGTTTCCTTGTCCTTTTGAAACATCGATCTGAGTTAATCTCTGTCTGGTGCCATGTTCAAATTGTATTTATATTGTTGAACAAAAGCAGCTCCAAGATCTCAGAATGTGCCGATCGTAGCACGGTTTAAACCCATGTACCATTTTAATGCGGCACTGGTTAAACTATCCTGAAAGTAGTGAATTAGTAGCTCCTGGTTCTTTGTCTGAGCTGACATTCGCCGAGCATACATCACCAAGTGGCTTTGAGGGCAAGAGTTACCCTTGTATTTTTCAAAGTCGGGTACCTGGAACTTGTGCGAAACTTTCACATTAGGGACCAAACAAAGGTCTGCGGCGTCCTTTCCAAATAGATCCTGACCGCGAAGGGTTTGCAGTTCTTTCTGCAACTCCAGGAACTGTTCCTGGAACTCATTCATTCTGTGGACCATACTTTTGTTTCCACCAGAAGGTATCTATGAAATCTGTCCTTCTGGGATAGTGTGTACCACGGGTGGTGGTATAGTCGTTATGGCCGAGACTCTCAGTGCCTCCCGAAGTTTGTAACCTTCAGGAGTTGCTGTCATGCCCCTGGCATCTTCGCTTTCCCGAAGTTTGTAACCTTTAGGCCCAGCGGCTCCTGCTGCAGTTCCCTGATCCTCAGCGATCGGCGGAACATATCCTTCCGGGATATAGTTAATAGGCCTGCTCCAGGGACGATCTTTCGGCATTTTGTACCTAGGATCATACTTCTCCACTATGGTCGTTGATGTGATCTCTGAGATAACGGTTCGTTATTGTTGCATCTGAGCTTCTGCTAGAGCTTGCATGTCGTTATGAAGCTTTCTCAGATCCTCTTTCAGAGTGTCGATCTCTTCCCTCAACTCTCTGTTCTCTTCCTCGAGATCATCCATCTTTTTCTGACGATTGGCCCGAGTATTGTACGAATGAGACAGTTTGACTCTAGAATCGAGACACAAACGTGAAATTCGCAGGTAAGAAGAATGCGTTTACGCGAGAATGATGAATGATATGCAATGATTATATTAATTATATGTTTTTGTTTATTCAAAGTAAACTTCGACAATTAGATTGCAAATATCAAACAGTGGGGAAGATCCCGTTTTATTGAATTCAAAGGATTGCAGAAATGGAAATACAGTGAATTACAAAGTGCTGCGAAAGGAAATCTAAGCTAATGGGTCATGAGTCCTCTCTGAGGAGAGCTCAGGTGCTGGTTCTAGTACTTTCCTTTTCTTTGACCGGGGCTCCTGGGCCATTGTCGGGTTGTCATTCCTTTGCCAAGTGAAAGGAGCGAGCAAATTCCTTTGGTCTTCTTGATTCTCTACAGCGTGTTGCTCTAAAATCTCGATCAAAGCATCCTTTTCTTTCAATAGTTGCTGTATTTTCTTACACTCCATATTGAGAATACGGTATTTGTTCCTCCAAGACCTCTTCTTCTGCTGAACTTTGCTGAGAGTAACTTGAAGTTTTTCTGTCTCAGACATAAAATAAATGGCAAAGTCCCTTAATGGAAGAACTTCTTGATGAGGGTAAGGCATCCTCAGCTTGAGAGCTCTAATTTGTACCCAGTGGAGATAAGGCTCCACCGAGACACAGTCTGGTTTTCCTAGAGACTTTCTTCCTCTTCTATGAATGTGTTTCCAGGCATGCACTATTTCCATCTTTAGTGTCCTGTCATTTTCTCCTTCCTTGAAGAAAAGACCTTCCAGATGAGCATTACGCGGGACATGCCTCATCGAGTATCCAAATTGACGACGAACTAACACTGGATGATAGTTGATTCCTCCCTTAGTTCCTATAAGGGGTACATTTGGGAAATTTCCACAACGGTAAATGATTATGATCCCATCATAGATTCGATTGTACCAATCGATGTCAGAGTTGGTAAGAAACATGATTCTCTGCGACCAACGTAAAGTATTCTTTTGATCCCAAAATGCAGCAGACTTGGGCAAGTGAGAAGTGAACCATTTGTACAGCAAGGGTACACAACACGTGATCATTCCTCCACTGTACAAATTCCTTAAGCGTACCGAATGATAAGCATCTGTGAGCAAGGTCGGTACGGGGTTTCCAATCAGAAAAATCTTAATGGCGTTGATATATACGAAGTTATCAATGTTGGGAAACAAAAATAACCCATAGGTGAGCAAAACAAAGATGCTCTCGAAAGCGGCCACGTTCCCTATACTAGCAAAGTATAGAGCTTTCTTTGTTAAGAATTGGGCTGGCAAACCCTGGATGCCACCCTTAGTGGTCATGTGAGTCCTGACTTCCGACTCGTCCAGATAAATTACTCTTGCAATGGTTTGATTCTTTGGAATTTCTTCCAGTCCAGAAAATAGAGTTTGATCAGTGATATGTAAATCAGTTAGGTGAGAGTACTCCTCCAGCGTTGGTGCTAGTTGATAATCCGAGAATGTGAAACAGTGATAGACCGGATCGTAGAACTGGATTAGTGTGGACAGGATTCCTTCAATTACGTGGACCCTTAATAAGGACAGCAGCCCTCCATACTTGGCTCTGAAAGCCTCGTGGTTGGTGATCATCCTCGCCAGACCTCTCAAATCCACTAGTTTTGGAACCTTGAAGGTGTACTTATGATTTTTCCTTCTACCAAAATCCATTAGCGCAGTTTCCTTTCTCTGACATTTGCAATCATTGTCTCAGTTTAATTTTAAAAAGAGAGACTATAAGAGAATATTTTTTTGGTTTCAATGTTTTTTAAATGAATGTATGAATGCAGCACACAAAAACATAGAAAAAACATGGGGTCAAAGGGTTGGTGTCATGAAGTCAAGGCTCTACCCCCCCCCCCCCCCAAGGTTTATACTGGTGATTTTTTGTACCTGTCCGCAAAATCATTGACCCCTCTGGGATAACAACAGCAAGCGAGCTGATGTATCCTAGAGTGATCTCAGATGAGGGTAGTATCATGTGACAACTATTTCCAATAGCTTTCGCACTACAAAATGGCTTAAGTCTACTAAAAACCTCAGCTTCTCAGATAACCCAGTCGACCACACTACTTTCAACAACCGAAGTCGTATAGGCAATGTATCTGCAAAGGGAGTCTCCACTGAGTTTGATGGTCGATCATGGGCTCTTAATTGGGATTCACTCCCCGCAAGATTACCCGCATTGCCATCACTTATCTTAGGTGTATACTCAATTTTTCCACATGCGGCATCACACGCATTCCCATTAGCAGAAAAATAAACATAGATATCAATTAGGAAAAGTAGTATATATATTTGTCTTAATCATCCTAGACCTCTAGTCTTATGATCCTATACAGACAATGACTCCCCAGCAGAGTTTCCATTTCTGTGACATTTTGGTGAACTCAAGGTCTTCCACCTAAGATTGTAAGAAATAGAAGACGGGCCGCACGGTGGGCGCCATTTTTTCTATGGCACTTTTTTAAGGTTTCTACCTAAGAGATGGGAAGAGAACAAGATCTCGTTGTCCTCAGTGGAGTCGCCATTTTTCTGTAGCACAAATTTTTGCGTGGTTACGAAGCACTATCACTTTGGGGTACTATAGTTCGATTCATTTTTTATCCTATTGAAGCTGATTAAGGAAGGGAAATAGATGTCTCCAATTAACCCTGCTTACATACTGAGTTTAAACAGATGACTGTTGGTCTACAGATGCTATTAAGATTGTGGGTCTCTCTTAGGTTATTTTGTTAAAAAAACACATTGTTTGGACTATTTGTGAGGTTTTAGGTAATGTGTTTAGATTTGATGCTTTCGGGTTGATTTGATGGAGATACTGGATTTTGGGTTTTTGATTAGTATGCTCGCTAAGAATTTTTTTCAATCTTATGCCTACGTATTCCCGTTTGATGAAACAGGGAAATCATAGCGATCGTAGTTCCTCCTATTCTATGGGAGGAAAAAGGTTGTTTTGGTGTCTTGTTCAAAGCCCAAGACATGAAGCTAAAGGTAATTTGTATTTTATTTAAAGCCCAAGATATGAAGCTGAAGGGTTTTGACTTTAGAGAGAATTTGTCATCTCTAAAGAGGGATATTTGGTTTGTTTATCACAACTGTTGGGTGCCTGATTATAAAGGAGAATTACTTTAATTGGGATATATGAATCCAGCAATGCCATAATTTCCTTTATAGGGGATTTTTAACCTGAAGGAGAAGACTTTAACTCAGTTTAGAGCAATGCCATCTTTCCTTAGGAATTTCTCAAGCTAAAAGAGGGATAGTGGCGTGGATGTAGATAATCCAGAGGCTTTCCGCTTACAGCAATTAGATGAAGGAAAAGGAATTGTTGATGTTTGTATGCTGTGAGCAAGGCATGACTTTGATGCTAAAAGGTTGATTGACTCAACTGGGGTTTTCTTTATACAAAGCCTAAGAGGAGGTTAGAAGTTGACTTTTTCGGGGAAGATGTTCTTTCTGTCTTGTACAAAGCCCAAGATTGAGGCTAAAAGGGTTTGATTCAACAAGAGAGTCTGTCATACTCAACAAGAGAGTAATCTCGTACAAAGCCCGAGGTGGAGGCTAAACGTGGTTGAGTCAACAAGAGAGTCTTTTATACTCAATAAGAGAGTGTTTTATATCTCGTATGAAGCCCGAGATGGAGGCCGAAAGGGATTTAACTCAATAAGAGAGTCTTTTATACTCAACAAGAGAGTGTTTTATATCTCGTACGAAGCCCGAGATGGAGGTTAAAAGTGGTTGACTCAATAAGAGAGTCTTTTATACTCAACAAGAGAGTATTTTATATCACGTACGAACCCCGAGATGGAGGCTAAAAGTGGTTGACTCAACAAGAGAGTCTTTTATACTCAATAAGAGAGTGTTTTATATCTCGTACGAAGCCCGAGATGGAGGCTAAAAGTGGTTGACTCAACAAGAGAGTTTTTTATACTCAACAAGAGAGTGTTTTATATCTCGTACGAAGCCCGAGATGGAGGCTAAAAGTGGTTGACTCAACAAGAGAGTCTTTTATACTCAACAAGAGAGTGTGGAAGAATCATTGTACAAAGCCCAAGAGGAGGCTAGATGTTGGCGACTGTTTTAGTTTGGTGACAGGTCCAGCGTGTTGGATAAAAGAGAAAATCAGTTCTTATAAAAGGAAAAGATTACAGGTATGGTTGTGCCTTGGCACTGATCAGAGGATCAGGGTTATTTCCTGTTCTTTAATTAAATGGGAAATCCAAAGAGTATTGAGACTGTCCAAGTCTACTGGTGTCCTGAGTAATCGATTCTCAGATAGTGAATGATCTTTGTATGACGCCTAAGAGATGGCTAGTATGTTAAGGGATGAAGGTCAACCCATAAATTGGTCTGACACTTGACTCTGAAAGACAGCTCTAGCAAATTGATGACTAGGTTTTGTTCCTATACCTGTAGAGGTCTCTGGGTCCTTGTACTAAGCCCAAGAGAAGGCATGAGAGCTTTTAAGAAGCCGAATGGTCCTTGTATAACGCCCAAGAGGAGGCGGGGATGCTTTTAGGAAGCCTGTCGGTCCCCAAAACAAGAAAAGTTCAAGAAATGCAATTCACTGAGAAGAGATCATTTCATGAAAGTTCGAGGTTTGAAGAAACTCAAGAGATGCCATTCACCGAGAAAAGATCATCTCTGGGGAGTAGAGTTTCTTTGACAATTTCTAAGAGTGACAGTCTGAGAAAGGGTTCACTGAGAATGCTGCCTTTCACGTCTCCATATTGTTTAACCCCAAGAGGAGGGAAGACTGTGTCTGGTAATCCTATGGGGATATAGTTTTGACTGTATTTAAGAGTGACCAACAGGGCTTTACCTAGTGCTAGACGTAGTTGTCGGGGAAAACTCTAAATAACTATACTAGTATTACACAGTGGATATATAGCAAGTATATAAAAGTTTGTGAAAGAAGACTTACAGTGAGCAGCCCCATAATAAAGTTATATATATATATATATGAAAGCGGATAAAGAAAGCGGGTAAACACTTACTCAGTTGTAGAGCTTCCATGTAGTTTTGTTAGTTGTTCAACAAAGAAAGCTTTGATAATAATATTATATTCTAAATCAAAGGAGAAAGTGCTTTGAAAATATTGTTGGGGCTTACAGCTCAAGGAGAGGCCCAAGGTTTTATCAGTGATTGCAATGTTTGTACAGGGACTTATACAAGTGACTGAGGCAGAAAAAGGTTTTCTGTACAAAGGGATGGGTCTTACACTCTCTCAATAGGCCCAAAGGTGTTTAAAGAAAAGGAATGAGGCTTCTAACACGAGGGTAGGCCCAGATGATTTTGTTTGAAAAATGACGATCGCGCCGAAATTTCTTTAACGTATCGGGACTTATACAATGCACTGAGGCCCAAAAAAATTTTTGGTTAAAAGGGGGTTGGGTCTTACACTCTATTAGAGGCCCAAAGGTGATTTTAAAAGAAAAGATGGGGCTTACAACTCAAGGAGAGGTCCAAGGGTTTTGTTTGAAAAATAACGATCACGCCGAGATTTCTTTTACGTACTGGGTCTTATACAATACATTGAGGCCCAAATCATTTTGGTTTTCCAAAAGGGTTGGGTCTTACACTCTACTAGAGGCCCATGGTTTTTGTTTTTGAAATGGAATGGGACTTATAGCTCGAGGAGAGGCCCAATGTTTATTTTAAAAAGGCGATGATCGCGCCGTTGTTTTTGAAAATACAGTAGGACTTATATAATGACTGAGGCCCAAAAAAAGGTTTTCATTTACAAGGGATAGGTCTTACACTCTCTCAAGAAGCCCAAAGTGTTTGAAGAAGATTTGATGAGGGTTGAATTGATCAAAACTCTAATTTGTTTTCAAAATATATTTTAATTAAATAAAAATTCAATTAAAATGATCAAAATTGTTAAACATGTGTGAAAAACAAATTGTGTAATTAAATTAATATTTGACAAACCATGTTTATACCCACAAAATAATTGGAAATTAATTAAGTTTGGAAAATCAAGGGAGAAAAAATATTTCAAATGTTAAAAAGAAATAAAACATTAATTCTTTACAAAAATATCAAATATATGAAATATGTAATATTTTTGGGATTTTTTGGTAAAATAAAATATTTTAACATTTTTGTGAATTATTAAAAAAATAATCAACTCAAAATCATTAAAACTCAGAGAGAAATTAATTTTTGAATCAATTAAATAAAATCACAAAAATTCAAATATTCAAATATTTGAAAAAGGGCGCCAAGAACATCTTGGCCTTGCCCGCGTGCTCTGTTTTGCCCAGATTTGCATTTTCTCATCAATCTCACTGAATACATGATTATATCATGCAATCTACATTTCAATTTGCTCGTTTTCACCTCACGATCATGTCTATGGTCTTTAATTTCATTTATTTTAAGCATGGAATAAAAGATTTTAACAAGTGATCATGTCTTTAATTTCATAGGTGTTATAGGGTGTATTGAATCATGTCCCAAAGTTTGGGAGCATGCCTGGGTCAAAAGTCAAAGGCACAGTTGACTTTTCCCGCGAAACCCTAATTGTGGTTCTGATGAAATTGAAACTTGTTGCTCAAGCTTCTTGGATTAATCCATTGTTGCAAATGGATCAATGTAGTGTGTTAGGGACCCTCACATCATCTCTTGAGGTCTTGGCTCATGTTTTGTCCCAAAAGTCAACTTAGGGGTGAATTAGGTCAAGAAACCCTAATTCCTGATTTTTTATGAATGCATCCCCTGAGGCTAAATTAACTTGATGGTTGGGTTCATGATGTCCCTTGGAGCATCTTAGGTTATGCTTTGAAGCATTGGCTTATGCCCAGATGAAAATTTCCCTCTGGAGGCCCTGGTCGACCAAAACCTTAATTTGGTGACACTGTTGACTTTGAGGCTTGATCCACTCAGAATGCTGCAACATTGTGCTTGATTCTTGATATGGGAGTCCTCTTGATCCATTTTGGATGTTTGAGAGGTTAGACAAGTTGAAGATCATGTCATTCCTTGATTGATCCTTTGTCTAAGAGCTCTGAGAGGGCTTGAAACCCTAAATTTGATTGTAGTGAAGGCTCAATAATCTTTGAGGAGATTGATGAGGTATGATGGTACATCCACATTGTGATGATAATTTGTACAATGATGGGGAATCTTAGTGGTCAAATTTTGGGGTATGACAATGTGGTAATTTTAACAAGTGATTTCATAGAGGATCGCACAGTTTGGAATCCATCTGACAAAAAGTCAACTGTGCACAAAAGTCAACTTTGACTTTTTGAGATTTTTCACAATTATGGTTCTTTGACCCTAAAATGATGTTAATATGTGGTTGGAATCATCATTCATCAAGAAAAATCAAGAAAAGTGGGATAACTTGTAAAAGGGGATGAATGACCCTGTGCCTGGCTTAGTCACCTATATCTCCAGGCGGTAGCGTACCTCTTCCCCAGTCGAGTCGATCCTTAATCACTCTTGATTTTCTTGCCTCTTTCAATATCTCTTTTGATCAATCATCACCATTCTTGGTTAAGATCATTGTCCTTGGTTTAGCAAACTCTCTTTGTTTCAATACCCTACCCCTTTTCTTGTGGTCAATCATTATTTTCTTAGCAACCTTCGCTTGGTTATACACCCGTTCTTTCGGTTAATCACAGTTTATCTGTTAAAACCATTATCCCCGCAGAGTTGCAATCCTTGTTTTTCTCGGTTAACCATTGTTTATCAGTTAACATACCAAAATCCCTTCTGAGTCAAACACCTCATTTGGTTCAGTACTCTCTCTTCTTTTGGTTCATCACAGCCTGTCTGTTGACACCAACTTCTTTTTTCCCCACCAGAGCCTTAATCTCCTTTTCTTCGGTTAACCACTGCCGGTCAGTTAACATACTGAGCCCTTTTTCTTTCGATCCCCAGTAGGGTCACTACCCTCTGGTCTTCAGCACAGTCACTTTGTTCTCTTGCCTCCCCGGTGTAGTCTTTGTTTTTCCTTTTGCTCCTTTATTTTCTTGGTTTCGACACCACTCTTGCACGTTATTCTCTGTCTTTATCTTTCCTTTGCACTCTTCTCTTGGTTTTGACACCATTCCTTTTGGAATCCCCAGTGGGGTTTCCTTCTTTCTTTTGTTCTTGGTTTTGACACCATTTCCCTTTTCCTTTTCCGTCTTAGTTCCCTGAACTACGGAAGCTCTGATTCTGCATTCATTCGAATGTATGATACGTAGGCACGAGATCGCGATGATCTTGGCGAGCACACCTCCACCCTTCCACCCCTCTTCCATTTTCTCTGTCCCTAGTTCCATGAACTACGGCGCTCTGATTTCCTCATTGCACTATGAGGGTATGTAGGCACGAGGGCCCCAATCCTCTGCGAGCACTCTTTTCCTTTCTTTCTTTCTCTTCTTTCTCTCCTTTTCTTTTAGCTAGAATCCTTTAGATAGATAACCCATCCAAGCCTAGAAGCAAGCAAAATGGTTCCCGTCGAGTACAACAGATGCGTTAGGTGCTAGTACCTTCCTTTCGCATAACCGACCCCCGTTCCCGTTTCTCTTCCCCCTGGGTTTTATCGATATTTTCCCAGTTCTTTGGGACTAAATAAAGTTCGGTGGCAACTCTGTGTTATCTTTGAGTGTGTGATTCACTCAGGTATAAACTAGCCATCTTCAGCTGGCGACTCTGCTGGGGAGTCCTTACTCTTGCAGGTTGGGGTCTCGCCTAGTTTTGTTTGCTTTCTTGCTTGCTTGGGTGTTTGTCTTTTGCGCTTTACTCGCTTTATTTTACTTGCTCTAGCTTTGTGTTTATTTACTGCATTTCTTTACTGCTTCGAATATTCATATGTTATATATTCTAGATATCTACTATATTCTTTACTGTTGGTGGGATGGGTGTTCTGAGAGATAAGCCCACTATCCAGGCTTGAGCATACACCTAAGATTAGAGTGGAAAGTAGTGTAACTTGTGTGGCGTCTGGCCAGACTTAGTATACACGAAAATTCCATATCTAGACGAGGTTTTCTTTGGTGATGTTCTATCCTGCGCGTTGGGGCAGACTATAGAATGTAACCTAGAGAGTTGTCGACTCTGGCGACCATTCCCGAGAACTCAGTTGAGGCACTCCTCCCAAGGGGCGATAATGGCAGACCAGAAATGGAAAGCCCAATGCGCTTCTTGATCCGAGGACCCAAAGCTGGGAACTTGCCATAGGATGACCCTTCTGAAGGGAATCACTGGAGGTCTCCTTGAGGAGTAATAATGCCAAACCAGAAATGGTGAACGTATTACTACCTCTCGACCTGAGAGCCTGAGAAGCTGAGGACCATTAGGAATTCTTGGCCAGATCATACCTGTGAGAGGGATATTGGGTTTTTCTGCAGGAAACCAAGACTCTTCCAACCTTTTGTTCTCTCACCATGTGATGGCTTCTTGATTCTGGTGTCGCATATCATTCCATCATGTCCAATTAATGTTTTTGCATAGGCATTAAAAAAATTTATTTTTTGAATGAATTGCATTCATTCATGCCCGCATATGCATGTCCTTCATCTGAAAAACCTTTGCTTACCTTGTCTGTCTCCGCTTGTAGCAAGACGACGACTCGACATCGGTATTTCACTCGCTCAGGCAAATCCAAAATCATGGCTGACTTCGAAGCTGAGAACGCTTCCTATAAGGAAACCCTGGCCCAATTCCAAGGTCGGATGGATCAGTTTCAGACAAACATGGACGTTATTCTGGAACTCCTTCGTGCTCAGAAGGACGTCACTGCTGCTGCCACTGTTGTTGCAATAGTCACCAATGCAACCGTTGTCACTCCTATTGTGACTATGTCTCCTGCTGTTACATCTACTTCTGTTGTTGTTCCTTTTCCTGCTACTGTTGAAGTGCCATTTGAGCCTATGAATCAGACTATTGTTCATCCATCGAATTCTCAGTCTGGTTTGAACAAGATGCCTACTGCTTTTCCTTGGGGCATGCCTCCGAATTACACTCCTCATATTGCAAATAATGGTGCCTTTATGCCATATCAGCCTTTTGTTGTGCCCATACCTAATGGGAATGCCGCTACATACCCCTGGGGTATGCCTACGCCATGATCATTAGAATCTTCAGGTTCAGACGCGTCAGACTCCTGGGTTGGCTGACATTGAAACTCCTGATGAAGAAGAGCATGTGTTTAGGGGTCCTCTCATTCATGTTCCAATTTCATCTTAGGTCGATCAAACCGCCGTTCAGAATGTTCATCCTGGAATGCCCTACCCTGGGGCATTTTCATCTACTATGGTACCTCCTCAGAATTATCCGTTTGGTGTTCAGTTGGGTCAGAATGCTGGTTAGATGGTTAATCCAGGTTTGGTATATCCTTCTCAGTTTGCTACTCCGCAAGTGCACGCTCCGGCCGCATCTCAACTGCCAAATTCTCAGATTCTTGTCAGACTTACTAATCAAGATAGACCTACTGACTACAAGTTGTTGGAAGACCGTATCAGAGTTATTGAAGGGTTTTCTGCTTTTGTTATGGAGGCAAAGGACTTATGTGTGGTTCCGAATGTTGTATTGCCGCAGAAATTCAAGATACCTAAGCTTCCAAAGTATAAAGGTTTGAGTTGCCCACATAGGCACATCATTATGCACTGCATAAAGATGGCATCCTATATTGATAATGATGAATTGATGGTTCATTGTTTTCAATATAGTTTGTCTGGTGCTTCGTTGGGTTGGTACATGGGTTTAGAACGCAGCAAGATCCGCACTTGGAGGGATTTATCTGAAGCATTCCTAAAGCAATACAAATACAATCTTGATTTGGGGTCTACCAGTTGTAGTTGCAGAACCAGTCTCAGGGCTCAGCTGAAACATTCAAAGAGTATGCACAAAGATGGCGTGAGATGGCATCTCGAGTGCGACATGCTCTCTCTGACAACGAGTTG
The DNA here is from genome assembly GCA_022829125.1 of Lathyrus tuberosus. NCBI lineage: Eukaryota > Viridiplantae > Streptophyta > Magnoliopsida > Fabales > Fabaceae > Lathyrus > Lathyrus tuberosus. The sequence continues at coordinate 2,554,220 of JALAZF010000545.1, forward strand.
GTTGACAACTTTATGGGCACATTGCAAGGATCTTACTATGAGAAAATGGTGGGTAGTTCTTCATCAAACTTCGCTGACATTGTAACCATCGGTGAACGAATTGAGAATGGTTTGAAGACTGGAAAGATTCCTGGAGCTGTTTCTCAGCAAACAGCTAACAGAAAATCTCAGAACAGTCAGTCAAAGAAGAAAGAAAGTGAAGCTAACGTTGTGACAGCCCAAGTTTCTCCTCAGTGTCAAGCTCTCATGGCTCCCATGTCGTATTATCCATATTCGTACATTGATGTTGCACAATATCAACAACCTCCATACCACTATCATCTGTAACAACCAATTCAGAATGGTCAGAATCAGCAACTACTGCAACGTCAACAACAGAACAACAAAATTCAGCAGAATCAAAACCGGCAAAACAACAATAATCAAGGAAATTAGAAGCATCCGAATTTTGACAGAATTCCAGTGCCCTATACCGAATTATTTCCTTACTTGGTTCGCCAAGGGGCAATTGTTCCCAAGGAGATCGCGCCTATAATTCCTCCATTCAACCCAAAGCATAATCCAAATGCGTCCTGTGCTTATCACGCTGGATACATAGGACATGCGACAGAGGACTGTTTTGTTTTAAAAACTAAGGTTCAGGAACTCATTGATCGGAAGATTTTGACGTTCGCTGAGGAAGGTCCCAACATTCAGCATAATCCATTGCCTAATCACGGTGGACCTGCGGTAAACATGGTTGAGGATAACTCAAGGGCTAAATTGATCATGAATATTGATGAGGTAAAGACTCTGATGACTATGGTTATCAAGAGATTGAGTGAACATGGGTTGTTGAAAGGGCTGTATGGCAAGTGTCAGATTTGCGACGATAATCCCAACCAGTGTCGAAGGCTGAAGGGTTGTGTCCAAATTTTGATGAACCAAGGAGAAGTTCAATTTTCCAGATCTAAGCCTGTTGAAGAAGTTGCTACCATTGAGTCATTCACCATCGTTTATAGGAAGGTTCCTGTTGAATCTCCTAAGAAGAAGATACAATCTATTATTAATTGTCCGCCAAAGTCGTTTCCGTATCAGAATTCTAAGGAGGTACCTTGGAGATATGGGTCTACTGTGTTTTTTGGAGGTCAAGAGATAAGGTTTGCTGAGTCTGTGAATGTTACGGCCACTGGAGGTATGACTCGTAGTGGACGTGTATTTGCTCCGAAGGTCACTACAAAGCATGTTCAGGTTCCAATTGTTGTTCTTCCCAAGGAGAAGCCTGCATCTGTAACCCCTGTTGTCAACAAGGGGCATATACTGTCGTACCAGTGCCAACTATTCCATCTGAGGATGTTTCAAAGAACAAAGAGACCCTAAATGATCAAGAGTTCTTAAGGTTGATCAAGAAAAGTGACTTTAAAATTGTGGATCAGCTGGGGCAGACTCCCTCGAGGATCTCAATCTTGTCCTTACTCATGAGTTCCCCTGCGCACAGATCAGCCTTGTTGAAAGTTTTGAATACTGCCCATGTGATGCATGATATATCTGTTGTCGAGTTCAATGACGTAGTGTCCAACATAACAGCAAGCAGATACTTGGGCTTTAATGAATCAGAATTGCCTCCTGAAGGAGCTGCCCATAACAAAGCACTGCACATATCTGTAACCTGCACAGACATCCTGTTATCTCGTGTCCTAGTGGATATCGATTCTTCCCTCAATGTGATGCCCAAGAGCACATTGAATCAGTTACTGGTAGAAGGGAGCGAGATGAGACCAAGCGCTTTAGTTGTCAGAGCCTTTGACGGTTCTCGAAGGTAAGTCATTGGAGAAGTGGATTTACACATCAAGGTGGGATCGCATTTTTTCACCATTACTTTCCAAGTGATGGACATCAATCCCGCGTACAGTTGCCTATTGGGTCGCCCGTGGATTCATGCCGCAGGGGAAGTTACTTCCACTTTACATCAAAAATTGAAATTCATGTTTGATGATTATCATACCCCAAATTTTGACCACTAAGATTTCCCATCATTGTGCAAATCATCATCACAATATGGATGAACCATCAGTCTCCCCAAAGATGGGTGAGCACTCACTACAATCAGAATTAGGGTTTCAAGCCCTCTCTGAGTGCTTAGACAGAGGATCAATCAAGGAATGACATGATTTTCAACTTGTATAAACCTCTCAAACATCCACAATGGATCAAGAGGACTCCCACTTCAAGAATCAAGCACAAGGCTGCAACATTCTGAGTGGATTAAGCCTCAAGATCGCCAGTGTCACCAAATTAGGGTTATGGTCGACCAGGGCCTCCAGATGGAAATTTTCCTCTGGGCACGAGCCAATCCTTCAAAGCATAACCTAATATGCTCCATGGAACCTCATGGACCCAATCATCAAGTCAATTTAGCCTCAGGGGATGCATTCACCAAAAATTAGGAATTAGGGTTTCTTGACCTAATTCACCCCAAAGTTGACTTTTGGGACAAATCATGAGCCAAGACCTCAAGAGAGGATTTGAGGGTCTCTAATAAACCACATTGATCCATTTGCAATAATGGATTGATCCAAGAAGCTTGAGCAACAAGTTTCAAGTTCATCAGAACCACAATTAGGGTTTCGCGAGAAAAGTCAACTGTATCTTTGACTTTTGACCAGGACATGCTCCCAAACCCTAGGACATGATTCAATACACCCTATAACACCTATGAAATCAATCCATCAAGTTTTATTTAGGTCAAGGACTTGATTTCATAGAGGATCGCACAGTTTGGAATTCATCTGATAAAAAGTCAACTGTGCACAAAAGTCAAACTTTGACTTTTTAAGATTTTTCACAATTATGGTTTTTTAACCCTAAAATGATGTTAATGTGTGATTGGAATCATCATTCATCAAGAAAAATCAAGAAAAGTGGGATAACTTGTAAAAGGGGTAACCATAAAAACTTAAAAAAATTTCTAAGTTATGGAACAAAGTGGCTAGGGTACCAACTTTGGAGGATCATAACTCCTAAACCATAAGGCCATTTTTTCCCATTCAAATCTGGATTTGTAGCTCTCATGGACCTCTACAAAAGCTTCAAACACAACTCATTCCAATTCCTCATGGATTTTAAGTTATGGAATGATCAAAATCACAAAAAGTGAAAATGTCACTTTTTTCCAACACTTAGTGAAATTTTCACTAAGTCAGAATCTGCCTTCACTTTTTTCAAAATGTAGGGGCATTTTTCACTTGGATCCAAAAAGTATCAAAACCAATTATGATCAAACAGTTGTTGTATCATATGAGGGCTTTCCAAAATGGCCAAGAACTCCATCAAAGTCCACTTGAGCCATGAGATATGACAATGCCAATATGCCTTGCTGCAAACTGTCATGGCAAGGCAGATTTGGGAGTTTTGGTCGATTTGCTCAAATTTTGAAAAGGGCAAGCAACTCTATCCATCTGAACACCTCAAGGGGGACCAAGGAGAAACCAAGTCTGATCCCAAGCCTCCCAAGTCTTTGGAACCAAAAATAGCATGCCAAACCTAGAAATGCCTAAAAGAGGGACAAGACTCCAATTTTGGATTGGAGCATTCAATGGATGCACCAAGGTGGCATGGACTGAGCCATTTCCAAGTGAATTCAGTCAATACTTATCCAAGACCAAGGGGACCAGCAGCCTGTGCCCTAACCTCTAGTCAATGGCTAGAGGATACTTGGATTCTCATTGCTCAACATTGGCCAAACCTCTGCTGCAGTTACCATTCACTATTGCAGCCAAAACAAACTTGCTCTACTATAAATAGAGCTCAATTGTGTTCAGTTTGAGTACACCAAAGCACTACAACACTTGCTTTCCTCAAAATCTCTTTCTCTAGGCAAAAATACCTTCTTTAGCAAGGTAACTCTGAGCTTTTGAGTTAGAGAGCAATTCCACCACAGCTTATGATCCAAACACATCCAATATATCATATCTAAGCTGTCCAAACTCTCATAAGTGACCTGTAACACCAAAATTACAAAGTCACCTCTCAAAACCTCAAAATAGGACTTTTGTGCATTTTTTAAGCCATGTCTTGATTCAATCACTTTCCAAACCAGATAAAACCTCAAACACACTCCAAATATCATCCTTGAACTCTCCCAAATGGTTCCCCCATCTGGAACACTATTTGAGAGAGTTGCTATTTTGGTCACTTTTGCCCCTTTTGCAAGAAAGAGCTCAAACTTGTTCCTGAGGTTTCCAGTTGATTTCAACCATCCTAAAAGCTTCTAAGAGATCATTTGAGGTTGTTCAAAGCATCAAATCATTTCTGGAACAAGTGGCTTGGCAGATTGCACAAAAGCTCCAAAAAGAGGTAAGCATCACAACTTGGATTCTTTGAACCATGCTTTCTTTTGATGTCCACTGATCATGCATCCCTTATACATGTTATATGTGCTGTGTTTCCTCCAATTTATCATGTAATTCATGCTTGTACCAAGAGATGGCATAGAAAATGCAAATCATGGCCTATTTCAAAACCACTATCGGGTTTTTCAATAGGAGCATGATCTGGAAAAAATGCCACCACCATTGGATTCCTTGTGAAATTCTAGGCAGGATAGACCTAAATTTTGTCCCAATCCATGGAGAAATGAGAAAGTTATGGTCTTCACATTTTCAACCAAAATCTTGTCTTGCCTTGCCTTGGGCCAGGCCAAAAACAAGGTAAGCCTTGTATATTTGTGGTTGTGTTTCAATCAACGGATGTATCACCACCCCAGTGGTAAGGCGCGCGCCCTATACACAAGAGATCTGGGGTTCGAATCCCCCTCGCCCCAGATCTTCTTTTTGCTATTTTCTCCACTTTTTTATTATTTTTCTTATTATTTTCAATGATTTGAAAAATTAATAAATCCCTCAATTTTAATTATTTTTTATTGGTTCTTTTTGCAAAAAATCACAAAAATGTTGAAATATTTTATTCCGCAAAAAAAATTATATTAGTTTTTTAATAAAATTAGTATTTTTGTGAATAAATTGCTTTTTAATTGTTTTTAAACATTTAAAAGTGAATATTTACTTTGAAAATCAAAACCAAATAAGTTTTAATTTATCTTGTGATTAAAACCTCATTTTTCAAACCCTCAACAAAAATCACAAGTGCTTTATTCAAACTTATTTGGTATTTTTATCATTTTTATTTGATTTTCTTTAAATATTTACTTTTAAAAGAAAACAAATTTAGGGTTTCCTTGATTTTCACTCAAACAAAACTTTTAAACACTTTGGGCCTCTAATAGAGTGTAAGACCCAATCCCCTTTTAACCAAAACAATTTTGGGCCTCAGATATTGTATAAGTCCCTCTGCGTTAAAAGAAAATCTCGACGCGATCGCCAGTTCAAAAATCAAACCCTTGGGCCTACCTTCGTGTTATAAGCCCCATTCTTTAAAAATCATTGGGCCTCTAGTAGAGTGTAAGACCCAACCCTTTTTGAAAACCAAAATAATTTGGGCCTCACTTATTGTATAAGTCCCGATACCATCAAAAAGTTCAGCGCGATCGTCGCCTTTTAAAACAAAACTTTTGGGCCTCTCCTTGAGCTGTAAGCCCCACCACTTGTACAAAAATAAACCTTTGGGCCTCTTGAGAGAGTGTAAGACTCATCCCTTTGTACAGAAAATCTTTTTGGGCCTCAGTCACTTGTATAAGTCCCTGTACAAAACAACAGTGCAATCACTGATAAAACCTTGGGCCTCTCCTTGAGTTGTAAGCCCCAAACAATCTTTTCAATGCACTTTCTCCTTTGATTTTGAATATAATATTGTTATCAAAGCTTTCTTTGTTGAACAAACTAACCAAACAGCATGGAAGCTCTACAACCGAGTAAGTGTTTACCCGCTTTCTTTATCCGCTTTCATATATATAACTGTATTGTGGGGCTGCTCACTGTAAGTCTTCTTTCACAAACTTTTATATACCTGTCAAATATCAACTGTGTAATACTAGTATAGTTATTTAGAGTTTTCCCCGGCAACTACGTCTAGCAATAGGTAAAGCCCTGTTGGTCACTCTTAAATACAAACAAAACTAGATCCCCATAGGATTACCAGACACAGCCTTCCCTCCTCTTGGGGTTAAACAATATAGAGACGTGAAAGGCAGCATTTTCGGTGAACCCTTTCTCAGACTGTCACCCTTAGAAATTGTCAAAGAAAGTCTAACTCCCCAGAGATGATCTTTTCTCCGTGAATGGCATCTCTTGAGTTTCTTCCAAATTCTCGGACTTTCCTGGCTTGATCTATTCTCGGTGAATGGCTTGTCTTGAACTTCTCGGGGTTTGGGGACCCACAGGCTTCTTAAAAGCATCCTCGCCTCCTCTTGGGCATTGTACAAGGATCCTTCGGCTTCTTAAAAGCTCTCATGCCTTCTCTTGGGCTTAGTACAAGGACCCAGAGACCTCTACAGGTATAGGAACAAAACCTAGTCATTAATTTGCTAGAGCTGTCTTTCTGAGTCAAGTGTCAGACTAGTTAATGGGTTGACCTTCAACCCTTAACATGCCAGCCTTCTCTTGGGCATTATATAAAGATCATTCACTACCCGATAATCAATTTCTCAACACACCAGTAGACTTGGACAATCTCAATACCCTTTGGATTTCCCATTTCCTTAAAGAACAAGAAATATCCCTGATCCTCTGATCAATCCCAAAGTACGACATTACCCATATAAGAACTGATTTTCTCTTTATCCAACATACTTGACCTGTCACTAAAATGAAACAGTCACTAGCACAATAGCCTCCTCTTGGGCTTTGTACAATGATTCTCCCAAGCGGAGTTAACCTTTTCAGACTCTCTTGTTGAGTCACACCTTTTAGCCTCCATCTCGGGCTTCGTACGAGATACCAAATCACTCTCTTGTTGAGTATAAAAGGCTCTCTTATTGAGTCAACCCCCTTTTAGCCTCCATCTCGGGCTTCATACGAGATACAAAAACACTCTCTTGTTGAGTCAAACATTTTTAGCCTCCATCTCGGGCTTCGTACGAGATACAAAACACTCTTTTGTTGAGTATAAAAAACTCTCTTGTTGAGTCAACCTCCTTTCAGCCTCCATCTCGGGCTTCGTACGAGATACAAAAACTCTATTGTTGAGTATAAAAGACTCTCTTGTTGTGTCAAAACCTCTCAGCCTCCATCTTGGGCTTCGTACAAGACACATACAAAAGCACTCTCTTGTTGAGTCAACCCTTTTAGCCTCTCTCTCGGGCTTCGTACGAGACACATAAAAACACCCTCTTGTTGGGTCAATAGCCTCCTCTTAGGCTTTGTATAAGGAAAACCCTTGGTTTAGTCAATCAACCTTTTAGCATCAAAATATGTGCCTCGTTCACAGTATACAAACATCAACAACTCCTTTTCTTCCATCTAATTGCTGTAAGCGGCAAGCCTCTGGATTATTTACATCCACGCCACTGTCCCTCTTTTAGCATGAGAAATTCCTAAGGAAAGATGGCATTGCTCTAAACTGAGTTAAAGTCTTCTCCTTCAGGTTAAAAATCCCCTATAAAGGAAATTATGGCATTGTTGGATTCACATATCTCAGTTAAAGTAATTCTCCTTTATAACCAGTCACCCAACAGTTGTGACAAACAGACCAAATATCCCCTTTAGAGATGACAAATTCTCTCTAAAGTCAAAACCCTTTAGCTTTACATCTTGGGCTTCGAACAAGATACAAATAGACCCTTCAGCTTCACATCTTGGGCTTTGAACAAGATACAAACCACATTTAGCTTCACGTCTTGGGCTTTGAACAAGACACCAAAACAACCTTTTTCCTCCCATAGAATAGGAGGAACTATGATCGCTCTGATTTCCCTGTTTCGTTAAACGGGAATACGTAGGCATAAGATTGAAAAATCTTAGCGAGCACACTAATCAAAAACCCAAAATCCCATACCTTCACACATCAATCGAAAAGCATCAGTCCTAACATGCTCATAAATAGTCCCGGCATTTCATTCTTAACAAAATAAGCAGAGAGAGGCCCACAATCTAAACCGCATCTGTAAACCAACAGTCATCTTTTTAAACTCAGTATGCAAGCAGGGTTAATTGGAGACATCTATTTCCCTTCCTTCATCAGCTTCAATAGGATAAAAAATGAATCGACCTGTAGTACCCCAGAGCGACAGTGCTTGAGAACCACGTCCAAAATCGCTTGCTACAATGATCAACTAGTCATCATCTGTGGTGAAGAGGATCTGATTGTAAGCGAGTTATTATCTTTCCGATACGTCAAGACCGAGGAAGGCATAGTTGAGGTGTCGTTACAGTGTCTTGAGTTCGAAGATGTCAGCTCTGCTTCATCTAGTCAAAGTAGATCACCGCAAATGACTTTGGTATCTGCCAAGAGTGCTAAAAAGACCATCGAGAAAGGTACCTTGCCAGGTTAGGGGCATGTGACTAATGTGGTTGAAAAGCATAATTGTTTAGGATTGGGTTATCGTCCTAGTCGACAATCTAGCTCACATGGTCAGAAGTAGTGCAACTTGATTAAGTTCAGTAGCGCGGGTTTTCAAAAGGGTGACATCGTGGCTGCTATTGATGACGTTGGTCCTAGCAACCAGATTTCTAGTTTTGTGCGCAAGTGCCCGCCGGGTTTCAAGCTCAACAATTGGACATCTACCGTAATTCCTGTGGTTTTTCCAACAAACATGTAATGCTTTTTGCTTTCTCATTCCCTCGTCCTCGCCCGAGACAAGTGGATAGCTTGTAAAGGGCCTCATGCTTTTGCAATATTATGTGATCAATAAATAAAAGTTTTTTGCATTCAAAATCATGCTCTATTTTCCTTCTTTATTTTACTTTTTCACAAACAAATGGCAAAAGTTTCTTTTATTTTCACTTTTTTAAATAGCTCATTCTAAACATATTCATAAACATGCAGAACAAATAAATGCATTGATAACAACATGGCAAACATCCCTTTTAATTCTGGGATTCCAATTAACCAAGCCGAAGGAGATGGTGAGGAAGATTGTGAATTACCGGCTGAACTAGCAAGGCTCCTTGAGCACGAGCATAAAGAGATTCAGCCACACAAAGAGCCAGTAGAAGTTGTCAATCTTGGTACTGATGAGGTCAAAAGAGAAGTCAAGGTTGGCGCATCCCTCGTAGAGCATGTACACTCCGAGTTGGTCAAGTTATTGAAAGAGTGTGTTGATATCTTCGCCTGGTCTTATCAAGATATGCCTGGGTTGGATACCAACATCGTTGAACATCACTTGCCACTCAAGCCCGGATGTCCTCTTGTTAAGCAGAAATTAAGGAAGACTAGACCCGACATGGCACTCAAAATCAGAGAAGAGGTGAAGAAACAGCTTGACGCTGGATTCCTAACCACTTCCGAATATCCTGAATGGATTTCCAACATCGTCCTGGTTCCAAATAAAGACGGGAAAGTCAGGATGTGTGTGGATTATCGAGATCTCAACAAGGCAAGCCCGGAAGATGATTTCCCTCTGCCTCATATTGATGTCTTGGTGGATAACACAGCGTAGTTCTCTGTTTTTTCGTTTATGGACGGTTACTCAGGATATAATCAGATCAAAATGTCCCCAGTTGATATGGAGAAGACTACTTTCATCACACCATGGGATACATATTGTCACAAAGTCATTCCATTCGGTATGAAGAATGCAGGGGAAACATACCAACGTGCCATGACAACCCTCTTTCACGATATGATCCATAAAGAGATTGAGGTCTACGTGGACAATATGATTGCCAAGTTCAAAACTGAAGATAATCACCTGGTTCTTCTGAAGAAACTATTTTACAGACTCCGGAAGTTTAGACTGCGGTTGAATCCTGCGAAGTGCACCTTCGGAGTTCGATCTGGTAAACTGTTGGGCTTTATTGTGAGTTAGAAAGGCATTGAAGTTGATCCTGACAAGGTTCGGGCAATTCAGAACATGCCGCCTCCCAGAACAGAAAAAGAAGTCTGTGGCTTTCTAGGCAGACTTAATTACATTTCAAGATTCATTTCTCACTTGACGGCTACCTGTGAACCAATGTTCAAATTACTAAGAAAAAATCAATCGGTCGAATGGAACAATGATTGTCAAAAAGCATTTGACAAAATAAAACAATACTTGCAAGAATCACTGATCTTAGTACCGCCGGTTCCTGGTAGGCCTTTAATCATGTATCTCACTGTTCTCGATGAATCAATGGGATGTGTATTGGGTCAACATGACGACAGTGGCAGAAAAGATCATGCAATTTACTATCTGAGAAAGAAGTTCACTGATTGTGATACCAGATACTCACTCTTGGAGAAAAGTTGTTGTGCTCTGGTCTGGGCTGCTCGACGCCTAAGACAATACATGATTTGCCATACTACTTTGTTGATATCCAAAATGGATCTGATAAAGTACATATTTGAAAAGCCTACTGTCTCTAGAAGGATTGCTCGGTGGCAGATGCTGTTAACTGAGTATGATATCCAACATGTTACCCAGAAAGCAATAAAAGGGAGCGTCTTGTCTGACTACCTTGCTCATCAACCTGTAGAGGGGTATCAACAAATGAAGTTTGACTTTCTCGGTGAGGATGTTCTGTTTATCAGAGATTATGAGACTCCAGGCCCGGACATAGGACCCGAACCAGGAGCTCAATGGACGCTCGTGTTCGATGGTGCCTCCAATGCTAAAGGTCATGGAATCGGGGCTATCCTCATCTCTCCAACAGGTTTTCACCTTCTCTTCACTGCCAGATTATGCATTACATGCACCAACAATATGGTTGAATACGAAGCATGTATCTACGGTATTGAAGCGGCAATTGACATGAGAATCAAGATTCTTGAGGTCTATGGAGATTCTGCTTTGGTTATTGGCCAAGCCAGAGGGAACTTTATGACTCGGGATTCCAAGATGGTTCCTTACCAAAAGCACATTGCGAAGTTGATTCCTTACTTTGATGATATCTCTTTTCATCATATCCCTAGAGAGGAAAATCAACTAGCTGGTGCACTTTCCATTCTAGCATCCATGTTCAAAGTCAAGTGGAAGAACGAAGCTCCTTTTATCTGTATTGATCATTTGAATGAACCAGCACACTATTTAGCAATCGAGGACGAGTCTGATGATAAGCCTTGGTTCTACGACATTAAGAGATATCTGGAAAAACAGGAATACCCTGAGGGTATTACTATCACTGACAAGAAAGCTCTTAGACGGCTTTGCGCCAAATTCTTCTTAAGTGGTGGTGTACTGTACAAGAGAAATTATGATTCTGTGTTTCTTAGATGCGTGGATAGACACGAAGCAAACACGATCATAAGGTCCATACATGAGGGCTGCGAGGGTGTACATGCTAAAGGTCCTACTATGGCCAAAAAGATCCTTCGAGCTGGGTATTATTGGACAACAATGGAGGTAGATTGTTACAACTTTGCCAAAAGGTGTCACAAGTGCCAAATCTACGGAGACAAGATCCATGTGCCTCCAACTCCATTGAATGTTTTGCCTTCACCTTGGCCATTCTCTATGAGGGGTATAGATATGATTGGAATGATCGAGCCGAAGGCTTCCAATGGTCATCGATTCATTTTAGTTACTATCGATTACTTTACCAAGTGGGTTGAAGCTGCTTCTTACACAAATGTCACATGCCAAGTGGTTTCCAGATTTATCAAGAAAGAGATAATATGTCGTTATGGCATTCCTAGCAACATTATCACGGACAATGCAAGCAACCTAAACAACAAGATAATGAAGGAGTTGTGTCAAAAATTCAAGATCGAGCACCACAAATCTTCACCTTACCAGCCCAAGATGAATGGCGTCGTCGAAGCAGCAAACAAAAACATCAAGAGGATTGTCTAGATAATGGTCAAGACATATAATGATTGGCATGAAATGCTTCCATTTGCACTACATGGCTACAGGACTTCAGTTCGCACTTCTACTGGGGCAACTCCGTATTCGCTTGTGTATGGTATGAAGGTTGTTCTACCCATTGAAGTCAAGATTCCTTTGCTCAGAGTCATCATGGAAGCAAATCTTGATGAAGCTGAATGGGTCCAATCCAAATATGACCAGCTGAATCTCATCGAAGAGAAGCGCCTTACAGTCGTTTGTCATGGTCAATTGTATCAGAGACGCCTCAAGCGAGCTTTTGACAAGAAAGTTCCCCCTCGAGCGTTCCAAGAAGGCGAACTCGTGCTGAAGAGGTATTCCCCCATTTGCTCGGATCCACGCGGCAAGTGGACTCCCAACTACGAAGGACCTTTTGTTATCAAGAAGGCCTTCTCAGGCAGAGCCCTGATCCTCACCACCATGGATGGGGAGGAGTTGCCATCGCCCGTGAACTCCGATACAGTCAAAAAATATTTTGCTTGAAAAAAAATGGATTAAGAGCCCGCTAGATTGACATCCGCAAGGACAATCTAGGCAAAAATGGGCGCCCCGATGGACCAAAAAAAAGAAATGTCCATGCAAAAGTTAGGGACAATGAAAAAAAAAACAATAACAGCCCGCTAAGTTGAAAACTCGAAAGGGCGACTTAGGCAAAAATGGGTATCCCGGTGGACGAAAAAATAATAGAGAAATGTCCAGGAAAAAATTAGGGATAAAGGCATTTGACTGTGAACACTTGAGCCTCTATTCATCATAGCTGGACCTCAGACGGTAACAAAGCAGTCAAGTCATCATCAACGGATGCAAGGCGTTGGAACCTAGACTTACAGTGGATGGTAGCCAATGTTGTAATCAATGCAAATCATAATTTCCCTTTTCCATTTACATTTGTTTTTTAATTTTATTTCAAATTTCCTCATCAAGGAGTTTGCATCCTTGTACACATCTTATGTACATATTTTTATACTCAATAAAAATGCATCATTCAATTTCTCAATTGTGTTCTTTCCAGTATTTTGTTTGCAAAATAAGTGATTATTTGTGATCACATAATACTATAAAGCGCTGAGAATAATAAAAGGATAAATCAATGGAGAAGGCATTAAGCATTGCATATTTTACTAGTAATTCTTGCAGGATAATTGGTAATATCCATTGGCAAGCCTAATGCCTGACTCACACCGTGAGGATTCTGTGAAGAAGCTGTTATTTCCTCAGCGAAACCTTCATTTCCCCAGCATGCAAAACTGTCATGCACCAGCAGCAGTACGATTTGGTTTTTAGTCTTCCTCAAGCAGAGAAGATCCTCTGAGCCTTGTGAATTCCCTGCAGCAGAGTTAGTGGCAGCTTAGAAATTGGAGTTTTCTGATTTCATTCCCCAGTCAGAGTAAGTCATGGTGAAAAGATTGACCTGATACTCTCATCCCAGGCAATGACTAAGGTGATGGTTTAGAAATCCGAGATTTCTCAGTTTCTTCCCTGGCGGAGTCTTCACCATTTTTTGGCTTTTCCACAATGGAGTTGTCACCCATCAGGAGTCGTTCCTCAGCAGGATCTGTCTTTATCTGTGGGTTCTCTCCCCAACCGAGGATGTCGAGTTCGTTTGCTAAAATCCCTGCCTAACCACCACGCATTACCTCGACCCACACCTTTGCATTGCATGATATCAAGCATCATGTAGAACACATACATGGCATATGCATCAAGCATACTCCCTTTCTTTTGGCCTGATTCATCTCCTCAACAGATATTCAGCCATACTTCAAACACTCTCAAAACTCTTCTTTTTGTCCCTTTTACCTCGAATCATCAAAAAGCTAGCGCCATTCGTACATTCAAATCCAAGAGGATTAAATAGGGGCAGCTGTCGTAACCTGAAATTTGACCTCCCCTTTTGACTTTTTGCATAATCATGTGCATTCACATTGTCGGCATACGCATTCGCACTTTTCTCTATGTGTTTCTTGTTGTAGAATTTTCAGATCATTTTAAACCCGACTAAATGAACCTTCACAAGGTCATCACATCATCAAAACAAGCACATAATAAGGGTTTCCATGCCTATCCATCAAAACAAGAGGTGGAAAGTCAAAACCGGGACTTCAGTACTTGTTCCTAGGTCATCTGGGCAATTTTTGCCTGGAGTAACCGGTTACTCAATATAGGGTAACCGGTTACTCAGCACAAATTTGCAGTTCCTGCTGCATTTTTAGGACAGCAACTATGCACACTCTTTGGTCTTTGATTCTACATTGTTCTAGTAGCAGGTGGAATATTCTAGACTCTTCAAGTGATTCATGAGCATTTACTACAATGTATCCTTTCCATTCAAGACTGCCATGCACATCATTGTCATAAATTGTGAACCCTTGGATGTGAAGCTTACATTGGGATTGTTACCGAGTTAACTTCCTAACTAACCGAGTTAACCGCTTAACTCGGTGAGTCAAGTGTAACTAACTCCTAGCCTAATTCCAAACCTCTCACACTCCAAACCAAAAGTCTATATAAACAAACCTTCAATCATTTTCAAGGACTCTCCACAATCTCTCAACCATTTCACACAAATTTCTCACACTTCACTCTCAATTCTCTTACATTCTCTCTAAATTTTTCTGCAACTTCTTCATCTTCATCTACATTTTCTTTCCAAACCACACCATAGCTCTATACCATTGAAGAATAATCACTTTTCACGTCAAAAGTGATTATTTCTTGAGCTTAACCTTCATCATCTTGCAATTATACTTGGATTTTTGGAGTTTTATTAGCTTTCGGATTCATCTCAAGTGTTTGCTTCAAGATTCAACAGTTTGAATTCGTATTTCGGAGTTTCGTCGCAATTTGCTCGGTTTCGATACGATTCGGCTACAATTGAAGATTCCTCTAGTTTTCTTTGATTATCTTCATCAAGATCACTTTGCAACAGTCGCCAAGCCAAACCTCCGACTTGTAGGTTGGTAGATCTCACTCATTTTACTATTTCGAACATTTTCATATCATTCGCGATGTAGTTTCGATGCTTTTTGTGTGTAAATTGATTATGTCATTGTTTGATCCATGATCTTGATGTGTTAATTGATTCCATCACTGCTTATTTGTTGTTTTTAAGCTTGATTTTCGTGCACAAATTCATACCCTAGCATGTGGTAATTTGAACAAGTGATTTGGTTGCTTTAAGTGCTTTTTCAAAAGCTATTTTTGCCACTGTTACAATGGTAACCGGTTACGCTATACAGGATAACTGGTTAATCTTCACAAAATTTGCACCAGCGCTTTCATTTTCAACTGAGTAACCGGTTACTCAATATAGGATAACCGGTTAACCTTCACAATTTTCTCAAGATTTGTTGTTTTCAAGCAAGTAACCGGTTACTCATTCTGAGGTAACCACATACCACTGTAACAGAGTGCTTTTTTTGTGTTTTTCAAGCTTGTTTGCCATGCCTTCTTCTTCTAACTTCCATGGAGTAATCTGATTGATTTTTATGGATGTTTTAGGTGCCGTTTCACTTCAGTTTCAAGCATGATTGTGATTTTTCGATGCTCGACTTATCGATTTCACAATTATGCACATTCTTGACATTGCATGAACATGATCATTCTTGCACATTTCATACACACAATAACATAATTTTGTGTTGCATTTTAAGTGTCATTTGGTACTGTTTGCACTCTCTTTCATTAAGTTTGTTCTTCATGGATAAGCTTAATCTTGTATAATCAATAATGCACCCTTTTGCTTTAATAATTTTTCAATTCACTTTGGGAAATTGTTAGCATAAGCCTCCCTTTGATTAATTAATCGAAACTTTGTTTCAATTATTGATCTTCCCTTTGGCGTTCTCTTTATGCTTCCTTTAGAGCTTCCTCTCTCTTTTCCCTCGAGGATTTGGAGTTTCGCGCGACACTGGAGCACTGTACAACTTGAAGTTGTTACGCTATCTGTTTCAACTTCTGCACTACACCCTGTGTGTTAGAGAAGGAATGAGAAGGGAGAATTCCTACTCTCAATCTGACTACTTCAGGTAGGGGACGAATGACCCTGTGCCTGGCTTAGTCACCTCTATCTCCAGGCGTTAGCGTACCTCTTCCCCAGTCGAGTCGATCCTTGATCACTCTTGATTCTCTTGCCCCTTTCAATATCTCTTTTGATCAATCATCACCATTCTTGGTTAAGATCATTGTCCTTGGGTTAACAAACTCTCTTTGTTTCAATATCCTACCCTTTTTCTTGTGGTCAATCATTATTTTTTGATTCCCCAGAAGAGTCTCAATTCCTTTCTTTTTGGTTAATCACAGTCTTTTTGTTAAATACCGAAACCCTTTCGGAGCTCGCAACCTTCTCTTGGTTCTTCTCCATTTTGTTTGGTTAATCACTTCCTGTCAGTTAAAACACCAAATTTATATTTTTTTTCTCAGTTAACCACTGTCTATCTGTTAACACACTGAGTTCCTATTGGGTTAATCACCTTCTCTTGGTTAGTCACCCAATTTTTCAGTTAACCACAGCCTGTATGTTAAAACATTGAACCCCTTTCAAGTTAATCACCTTCTCTTGGTTAATTACTCGTTTCTTTTGGTTGATCACAGTCTTTCTGGAAAAACCAAAGCCCCAACGGTTAGTAACCTTCGCTTGGTTCTACACCCGTTTTTTCGGTTAATCACAGTTTATCTGTTAAAACCATTATCCCCTCAGAGTTGCAATCCTTGTTTTTCTCAGTTAACCACTGTTTATCAGTTAACATACCGAAATCCCTTCTGACTCAAACACCTCCTTTGGTTCAGTACTCTCTCTTTTTTTGGTTCATCACAGCCTGTCTGTTGACACCAACTTCTTTTTTCCCCACCAGAGCCTTAATCTCCTTTTCTTCGCTTAACAACTGCCAATCAATTAACATACCGAACCCTTTTTCTTTCGATCCCCAATAGGGTCACTACCCTCTGGTCTCCAGCACGGTTGATTTGTTCTCTTGCCTCCCCAGTGTAGTCTTTGTCTTTCCTTTTGCTCCTTTATTTTCTTGGTTTCGACACCACTCTTGCACGTTATTCTCTCTCTCTATCTTTCCTTTGCACTCTTCTCCTGGTTTTGACACCATTCCTTTTCGAATCCCCAGTGGGTTTTCCTCCTTTATTTTGTTCTTGGTTTTGACACCATTTCCCTTTTCCTTTTCCGTCTTAGTTCCCTGAACTACGGAAGCTCTGATTAAGCATTCATTCAAATGTATGATACGTAGGCACGAGATCGCGATGATCTTGGCGAGCACACTTCCACCCTTCCACCCCTCTTCCATTTTCTCTGTCCCTGGTTCCATGAACTACGGCGCTCTGATTTCCTCATTGCACTATGAGGGTACGTAGGCACGAGGGCCCCAATCCTCCGCGAGCACTCTTTTTCTTTCTTTCTTTCTCTTCTCTCTCTCCTCTTCTTTTAGCTAGAAGCTTTTAGATAGATAACCCATCCAAGCCTAGAAGCAAGCGAAATGGTTCCCATCGAGTACGAAGGATGTGTTAGGTGCTAGTACCTTCCTTTCGCATAACCGACCCCGTTCTCGTTTCTTTTCCCCTTGGGTTTTATCGATATTTTTCCTGTCCTTTGGGATTAAATAAAGTTCGGTGGCGACTCTGTGTTATCTTTGAGTGTGCGATTCACTCGGGTATAAACCAGACATCTTCAGTATGATCAACACAAAGGCACATAAACATATCAACTTCATGTAAACATGGAATAAAATCAACATGTTAAGACAAAGGATCAAAAAAAAATTCATGGCATGATTGAAAGTTCATCATTCATTCACATGTAAACATAAACTTGAAAATACATTAAAATCAAGTAAGGAAAAGGATGTAGAAATTCACAATAACATTTAAGGTTCATACAAGATGTATATGGTTCAAACAAGTCATTATGATCAAGGAAAGGCAAGGAACCATTCAAAAGAATCAAGAAGAAACTTAAGAACCCCTAAAAAAAGTCACATACTTTAAGAACTCATAAATATGATAAAAATAATTATTTTTGATATTTTCTTTTCACAAATAGAAAATAGAAATTATCATGAAATTTTTTCAAAAAGAATGGGTTTAAAATGATAAAAAATGAGAAAGTTATGATAGTTTGAAAATACAAAGGAAAGTGAGAAAATAAGTGATTAAAAAAATGGAAAGAGTCCTCATGGGTGTTGAATCCAGATTCCTTCGCTTGCATCACAAAACAATAGCCAACTCTACTACACGTACTTAGTGATAATATGGTGAGGGCACAATAATATATTTGAAGACCAATTGAAAAATCAGAAAATCAAAAAGAACTGGGGCGAGGGGGATTCGAACCCCAGTTCTAGTAGGCATAGGTTCTCAAGGGTGAGCAGGTTTAACCACTGGGGTGGTGATACATTCGTGTATCAAACCACACCCATAGATTGATAAGGATAGAAAATACCTATGATCAGAACAATACAAGGGCGCCATGGCTGGCTAGCCCAAGGTTTTCAAGTTTGTGTCCATTTGCAAGAAGGATCATATCTCCCTCATTTCTCCATGAAATTAAAAAATGTAAAGACCTAACTTGCCTAAAATTTCACAAGGAACACAGTGGTGGTCTTGGTTTTGTCAAAAGATGTGTCTATTTCAAAACTCGATAGTGGTTCTTAAAATGGAAAGGTTTTGTAAGTTTTATGCTATACCATCATACAGTTAATAATAATGTCACAAAATGGTTCAAACATAACATAAATAACATATATGATATGATCATGATCAATGTACATCAAAGCAAAGCATATTTCTCAAAGTTCAAGTTCTTAGGAAGCTTACCTCATGAAGTTCACTTGTCAATTTGCAAGAAACTTGTTACAGAAGTAAACCAATGCTTTGGACACCACCAATACACCTTATAGAAGCTTCTTGGATGCTTGGAATCAAAGGGAAAGCTCTAGAACAGAATCTGGCTCCTTCTTGCAAAATGTGTCAAAAGTTGTCAAAATGAAAACTCTATCAAATGGTGTTACATTTGAGAAACTCTTGTTGGAACAATTTAGGGATGTTATTTAGAGAGTGTTTGGAGTGTTGTTTGGTTTTGAAATGGACAGGATCAAGACATGGCTGAAAAATGCAGAAAAGTCAAAATATGAGGTTTTGATAGTTAATTTTCTGATTTTGGTGGTTTGAGATGAATATGAGGGTTTGGACATCTTCAAGGGATGATTTGTGATGTGTTTGGATGGTTATTTGACTGGTTTAGGCTCTGGTTTTGAAAATTCTAAGTTTTCTCTTTGAAACTTTGAAAACTTGAAGTAAAGAGGGAGAATGAGAAAACAAGTCTTTGGTATTGTTTTGGTGTATTTGAATTGATGCAAAATGACCTCTATTTATAGGAGAACTGATTTGTTTTGGATGAATAGTGTTGGATAAGGGAGTATGTTATTATCCAATGGATATAGTCATGTAGCTCTAACTTAAAGGCTAAGGTACCAAAAGTCTTCTATAACATGACTAGAATCTTGACTCAATTGCCATTTGCAGGTTTGAACACTCATTGTTTTTGAACTGATCTGAATTGATGTGGCTCATTTCATGTCAATTCAATGCTTCACATAAATTCACAAAAACAAAATTGGATTCATGGCTTTGTAATGATGGTTTTCACATGTTAAGAGATAGAATCCTTGACTTATGGTTCAAAGTTGAAGATATTATGTGATTCAACAAGATTCCTTCTGATCTTGGAGGATGACAAGGCTTGTAAAGTGACAAAATTTGAAAGTGAAAATCGTGTGACACATGTAATGCACCAATGTTGTCTTAAAAATCAGTTTGATCATGGCATGTTGTGAGGATCATATCTCCTTGCTCAAGTAGAATCAATGGATGTTTTTGTACTCTTTGGAAAGCTGAGATATCCTACTTTAACTTTGATGTTTGCATTTGGTCTTAATTAATCTTGGATCTTGGAGAAAAAAGACCTCAAAGTTGGTTAAAACACAAAACAGATTCTGTCCAAAAAAATTTATAAGTGTCAAAGTTCAAAATGTCTTGAAACCCTAACTTCATGGCCTTATATCTCAAAATCTATGCATTTTTTTGGGGATGGTTCAGCCCATCAATCTTTTTGTATGGAAGAAGATCTATTATTTGAGCTTTGGAGTGCAAAAAATGGTTTCTTAGATCACAAGTTATGGCCTTGTAAAGTTAGGTACTTGAACACGAATTTCCATAACTTGGTGAAATTTTCAATTCTCCCAATTTTGCTTCTTTTGTAAGTAACCTTGATTCTTTGATCAATCCTTTATTAAATGCAACTATGGATCATATTTTTCTTGAATAATAGCCCTTGGTAACCAATTTTGCCCAAAAAGTCAAACTTTGACTTTGTGTATTAGATGAATTTTGTGCAGAGAAACCCTAATTCTTGATTTTCAATGAATGAATATCCCAGGTGACTTTAAACATATGAATGAACTTCAAGGGTATATTTGAGTGTCTTTGAATCATTTTCCAAGGTTTGAGATCATGTCTTGGCCAAAAGTCAAAGGTATGGTTGACTTTTCATCAAAACCCTAGTTTGTGGCTCAGATGGATTTGAATTCTTGCATTGTTTATGAATCAAGTTCTTTGAATCAATCCAATCATATAAATGGACTAATATAATGTATTTGAGGTCCTTGAAATATATCTTGAGGTCTTGGATCATGCCTTGCTCCACAAGTCATCTCAGTGATTGAACTAGGTCAAAGACCCTAATTTTGGTGCACTGGGGGTCTTGAGGCTTGATGGGTTTGTCATGATGTAATTTTGCACTTGATTATTGATGAGTGAAAGTTCTTGATCTTCATGGATGATATAGGGACTTGTGGTGTTGAATATGATACTTATCCCTTGATAATTCATCTGCTTGAGTTTTAGGGGAATCACCTAACCTGTGAAGCAAGTAAGCACACATATCTTGTACTTGTGATGAGTTAGTGATGCATGAAAGTATATTCATATGATATGCAAATGATGTGGAATCTTAGGGTCAAAATTTAGGGTATGTCACTCAGTCTGAGACTTCCTTGCTTAATTAACACCTGATCAAGACTTCCTGCATAGATCCTCAGATCCTAAGACTTTCCAGCTTAAATCCTTCAGGTTCAAGACTTCCTTGCTCAAGCCCCTCAGGCTCAAGACTTATGCTCAGACCCTCGTTCCAAGACTTCCCTGCTTAGATTACACAAATCCAAGACTTCTGCTCAAATCCCACGGATTTAAGACTTCTGCTCATACTTTTCAAGTATAAGACTTCCCTGCTTAGATTCCACGAATCCAAGACTTCTGCTCAGACCTGCAATCTAATAATTTCTTTCTCAATAAAAATTTGATTAAGACTTCAATACTCTAACATATAGCAGGAGACTTACTTGGCTCAAACTTCACAACCAGAGACTTTGAGCCATAAAGAGCTTTCCTCAACTTAAAGACATGTGAAGGATTCTTAAAGTCTTCAAAGCCAGGGGGTTATTTGACATAGACTTTTTCATTAATGTAGTTGTTCAAGAATGCGCTCTTGACATCCATTTGGTATAATTAAAAATTCAATGAACACGCATAAGCAAGTAATAAACGGATAGCTTCTAACCTTGCAACCGGGGCGAACGTTTCTTCAAAATCAATGCCTTCCTCTTGATTGTATCCTTGAGCCACCAATCTTGCTTTGTTTCGAATTATTATTCCATTCTCATCAAGCTTGTTCTTAAACACCCATTTGGTACCAATGATGTGTTTACCACTTGGCCTAGGAACAAGTTCCCAAACTTGATTCCTTTCGAATTGGTATAACTCTTCTTGCATAGCAATTATCCATTGGTCGTCTACTATGGCTTCATCAACTTTGGAAGGTTCAATTTGTGAGACAAACGGCATGTTTAAGCATGCATCATTGAGATTTAATCTTGTTGCAACGCCTTGACTAATATTACTGATGACTTTATCAATTGGATGATCTCTATGAGTTCTCCATTCCTTAGGTAGATCATTGTCATTTGACTCTTGTTGAATCGATTCTACTTGATGTTCCATTTGAGTCTCATTGTTGACTTTGGAAGTATATTCTTGAGGAACTTCTATAAAATCATCATCACCATCACACAAAACAATATCCTCCTTGGAGGGGTTAGATTCATAAAACTTTACATGCATCGATTCTTCAATTGTTAAAGTTTGTTTGTTATAAATTCTATATGCCTTACTTGAAAGAGAATAACCTAGAAAAATACCTTCGTCGGACACTACTATGAAAAACCCATTTAACAACGGTTGGGAATGACATATAATGACGCGGGCGAAGGCGTTGTTATGTAGATTGTCGTTGTAAATTCACTGTTTCTACAACGGTCTGGAAATCGTTGTTGAAAGGCAGGACGCACACCATATATCACAACAGTTATGATAATAAACCATTGCGATACATACACTTAGGTTCTGGGTTCGAAACCCATCAGCAGCGAAATTATATAAAACATAAATTACTTATGATATCGGTTACAATAGATAACCGTTGTTGTAAGTACCTTAAGTTTATTATATTAAATGTAGATTGCTTGTTTTCCAAACACTTCACTAAATAAATATACATGGATTCAATTTTATGAAGATGTCTATAATCTGCAAATTAAACTGTTCTTGAAAACCAACTTAAACAAACCAATGTTGTTTTCTGATTGCATTCGTCTCATCGTGCATTTCACGCTCTTTTACATATATTGTGGTTTATTGATCTGACTCCTTCGATATATCGCTATCTTTGATTATAGTTAAATTTCCATAAGATCAACAAGACATTGGATAATCGGCCTCATCTTTGATTTAACTATAATGGAAGATGGCGATGCATCTAAGGAGCCAGATCATTATACCATAATCTATATATAAAAGATTGTGAGATAAATGATGAGAGGCATGCAATCAGAAAACAACATTGGTTTGTTTAAGTTGGTTTTCAAATACAACTTAATTTACAGATTATAAGTATCTATGTCAAATTAACTGAATGTATTTTAAGCGAGGGTTAGTGAAACAAACAATCTACATAGAATATAATAAACTCAAACAACATTCTATACCAGATCCAGATATTATAAACTCATATAATACGCTTGCTACCACCAGCAAACTTTAAGTGAGGGTTAGTGAAACAAACAATGTAAATAGAATATAATAAACTCAAACAACATTCTATACCAGATCCAGAAATTATAAGATGATATAATACGCTTGCTTCCACCAGCATCATCACCCTGTATCATCCCATTAACCTGAAAGGAAACAAAGCAAACTTCAAAAATGAGCATCCTCAGTTGAAAACAAACCCTAAAACCATAATCCAGTGAAGAGTAAAGAGAGGAACAGGAATAACATACCTTTTAATGAAACTAATCACGGAACAGGAATCAATTATGATGTTGAACTAGTTTGGGAAGCAATGAAAAAAAAATATAAGGAGGAAGAAGCTTACACAAAAGCTTCATACTTCTTATATTTCTTTTCATTGTTTCTAAAACTAGATAAAGTTTGCTTACAGTGTTGATTCTTCATTTACTAACATCTTGTTCGTGAAGCTATGAAGAAAAAGTACAATGTGGATGAAGTTTCTATCATAGCTTCATACTTCTTGTACTTTTTTCCATAGCTACGCAAACATTATGAAGTTTCCAAAGCATGGTCTTTGTTAAGGTAGTGAAAACGAATCTGAAAAAATAAGAACAATCAACAAAAATAACAATCCACAAACGAGATAATGGGAAATATCTAACAATAGATGGAAGAAGAAGAATGCCTTAATGTATGAAGCACGAGATTCACGACTAATAGTGAAAACGAAGAGAAAAAATGGGTTCTAGGGTTTCACTTTGAAGGCAACGGCGTTACTGTCAATTAAGTGAAAGTTATTTCGCTTATATATGGGTAAAATATTTCACAATCGTTAACAATAACAACCGTATAGATAGGTATTTATTTATTATAAATATATCACAACAGTTAACTAGAATAACCGTTGTGATAACCATTTTATCTGTGAATTTTAAAATAAATAAAAACCCTATAGATAGGTATTTATTTATTATAAATATATCACTACGGTTAACCAGGAGAACCATAGTGATAACCCTTTTATTTGTGAATTTTAAAATAAATAAAAAAGAAAATGTGCGCCTTAACTTCTCACTTAATGCATCTGCAGTTTAAACATCAACAATGTAATTCACAATGCATCTGCAGTTTAAACATCAACAATGTAATTCAAACCCTAATTCAACTATTATATTTCATAACAAAGTAAACATTAAACATAAAGGAGACAAGAAAACATAACATCTTGATATTTCCAGAAAATATCTCTGATTTCAATTTGTTCTTCAAATTCTTGTTCTTTTTCTTTAAATCCTCATACATAACCTTCACATAGCCCACAACTTCCAACTCTGACTTCATAATGCTCTCATCGTCATTTCCATCTCTTTCTCCCACGTCTTCATCCCATATGAACAAATTACATGTTTCATCGCTCCTCCAAAATGGACATCTCCAAAAAAGCCTTCCTTTATTTCGTCCCTTCTTGCATTGATACGAAACCATACGACTATCACAACCACAAAAATTTCCAGATCGAGATTTTACACTGGAAGAAGACGTATAAACACCTTTGGATGATTTTGTCTTCAAATGTGACATTGCAACACCTTAAAGTAGAACACTTTCTTGTTGTTGTTGTCTTCTTCCCGACAATGGTGACGGCGTTGGTGTTAGGGTTGTTTCGTCTTGTTTCTTTTTTCAATGGGTAAATTGATATATACTTGGTGTTTAAAATACATAATAGTTTGTAACAACGGTTTTAAGAAAAAGCCGTCGTGATATCATTATTATTTTTTAGTTAAATAGTAATAAAACTTAAAAAGGGAGCATTTACGTCAAAGGGATAAACTATTTGAGGGCGATGAGGTTCGAACCCATGATAGCTAGATTGTATTGCCACAATTTTTATAACAACCGTTATTATACCCTTGAGATTTATAATTAAAATAATATGCGTTCATCCAGTACGCACTATAAGAACGGTGTATAGGATGTCGTTGTAAACCTGGCGTTGTTGTTTGGGCGTTTTATAGTAGTGGGATTTCGCATCAAACTTACCGAGATTATATTTGTCATTGTTTAAGATAAAGCACTTGCATCCAAAAATATTAAAATAAGCAATGTTTGGTTTCCTTCCTTTGAAGAGTTCATAAGGAGTCTTTTTCAAGATAGGTCTAATATTTACTCTATTACTTACAAAGCATGTCGTGCTTACCGCATCCTCCCAAAAATACTTTGGAAGATTTAAGTCGCTAAGCATTATCCTTGCAAGTTCCACAAGTGACTTATTCTTTCTCTCTACCGCACCATTTTGTTGAGGAGTCCTTGGTGTCGAGAAGTTGTGAGAGATTCCTTGTTCTTCACAAAATTCTTCAAAAGGAGCATTTTGGACTTCTCCACCATGATCGCTTCTTATGGAGGCAATAGTTAGTGACTTCTCATTTTGGATTTGATTCGCATATTTCTTGAACGCATTGAATGCATCACTTTTCTACACTAAAAAGAATGTCCAAGTATATCTAGAGAAATCGTCAACAATGAAATTCTGGCATAGTAGACAGCAGATGTCCTAACACATGTCAAGACATTGTTCTGCATAATTATTAAACAAGAACAGAACAGCAGACTGAAACCCTAGATATCAGTAACTGCAGAAGCACAGATGTTTCGACATTTGTTCCAACATGTTAATCAAAATTGAACTATAAATTGCAGAATGATAAACAACACAGAATATGATGACCCAGTTCGGTGCAAATCACCTACATCTGGGGGATACCAATCCAGGAAGAAGAATCCACTATCAGTAGTATACTTTTATGTAAACAACCTCAAGTTTACAGTAAACATCCACGTTTGCCTATCACTACCCAATGAAGACTTTATCATTAGAAGTCACATGTAATTGATAAGAGAAACCCATCTCACTCCCTAAATCACAACATGTGATTATCTAAAAGTTACTACACCATAACTGTATCATCCTATTGAAAGACACCCCTTTCAATACAAAGTTCAGTCAAGCATCCTTGACTAACAAGTTAAATTGGATTTGCTTCAAAGCTTCATCCAAGAACAATACACGATTCATTACCTACGGGTTTCTGAATCTGTACAAGTACCTATGTCTACCACAATGTATCAAATCGATACAGAGGGAGACTTACAAGAGAAACTTATGACTCTCAAAACCTAAACCCTACTTTACAAAATAGGATTCCTAAGTCTATATCATTCTCTCTCATTTCTACCTAGGTCTTGGTCTTCCTTTTATAGCCCTCTGCTTTGTTAGGATTCATATCTTTGATCCTTGATCCACTGCCAATCGCGCCTTGAATCTTGGAACAGATTTAGAAACAAAACCTGTTATGATAGTAATGATGTTGAATCTTCATGCTGTGACATTTTACTCGACATCTTTGGTCTGGGGCATAAATCTTCATGTTGGAACATCTTTTCCAACATTATGTTTTACCAAAATTTTGTCAAACCATTGGAGCTTTCAAACAATAACTAAAGCATATACATTACCTCAGAAACTTCTTGTTCTTGATGGACCAAATATGTCCATATGCAACAACTGTATTGGCCTTAAAGTGGACACCACATTCTTGGATTTAAAAGTTGATTTGGTTTATTTCCCCTTTTGACAAGCATCACATAATCTATATTTGACAAACTTTATCTTAGGCAATCCAATAACAAGATCATGCTTGACTAACTTATTTAAATGTTCCATATGAATGTGAGCAAATCTTTTATGCCAAAGCCATGAATCATTATTGTTTGCCATGAGACATTTTACCTTCAAGGACAAATCATCAAGGGAAATCATGAATATGTTATTGATTCTTTTACCTTTGAGTTTTACCTCATGTGTGACTTCATCTTCTATCAAGCATTCATCCTTGGTGAACTTGATCTTGAAGCCTTTGTCACAAAGTTGGCTTATACTTAGAAGATTGTGCTTTATTCCTTCAACATAAAGTACATCTTCTATGGATGTGAAAGGTGGTGCTCCAACTTTTCCTATGCCAAGAATTCTTCCTTTTTTGTTATCTCCATATGTAACATAACCCTTGGCCTTAAGCACTAGACATGAAAATTTGTTAATATCTCTCGTCATATGCTTCGAACAACCACTATCTAGATACCATAAATTAGAAGTTGTCTTCAAGCATACCTACAAAACAAATTAAGTTTTGTTAGGTACCCAAATTGCCTTGGGTCCTTCATACTTAGTACCTTTCTTTACCCACACATAATGCCCACTTGCAACACTAAAGTTTCTAACATAGTAAGCATTAGGTGTATGGCCAACAATACCACAATAAAAACAAGTAGGAACAAAATTGCTCTTATATCTAGGAACATATGATTTCTTCTTCACAAACCTTTTCACAAAATTGCTCTTAGATCAATTTATGTCATTGTCATCACATGCAATATATGCCTTTTTATTCTTTGTCTCCTTTTTTCCTTTGAATCCACCTTTCTTGGAGAGTTTTGGACAATCTGGCTTTATGTGACCTTGCTTACCACATTCATAACATGTGATATCTTGTGTAGAAGTAGAAACCTCCTTTTTCTTGAAGTGTTTCTTTCTTTTTACATAGTTAAAGGATTTGTCATTTTTACCAAGGAACTTACTAAGTCTTTTTACAAGGAGCATGAAGTTTTCATCTTCCTATGGTGCATCATCATCTTGATCTTCTTTTGAATCTACTTTTAAAGTGATGCCTTTGGATTTCTTCTCTTGATTCTCATGTTTTTCAAGTCTTACAAGTTCAAGTTCATGTTCTTGGAGTTTTCCAAATAATGATGTGGATGTCATGGTAGAAAGACTTTTCTTTTCTGATATTGACGTCACTTTTGGTTGCCATTCTCTAGTCAAAGATCTTAGTACTTTAAGGTTCAATTCATCATTAGAAAATGTTTTACCAAGTGCAATCAAGTGATTTGTTAAATGTACGAATCTTTTCTGCAAAGCAACGATGGATTCTCCAGGCTGCATTCGGAACATTTCAAATTCTTCACTTAAGGTATTTAATCTTGATCTTTTCACTTCAGCAGTTCCTTCATGAGTTTCCACCAAAGTATCCCAAATTTCCTTTGTCGGTTTATATTGAGAGACACGAAAAAACTAATCTATGCTTAGTGCACTTTGAAGAATGTTGATTGCTTTCTTTTCATTTAACACTTTCTTTTTATCATCTTCATCCCAAGAACTTTTGATCTTTGGAGTACCAACACCATTTAAAACACTAACTGGTTGATATGGACCATTTTCAACGGTTTCTCAGATTCCTTCTCCTTGTGCTTCTAGGTGTGCTCTCATACTGATTTTCCAAAAGTCAAAATGCTCGCAAAAAAAATAGTGGGACTTTGTTGCTACTTCCCCCTTTGTCATTAACAAAAGGATGGGAAAAGACTTAAGAAAATGTAAGTGTACAAGTTGTATAACAAGAAAATGTGTAATAATTGAAAAACATACACCATATAAAACATATTCGCAACACACAAGATATAAAACATAGAACATCATATTATATTAAGTGCACGAAACAACACATTACAGAACGAAATACATAATATAAAGTACTTAGGACATAGCCTTAAACAAAATATAATCTTAACATAACTTAGAATTGAAACTAAAACATAGCTTAGAAAAACTTAAGACATAGACTAAACATAATGCAATGCAAAACAACTTAATCACTTTCGGACATCACTTCATTTTCTTCATCTTCACTTTCATCTTCTTCTCCACTTTCTTATTCACTTTCTTCTCTTGGCTCACAGGTTTGGTTAGGAGTGAGGGACCTTAAAAGTCTCTTAAGGGACGTCATCTCTAGTTTATGCTCACGGTGGTTCTGTTTCATGGTTGTTTCCATAGAGCACATCTTTGTATAAAGCATGTTGTTTGTGTAGCCACCTTCTGGGATAGGTTTGAGAGCACTAGAAGAAGAACCATCCTTGTATCAAAACTGCCCATCACTACATATAACAATTCTGGTGTTCTTGAGAACCGTCTTAGAATTAATCTCATTCCCTTTTTCCATCATCTTAGTTTGAGGTTCTCTCTTCAACTCTAATCTGGTTGCTTCCAATATGCGAGAAACCAATCTTCCATAAGGAAGTCCTCCATTTAACTGAAGTTGGAGCTTCATGTGATACATCACGATAAGGGCCTAATTCACTTTGATTTTATTTTTGATGGCAAAGAGAACTTGCATTTCCACATCATTAATTTGGGAGTGGTTCGAATGCTTTGGTAAAAGAACATAGCAAGTCACATAATGGAGCATTCGATCACTAACAGATAAATTTTTTGCATAACACAAGACACTTGAAGAAGATAAATTTTATCCACTCAAAACTTCATATTGACTGCCCCGACAAATTGAAAAATAAAATTCCATTTTCTTATAACCTGCCCATGGACCATCTTCATGTGTAAAACCTTGTCGAATGAAAAAACCTTCAGAAGGAAGATCTAAGAGTGTTCCAAATACTGTCATCTCCTCACAAATATCAATACTTCTAACTTTTGTATACAACATGTGTTTCTCAAGAGTATCCAAACTAATTTGCAGATTAGTGAAAAATAGCTTAACTAGGTCAGGATAACAGAAGCCAAACTCAGACACAAACTTATCAACACTTTGAAATTCTAATAAAGTAGGGAAGGCAAAACTATGCTCAGGAAAGGTTTTGAGGTTCACATACTTTACCGGCATAAGTGAACGGTTTCTGAAAATTGAAATCCAATCTTCTTGCCTTGGTTGAATATTGTTGTGCTTCTACATCAAATGGTTCAGAACTACCTTCACCCATAGGAAGCTTTCCCTTTCCCTTTCTAGTTGGTGCCATTGATAAAGGTTGAAGCTTTGAAAGTTAGGGTTTGAGGTTATTTTCGAATTTGAGAAGGATAAGATATGGTGATGGAAGATTTGAGGTGAAAATGGGTTATAAAGAGGTTTTATAGGAGTGGGTTTTTAATTTGGTTGAATGGACTTAATGATTTTGGGAGGATGAATATGGAAGAAGATTATTGAAGAGAGTCAAAGTTGAAGAGTTCCAAGAAGAAGTGTGAAAGTGAAAGTGCTTTCCCAAAATAAGCACTTAAATGCATGAGACAAAGCATAGAGAATATAAAAAGAAAAACAAAACAATTCTGAATTTTTAAGAAACAAAAAATTAATTTCGTGTCAGTGGTAATCGGTTAACTGCATATGGTTAATAAATTACAGCGTGGAAAACAAGTGAAAAACGCAAGAAACAGAGGCATTAATCGGTTACCCTTATATGGTTAACCGGTTAACGGAGCAAAAAACAATGACTTTGCAGCGCTTATCATGCATGAAATTTCCAAATTTTTTCACTTAGACATACTCTAACATATTATTATGCAACTAGTGATCACCCAAGCAAGTCATAAAAAATATTTTATAAGCATGTAAAAAGAGGATTTGCAATTTTGGTACAAAACACACATTTTAACCAAATTGGCAAAATTTAGAAAGTTGGAAATTATGTGTACATTGGCTTCATTATAGTTCATAATGAATAAATATTGAAAAATTGTTCTTTAGCGAGCAGTTTCGTGAAGATGTCTGCTAGTTGGTTGTGTGTATCCACAAAGGTGACTTTGACATCCTTTTGAAGTACATGATCATGAAGGAAATGATGTCGTATGTCGATGTGCTTTGTTCTTGAATGCATAACCGGATTCTTTGTTATGTTGATCGCACTTGTATTATCACATCTTAAAGGAGCACATCCAAGATTGAGTCCATAGTCACGTAGTTATTGCTTGAGCCATAGAATCTGTGCACAATAACTTCCTGCTGCAATATATTCTGCTTTGGTTGTGCTAAGTGCGACACAAGCTTGTTTCTTGCAAGACCAAGATACTAAAGCTTTCCCTAGTATATGACATGTACCACTTGTGCTTTTGCAATCAGTTTTGCAACCTGCATAGTCCGAGTCAGAATAACCAACTAAATTGCAAACACTACCTTTGCGATACAATAAGCCAACATTCTTCATTCCCTTGAGATACTTCATGATTCTTTTAATAGCGGTGAGATGTGACTCCTTCGGATTCGCTTGAAAAAAGGCACATAAACACACACTAAACATTATGTCAAGACGGCTTGCCGTCAAATATAATAAAGAGCCAATCATACCTCGATACTTTGTAACGTCAATTGGAACACCCGATCCGTCTTGATCAACATAAGTTATGGATCCCATTGGTGTAGACATAGCTTTGCAACCATCCATGTCGAATCTCTTCAACAACTCTTTGCAATACTTGGATTGGTTGATGAAGATGTCATCCTTTAGTTTAATTTGTAATCCAAGGAAATAGTTCATCTTACCCATCATAGACATCTCGAATTCTCCTTGCATCATCAATGAGAATTCTTCACAAAGTTCTTTGTTTGTTGATCTGAATATGATGTCATCAATGTAGACTTGAACCAATAAAGTGTTGTCCTTAATTCTCTTAATGAACAAGGTCTTATCTAATTTAGCTTTTTCAAATCCACTTTCACAAAGAAAGTTGCTAAGTCGATCATACCATGCTCTTGGTGCTTGCTTTAAGCCATAAAGAGATTTCCTCAACTTAAAGACATGTGAAGGATTCAAAGCCAGGGGGTTGTTTGACATAGACTTCTTCATTAATGTAGCCATTCAAGAATGCGCTCTTGGCATCCATTTGGTATAACTGAAAATTCAATGAACACGCATAAGAAAGTAATAAATGGATAGCTTCTAACCTTGCAACCGGAGTGAACATTTCTTCAAAATCAATGCCTTCCTCTTGATTATATCCTTGAGCCACCAATCTTGATTTGTTTCGAATTATTATTCCATTCTCATCAAGCTTGATCTTAAACACCCATTTGGTACCAATGATGTGTTTACCACTTGGCCTAGGAATAACTTCCCAAACTTGATTCCTTTCGAATTGGTTTAACTCTTCTTGCATAGCAATTATCCATTTGTCGTCTACTAAGGCTTCATCAACTTTTGAAGGTTCAATTTTTGAGACAAATGCCATGTTCAAGCATGCATCTTTGAGATTTAATCTTGTTGCAACGCCTTGACTAATATCACTCGTGACTTTATCAATTGGATGTTCTCTATGAGTTCTCCATTCCTCAGGTAGATCATTGTCATTTGACTCTTGTTGAATTGGTTCTACTTGATGTTCAGTTTGAGTCTCATTGTTGACTTTGGAAGTATCTTCTTGAGGAACTTCTATAAAATCATCATCATCACAGAAAACAATATCCTCCTTGGAGGGGTTAGATTCATCAAATGTTACATGCATCAATTCTTCAATTGTTAAAGTTAGTTTGTTATAAATTCTATATGCCTTACTTGAAAGAGAATAATCTAAAAAAAATACCTTCGTCGGAATTCTCATCAAACTTACCGAGATTATCCTTGTCATTGTTTAAGACAAAGCACTTGCATCAAAAAAATATGAAAATAGGCATTTTTTGGTTTCCTTCCTTTGAAGAGTTCATAAGGAGTCTTTTTTAAGATAGGTCTAATATTTACTCTATTACTGACAAAGCATGTCGTGCTTACCGCATCCGCCCAAAAATACTTTGGAAGATTTGAGTCGCTAAGCATTGTCCTTACAAGTTCCACAAGTGACCTATTCTTTCTCTCTACCACACCATTTTCTTAAGGAGTCCTTCATGCCGAGAAGTTGTGAGAGATTCCTTGTTCTTCACAAAATTCTTCGAAAGGAGCATTTTGGAATTCTCCAACATGGTCGCTTCTTATGGAGGCAATAGTTAGTGACTTCTCATTTTGGATTTGCTTCGCATATTTCTTGAACGCCTTCAATCCATCACTTTTCTGCACTAAAAAGAATGTCCAAGTATATCTAGAGAAATCGTCAACAATAACTAAAGCATATACATTACCTCCGAAACTTCTTGTTCTTGATGGACCAAATAAGTCCATATGCAACAATTGTAGTGGCCTTGAAGTGAACACAACATTCTTGGATTTGAAAGTTGATTTGGTTTGTTTTCCCTTTTGACAAGCATCACATAATCTATCTTTGACAAACTTTACCTTAGGCAATCCATTAACAAGATCATGCTTGACTAACTTATTTAAATGTTCCATATGAATGTGAGCAAATCTTTTATGCCAAAGCCATGAACCATCATTGCTTGCCATGAGACATTTTACCTTCAAAGACAAATCATCAAGGGAAATCATGAATATATTATTGATTCTTTTACCTTTGAGTTTTACCTCATGTGTGAATTCATCTTCTATCAAACATTCATCCTTGGTGAACTTGATCTTGAAGCATTTTTCACAAAGTTGGCTTATACTTAGAAGATTGTGCTTTAGTCCTTCAACATAAAGTACATCTTCAATGGATGTAAAAGGTGGTGCTCCAACTTTGTCTATGCTAAGAATTCTTCCTTTGTTATTATCTCCATATGTAATATAACCCTTGGCCTTAGGCACTAGATATCAAAACTTGCTCTGAAAAGGTCATTCATTTGAACAATATAAAAGATAAGCTCTTGAAACAATGAGCGAAGATAGATTGGCTTAAGTAGAGAGATAGTAACACAACTTTTTATATGTTATGCTAAAGAATAAAAGAGTGCAAAAGTAGATTCTGTCAGTGGTAACTGAAACTTGGGTTATTCTATCTAGCTAAAAAGATATTGAAGATGAAGTTCTCAAATTCTATGACAATTTAGTTGGTAAGTCTTCTACAAATCTTAGAGGAATAGACATTGTCTCCTTGAGAAAGGGTACTCATCTTTCTTTGGACCAAAGGAACAGTGTTATTGCACCCATTAAAGTTGAGGAAATTGATAATGCCTTGAAAGGGATTAGTGATAATACATCTCTAGGTACTTATGGGTATGGTGCGAAATTCTTCAAGTCCACTTGGAATTTTACAAAGTACGATGTGTATGCTGCTGTCAGAGACTTCTTTGATAATGAAAGAATGTTCTGTGCTTTTAATAGTGCTCTTGTCACTCTCATTCCTAAGTCTACAAATTCCAAGATGGTGAAAGATTTTCAGTCTATTTCCTGCTACATAATTGTGTATAAAATCATTGCCAAAATCTTATCTTCAATACTAGGTAAAGTGCTAAAAACCATAGTTCATCACAATCAAGTTGCCTTCATACTAGGGAAACATCACCAAGACCATATTTTGCTTGCTTATGAGACCCCCCCCCCCCCTGATGTATGATCCAGATGGACCTTCAAAAGGCCTATGATTCTATGTAATGGTTGAGCTTGGAAATTATTCTGCATGGATTGGGTTTACTACCTAAATTTACTAGATGGGTTCTCCTTTATGTGAAAACTGTCCTATAGGTTTTGCGTAAATGGAGAACATGCCAAATTGTTGAAAGCGATGAGAGGTTTACGGCAAGAGGACCCTCTCTCCCCCTTGCTTTTTGTCATCATGATGGAGTACCTTTATAGGACTTTGTGGAAGCTAGCTAATAGCCTTAACTTTAACTACCATTCCAGATGTGATAAATAGGGCATTGTTCACCTATGTTTTGCTTATGATTTATTAGTCTTCACAAGAGGCGATGCAATGTTAGTTGATCTTGCTATGTAGGCTTTTAAGGAGTTTTATGAAGCAACTAGCCTCAAAGTTAATCCCCAGAAATGTAAAGTTTATTTTAGTAATGTTAACGAGAATACAAAACTAGACATCCTCAACATCACTTCTCTCAATGAAGGTAGCCTGCCTTTTAGATGTCTGGGAATTCCGCTCACGAGCAAGAAATTATCAGTGGCGAATTGTCGGTTACTTGTAGAGAAGATTGTTGTCCGTATTGATCATTGGAGCGTCCACCTTCTTATTTTTGTTGGTAGGCTTTAATTGATCAAAAGCATTTTTTTGTTGTTACTAATTTCTAGATGCAGTGCATACCTCTCCCCAATAAAGTCATCAAGCAGGTGGAAGCCATTTGGTGATCGTTCTTGTTGTCTAGAAATGGTGAAATAACAAGGAAAACCCCCATCTATTGGAGAAAAGTATGCAACAGTAAAAACCAGGGAGGATTGAACATTATTGCCATTGCGGATTGGAATTAAGCTAATCTATTGAAGCTGCTTTGGAATCTTAGTGGTAAGTGAGATAGTCTTTGGATCAAGTGGATCCATAGTTACTATATAAAAGGTAAAGATATTATAGAGGTCTCTGTTAAAAATCATTGGTCTTGGATTATGAAATCCATACTTAAATAGAAACAAAAAGTAACCTACCAAGATTGGATTAGAATTATGAATCAACAGAAATTATCTATAAGGCAAATTTACTTTGTTATAAAATATGATCATGGGCAGGTCTGTTGGCGTAAGCTTTGGTTTACCAACCTAGCTAGGCCGCAAGCATTATTTCTTGTGTGGATAGCGTGCAACAGGAGGCTTGCTACTAAGGACATATTGCAGAGGTTTGGGATGATAGAACAAATCTGGTGCTGCTTTTGCAATAACGACGAAACTTTACAGCATCTTTTATTCACTTGTCCCAGTATGAAAAATATTTGGTATTATGTTTTGAAGTGGCTTCAAATTAGGCATATTCCCCTTGGTTGGGATGACGAATTGATGTGGGTTATGAACAACGGTAAGGGAAAAGGTTGGAAGGCCAATATCCTTAAGTGTGCTTCTACGTAGACTGTCTATGAAACTTGGAGATGTAGGAATCAGCATTGTTTTTGTAACAAAATAGATGTTGACACCATATTTCCTAGGATTATTGATGTAGTTATTATGAATAGGTGTTGGACTAGGACTAACCTTAGAAAACATATTGGCCAATTGTTACTTCCGTAAGTTGTTTTAGTCGTGTTGTTGTTTTGGGTTCCTAGGCTGGATCTTTGATCGCCTTTTGTGTTGTATTGTATTTTTTTACAATTTAATAAAATTATTTTATTCCAAAATATATATATTCTGAAAACTTAAAAATATAATAATGATAAATGTTCATTTAACAATCTAAACAACAAAAACAATTTTAAAAAACATTAAAGATTTCTCTCTTTTTTTACGAATCCCCTCCCCCAAAGTCTTTTCTTCCCCTCTCCTCCAAATTCGCAAATAAAACATAGTGACAGATTGCATAAAATAATTAATAAGAAAATAACATTTAGTGATAGAGAGCAGATAATATATTATACTAAAAATAACATTTAGTGACTGACAATAATAAAAAAATTATGCAGAAAATAACTCTTAGTGATGAACAATTAGAAAAAACAAATTTTCCAAAAATATTTTAGTGACAGACAATATAAAAACAAACTATAAAAGAAAATATAGTGACAGACAATAACAAAATAATTTATTATAATAAAATTATTTATAAAAAACACAGAATTATTGTATTAATTAATGCAAGCCATAAGTGCAACAATGTGAAGTATCAACAAATATCGAACCACATGGAGATATGTTTGATTACTAATTGTTAATCTAACGATGTGTATCTAAAGCGATCAAAATGTGAGGGTTTAAGTGCAGATTGAATGAAAATTAACATAATAAAAAGCAGGATGTGGGGTATGGGATTATCTATCTCGACATACCAAATTGACTATCTGAATCGAATACAAGAAAAACATATGAAGTTATAGAAAATAGACAAAAATTTGCACAACACCTACTTTCATAGCATGTGTACTCTCTCAAATGAATAATTTGTCTGCTTTCGCTAGCCCGAACCATTCATCTGAAAACTCATATTTTAGCACGGCTATGAGACTTTATTAACTGAAAGACACATTGTCACGCGGGTGCCTCAAATCCGAATTTCTCAACCAAGAGCGAGAAACCTTGTCAGTGGCACCTCAACTTGGTTGTTTAGCAATTCTCTCTCAAATACCGAATCATTACCTTTTAGTACATGATCGGTATCAAAATTGTCTTTGCTTTCGCAACTGACATATGTTTAAGCTTTCGGTACCAAAATGAACCGTCGCAATTTGCCAATTTTCTTGTAGTGTAAAATAACTCTAAATATTATTTTTCTCGTTATTCATGTAAGGAAAATTCAATTGGAGTTTGCCATGAGATATGTCTCACAACCCTTTGTCCCTAATGGACTACTCACTCATGGTGTTATTTACCGCAATCAAACAATGTATAAACATAGTAAACATATAATATCAAAGAAATAGAAGTGGAAAGAGTATACCTTAATGAAGAGAATGCTTTTAATTAAAAGAAATAACTCCAATAATGTTTGAATGCTCTTACAGGAATGTGGAAAAATGCAACAAGATAACACACAAAAGCTTAGAACAAAAACTACAAAGCTGGAAAATAATTCAAGAGTAATATAAGGTCAATACAATATTGTTAGCAATGATTCAAGGTTTATTTATAGTCTATAAACACATTTAAGGCCCTAAATTCATGTAAATGTCACTTAAGATCATTAAGAATGTGAATTGGAATAGTTTGGAGGCACCAAATGTCAGAAAACGTCAAAAACTTCAAGAATCATAATTGTCGCTGGGCTTAACACGATCAATGTTAGGAAACACTGCTTGCCCGTGTTGTTCTTTTAAAATATAGGGGGAGAAGTCTGGAACAACACGGCCCGTGTCAGGGAACGCGGCCAATCCGTGTTGTCCCTGGGTTTCCACTATGGGTGCAGCTCTTTGGGCCAGCACGGCTCGTGTCAGCTGACATAGCCCAACCGTGTTGGCCTCAGATCTTTTGTATGGGAGGACTTACTTTTTGTGTGATTTTTGATATTTTTCTCTTTAGCTTGGTCTAAACTCCCTTATTATCTAGAAAATAAAAGCAGAATAAAACAAGGAAATAACACATAATATACATTGTTAAAGACACACAATAAGTGATATAAATATTGTTAGAGAGTCCAGGGAGCAAGATCTGGAAGTGTTAATGGTCCAAACATTAGGGATCCAAGAGACCATGACGTTGCATATCCACCCAAAACCTTAAGGCAATAGGGGTATGGGTCACATCTCTTATAAACCCAATATTTCCTCCATTCTTAGTCAATGTGGGACTTTAGCATTTTTCACACTTGAAACCCAACAATTTCCCCCATAAGTGTGAGTCACCCACATCACTAGCCTTGATCCACACTAGGATCCACTTTCGTTCCTTCACTGAGCTAACCAGGGCTATGATACCACTTGTTGGGGAGTCTGGGGAGAGAGGTCTGGAAGTGTCAATGAGTCAAACGTTGGGGATACAAGAGACCTTGATTCCAAATATCCACCTAAAGCCTTAAGCTTTTAGGTGGATATGTGAGGCCCTAGGAGATTTCCTAGCTCACCTACCCCTTGGGTCAGGGCTGATCCTACTAGTCTTCCTCATATCGAGTCTAGTATTATGAGGTCATTAACGTCCTACTAGTCCCATACAAATTGAGTATAGTATTACGGGATCACCATTATCCCACTAGTACTTAATACTTTTCACGTTTTGATTAAGGGTTATACATTTGACAATTATAGTAAGTCGCATCACCTCATACACTATAAAGACAATGATATGATATCCCATATAAAATTACGGGGTATGGTAATTTTTATCACTCTTATGTGTATCTAGTTAATTATATCGTCATTCATCAAGACATAATCTCATATGTAGAATGATTGTACACTCCTAATCTAAGTATTAGTCAAATTAGAAACTAGCATATAAGTTTATACCTACTAAGTTGTACAACCAATTAGGGTTTCCATCGTATCTTTCTTAAACTCATATTTCCATTATCTGACCATCTTAATGGGAAATCCAACTTAATAGATGTCATATTTCACATAACACGTCAGATTTTTATAACCAAATACCTAGTTCCATTCCCGAGTGTGTAACTCGTAACTGATCATTCGTCACTTAGAACAATTCTAAAACATGTGGTGTCTAATGGGTCTTAACTCATTTGGTCTCAACATAGATACATGCTTAAACACTCTACTCGAAAAACATGTAAACTCATAGGCTTTCCAACTAGAATATCATTATATTTATGTCTAAGAATTGCCCTAACCACCTAGGGAATCAAAGTAAACATGAATTGGGGTCTGTGACATGGAAAATCAGTTGCTTTTACTCATTATTTGATGTATTGCGATCTGGTCTTAATGTACATTACGGTCGTAACATGCCCATAACTCACCCAATGCCACACATCCATAATGGTAAAAAAATGAGGTGGCTACACGTTGGTCGTAGCAACCATTACGACCTGTAGCACACTAGTAATGCCTTATGTTTTCTTTGTTTTTCCATCTGAATTCCAGCTTTCTAAGTCCCACATACAAACCTATCCTTCATTTAACCTATTAGGATCACTTATAACTTCATTATCACAACTAATATTACCGATTACATCACCAAGCAATCAAACCCTAAATAATCCACATGCATTTGATAATCTATAAGTTAGGGTTAATGGAAAGGAAAGATCATAGTTTGAGGGTGAAAAAACATGCCTCTTTTCCAAAAATTACAGAGGATGATGATGAATAACACTTTTCCACTTTCCCAAGCCACATGCATGAACTCAAAACTTCAATCCTTCATGCACAATCTTTCACTTCTTGAGATCAAGGCTCCCATTTCACATTTGATGGCTTGATCATGGCATACAAATTAGAATGAATTTTAGAGGGGTTGGATTGCAATTGGGGAAAGGAAATGGGTAGAATATATGACCTTGAGTCTTCCAATCAAGAAGAGAGGTTAAACGTGAGTTTTAAAACACCATTTTCTTCTTCTACTTCAGGTGTTGTCTTTAGTGATGGAGGTGGAGGATGAACTTTGGGCTTTCTTTGCTCTCTTTCTCTCTCTCTCTCTCTCTCTCTCTCTATCTCTCTCTCTCTCTCTCTCTCTCTCTCTCTCTCTCTCTCTCTCTCTCTCTCTCTCTCTCTCTCTCTCTCTCTCTCTTCTTCAACATGCACCCATCAATACAAGGAGGAGAATGGGTCCTTTGCTTTAAATTTTCCTCTTTAAGCTAGCAATAAATACATGCATTTCCAAAAGACCATTATACCCTTCAATAACTCAAGGAGTCCCCAAGTTCCTTTTTTGTCAAATGAGTTGATTAATAGCCTAATTATTGTCCTAATCTTAATTAAGTCATCACTTGACTTGATATCCCATATGTGACCACTAAGAAATGATCAAAATGTTCGTCGTGCTAAAACAACTATTTTACCTCTAGGTTTTGAAATTTCATTAGTTGACGAACAAAGTGAATTTCTATCTGGTATTATGAGTTGGGATATTACATACTCTCCCTCTTAAAATAATTTTGCCTCAAAATTCGCATTTCACTTTCGTTGTTTTCTAACTTCGCTTAATTCCTTCGTCAACTTCTAACTTCGCTCAATTCCTTCGTCAACTTCTAACTTCCACTACTACGGAAAACATATACAACAACAGTTGGAAAAAGGATAACATCACGCGTGACCTGTCGTTGTTACGTAGGGTGTGGTTGTATATGTGCTACTTACAATCACGGTCTTATGGTTGTTGTAGAAAACCTGAAAGCACGCAATATATGGACACAGCTGCTATAACTAACCGTTGTAATATATTAAAGGTCCCAGGTTCGATTCTCAGCAGCGCATCTTTTGGTGTAATATATTATTCTGGACATCGTTCACTATACAACCACGTTTATATATTACAACCGTCGTTAAATTATATTCTTTTTTTAAAATAATTTTTCTGCATTTTGAAATTTTTCCATTTTTTAACCTGTATTTTTTGAACCATTACAGAACAGAAACATCAATTGTATCATAATGAAGAATTGTATTGTATTACATCAAATCCATACATTGGATTAAGAACCAAACATTATATATATATATATATATATATATATATATATATATATATATATATATATATATATATATATATTACATTATAAGAAAAATGGCACAAAACAACCTACAAACATTATATAACATCACATAATTGTATCTTATAGTGTTTTGGTGTCTTGTTTATTAGTGTATTGACTTTAAACACCTACAATTTTAAATAATCATACTTGTTAGTAAATATACTCAGAAATAATGACTTACATTGATTAAATTATGAATAAAGAATAAAATATCAATTATTTGTTAATTTTCCCATATGCCTTCATTATGATCGATACGAATAGCATGCACATCATCTCTATCAACTTCATCATAAGTGGTAGGCACTTTTGTTGTGTAAGAAGGAGTAGAAGGAATATCAAAACTTTCATCACTACTACGAATGTCTTTTCCTCGGAGAACGGTTGACCATTTCCCCGATGTGTTTGAAGGGTCGGTCACATAGAAAACTTGTTTTGCTTATGAAGCCATGATGAATGGTTCAGTCATATAATTTGCCTTGCCAAGGTCAACCCAGGTGAATCCTAAGTCATCAGTTTGTACACCATTAATATTATTAGGAACCCACTTGCATTTAAATAAAGACACTCTGAAGATAACATAATCAATCTCCCAAATCTCCTCAATGACACCATAGAACACACTAGATACCAATATTGGATTCTTATCATTCGAACTAGAGAAATACATGGATTCGGCCTTAACCATAACCCCACTATTTTGCATTGTACTACGAACATCTTTTGATTTTGTATAAAAGGTATAATGACCAATGTCATATACAGTCCAAGTTATCACATTAAATTTTGGCATGAACGATAACCATTTAATTGTATCGGATGCACTATGATATTTTGGTATCCTTTTATTAAACCAATCTAGGAATTTCTTGTTATGTTTGGTCAACAACGACTTGCCACTCATTCATGGATTTTTTTTCTTCAAAAGTATTTTGTGAGTAGCCACGTAAGGTTGAACTTCTTCAAGATTATTCAATATATAGAAATGCACCTGAATAACTACACCCCGAGCCATTGAATTAACATTTAAACCTTGAATACCTCTACCTTTAGTGTCAGCATGATGAGACTTTGGAATTCCTATAGACTCTACTTTCGATAAATAGTTTGTACAAAACTCAATAGCTTCTTCTGTGATGTACCTTTCAAAAATCGAAGCTTTCGGTTGGTGATGATTCTTCGTATATCCTTTAAAGATCTCCATGTATCGCTCTATTGGATACATCCACCTTAAATAAACTGGACCACAAATTCTGATTTCTCTAGCTAGATGAACAAGTAAGTGAACCATAATGTCAAAAAATGATGGAGGAAAATACATCTCTAATTGACACAAGATTATGGCAACTTCATCTTCTAATTCATCTAATTTTTTGAAATCAAGAACTTTGTTACATATGGAATATAAGAACAAACATAATCTAGTGATAGTTACTCTCACATTTTTTGGTAGGATGCCACGGATAGCCACTGGTAGAAGTTGTTGTAACAAGACATGACAATCATGAGATTTCAAACCAATTAACTTGAGATCTTTCATTGATACACGTTTCTAGATGTTTGATGAGTAACCTTGGGGAACTTTGATACCATGAAAACACCATCAAAAACTTTTCTTTTCCTTTTTACATAGAGTGTAACAAGCCGGAGGCAAATAAGTTCTTTTCCCTTTTTCTATTAGAGCCAATTGTTTTCATATACCCATCGCCTTCATATCGAGACGAGATTGGTTACTATCTTTAGTCTTGCCTGGAATGTTTAGAAGTGTTCCAATCAAACTATCTTACATATTTTCTTCACATGCATCACATCAAAACAATGTCTTACATTAAGACTTGACCAATATGGATGACCAAAGAACACAAACCTTTTTTTCCATGTATTTTTCTCAACAACTTGCCTTTTTTCTTTTTATCTCTTTCCAAGGACGACATTAATGTGTTTCTGTCATGGATAAACTTCATCCTCGGTTAAAGGTTTATGAGTGATATCAAAATCCTGCTTTCCATTAAAAGCCTTCTGCAATCTACAATAAGAATAATCAGGTTTTAGAAATTTTCGATTCCCAAGGTAAACAGTCTTTTTTCCAAACTCAAGTTGGTGATAACATGTATCAGATTCATAAATAGAACACACTTTATGTCCTTTGACATTATATCCAGCCAAATTACCATATG
Organism: Lathyrus tuberosus; assembly: GCA_022829125.1. NCBI lineage: Eukaryota > Viridiplantae > Streptophyta > Magnoliopsida > Fabales > Fabaceae > Lathyrus > Lathyrus tuberosus. Next base: position 2,597,349 of record JALAZF010000545.1, read on the forward strand.
CAGGAAAGTCGTTGATTGTGCAAAATAACATTGTACACATCTTAAACTTTTCATCAGAATATGCTTCATCAACTTCAACGCCTTCCTCCCATAAAAGTCTTAGATCTTCAATTAATGGACTTAGATAAACATCTATGTCGTTTCCAGGTTGTCGTGGTCCAGAAATCGTCATACTTAACAACATATACTTACGTTTCATGCACAACCAAGGAGATAGGTTGTAAATCCCGAGAAGAACATGCCACAATGAATGGTTAGTACTCATATTACCAAAGGGGTTCATTCCATCGGTGTCAAGCCAAAGCCTAAGGTTTCTTGGCTCAGTGCCAAAATTCGAAAACAACGAATCAATTTTCTTCCATTACAAAGAATCAGCTACATGGCGTATGTTTCCATCATTTTTTTCATCTGCATGCCATCTAATATTCTTTGCGTCAACCACATTAGCAAAAAGTCTCTTGAATCTTGAAATTATTGGCAAGTACCATAACACTTTTAGCAGAAGGCCTCTTCCTACTAACATTGCCATTGTCATTGTCATTACCATTATTGTCATTCAACTTGTAATGTGACACCCCACATTCCGGACACTGATCAAAATTTGCATACTCTTTCCTGTATAATATGCAGTCATTAGGGCATGCATGTATTTTGATATACTTCAAACTCATTGGACACAATATCTTCTTGGAATCATAACAATAACCAGGAAAATTGTTATCTTCTGGTAGCATTTGTTTTAGCAAATGAAGCAATTCCGTGAAACTTTTATCCGACCACCCATTTTTTGCTTTCAGATTAAACAATTTTAAAACCGCAGACAATCGTGTAAAACTTGTGCGACTCTTATATAAAAGGGTGTCCTTATCACTACATAAAGTATCATAAACATGGGCTTTCTTAAAAGAAGATTCTCTAATATCACGAAACATATCTTCTAGATGGTCATCCATATATTCATCTTCATCAACTTCGTGACTTTGTGACGCAGGGTTTCGATTTTTTCCACCTCACCATGCCACGTCCATATTGTATAATTTTGACATATACCATCACAACATAGGTGATGGAATATCTCATCCTTTATACCTTTCTTTATATTCCCGCAATTAACACAAGGAAAATAAAAGATACCATTATTGTCAGGAAGATTTTGATCAGCGTATTCAATCAATTCAAGAACTCCTTTCTCATATACCAGACCTAATCTATCAGCTTTCATCCAACTATAATCCATAATAAATTCTGAAATTTATATCAAAACAATATTGTGGATAGCACAACAAAATCTAAACCTAAAGCATGTCGAAAAACTAAAGCATATTCAATACAATAATACAACTCCAAATCTTAAGCATATGGATAAAGCATATGAACTTTGAAAGAAATAGGCCACAAAATCCAACAACAAAACATAAAGCATATTCAGTATAATAATACAACTCTATATCTTAAACATATGGATAAAGCATATGAGCTTTGCAAGATACATACCACAAAATCAAACAAGAATGAAGATGGTGAAAATTATCAAGAATTAGGAAGATGAGGAAGAGAGTGAAGTTTGCACGAAATATACCGTACTTCAAAGAGACCAAGAATGAAGATAGTGAAGATTATCAAGAATGAAGATTCCAATGAACGAAGATTGTGAAGATGAAGATTTCGCTATCGCTATCGTTTTCGTTGGTTCGTTGGTTCGCTAGTTCGCTTAGGGTATGTTATGAAGGAAATAATGAATCTGTTTTATTTTAAATTTATCAGGAAAAACTTTAATCACAATTGATATTTACAACTGTAATGAAATGTAGATATTATTACAACGGTTGTAGACTAAAATCGTGGTTAAATTGTGTTTAATTTTTTATTTATTTCTGAAACTAAGTGACACGCACTTTTTGTAATAGGAAAAACGAAAAAAATGTAGTTACTAGGATTCGAAGCTTGTAACTATTACTTTATCACCACAGTTGTTTATATCAACCGTGATTAAATAACTTTCAAAAAATAAAAACTATATCAGGCGCATCTAGTTTGCGATATTACAACGGTGGAATGCATAACCGTACCAGAATTAGTGTTACCGAAGACGTATTTTGTAGTAGTGTTCGCTCAATTCCTTCGTCAACTTGAATCTTATCTGCTTTATTTCTAAATTTATGAGTGCCTTCACTTTAACCTTTCCTAATGATCATATTTTCCCATACGCCTTAAGGCAGAAAGTCTAACATTCATTATTGTCCTTCCATAAAATTCTTCTTTTCATCTCATTCATCTTGATTCGATGTGGTCTTGATCCCTAAAATCTACGTTATAGCTTATTGAAATACACAAAATACCTTTCTTCCACATGTGAAACACGTTCTTCCGTTCGATGGTGTTTCATCCTAGGTCTTCCATGATTACTTGCATGCTCTTGGTACAGACTTACGGCCGAGTAATCCAATGAAACTAATTCCACCGTCCACCTGCGAGAGTTCGATTTAAAGTCAGAGTTTGGGATTCAAACCTAAACCCTAAGAACACATTCTCAAAATCCAAACCTTCATCACTATATCAACCCTTAGAGTGTTTTTGGATAAGCTAATTGAAAATTTTTAAGGAATTCTAATTTCTAAGCAATTCAAATTATTTAATTGAAATTCATTCATTTTTAAATTCTTTTGTTTGGATGGAGTATTAAAATGATTCACTGTAAAAAATATTGGTCATTTTCATAAATTTTAAAACTTTTGGGCCAAATTTAAAATATAAAATATGGACCAATATGCAATTTATAAAAATTTGAAGAGATTAATTTGTAAATTTTAAAAATTATTAGGGACTTATTTGTAAATTTTTGAAAATTTTGGGTTTGTTTGAAGTTTTCATAAAATATGAGGATCATCTTGTAAAATTTGAAAAATTAATAATAAACAATTTAACATTCACATTATGTGAAGAGACAATTTCAAATTCTTTACTTTTTTGTTTTATTTGAAATTCCTTCAATTTAACTTGAATAAAATACTTCATAAATTTATATCATTTTAACAATTCTTCATTTTTTTTATCCAAACAATGAATTTTTGTCAAATCATTTTAAATTCCCTCAAAAAAATTACTTTTTCTCGTTAAAATATTTCATCCTAACACACGCTTAGAAATTTAATTTACAAGATTTTAAAACGCTAAAAATCACTTTTTTTTCATTTACGTGTGCTATAAATATTTACTTTATGAGAAATATTTGTATGAAAACCTATTTAAATTTATTTTCTTATAAACATTCAATAAGAAAGAAAAAATTATAAATTTATTTTAAATTTAATTTATTTTTTAATTGGATTCATGAGGTAATTGTAATTATGAAAGATTGAGAAAAAATATTTTTAATTTTTAATTAATAAAAAAATTATGTGTGTAAATCTTATTTTTTTTATGGTTGTTTCCATCTAAGTTTATTGAAGAGAAATCAAATTTACAAATTCAATCTAGTAAATTTGAGACATCACACGACCAACTCACATTTTGGGAAGTTAAGTTTGAAAATTTCAAAACAACTAGTATGATACCCGTGTGTTCGCACGGGTGCACGTCGGTGATGCGCATTTGTTCTCAGAATGTATTTGTTTTCATACTATATTTTTTTCATAATGTATTTGTTCTTAGAATGTATTTATTTATATTTAAAATTTGGAAAGAAAAAACAAAATATGATAAAAATTAGTAAATATCTTATTTACTAAAAATTAATATGATACCCATGCGTTCACACGGGTACCCGTCGGTGACGCGCATTTGTTTTCATTTAAAATTTGTAAAAAAAATACAATTAATAAAAATCAGTAAATATAAAAATATATAATTTATATTTAAAAAAAATAGAATCAATACCCATGTGATTACGCAATAGAATCAATAAAATTTATAAAAATATTTACGCAATGATTTAGTTTTATAAATATCAAATAATAACATAGTATTTGTAAATATTATTTTAATTTTATAAATAAATATTATTAATATAAATAAATATATTTTATGTAAGTATTATTACAAATATTTATTTCATGCGATACTCATATCAGTACCCGTGTGTTTGCCCGGGTATTGATTAACCTACAGCACTACCGTCGTAATTTATAAAAAAAAAAACTTTTTTTTCTCTTGAAGTTTAACACAAAATAATAAATTAAATTTTAGTTATTTATTACTTAATAAAAATAAAAATGATTTATAACTCTTTTGTTATAAAGTTTTGAAACTCTATAATTAGTGTCATATTAAAAAAAATTGAAACTCAATATCTCCTATTAATTATAAATGATTATCCATCCATTCAATTTTTAACTCTATATACAGTACATATTAAAAATTTGAAAACCATAATCTTTTACTAATTAATATAAATATTTATCTTGCAATCAAAATTATAGAGTATTTATTTCTTATTATTATTATTATTATTTTCCAATGTCTGACAATTCAATATCCTGTCTAATGATGTTTTTACTAAAAATTTGATGATATTAAAACATTAAGATTTGATTAAAAAACCATTAAGACTTTCTTATATATTAATTCCTTTTTAAATGTGAGAATTTTGAAAACTGCTCATAAAAAGTATTAGTCATAATATCATTTAATAGAAAATAAGAAATATATTATATGTATAAATAGAAAAAGAATTTCTTAAAAAGAGTATCATTATTTACCCAATAAATTACTGAATTAATTATAAAAATATTTACGCAATGATTTAGTTTTATAAATATTGTTCTGGACTGGACCAATGGTCAGGCATGGCCCAATCCACTTCTGCTCCAGAACGGCCCAATTGCCTAAGTCCAATCCACTAACGGGCAAAAGTTACCTTTCTGCCCCTCCAGCCGGGCAAGGACTGCATCGCTCCTCCCCGAAAAAGTTGCCCATTACGCACGGCTTCTCCACTCCTCGAACAGCTGAGGGCATGTGCCCGAAACTAGGCTTATGCCCGACATAACGGCTAGTTTTGGGCACCTTGTCCGACATAACAGCTAGTTTTGGGCAGTTACCTATTCTTCGGGAAAACGGTTATTTCGCCCCGAAAATAGGAATGTTGGCCACGCGCTGGGGGCACTATATAAACCCTCTCGCTTGAGAGGGTCAGGTATCCAATATTCACCCTACGAACTAATACTTCGTACTTGCCCCTTTCTCTGACCCTTTCTTACTTGAGCGTCGGAGTGCCTTGCAGGTACACCCCCTTCCTCCTCTCCATACGCCCAGCATCTCAGACGTTCTTGGTGGCCCACTTCAACAGGATCTGATCCAGCCTTCACGATCAGTGGCGCCGACTGTGGGGAACATTGTTCTCCCCATCTTTCTTTCCCCAAAAACCGAAGATCAAAGCAAATTTCAAGATCACCATCATGGCCTCTCAAGATAACGCCAAAGGTGCTCTCCAAACCGATGTCCTCCCCGTCAACAAGACTAACGTTGACGGCCCATCATCTCTTCTCCGAGATGCCCGTTTTCTGAGGGACGGGGCCACAACTTCTCCTTCCCCTACCCCTGCTGAGCGTAACAACGATCAGCCTTCGCTGGACATCCAACCCATTCCTGTTCCACCCAACACCGACCCAGCCGTGGCGGCCCTCTTGGAGGCGATCAACAAAACCAACACCCTGATCCTGCAGCAAAACAAAAGGATAGGGGCGTTAGAAGGGTCCAATCGTCCAAGATCCCCTCCTCCGAGGAGGAACCAACGACGATCAAGGAGCCCGCAACCCCGAACAAATATCGACTGAAGACTGAGCCAAGAACCTGACCCTCGCACCGTCAGGAAGCGTGACCAGGTTTCCCCGCATAACCAGCACTCTCCCGACCACAAAAGGACCCGAAAGAGCGAGCAGTCACCCCCGGTCAAGTCTAAAGACCGGGCCCGATCACCTTCTCCCCGAAGGAACCACTCACCTTCTCCCTGAAGGAACCGCTCACCTTCTCCCCGAAGGAACCGCCACCGTGAACGTACCCTTCGGTCCCCGTCATTCACCAGTTCCAGCAGCGACGATGAGCCTCGCGGCCCATTGTCCCAGGAAATCTTGGCTACCCATCTCCCTAAGGGCCTAAAGAAGCCCCCGTCACTGGGCACATACGACGAGACTACTGACCCTGACGAACACATCGAGAACATCGATGCGCTATTGGACTACCGTGGCGTACGGGGTGCCATCAAGACCTGGCTATTTCCGACCACGCTCCGAAAAAGGGCGATGACGTGGTACAAGCAGCTGCCCGAAGAGTCCATTACCTCATGGAGGCAACTGGGCAGAATGTTCTCACGGCATTTCACAGCTTCTCACCGTCACCCCCATGACTGAGGCCTCCCTTGGAGCCATAATCCAAGGAAAGGACGAACCACTCCGCGCATATATCGAGAGGTTCAACAAAGAAGTAGTACAGGTCCCTACAATGGACGAGATGAAAAAGTTTCTGCACGAGCAAGGACTCCGCCCGGGCTCCGAGTTTTCTAAGGCCGTCGGCCTCGCACTTCTGAGGAACCTAGAAGCCCTCCTTCTCAAAGCCCAATCGCACATTCAGTATGAAGAGAAGGTTGCGGCCATCAACGTCCGAGCATCACGCCATCAGGAGAACGCTCGAGCCTCTAAAGGCGAGGAAGCCTCAACATCTCGTCGAAGCGAAAGGAGGCGCGAGGACCGTCCTCGAGACTCCCGCGACAGGAAGGGACCCTACAGGCGATTCTAAGACTATACCCCCCTGACCGTCTCCAGGGAGAAGATACTGTCCGTGTGTGCGAATTCGGAATTCAAGCAGGCAGAGGTCCGCTTCCCCAAACAACTGCCGACCAAACCCAACGCCGACAAATTGAAGTACTGCTGTTTCCACAAGAGTCACGACCACTCTACTGAAGACTGCATCCATCTGAAGGATGCTATCGAGATACTGATCAGGGACGGCCACCTGAAACAGTTCGCGAAGAAGAAGGACACTCCTCAGCAGGACGCCCAGGAGTCCAAGAAAATAGAGGAAGAGGTACCCTCCTCGGAGGAGGCCAACATCCAGGTCGCTATGTCCATATCGCGACTAGAGGACTTCTACGTCTCGGACAAGCTCAGCGCCCCTGCTTATTTTGCGACCCACAGCCCGGGGGAGACGTTTCCCTCCGCCTTGGTTATCTCTGGCAGAGGCTTCAACAATGTCATGATGGGCTCCGTGAAACAAAAATTCGAGCATCTGATCAACACAAGCTCCAATAAGGTGACCACGCTCGATCAGGCCCAGAAGGGATCTATCCCCATCTCCTTCTATCGGGAAGAGCTCCTCGGGGGATCTCCAAACTCGAGCATACCTTTGCTCGTCAGAGCCCGAATGGCGAACTTCGACGTTCGCAGAATCCTCATCGACCAGGGCAGCTCGGTCGACATTATGTACTCCTAGATGTTTTCAACACTTCAGGTGGACGAATCACGCCTTACCCCCTATGTGGGGTCTGATTTACAGGGATTTAACGGATCAGTGACCAAGCCATGGGGATACGTCGAACTGATCGTAACCTTTGGATCAGCTGAGACGGCCAGATCCGTCAAAGTATAATTTCTGGTGATCGACTGCCCGTCGCTTTACCAGTGCATATTTGGAAGACCAACTCTGGCCGAGTTGGTAGTTGTGCCTTCAACAGTCCACCTCAAGATAAAGTATTGCACTTCAAAAGGGATGGTCGCCACCCTCCACGGCGACATCGAAGCTGTACAACGGTGTTTCGAAGCAGCCACAAAGGGGCTCAACGCCATTGCATCCAAGGCAAAGGTATCAAGCAAGCCAACCTTGCCCAGCAACTCCGAGGAAGCCAAGCCTCTGCCTCAGGTCAACTCCATCGACCTCGACAACCGCTTCCCCGAAGAAGACCAACAGGAGGACCGAGCAGCTTCAGCCAACTCGTCTACCTCGTCCAGCAGCAGCTCCCATTCGATGCGCCCAATCCCGGATGGCAACTTCGAGCTCGTTTTGTTCGGCGACAACCCTCAGCGAGGAGTGAAGATTGGAGCAGACCTGCCCGACATCGCGAGGAAGCAGCTCAAATCATGCCTCGGTGAGAACGCCGACCTCTTCGCTTGGATCGCCGCCGAGATGCTCGACTTGGACCCGTCCGTCGCCTGCCACCAACTGACAATTGACCCAGCCATCAAGGTCATAGCACAACGTAGGAGAAAGCAGTCTCCGGAGAAAATGAAGGCTGTAAAAAAAGCTGTAAGGGACCTCCTCGAGGCCAAATTTATCTCGGAGGCCAAGTACACCATTTGGCTATCCAAAGTTGTACTTGTAAAGAAATCTAATGGCAAATGGCGAATGTGCATTGATTACACCGATCTTAATAAGGCATGCCTGAAGGATGCCTATCCCCTCCCCAATATTGATAAACTTGTTGATAATTCTGGCGATTTTAAACTTTTATCATTCATGGATGCCTACTCAGGCTATAATCAAATTCCAATGGCGATGACCGACAAAAAATACACGGCCTTCATGACCGAATCGGACAATTATTACTACAACGTAATACCCTTTGGCCTGAAGAACGCCGGAGCGACCTATCAAAGAATGGTGAACAAGGTCTTCCGGGGAGATATAGGCGACATGCTCGAAGTCTATATGGACGACATGATCGTAAAATCCCACGAGGAAACCGATCACACTGTCCATTTAAGGAAGGTCTTCGAACAGACCAGAAAGTACAAAATGCGTTTTAACCCAGAGAAGTGCACGTTCGATGTCCGAGCAGGCAAATTCCTCGGCTTCTATTTAACGGAGCGAGGAATCGAAGCCAATCCTGATAAGTGTCGAGCATTCTTCGAGTTTCCAATGCCCAAGTCAAAGAAATTCATCCAGTCCCTCAACGGGATGCTCACGTCACTATCTCATTTCGTGGCCAAATTTGCCCTGCACGCCTTACCGTTCTTCAAACCCCTCCGCAAGGAGGCAGTGTTCGAATGGACCGAGGAATGCGACAAGGCTCTTCTCCATCTGAAATCGGCACTCTCTGAGCCACCGGTCCTCTCTCGCCCGGACAATGGCGAAACTTTGTACCTATACCTCGCCGTAACAACCGAAGTAGTGAGCGTCACTCTCATCCGGGAGACACCTGACGGACAGGAGCCCATATATTTCACGAGCAAAGCCCTGCAAGGACCAGAGTTAAGGTACCAACAGATAGAGAAAGTAGCATTGGCCCTCATCAACGCAGCCAGAAGATTAAGACACTACTTCCTAGCCCACACGATCGTGGCTCAAACAGATCTACCCATAAAGCAGCTGCTGGGACGACCAGATATGGTCGGTCGGATGCTCAAATGGTCGCTGGAACTATCCGAATTTGACATCCAATATGAAAGCAGGAAAGCCCTCAAGGCCCAGGCTCTGGCCGACTTCGTCGCAGAAATGACGTTCGCAGACTCCCCCGCGAGCGAAGCGCGCAAATAGACCATTTTTGTGGACGGTGCCTCCAGCTCGGCAGGAAGCGGTGCGGGCATCATACTGGAAAGCAACGAAGGAATCATCATTGAAGTGTCGCTCACCCTGTCTTTCCCAACCTCTAACAACCAGGCTGAGTACGAAGCCTTCCTCGCTGGGTTACGTCTAGCCGAGGACCTGGGCACAGAAGAAGTCATCATTTGCACAGATTCACAACTCATGGCCCTTCAGGTCCGAGGAGAATATCAAGCCAAAAACAACACCCTAACCAAATACTTAGCACTGGTCGAAAAGGAAATGATGAAGTTTGCAGCGGTGGAGGTAAGACATGTTCCCCGCGAACATAATGTCCGGGCAGACGTTTTATCCAAACTAGCCAGCACAAAGAAGAAAGGCGGAAACAAGTCCATCATACAGGAGGTACTTCCTCGACCCAGTATCGAGAGGGCCTCCCCAACCCTCGACGTACAGGTAATCGGCAACAACCACTGCTGGATGACCCCTGTCTACAACTATCTCGCTAAAGACGAACTTCCGTCCGACCCAAAAGAGGCCAGCGTAGTTAGGCGAAGAGCTTGCTCCTACGTCCTGGTCGAAGATAAACTCTACAGGCGAGTGCTCAAGTGTGTCGAGGAAGAAATGGTCGCACACATCTTGCGCGAAATCCACGAAGGAATCAACGCCCAATATCTCGGTGGAAGGTCCCTTGCCCGAAAGGCCCTCCAAGCAGGATATTACTGGCCGACCATGCAGCGCGACGCTAAAGAACACGTGAAGAAATGCGATAAATGCCAACGGCACGGAGACATGCACCTGGCTCCACCTAACGAGCTCAAGGCTATGTCCTCCCCGTGGCCATTTGCCTGGTGGGGCCTATACATCCTAGGACCCTTTGTAGTAGGATCAAATCAGAACAAATACCTAATAGTGGGCATAGAATATTTTACAAAATGGATAGAAGCGGATGCTCTGGCCAAAATAACTGCCCTCAATATACTACGCTTCTACAAACGAAACATCCTCACACGTTTTGGCATCCCCCAAGTGATAGTAACGGACAATGGGACGCAATTCACGGACAGGAGGTTTCAAGACTTCGTTGCCCAACTAGGCACGAAGCAACACTTCGCGTCCGTCGAGCACCCTCAAACAAATGGGTAGGCTGAAGCAGCTAACTGGGTCATCCTTCGAGGCCTCAAACGAAGGCTAGACGAAATAAAGAAGGCTTGGGTCGAGGAGCTGCACAGTGTGTTATGGGCATACCGCACAACTCCACACTCTGCAATCGGGGAAACACCTTTCCGTCTAGCATACGGGACTGAGGCTGTAATCCCCGTCGAAGTTCACGTACCCTCCAGGCGGACAGAGTCGCCCCTAGACGAGGAGATGAACGACGAATCATTAAGAGAAGAGCTCGACCTCGTCGAGGAAATCTGAACTGGGACAGCCCTCCGCGAAGCCTCACTAAAACAAAAAATTACCATCAGGCACAACGCCAAGGCGATACGACGAGAGTTCGATGTGGGAAGCCTTGTTCTAAAGAGAAACCACAAAGACTCTCGCGAGGGCAAACTAGCCGCCAACTGGGAAGGACCCTATCGTGTCCGAGCAAAAACGGAGAATGGGGCCTATTACCTAGAACATCTCAACAGGGAAGAACTTGCTCGACCATGGAATGCCAAAAAGCTAAAACAATACTATAACTAAGGCCCTAATTCTCGGTTCGACCCGTCGCAACGACGAACATCAGCTACCGACCACTATGCACGTCTAGGTACAAGCGTCACATACAAATAAAGCAGAACCCCACTCAGTAACGAGCCGAGTATCTGCTCGACAGCGGTCCTTCATCGAGCATCGCCGTCGTTAAAGTACCACGACTGGCAGAACCCCAGCTCGCGATGGGACGTTCACGCCGCGAACTCAGGCCTCAAACACGACCTGAGCTCCGCACACCCGCCAGGATATTCTCAGGCCGTTCAACTAGTACCCCTCACTGTCGAACACATCTACAACGAGCAATCCCCTGAAACTTCACATAAGTCAAATATTCCTTATCACGGGCAAGCATACATTCACAACGAGCATGAATACAACACTTAGCAGAAAATAAAAACAAGTAAAACCATGCGAATAACAGAATCGGTCACCAAGACCGGACACATAATTTAAGCATGAGAAACGGCCACTAGGACCGCGATTGTACTGGATTACATAGACCGGGGGCCACGCCCCCAAAATAGGTTACAACAAATACACGGCACGCAGGCCGGACAAATTACAATAATAAAAAGAAAACCCATCACTCATCCATCTGGTCGGCAGGCTCGGGCTGAGGCTCCTGGTTCTCTGCGGGCTGATCCTCGGCATTCTCTTCAAGAAGGGTGTCAGGCATAGCGATCCGACCATCTTCAACATGCGCCAGATAATGAGTACCCTCAGTAGAAATGTCAAGTCTGGGGTTCACCACCCGCAGTTGAGACACGACATTCTTGAAGGATTCGTCTGCAATGACGATATTATCATCCTCGGCCGCCAACATACGGGCAACTAGCTCGGACCTTGTCTTCAGTTCCTTCACATCCTCGGGTTCATCTTCGCCCGAGGCATTGACCGCTCTCAGCTGCTGGACCAGCTCCTCAACCGCCTTCTTCTCTGCCGCCAGCATAGAATTCTCCTTCTTCAGCCTGGCCACCTCCTCGTCAGCCTTCTTTCGGGCATCGTCAGCACTCTTCACCTCTTCCATGAGAGATGCCACAGTAGCCCGAGCAACCTGAGTTCAGACTCCGTTACAGAATCCCCTTCAGCATATATGGCCGCCATTTCCAGAACTCTGACCAGTGCAGAGGCATCCTGGGACACTAACGCCCTCTTGCTCGGGCGGTCCATGCTTTCCAGTCGAAGGGATTCTGCCCGCCGCACGATCAAGGAGTTCCCCTCAAAGAATCTTCTATCGAGTATGCAAGGGGGAAGCTCGAACCTCCCTTTCTCTAGGGCCCTGCTGAGATCCACGGTGCCGTTGGCCCTCGGCCGCTTGGTTCGTGAAGCCAAAGGCAAGGGAGATCCACGGGGAGTATGAGTGGGAGAAGAGGTCCCCGCAGCAGACTGAGCAGGAGTGGGAGCACGCGCATTGGCAAACCGAGACTTCGGAGGAGCCGTGTCGGGCTTGTTCCTCGCGAGAGCATTTTTCACCATCCTCTCATGGGCCTGAGGCATCTCACCTGCACAAATAGAACACGAGCATGTTAGACACGAGAAAAGAAAATAGTTCGGGCAAATTAAAATAACTAAGACTACCGAGTAGCTTCTGGGCTTCCGCAGGAGTCTTGCACTCCAGGAGTGCCTTGGTATTAATAAAGCAGTATTCAACCCTCTGACTACCATCCTCCTCGAAGATCGGTTCACCCTTCTTCGTCCAGCATTGAACGAGCAAGAAGGAGTTAACATACTTCACCAGCGTCTCATACGCAACGGCATCCTGCCCGTCTAACTCGTGCGGCTGAAGAACGTAATCGTCGGGCTTCTTGGTGAAATGGCCAGGTCCCTAGTGGATGAGGAACTTGTACACTCTCTCCCCGATAAACTTCTCAGCCTCGTCGCGTAGCTCGTTTCCCTCCTCGTCGACCTCGATCTCTCAAAGATAAGTATTGTCCTGGGCGGCTTTCGATACGGGCTCAATAATGTAGTACCTCTCCTTGAACGTCCGTATCGATTCAGAGAAAGGCTTGAATAGCTTGCGAGGTTGCTTCAACGAAACCCAACCGTACTTCCTCCCTGACAGTTGCCGTTGAAGGTGGAAGTCTGTGAAGAACAAGGGAAGAGTAGCCCATATCTTCAAAAAATCACAGGTCGGCTCAAACGCCCGTATAAAGGACAGTGAGTTCGGGTGCAGCTACGTAGGGGCCAACTTCAAGTGCACAAACACTGATTGCTAAAAATCAGTGAACGACAATCTCAACCCCAGATCTTTAAAGGCATATTCTGTAGAAGCAAGCTTCACTCATATTGAGTTTTGATGAAGACAACGCAACAAGCTCTCTACAAAGATAATATGCAAAAAGAAAGAGAATCAAGCTACATGAAGTACAAGAAGTTCAAGTTCAAGAAGATATCCTAAGTACTATCAAGTTGAATCAATTAGCTTCAAGTGTTCAAGTATCATGAAGATCAAAGGTTGAACAAAGGTATATCAATGTCATTTAAAATGCTTATACAAGTGTTCAAAAGTGTCTCAAGCATATAATATATATTGATAAAATAGTTCTCAAAATATTTCTTTAATTGGAAAAATTATTTTTCATTTTTGAACCATATTAAATCACTTTCAAATATAATCTATTGACTTGGGTAAATCAATAGATATTGTATAAAATTGGTTCAAATATTTAGACAAATTTTTTAATTATTTAATTTATTTAAACATTCAGTTTTTGGTAAATTATGGCGTTTTTAACTGTCGTAACAGCACCAGAAACCGCCATAATTCACACCGTTCTGAACCAGTATTTTATATTTTAAATTTCAAAATTATTTGGTAAATTGTAGCGTTTTGAAACGACGTAACAGACCAAACAACCGCCACAATTTACAACGTACTGGAACAGTGTTTTTTATTTAAAATTGAAAAATGTTTTGTTTGAATGCACCTTTTCATTATATCTTTTCATGGCATCTCTTACATCATTTATCTTATTAAATTCAGAATTTTTCTAACCATTGCCATGACTTTTGAATGGTTGCTTTCATCAATATAAATACATGTCATTTTCAGATTAAAACTGACCTCCTAGAAATTTCATAATAAAAAATCCACTCATTCTTTTCATCTTTCAGTTATTCTTCAAGTGTTCATTCAAACATATTTTTGAGAGAAACCTTTGCATAAATTTCACACATTATCATTGTTTCATCTCATTTTATTCAAGAACACTTGTATATTTCATTTGAGTGATATTTATTTCAAGGAGAAGATCGATCATCAAGATTGATAATATCATATTCTCAAGACATCTACTTCTTATCAAGATTACTTTTTGTATTACCTTGTTGTCCAGGACTGTTGGAAACAAGTGAGTGTTTTTGAAGAGGATTGTTCTTCATACACTTATTTACCTATAGGTTAGATAGTAAGCATCACCATTGGTGTGATTAGGCTGTACAATAATTCTAAACTATAGTGAACTCTCTTTCGTGTAGTAAGCATCATCATTTTTCCTTTCCGCACTTTACTTTCAAGCACTTATCATAAAACGGAAAAATAACCAAGAACCGGTAAAAAGATCAAAGAAATTTTTAAGAACCTAATTCACCCCCCCCCCCTCTTAGGCGCATTTACACTTACATATTCGTACATAGTGAAGCGATCCCCGAAATCCGTGCAGACCCGATCATCCTCGGAGGGAAAGTGCACCTTCCACTCCCCCTCTGGCCCAACTTTCGTAAAAACATCCCCTAAATACGTGGTAAAGGTAGACCCGTGCTGGCTGGTTCAGCCACCTCCCACTCCTCCACAGAATCCTCGACGACATCCTCTTCCATATCTTCCATTTCCTCTTCTTCCCCGGCCTCGCTGGGGATACTTGAAGTCGTCGAACTACTGTTGTCCGAGGAACCTGCCTCTTCCTCGGACGAGTCTAAGATAATTTCTCCATCTGGCCCCGTCGCCATATCGATCACCTAAAAAGCAGAGAAAAAAGTGAATTCGACAATAGATCAAATCCACCCTTCCACTGCTAGTCAAGTGAAAGGGCGCGCAAAGGGCTGAGGACAACGTCCCCGGCCTAAGCCCTAACATCAAAAGAAAAACTCAGAAACCTCCCCGCGAAGAGACGCTCGAGACAAGTCATCCCCAGGCGAGGAGCTTCCCCGCGCTCATACCCAGTTTCCGCTTGAAACTTCGCTGGAAACCGCAAAGCTTTACCGGAATCTGGGAGTATTCGACCGGATAATTCATCACCAACCCAGAAGATGAAAAATCACGACGGTTACACATGCATCATCGTTGCAACGAAGCCGTGAACCGCCCTCCCACTAAAACATACTAAAAAGTCCGGCGACGCATCAGAAGTGGAAAATGGCATAACCACCATCCACCACAAACAATCACCGGAAATCAGTCTATTTCATCTCCTAAACCTAAACCTAACCACATGCAAGACTACAAACAACCGTCAAAATGGGTAAAAGATCACAGAATAAGCAAACTTACTTGATTTAGAAGATGAAAAACGGTTCCCCGGAAGTTGATGCGGTGGCCGGAATAGCAGACGACGGTGACGGGCAGGAATTCTGAAGAAGACGAAGAGAAATCAGAGCGAAAAAGTTCAAAATGGAACGAGTTTCCCCCTTTTATACAGAGGGGCACATGCGGTGGCACGCGCTCGTATGTCATGATGGCTATTAACTAGCCATCATTGCCTAGTAACCGCTACACGGAGCTCTAGGCACACGTGGCGCCCTAACGTTACCAATTCTGACAACCGTTAGTATCCCCGCACGACGGGAAACACGGTCACGGTCATGAATGCCACGGACACCAGGGATCACGGACACCACGAGACCCTTCCCCATCACCAAACGACGACTTCATGCTAGCTCCCCAGAGCAAAGCTGTCCTTAAGTCATCACTCTCAGACTCGGGAGCAACGACTTGGGGGGCTCCTGTTTTGGATTGGACCAATGGCCAGGCATGGCACAATCCACTTCTGCTCCAGAACGACCCAATTGCCTAAGTCCAATCCACTAACGGGCAAAAGTTACCTTTCTGCCCCTCCAGTCGGGCAAGGACTGCATCGCTCCTCCCCGGAAAAGCTGCCCGTTACGCACGGCTTCTCCACTCCTCGAACAGTTGAGGGCATGTGCCCGAAACTAGGCTTATGCCCGACATAACGGCTAGTTTTAGGCACCTTGCCCGACATAACGGCTAGTTTTGGGCAGTTACCTATTCTTCAGGAAAACGGTTATTTCGCCCCGAAAATAGGACCGTTGGTCACGCGCTGGGGGCACTATATAAACCCTCTCGCTTGAGAGGGTCAGGTATCCAATATTCACCCTACGAACTAATACTTTGTACTTGCCCCTTTTCTCTGACCCTTTCTTACTTGAGCGTCGGAGTGCCTTGCAGGTACACCCCCTCCTCCTCTCCATACGCCCAGCATCTCAGACGTTCTTGGTGGCCCACTTCAACAGGATCTGATCCAGCCTTCACGATCAAATATCAAATAATAACATAGTATTTGTAAATATTATTTTAATTTTATAAATAAATATTATTAATATAAATAAATATATCTTATGTAAGTATTATTACAAATATTTATTTCATGCGATACCCATATCAGTACCCATGTGATTGCCCGAGTACTGATGTGTTATGCAGATTTGTTTTTATTTTTTTAATTAGAATTAATAAAAATTAATAAATACAAAAAAAAATATTTTTCGTTTTAGTTGAATCACATGTTTCCGTTGATCGCATATTTAATGTAGTTTCTATTTCCTTTTTCAAAATTTTCAGACCTTTTACTTCAACATGGGAACTACAATTATGGAGCTGTTGGAGAAGCTCTGAACGATTCAATTACCATTGCCAGGCTGGAATTGATTCAGTTAGTTTGTAAACTTTAAAGTTAGTTATGATGAGCGGGGAGTTAGTGACTGTTATATTTAGTTGGAACTGTTAGTGTAAATAGTAAGTTGTTAGTTGTACTTCAGATAGTGAAAAATCAAAGGAGTTAGTTGTTGAAATTAGTAATCTATTGTTAATTTTCTGTTAAGTATTAGTCATAATAACATTTAATAGAAAATAAGAAATATATTATATATATAAAAAAAAGAATTTCTTAAAAAAATTATCATTATTTACCCAATAAATTACTCAATTAATGATAAGGATATAGTAAATTTAAATTACTACTACTATTATTTAATATGATATTAAAAAAATAGTTTGTTATAACTTTAAAACAATAAATTACTATTATAATATATATTTTTCTTTTTTACATCAATGAAAAATATTTTTGAAATCATTATTTTAATGGTAAAAACTTCAATTAATGAAGAAAATTTGGTGCATAAATCAATTAATAATTAAATATAATATATATTTTTCTTATTTACATCAATGAAAAATATTTCTTAAATCATTATTTTAATGGTATAAACTTCAATTAGTGAAGAAAATTTGGTGCATAAATCAATTTGAATTTATTATTTTTTATTTAAATCAAGGATAGTTTAAATATTTTATTTTAGATTGATGCATTTACATAAAAATAGTTTGAATAATTAATTTTAATTAAAGATTATATCTAAGACCAAAATTACAAATTCTAACTTTTATTTAAAATTATGAGCCTTGTTATTTCATTTTTTATTTTAAAAAAAAAGATTTTATAGTGTTACATATTTTTTTGTTAAAAAAATATTTACAATTTTTTAAAAAAATAATTCAAATAAAAAAATATTTAAATAATTTTTCATAAAATGTTATTTTAGATCGATATTTCATCTTATTATTATAATTTTTTAAAATATTAAAATTTAAAAAAGAATTTAAATTTGAAGCTATTTCAAATAGTTTTGATAAAAATTAATTTAAAATACTTGTTTTTTAATAAACATTATGTGATTTAAACTATTTTAATATTTAATAATGTATATTTATGTTATTGAATGTCAAAATTAATCTTCTAAATTATAAAAAATAAGTTAATTTTTTTTTTAAAAACTATTTTGACAAAAAATTTATAAAAATAATTTTTGAAAATATAAAAAATATATATATTTTAAAGTTAAAACAAATTAGTCCTAATTATAAAGATAAAATCAATTTCAATTAACATCATTTAAATATATTAAAATTAATTTTTAGTGTTTGAAATTTTTCTGCATCTCACTATTGTGAAACCAAAAGTACTAATAAAATTAACCTAAATGAAATTAAATCATACTACTTAGTTATAATTATAATTATAATAATTATTATTATTAAATTTTATTGGTTCATTGATCACGCGTTGGCACAAGAAGGCACATGTCCAAAAAATTAGTTATGAATTAGTAATGGAAAAGAAACTAATGAATATTATATTGTAATATATTTTCATATCAAAATGTGATGCATAGCAGTTGTCTTGCGCATGGAAAAATTTGTGCAAGTAACCATAACACTTGATGATGTGGCTAAGCCAAATGAAACGAATACTAAGAAATCATCCACGTGGCGCTGTCTGGGACCAGAGGGGCATTTTGGTATTTTTGGTAGGCATCTATTTTCTTATATGTAAGATGTGATGCATAGCAGTTGTGTTGCGCATGGAAAAATTTGTGCAAGTAACCATAACACTTGATGATGTGGCTAAGCCAAATGAACAACGAATTTGACTCCGTATATTCATGTTAAAATTATTTTAAGATGACTTATATATTTGAAATTATATAATAATAATTGAATCAACAAAGTATGTTTTAAGAATTTGTGGGTTTTTTTATTGAAGTGATATACAATTTTACTTGTGTAGTGCAATTGGTTGTAATTATTAGTTTGGTCCTCCTAACTACAATGTAAATTTAAATTGAAGAAGACAGTGTAAAAAGTAAATGTAATAAAGCAATCCAAGTTGTAGAAGATAAAAAGTTGATTTCCAGAAACATTGCAAAGACACAATACATAGTAAATAACTGAATTGAAATAGAAATAAATGTTGTATAGTTAATCAGTAAATCTAAAACTCTTTCTTCTTTGTCGAAGTGCATGAGCGTCACGTACCCTAAGAAGAAAACCAGTTAATCAATATTGTCAACATGAAAATATAAGCGACTGTGGCAGGACATATGCCATGATGTATTGTGGGATAATGTATAACCCACTTCATCCGCATGAGGATAATGTGTGTGTTAACATCAACAGAAAAAATAAACAGACAGTGACATCAAAATAAAATGGTGTGTTGTTGATGTAACCCAGCCTAAGGGTAAGCTGTATTTAGCATTGACAAAGCCAACAAAGGTGATGCAATATAAGAACGGGCAAAAACATGCAGGGAAAACGAAGTTGTACCGGGGGAGCTGCAGAGGTGGTTGAAACCGGGGACCCTGTTGGTGCGGTTGGCAGTGCTCGTAATTCGGAAGTGGTTGAACCTCCGCAGGTGGTTGGTTGTCAGTAGCGGGTTCATTCTGGACAGCAGCTTCGACTTGTTGTTGGGTCTGTTAATGTTAAGAACATTATAATTTTTAATCACAATGAAAGAATAAGGGAGAGATATTTTTAGTGATAAAAAAATGCAGCAGTAAATGTATACGGCAAACCTGTAGAAGTAGTTGGCCGTCGGGAGGATGATGGAGACCCTCTGGTCGTTGCAATTCCGGAGAAGGTTGCAGGTCAGGCGGTGTGTGGACATCAGTAGGGTCAGGAGCATTGCGTTTTTGGTTGGATGCCATAGAAAAACTTGTGTGTTTCTGAAGTTTGGTGTCTGTTGTAGAGAATAGGAGGCATGATTAAATAATGAGGCTTGTGACTATGCAGCTTCCCCCTACATTGGAAATGGAAATGCATTAATACTTTAGAAACTGTAAAGTTGGAATATTGAGAGGCAAAATAATAATAAGTGGTGATGGTAAAGTGTACCATTTAGTTGCAAATACGGTGTATAATGTTATTGGTCATTAAAGGAAAAGAGAAGTATCCATGAAAAATATTTTGGATACAAAATTTGAGATATAAATAACAATTAAGAAAAGAAAACAAAAACATTTTCGTTGACTTACATGAAATGGATAATTTCCAAGTTCTCAAATGAATCTGGAATTGGACCAGTCAAACTATTGGAGCTCAACTATCTGAAAGAAAAAGATGAGGATTATTATGATAAAGAAACTATAGAACATGATGATTTTGTATTTTTCCATTTGTAACAATTTTAGTTCAATAGTCTTAAAAATTGGAATTACAGATCATTGCAATTAATAATGATACAAATTGAAATAACTCTTAAGATTAGACATATATATAAAATAAAAAGACTAAAAGAAAGAGATCTTACAAATCCTCAAACTCTTTCAAATTTCCAAGCCTGGGAATGGTCATTTGGTTGTTGTGTTGGTGCTGATATGTCTGCATTCAGAATCAATAGTTTCATTTCAACCACAAGTCAGACATTTATAGAAATAAACCTTTAGGAATACCCAATTAAACAGAAACAAAGATCGTAATGCAATTATTCTGAACAACGGGATAAATCACTTAAAAGAAGAAGTCTAAAACTGATACAGTCAATGGCATAGAGTATATGAAAAGGTGAGGACGGTCAATGGCAGAAATTCGTTACTTTATCAACTGACACATCACAGTGATCATGTAGAAAAAGAATAACACATTTAGAATAGAATAAATGTAGTAAACATACTTTTCCTTGTGTTTCACTATATAACATTATCTACAATGAATCTGTTGGCGTTCATCTGAGAATTACAACATCATTGTCCAACCACAATTAATACGGAAACAGATTGATAAGAGGAGTAAATACCTTCACATGAGCAAACACTATTTCCACGTCAGGGAATTCTTCTTCAAGTCCAGTAAGAAACACAAATGTTGAGAATTCTAAATAAATGTCATAACAGAGGCACATTAATATTCTTATCGGCACAATTTTTTTGTGTGATTCGACAACAATGATAAGACTTAGATGATAAGTTTAGAGAGAATCACCTTTAATACCTGGATCTATATTCAGAAATGATCAGTTGAGATCAGTGTTGGAATTCTTCCAATAACCCTGTAAACCAACTTCTACCAAGTCACTTAACGGCAAACGATCACTGAAGGTGAAAATATTTCCAGCGTGTAAAACAACTTCTGTCGCGCGCTCATCAGTCTTCACAATAGCATCGACATTTTCACCGTATTATGAAAGTTGGTAATTCAAAAGTAAAAGGAAATAAATATGCTTGCCATGCAACTAAAAGGGCCATTATTGATGAAAATAAAATATGCACTATCAACCAATGTAAAAGGAAGCATACCACATCTATTTCATTGTAAGTCTTCTTGAAGGACACAAGCCCTGCACAAATATAACAATTTGGTAACATGTCAAAAAAGAATAATTGTATTTATAACAGATACCTCACAAATATTGGACAACCTTCCTGAACCCCATTTCAAATTGGCAAAACTGATAAACATCAAAAACACAACGCAGGCATAATGGATGTTGAACAACTTATTCAATTTCATCATAAGAGAGAAAGTTCAAATATTCAATATTTTCTCTTATTAGTTCCTACTTCCTGTTTACAACTTCAGTAATAACTACAGATGAAACTATGCTAATCTTTAGGAGCTTAACCACCAGACAAAACTACGCTAATCTTCAACTTTTGATTATGCAGCACAGTATCAGAACGACTCGGCACCAGCATCGCTGACGGTTGCCCGAACAGGTTTGGAGACAGCTTTGTTATCTCATATGCAGAAATGATACAATAAAAAAAAGACAATGAAGTCAAGAATTTGACAAAAAAATGAAAATTGATGGATGAGAGGGAAAGTGGTTAAGACATGAAGACCAATAATTTCAGCAGCAGAGCTTTGAAAACACACATTTGTGGACCTCCACACCCACAAAGACTTTGAATCCATCTCTAGTGAAGCACCTTCTACTAGTATATCACCTTCGCATTAAAAATCATAAAAATTACATGGGATCCAGAACATGTGCAGAGGTAGATGGACAGAAAAGTTCACAGGATTTATCAAAATTGAAGCAGCTGGTAGTACGGATAGACATCTGCATTAGTGTTCACAAAACTGTAAAGTTCTGATAATTATCAAAATTGAATCATCTGAATAGAACGACTCGGCACTATAATGCATATTTGTTGGTATAATGCAACATTAAAATTCTTTTCAAACGTAAAATTAAAAATAAAAAAATAGTAAATAGTTTCAAATCCGACTCTGAGAGATGTAATGATCTCATCGTAGGGAATTGCTAGTTGATGTATTTATGAATATAATTCATATTGTTAGGTCTGTATTCAATGTACAACTCCAAAAATTATAAGTGGTTTAGAGTATGTATGGATATTAGCTGGCTTATATGATCATAAGTGACATTTATCAATTTCAAGTCTTTATTAGTTAAATAATCCTTAATGATATATATTAGAATGTAGTCAATTTTACTGATATGGATAGGTTTGAGATTAGTAATATGTTGTCATAGTAATAGGATACATTTCTCTGCATTTATACTCAGGTTGCACACCTTTGGAATTTAAATACTTTAATTGAAGCCAAGTGGTTGCAGCTATCCGCATAAGTTTTTGTATTCTTTACACAAATATAAATATACATTGCTATTAGACTATAGAAACAAACAACATCTAAACGACATCACCAAAATAATAAACTTCCAAGCATTCTAAGAATCAACAAATTTTAACTAAAATATGCTTATTTAATGTACTTTACCTGATACAATATCGTTCTCCTCTTCACGGTTCCAACATATTCCTCAAGATATTCCTGCACATCATGAATACAATTTCTTTTTTGATATTCATCTTAAAGACAACTTTAGGATAGATTTTTAGGCTGTTCTTAACTGTAGTTCAGACTTCAGAGATGATCTAAGACCGGAAAAGCAAGATAACCTCCTCAACTTAATGTTAATTCATTACAAAATTCTAACTCTCTTATATAGTACAATACATGAATACAACCTGAGTGAATCAATTTTTTTTTAAATCGTTACTTTTACAATAGTTTTAAATAGCTGGGGAGAGGGGTTAAAGACACAAACTTTATTATATGTCAGCAGTAGGTAATAAAAAAAACCAAGAACATGCGTACTTGTGAATAGTGGGTGTCCAAGTCAACTTCAGCCCTTTGCTCAAGACTCTTTGCCTTCAAGAAACGGTAAGCAACTGAGAATGTTCGTCGATCAAGCTGTAAAAAATAGAACAAAAACCTCTTATAAGGACCTGATGCAGATTCCAAACTGGTATAAAGGCCTATAATATTTTATAGGCAACAATGTACATGTATAATTCCAACAATTATATATCTAATTGCAAATACAATCCTGTTAATTTTGTATTAAAAATTGAAATAACTACAAATACAATCCTGTTAATTTTGTATTAAAAATTTAAATAACTGCAAGCAGCTGAAACTTGGTTTAAAGAATTGCAATTACATTATTTTACTCCCAATGATTCGTTTTGTTATTTCTTTTGTTGTTGAGGTTGAAGAAATTTGTCATGGTTTATCTACACTTTTCCTTCAATTATTAAGATGACAATTGAAGAAATAAAATAGGATGATCCTAACGGCTAGAAATTAATCCAACCAACATTAAAAATGTCTAATGTAGCATATTCTGATTGATCATATGCTTTTTAACCTTACAAATTAGCAAGTTATCTTCTCAAACTAATTTGAAAGCAGCATAATTGCATCAGGTTCCAAACTAAGCACACTAAATACCTAAAGTTTGCAACGTTTTCATAGGTTCCAAACTAAGCACACTAAACATCTAAAGTCTGCAAATTTTTCATTGGTTCCAAACTAAGCACACTAAACATCTAAAGTCTGCAAAATTTTCATAGGTTCCAAACTAAGCACACTAAACATGTAAAGTCTGCAAATTTTTCATGTAAATTTCTAAAAAAGGATCACCTAAAACCAACACTAAGAAATTCCATTTACTACATATTCAAGTCCACTCATCCTGAACCATTGCTGCTAATTTACAAGCTATCATAGCCCCTGTTTCATTAGGCAACAAACATAATTAAAATTAAACACTAATAAATAAACTCAGCCTAACCAATTGAAAAACAGAAGAAAATACTCACCCATTGAATGGCAAAAAACCAGGTTCGGAAACAGCTTTGCAATCTCATCTGCAGAAATGATACAATAAAAAAAAGACAATGAACTTAACGACTATATAATATCAAAATTAAATCCAACTAATTGAAATTCCAAATTAAAAACTAACCAACTTGAATTGTGCTAAACTAATTCAACTAGGATTCTGCAGGAACTGACATTATTTCGACTTAACTTTGATTTAACGTTGTGGATTGCAATAACCAAAACTCAAGCATGAAAGTTAACAGAAAATTAACAATAGATTACTAATTTCAACAACTAACTCCTTTGAGTTTTCACTATTTGAAGTACAACTAACAACTTACTATTTACACTAACAGTTCCAACTAAACATAACAGTCACTAACTCTCCGCTCATCATAACTAACTTTAAAGTTTACAAACTAACTGAATCAATTCCAGCCTGGCAATGGTAATTGAATCATTTAGAGCTTCTCCAGCAGCTCCATAATTGTAGTTCCCATGTTGAAGTAAAAGGTCTAAAATTTTGAAAAAGGAAATAGAAACTACATTAAATATGCGGTCAACGGAAACACGTGATTCAACTAAAACGAAAAATAAAAAACGAAAATGGATTACCCGTAATGCAGAAACTTAAAACAATTGACTAACAACCATGGAGCTGCAAAAGGAACAGTTGATGATTCATTCACCAAGGGTAACAACCATGACATGCGATTTAGTGATATCTTACCTAAAGATAAACAACCATGAATGTGACATTAGATCAAACACGTTCAGGGCACTCTCAAAACTAATTTGAAAAGATATCTAATAATAGTAGTAATAATAACAACAACAACAACAGCAACAACAAGTGAAGTGTGACAATGGTTTCAAAAAATTTCATGCTCAATATCATCTTGTTAGTGACACAATGGAAATGATATTGTCCTGCACATGGCTGCATTAGTAAAGTATTGGAGTGTGCAGTTTAATTTGTATAGAATCAGAGAAATAAATCAACAAAAAAAGCACATAATTATATCAATGGCAAGTGATAACAAACCAATAACTAAGTCAAGCTCAAACTAAGTCATCCAAAAGCCGATGAATGGTTCTATAGTACTCACCTTGTAACTGTCATCTAGCACTGACCTTTGGGATTCCATGATTAACCAAACCAGAAGCTATTGCCGCCTGAGCAGTACCTCCTTCTCCATATGTCATCCACTTGTACCTTAGAATTACAGGGTGAAAGGAAATGATGAGAATGATGTAAAAGTAATATGAATGAAAAAAAAACAAAGATGGAACTGAAAGCTTATTAGAGCTGCTTACTCCCCAACTGTTCCATCGACACAGACACGAGTTCCCAAATATTTGTAGTCCCGATAAGTGCCAACGGAGCGCTTGTTATTATATAGTTTAACAAAATCCATATCAATTTTTAAATCATGAAATATAATTTCTCAGTGAAGTAATGCTTATTAAGATTACACATTAACCTCATGAAGTTTAAATAAAGTTTTGAAGAGAAAAAGGAGTAATGCTCACACAAAATCTATCATGTAGTGTGCCAATATCAGGATTATCAGAGAACCTGTCAATCAGCTTCAGAGGAGAACGTGCGGATCTGCCAAACCATATTAAGTAGGATTACACACTTGGCCCTAGAAATATGTATAACAATTCAGATCATGAATATGGAAGAGTAATACATGTACACATTCCATTTGCCTGTCCACAGTTTCTCAGTCAGTACAACACTATACCCTTACTCTGTTTAGAACCCTAGTTGGTCCAATCGCACCATTCAAGCATCCGACAAGAAATCTCGTGATAACAACCATCCAAAAACTTGTGCTAAGGCCAAATAGTGTGTTGAAAATGAAATTGAAAAACAAATAAGCATTAGTGATTATAGAAAACAACACATTCATATGCTACAGAAAATATCAAACTTGCCAAGAAATATTGTAAACTCACCATGAAATAAAGGAATGGAAAGAGTGATGATGCTGGAAGTGGTGAACATGAAAAAACACTTAGATCAGATGATAACTAACACTAAAAAGTGTTAGAATTGAAAATATGAAATAATGAGAACTCTAAATAGATGTATAAATCCATGGAAGATATCTGAGAATTGTTCTCCAAAAAATCTTGTTCTTTTAGTCTCTTTCTCTCTGGTTCCAATCCTAAATGCAGTGCAAATCAACACCACCATCACTTCCATCAACGTGAAGAACAGAACCCAGAGCAAATCCAACAACATGAACTAAATCCCAATAAAATAGAAAAGTCACAACACATAAAAACCCTAAAAAAGAATAAAAACAATATTGTGATTATGATGATACACGCAACCAAATTTGAAGGGGGAAAAAGAGGAGGTTCAGATCGGTCATGGCTCAGAATAATCACCGGAGGCCGCCGCAAACCAAAGTCAGCCAATAATTCATCACCCAAAAACACAATTATCGTCGTTTGTGCCTCAACTCTAACCACCATACCCCATGAAAACGCAGATATGTTACTGAAATGCAAAGACATGATAGATTCAGAAAGAAGATGAAGAAAGTTGAAATAATGAAGATGCAATGCAGATTAGGGTTCAAAGGAGAGAAGAAGATAGAGAAAGTTAAGAGAATAGATGAAATACAATCAGAAAGAGAAAGAGAAGTTAGAAGGGAAAAAGTTTGGAAATGGACGAAACAAACACGTAGAAGATGGTAAAAACCACAACGTGGAAGGTTGAATGAGCAAAGGCGCAATATAATCTTTTTCGTAGTCATTTATTTTCTTATACGTAAGATATTTAAAAATTTGGGGCATTGGTTTGTTAAAAAAAAATAGTGATGGTGCACGGTGCACCACGTTGCTTAACATAAACAGTTTCGCTGTTTTGACGTATCCGTCCAAATAAACACAAACAGAAGGAACATCGAGGAAGAACAAGCCTCACGAAGCCCCGTTTCCGCAACCACCACCTCCATGGCTTTTCTAACTCGAACATCCTCGCGATTTTCTCACCTTGCAACACCACAACGTGTAGCTTCTCTCCACACAACCCTACCTTCGCTATCTACAACCTCGCCTACACCTTATGCTCCACCGCCTCCCCCATCGGCTTCCTCTCCCGCCGGACTCTCAAAGTCGGGGGAGTACGTGATCTCAAAGGTTGATGATCTCATGAATTGGGCTCGTCGCGGTTCCCTCTGGCCTATGACCTTTGGGCTCGCTTGTTGTGCTGTTGAAATGATGCATACCGGTGCCGCTCGTTACGATCTGGATCGATTTGGGATTATTTTCAGACCTAGTCCTCGCCAATCTGATTGTATGATTGTTGCTGGTACTCTTACCAACAAAATGGCGCCCGCTCTTCGCAAGTACTTTTCTTCCCCTTTTTCTAGGGTTTTTACGTTCCTGTTTGTTCTTATATCATACACGTTTTCACCTTATTCCTTTCATATTATCTTTACTATTCGCACGATTCCTATTAGTATGCCCCTATACAAGCGTTGATTTGCTTATTTTGTTTCAATTGTGTGTTCTATATCTATGATGAAGATTTTTCAAATTCAACAAAAGTGGCATATTTGTTGTTTCTCCATATCTATTAAATTGAGTATTTCCGAGCCTTAGTTGCCTTCTTGATTTAGGTCTTGTTTGGATATACACATAATTAAATGCTTGTTTAATAAATGTTTATGTATATGTTATTTCTAAGACAAAAGATAAAATAAAGTCAAAGTGTTATGGAAATAAGCTGAAAACGGCTTTTGATAGCTGGTTTTGTAAGCTCTACTAAACAATTTTACTAGTGTTTATGCCAGTAGATATCTCAAATAGGATTTAATTGCATCAAATTATACTTTGTTTCGTTTGTTTTGATTATCTTATCATAGGTTACTTCAGTATATTCCACCTGTAGGGAACTAGTCGCTAGGGGAAAGGATTTATTGAAGAAATCTCCTGAACTTTATTTTTCTGCTGCTTTTGATCTTGGCCTAGTATCAAATAGTAGTATTTTTAAAATATCGATGATAAGCACCAAACAGAAAAACATGAAGACACGCACTGTAGTCTGCAGACTCTTTGAATAGTCTCCTTACCTTTCTAATCCATATTCAGACTTTGATTGTCCTCTCCTCTTCCTTTCATCTCTTATTCTATTTCACTATTAGAAGTAGGTTTCTTTACATAACAAGTGTGCAGGTCCTTGAAATTGTTATGCACTCCCCTATTAGAAGTAATTTCTTTTCTCATTGCTCCTCTATGAGCTTCTAATTCCCTAATGTAGTTTTGCTTCTAATTCCCTTCAGCAGTTTCCTCTCTTCCTGATAATACTCACCCAAGTCCATATGGGTTGGCTAACAGATAGTCTTCTCTATATGCTTGAATGTTGTTGTAGAAACCATTTCAATTAAATTTGAACGTCACTGCATGTTGGAAGAGGTTCATATGTAATGAACATCTTATATTACATTAAATATAGTGTTGTCAAATAGCGTCTCGACTCTATAGTGGTGACTAGATAATAAATCATGGTCTATAGCAGCGTGGAGCTGCTGTTGGTTGCCACGGTGAAGCTCAGAGCATTGTGTATTACAGCTGCTGCTACTACAGGCGCTTTTACAAAGATCAAATCATGCCAAGCATTGAAATGACGTGTGTATCGTGTCTGCTGCAATGAATTCTAAGGAAACAAATTAAAGACGTCCTTAAAAATTTAGATGTTTGAGGGGGTGTTATTGACATTTTGTGTGCTAAACCCTACCCTTCCCTACCCTCTTCTCTTTTCTCCTTCTTTGCGAAGCCCTACAATTACTTTCTACTTCTTTCTGTCTTTGCTGTGACTCCTCTCAATACTTCCTATTTCTTTGTGACACCATTGAGCATCCTAGTACTGAACGCCACAGTAAGATCCGCAATTGCAATGAACTGTTACTTTTTGTATTCTTTTTCTTCCTATGCTTCTCTCATTTCTTACCTCCTCCGTCCTGCTTTGTCTCCCACTTTCTCATATAGTTATGATGCAATAGTGCTATTGAAATTTAAGCACATTATTTTTCACAATGTGTGTTCGTCACTTTGACAACACTTGTTAAATGTGAGGGGTGTGAAGTGGGAACATTATATGACTATATAAAAATGTTCAATTGGGTCTGATTGTTACAGCGAATATAACGTATGCCACTATTCAATTTTATTATGATTCTACTATACAAAACTTTAGTTTGCTCATCTTTATCTATGAATATATCATTACCTAGATTGCTGTTCCACTTGTAGGACTCTGCAACTTTTTTATTTAATTTGTGTATTTGTTTTGGTGTCTCACTTACCTGAGATTTTAGAATGAGTCCTCTTCCTTGATAATCTCCTATGACTTGTTATATGAAAATTGTGTTTATCCATCATTACCGTTGTTATCTTTTGACAGTACTCTATTACGTATTGAACATATATGAAAAAAGAAAAAGGGTAAATATTTTTATTTTGACAATGTTATGTGAAATTTTAATTTGAGACGATTCTTTTCCGAATTATTCTTGGCAATTTCGAAGTACATCTATCGTAATCCTGGTTGTGATGTCTTTTGTAATACCTTGTCATCTTGGTGTTGGGAATTTTGCACTTAAGATTACCACATACCCTTCTTTATAAATATACAGTACTCAAGTCAATGCGGACAAATTCTTGCAGGGTTTATGATCAAATGCCAGAGCCTAGATGGGTTATCTCCATGGGAAGTTGTGCTAATGGAGGAGGATACTACCACTACTCTTACTCTGTTGTCCGGGGATGTGACAGGATAGTTCCCGTTGATATTTATGTTCCAGGCTGCCCTCCAACTGCCGAGGCTTTACTGTATGGACTCCTCCAACTGCAGAAGAAGATCAATAGGCGCAAGGACTTCCTCCATTGGTGGTCACAGTGATGTCGATTAAGCTTGTCTCTTGGCACCAAGCCATTTTATAATAAGCAATTCATGGTTGTTTTACTTTTGCTATGAATCACCCTTTGTTTGGTGGATATTCTGTTGATACGTGACATTATTTCTGTATGTTCTATGTGGAGATTTTCGGGGGCTTAAGGTCTCGGAGAAGTTGAATGTTTCTTATATACTATATACTACTAGTGCTTATGTACCCGAGGTTGTTTAACCATTCATGTTTGCCTCATAAGTTACAAAATTTATTTTTTATGGGTTTCGGTCTTGCTTACTCCTGAATCCCGATTAATGGTGTCCCATTCAATATTAATGGTTTCTTATATACTGTACTATATACACGTTGTCCTTGCCAAAATAGCAATACAGTTTACATAGAATAAATGAATTAATCATATCCATGCACATTTTGGGAAATCTATGATGGACAGATCTCAGTGTTTGTTTTATTATAGAATAAGATTTTATGAAATTATTATTTGGATAAAACTTGGATGTTCTATAGAAATTGTGTTGGGCGAAGGGATTTCGACCAAGTAAGGAGTATGAAGAAATGTTGGAATATCCAGAACCAGTCGACGCCAAGAGGGAGTTGGGGCGTTGGTCCGACATAGCTGAGGTTTGCGTCGGAGGGAAATGTTGTCGGAAGATGCTAAGTGATGGTCAAAATCGACACAAGGATAAACACTTTTGAGCGGGAAAATTTGAAAGCTCCAAGATAATGGGAAGTTGAAAAGATAGTGGGGTAACACGTGTCAGAACCAAAATCAATCTGGGTAGATGGACAGTTATTTTGTTAGCCTATATAAGGCAATAGTTATTTCCATTTTAGGGGTCGTAGCATTTGTAACATTGCAAAGGGAAACACTCTAAGTACCAATCGTTAAGAGAAACGAGTCACTCCCGCAAAATGTATGATAGCGTCCACATCTTTTTAATGCAATTTATAATCAAAGTTTAAGTTATTGTCTTTCACTTGCTTTTCCTTTCTTTCTTTTACTTTGTTTCATTTATCAATCTGAAACCCTTTCTTATTCATTCAAGTTTTTCTACAACTCTTCTAAGAGCAAAACTGTCACATCAAAACGAATGTACACTTCAAACCATTGTTCTGGGATTTCTGTGGCCGATCCCGCGAGTAAACCTGCGATAGGCGGCCAGCGGCTGTTCGCGCGTGCGAACAAATTGGCACGTCCAGTGGGACCTGTTTGAGTTTAAGTGTATACAATTGCGTAGTGGTAAGATGGTAACACCACGTCCGAACGAAGAACCGTCTTCGACGGAAAGTACAGTTGTAACGCAAACGATTGATGTTGGCTCTAGGACCGTGTCAGCGGTTTCAACTACCTCTAGTGGGCCAACCGCGACGTCACGTCGACACGTCCCAAGGCCGACAATGGCAGGGACTACAGGGCAGTATGTGCCTAGTATCACAATGCCCATCCCTCGATCTTATGGGATGTCGGCAGAGTTCATGTCGAGTTTACATTCTAGTGGCCCTTTGTTTGGGGAAAGCTCGTCCCCAGTGTTCTCACCATACCAGGGATTGGGGCCTTTGGCGAACCAAGTTACTCGACCCTCGGGTTTCAATCTGTTTTCCCAGTCGATACCGACGTTTAATTCGAGTTCCGTCGCGGTCATGAGGCAACAGATGGATGAGAGTAATCACGAGATGGTTCATATGTTGACCCAGTAAATGGGCACCATATTGAGACCATTAATACAAGATTCGACCCAGAGTTACCAGCAATTGGCAACTCAAATGACACGGATAGGTGATTTCTTAGGCGCTCCTAGGGCGCAGGGCTGACAGACCCCTCCACCTCGACCGGAGACGCCTGTCCGTCAAGATGAGGTCTTCGACGAAACAATTGAACAACCCCAGGATTTTGAACAACTCCCTAGAATGGCTCAAAGACCTCCCGTGCTAGTTCATAGGAACCAAGATCTTGACTATGTGGTCAGACAAGTTCGACATGATGCTTTGGCTGGCGAACCAAACTTGGAAGCCATGGTCGAATGCATCATGGTCCGTAATGGGGCAAATCCAGGCCTTCGACGGCCAACGTACACGTCCCCATTACCAGATTTTGTTTTACAGACAGAATTACCTAGGGGTTGGAAAGTGCCGAAGTTCACCTAGTTCGCCGGTGAGACTGGGGAATCCACCGTCGAGCACGTCGCCAGGTATCAAACCGAAGCTGGCGACA
Source organism: Lathyrus tuberosus (assembly GCA_022829125.1). NCBI lineage: Eukaryota > Viridiplantae > Streptophyta > Magnoliopsida > Fabales > Fabaceae > Lathyrus > Lathyrus tuberosus. Next base: position 2,629,822 of record JALAZF010000545.1, read on the forward strand.
TAGCAAATAATGAGGACTTGAAAATGAAGTATTTCCCAAGTTCCCTCACGAAGAATGCGTTTACATGGTTTACTACGTTGCCCCCTCAGTCCGTCCACACGTGGGCACAATTGGAAAGATTGTTTCATGAGCAGTTTTACATGGGGCAGTAGAAAATTAGTTTGAAAGAGTTGGCCAGCGTCAAACGGAAGGCGGAATCAGTAGACCAATATCTTAACAGGTTTAGACTTTTGAAAGCACGGTGCTTTACTCAAGTCCCTAAACATGAGCTAGTCGAAATGGCAGCCGGTGGTTTAGATTATTCCATCAGGAAGAAGTTGGATATGCAATATCTTAGGGATATGGCACAGCAGGCTGACCGAGTCCGACAGGTCGAACGGTTGAAAGCTGAGAAAACTCAGACTAACAGATATCGTAAGAAATAAAAAGTGTCGTATGTGGCGACTGACGAATATTCCTCCGACGATGAAGAATTCGTCGACGAGAGTGAGGTCAACATGGCTGAACTCAAGCCAGGGCCCCCATACACATGCAAACTACTAAAACCATCAAACGGGAAAAATCCCGTCGAAACTGGAAAAACGGATAAATATGTTGCTAAAACTTATACTTTTGATGTTTCTAAATGTGACAAAATATTTGACTTGTTAGTTAAAGACGGTCAGATAATTGTTCCTCCTGGTTTGAAAGACCCCCTTTAAAACAAAAGAAAAAAAGGAGATTTATTAAATTTCATAATTTCCTTGGTCATAAAACAGCTCAATGTGTTCTTTTCAGGAATTTGGTGCAAAAGGTTTTGAAGGAGGGCCGACTTCAATTTGGCGAGAGTCCAAAGATGCAGGTTGAAACCGACCTGCTGAAGGTTGAAGAGGCTTTGTATTCGGAGCTGTATGAGTGCCTGATGGTTGAGTCTACTGAAGGTCTCAACGAACAACCAACAACTGAGTCTATGGAATGCATGATAGTCGAAGCCACTAAGGGTTCCGACAAAAAGGCTAAGGAAAAACTCGAAGCAGTTTACCCCCAAGCTGGTGAAAGCTTGGCAGATTTCCAAGAAAAGTGCAAGATAAGCATGTCGAAGGCAACATTATGCCCTAGGTGCAATGCGGTGTTTGATGAGAAAGGTGCTGAGAGATATGAGGCGAGCAAGAAGGAAATGACACGGGAAGATAAGCCACCGGTCCCAAGGTTTATGTTCGACCGGAGCGGTGCTCCTCATCGAAATGAGGAATACAAGAAGCTGGCCCAAGAGGCATGACCCAAAACTTTTGTGCCTCAATCAGACACCCTACGGGAGAGATGGATGGCACCAGTCAGCCAGAAAGGAAGTAAAAGGCCAAAATGGAAGGTTTTAGACTTGGAAAAAGAAGCAAAAGTCTCTGACAAAAGAGCCGAACCCAGGGGCTATGTGGTGTCCCCTAACTATAAAGGAAAAAACCCAATGACCAGAACTCAGTGGAGACGCTATCAGCGCAACAAGAAAGCTGAGAAAAAGGCTGTTACTTCACAGTTGAAGCCTGTCGGAACTTCTGGACAAAAGCGGCAACACCCAAGAGGGAGATGGGTAGAAAAAGACAGAGTAGTGACAAATCAGACCCTGGCAGTAACCGTGGACGCGTCAGGAGAAAAGGGGGTAGTTTCGACCCAAAGCTCAAAATGTACTTCGCTGGTTGAAAGCAAGAAGGAGCCAGAATACACCCCTCAGTCGGATGAGGAAGAGCCAAAATATTCTCCTCAGTCGGACGATGAATATACCCCTTCACCAGACGGGGATTTTGACGAAGACATGTACGATGACACCAATGACGACACCTATGGTGAAGATTTTGTGTTGAACTGTGATATATCGTGTCGATACTACCGGCTGAATACGATGTGGTGTCAGAGATCTCTGAGGCAAAAGAGGATTTCGTTCTTGACGAAAATGCGGAGGACAAACCGCAATGCTATTATGTAATGAATAATGGTGTGATCGAGGAACAAACAACCATGTTTGAAAGACCCATCCCCAGGATGATGTACCATCTGAAGCTGTTATTCATAAAGGCGAAGGTTGACGGAGTGGCAGTCAACAAGGTATTTGTGGATGGTGGGGCAATTGTCAACCTAATGCCTCACAACCTATTCAAAAAGATTGGAAAGACGGAGGCTGACCTCCGACAGCACAACACCTAGCAAATGTGGCTCCTTGTGATGACGGGTCGGGGTCCTATACCTCCGTCGACACGGGTCGTGTCCTGAACTTAGATCCCGAATATGGGTTCATCTGGGATGCTTCCGACGAAGCCATGGAGCCTACAGAAATTCCACCTACGGGGTGGCCTATGGTCGGTGAGAATGACTGTTGAGTCAGAAAGCATGACTCGAATTTTGGCCTATCTAGCTGAAAATAAGAAAATGTCAGCGTTAGAAGTGGAAGAACAACAGAATATGGCCAGCAGAGCCGACTGCGACGCACAAACACGTGGCCCACAAGGCCAGACAGCAGCTTCAGAAAGCCAGGGGCTTGATTGTATTTATGACAATGAGCCTTTGGGGTTCGAGAAAGACCCAAATTATGAGCTAGAAAGAATGCAGGCGCAAGACCTGCTCGAAGAGGTTGACTTAGGAGATGGGGTGACCAAAAGACCCACCTATGTGAGCACCAAAGTAGGACCAAAGATGAAGGCCAAGCTAATTGGGTATTAAAGGAATACAAGGATTGCTTCGTCTGGGATTATGGTGAAATGCCTGGTTTGAGTCGAAGTGTGGTGGAGCATCAACTTCCAATTCAGCCAGGTAAAAGGCCAGTAAAACCGCGGCCTCGACGTTTCGCTCCAGAGGTGACGTCGAAGATCAAGCAGGAGATCGAGAGACAGCTCAAAAGCCGGTTCATCAGAACTGCAAGGTACGTCGAATGGATAGCAAACATATTGCCCGTTATCAAGAAAAATGGAACCCTTCGAGTCTGTATAGACTTTAGGGATCTAAACAACGCTACCCCTAAAGATGAATATTCGATGCCTGTGGCAGAGATACTTGTCGACTCAGCGGCAGAGTTCGAATATCTGAGTATGCTCGACGGCTACTCCGGCTATAACCAAATTCTCATAGCCGAAAAGGATGTCCCCAAGACCGCGTTTCAGTGCCCTGGGGCTTTGGGAACATATGAATGGGTTGTGATACCTTTTGGGTTAAAAAATGCTGGGGCAACCTATCAAAGGGCTATGAATGTTATATCCCATGACTTTATTGAAAATTTTATGCAGGTGTACATTGATGACATTGTAATAAAATCTTCATCAGAGGATGGTCACTTTGACCATCTTTGACGCTCATTCGGGAGAATGAGAAAATATGGATTAAAAATGAATCCACTAAAATGTGCCTTTGGTGTTCATGCAGGGGACTTCCTGGGATTCGTGGTCCACAAGAAAGGCATCGAGATTGTTATTTCTGTGCTTTTGTGGTTGGCATTTATTTTGCTAAAACTATTATAGCAGCAAGATGTTGAATCTTAATGTTCTAAGTGGCTGCTTTCAACATGTCGAATGAAGATGTTCCATGACTGCTCATAGGACATCGCGCTGTGAATTCAGTTTTAATGCAGATTCTGTTACTATAATTTGTTACTGAATATTCTATGAATATTTGGTTATCCTATGTGGCATCCAAAGCATTTTTGGACTGTGGTTATTTGTTGGTTTTCGGATTTGCTGCTGTTTCTAATTATGGAGACATAATAGGAAACTTTGGATTGAAGACCTATTTTATTGGAGTTATTTTTGCAGATTTGTGAGCAGTCTATTTGCTGCGTTTTTGAAGCCCAATTCAGTCCAGATTAACTACTATATATTGACTGATGTAAACCTAGTTTTAGGTGTGGAACTTGTGTTTTTAGGGTTTTCGTGTGTAATTTGTGAGCCTAACTGGTATCATTCTGATAACAGTATAAGGACTGATTTCTTGTGTTGTAAGTTCTGTCAAGTTACTCATAAGCTTTTAATCATTGAGTTTCTTGTGTGTCAATCCTCATAAGTTGTGAAGTATTGAGGATTGTGTGTTTTGAAAGTGTGTCTTTCGTTTTTGTTTCTTGTGTGGAAAGGTACCAATCACGGGTTGTGGTTGTAGAGGGATTTGAGGAGGGCCTCATACCTAGGTGAGTCTTAGGTAGAAGTCATAGGAAGGGTAGTGATTAAGTGAGCAGATTATTCGGTGTTTGTATGATCTGTGAATTGATACTATCGTATATTGATTTCGTCCCTGGCTTGGTAGCCCCCAGAGTAGGTGTGTTAGACCGAACTGGGTAAACATATCGCTGTGTTATTTACTTTCTGCACTGTTATAGTTAATTGTTATCTTGTTCATTGTGTTTGATATCAGTGTCCCAACATCCGTATAGGACATCTGATATATGTGCCAGAATTTCAATTGGCATCAAGAGCTTGCACCCTTATTTGGTTCTGGGTGAGATTCAGGGAAGGTACTTTCTGGTACAATGGACAAGGATGGAGGATTTCTGAACAAACCACCTCTGCTTGATGGTTCCAACTATGACTATTGGAAACTAAGGATGATAGTTTTCATCAAATCCATGGATGATCAAGCATGGAAAGCTGTTATAAAAGGATGGGAGCCCCCTAAGGTTAAAGATGAAAAAGGTGCCCCTACTGATGTGGTGAAGGAAGAGGAAGACTGGGATGATGCATATTACAAAGGGTCTGTAGGGAATTCCAAAGCCATGAATGCATTGTTCAATGGTGTTAACAAGAATATCTTCAGGTTGATTGAACACTGCACCATTGCTAAAGAGGCATGGGAAGTCTTGAAGGTTGCTCATGAAGGGACTTCAAAGGTGAAGATGTCAAAACTTCAGCTTCTCACTAGCAAGTTTGAGAGTTTGAAGATGAAAGAGGATGAGAGCATTCATGATTTTCATATGAACATTATTGAGATAGCTAATGCCTCTAGTGCCCTAGGTGAAAAGATGTCTGACAGCAAACTGGTCAGAAAGATCCTCAGATCTCTACCTAAGAGATTTGACATGAAAGTGACTGCTATAGAGGAGGCTCGGGATATAGACAAGATGAAAGTGGATGAACTGGTTGGATCTCTTCAAACATTCGAATTAGGGATCAGTGAAAAGTCTGAAAAGAAGAAGAGCATAGCGTTAGTGTCAAATACTGGTGACTCAGAAGATGAAGGTGACCTGGTCAGAGATGAAGGGGTGTCTAAAGATCTGGTATTACTTGGAAAACAATTTAACAAAGTGTTGAAAAGGATTGACTGGAAGTCGAGAGCAAATGCTCAGAACAAGTCACTCGACATCAGTAAGAACCAGGATGGAGGCAGAAGATCCAGAACTGAAGATGACTCCAATCAAGGGAAGAGAGTTCAGTGCTTTGAATGTGAGGGATATGGGCACATAAAGACTGAGTGTCCCACGTATCTCAAAAGGCAGAAGAAGGGCCTATCAGTGTCTTGGTCAGAAGGAGAGTCTGAGAGTGATGTTGAAGAAGAATCAGCAAAATTGGTGACAGCTTTGACTGGAATCTGTAAGGCTGATGGAGAAACTACTTGTGAATTCGACTCTGACAAGGATTCCTATGTCGGAGAACTCACTAAGGAAGAAGTATTCACAGGGTTTTCAGAATTGTGTATCAAGAATGAAGAAAGGTGCCAGATAATATTGGAACAGAAGATTCTGATAGCTCAACTAGAAGCTGAGAAGGAAGAACATCTATCAACCATTGTTGATCTGAAGGAAGAGGTTGAATGGCAAAAGTCAAAACTTGACAATATGACCAAATCTATAAGGATGCTGAACAATGCTACCACACAGCTGGATGAGATCCTTCAGAATGGGAAAGAAGCTGGGAATGTGCAAGGCCTTGGTTTTAACAATCAAGCTGAGACTTCCAAGAAGCCTGTACTGAAGTTTGTTCCTCAGAAAATAAAGCAAGAAGTGGGGATGTCAAATCACATGTTTCAACATCAGATGAAGCATCAGAAAAGAGTTTGTAGATCAAAGTATAAATCATGGAGATGCCATTACTGTGGAAAGATTGGTCACTTAAAGTCCTTTTGCTATAAACTGCACGGTTATCCCAAAACTGCTCAGCAACAAAATAAAGGACAGAGTTGGGGTAAAGTGAAGAGAAGATGGATTCCTAGACAAATAATGGCTGGTCTCATAGCACATACCGCTCTTAGAGCATCTGTAAGAGAAGATTGGTACTTTGACAGTGGTTGTTCAAGACACATGACTGGTGTGAAGAAGTTCTTGTCAGATATCAGGCCTCACTCCACCAATTATGTCACCTTTGGGGATGGATCAAAGGGGGAAATAAAAGGGGTTGGAAAGCTGGACTACACAAGACAACCAAATCTGGATCGTGTTCTATTTGTCAAAGGGCTGACCACAAATTTAATCAGTATAAGCCAACTGTGTGATGTAGGCCTCAAAGTAAATTTCACCAAATCTGAATGTCTAGTAACAAATGAGAAAGATGAAGTTGTTATGAAGGGAACCAGGTCTAAGGATAACTGCTATCTGTGGAATCCTCAAAAACCTGAAAGTTTGTCTACTTGCTTGATGTCAAAGGAAGATGAAACCAAACTGTGGCATCAGAAATTGGGTCATTTACACCTGAAAGGGATGAAGAAAGTTATGTCAAGTGAAGCTGTTAGAGGTATTCCCAAGCTGAAGATTGATGAGGATAAAATGTGTGGTGAATGTCAAGTTGGGAAGCAAACAAGGGTGTCACACAAGAGGTTTCAACATCTTACCACAACTTCTAGAGTTCTGGAACTTCTTCACATGGACTTAATGGGACCTATGCAGGTTGAAAGTCTTGGTGGGAAGAAGTATGCCTATGTTGTAGTAGATGATTACTCCAGGTTCACTTGGATAAGTTTCATCAGAGAAAAGTCTGAAGTATTTGCAGCCTTCAAAGAGTTGTGTCAAAGGATTCAACGGGAAAAGGATTGTGGTGTTGTTCGAATCAGAAGTGACCATGGGAAAGAGTTCGAAAATAGCAGGTTTGAAGAGTTCTGCTTATCTGAGGGAATCACTCATGAATTCTCATCACCAATCACTCCTCAGCAGAATGGTGTGGTGGAATGTAAGAACAGGACTATACAAGAATGTACAAGAGTCATGATTCATGCCAAAAAGCTTCCATATCATTTTTGGGCTAAAGCCATGAATACTGCTTACTATATACATAATAGGGTGACTATCAGATCAGGTACTTCTGTCACTCTTTATGAGCTATGGAAAGGTAGAAAGCCAAATGTGAAGTATTTCCATGTGTTTGGTAGCAAGTGCTATATCTTAGCGGATCGTGAGCAAAGGCGAAATATGGATCCTAAGAGTGAGGAAGGAATATTTTTGGGATACTCTACAAACAGTAAAGCATATAGGGTATTTAATTGCAGAACTCAGGTGATGATGGAATCCATAAATGTGGTGGTTGATGACTCTAGCAAAGATGAAGATGTCCCAGATGATGTTGGAGCATGTCTGCCCATGAACAATGAAATCTCTCAAGACATTGAGTCTGTAGAAGATAGTGCTCAAGAAACCAACACTAGACCTGAGAATGAAGAGGTAGAGGATGCTAACCGGGGACCCTCTATAAGGATTCAGAAGGATCACCCGAAGGAATTGATTATTGGTGATCTGAATATTGGTGATCTGAATGTAGGTGTAAGAACCAGAACAAGGGAGACTGTGTCAAATGCATGCTTTGTGTCAAAGATCGAACCAAAGAATGTCAAAGAAGCATTGACAGATGAGTTCTGGATAAGTGCTATGCAAGATGAACTTTGTCAGTTCAAGAGGAATGAAGTTTGGGAACTGGTACCACGACCAGCAGGAACAAATGTGATTGGAACAAAATGGGTGTATAAGAATAAGTCTGATAAGCAAGGAGTTGTTACCAGGAACAAAGCCAGATTAGTTGCTCAAGGATACACACAGATTGAAGGAGTAGACTTCGATGAAACATTTGCGCATGTGGCTCGATTGGAATCCATCAGATTGTTGCTATGAGTGGCATGTTTGCTGAAATTCAGATTGTTTCAAATGGATGTCAAGAGTACTTTTCTGAATGGCTATCTTAATGAGGAAGTCTATGTTGAGCAGCCTAAAGGGTTTGTGGATCCAAACTTTCCTGATCATGTTTACAAGCTGAAGAAGGCTTTGTATGGGCTGAAACAAGCTCCACGAGCTTGGTATGAAAGACTGACTGAGTTCTTAGTTAACAATGGGTACAGGAAGGGTGGTATTGATAAAACTCTTTTTGTCAAGGAGAAGGATGGGAAACTAATGATTGCTCAGATTTATGTAGATGATATTGTGTTTGGCGGGACGTCGGATGAAATGGTCCAACATTTTGTCACTCAAATGCAGTCTGAATTTGAGATGAGCTTGGTGGGTGAATTGTCCTACTTCCTTGGATTACAAGTTAAGCAGATGGAAGACTCAATTTTTATTTGTCAGAGCAAATATGCGAGGAACATTGTGAAGAAGTTTGGACTGGATAATGCCAAGCATAAGAGGACTCCTGCTCCTACTCATTTGAAGTTATCCAAAGATGAAAAAGGAGTGAATGTTGAACAAAGTCTGTATAGAAGTATGATTGGCAGTCTGTTGTATCTTACAGCAAGTAGGCCAGACATAACTTTTGTTGTTGGTGTGTGTGCAAGATATCAAGCAGAACCCAAGGTCAGTCACATCAATCAAGTGAAGAGAATTCTAAAGTATGTGAGTGGTACATGTGATTATGGGTTGCTTTACTCCCATGACTCAAGTCCCATTTTAGTAGGTTACTGTGATGCTGATTGGGCTGGAAGTGCTGACGATAGGAAGAGTACCTCTGGAGGATGTTTCTTTTAGGGAAATAATCTTATTTCATGGTTTAGCAAGAAGCAGAATTTTGTATCCCTTTCAACTGCTGAAGTTGAGTACATAGCAGCTGGTAGTAGTTGTGCTCAACTGGTATGGATGAAGCAGATGTTATCTGAGTATAATGTCACACAAGATGTCATGACACTATTTTGTGACAACCTGAGTGCTATTAATATTTCCAAAAATCCCATTCAACATAGCAGGACTAAGCACATTGATATAAGGCATCACTTCATCAGAGAACTTGTGGAGGACAAAGTCATAACTCTTGAGCATGTGAGCACAGAAAATCAGCTTGCTGACATATTTACCAAGGCTCTGGATGCAGTTCAGTTTGAAAACCTGAGGAGCAGACTTGGGGTGTGCATTCATGAAGAACTATAGCAATCAATGTACCTTCTGGCTGCCAGATTGAAAAGACTACAAGAGGTTCTGGTAGTGCAGTGTGTGAATGAAGGGAAAATGCTGAAGGTTGTGCATGACTTTTGGGCATGTAATGTGGTGTGCATCTACTCTATGATGTACTTTACTCTGGTCTATTTTTACCTTGGCTTGTTCTACTTGCCTTTGTCATATTTATGGCTAAAAAGAGGGAGTAGTATGTGGATGTTTTAGTATGTGGATGTTTGTGTGTGGATGTTTGTGTGGGGAGTGCCTGTATGCTTGTGCTGCTGCTGCAGTAGTTGAGGGGGAGAATGTGGAATGTTGCTGCTGTTGAGGGGGAGTTTTGCCAGTTTGCTATGATGAGTTGCTTGATGTACTGAGTGTTGTATGCAGCTGAAGGGGGAGTGCTGCTATGCTGGATGTTTTTTCGCTGTTGTCTGATATATGGATAAATTTTGTGTGCGTTTGTGCTTCTTTACAAGTTTGTTTATGTGTGTATAGTTTTAGCCAAAATAAGCCAAAAGGGGAGATTGTTATTTCTGTGCTTTTGTGGTTGGCATTTATTTTGCTAAAACTATTATAGCAGCAAGATGTTGAATCTTAATGTTCTAAGTGGCTGCTTTCAACATGTCGAATGAAGATGTTCCATGACTGCTCATAGGACATCGCGCTGTGAATTCAGTTTTAATGCAGATTTTGTTACTATGATTTGTTACTGAATATTCTGTGAATATTTGGTTATCCTATGTGGCATCCAAAGCATTTTTGGATTGTGGTTATTTGTTGGTTTTCGGATTTGCTGCTGTTTCTAATTATGGAGACATAATAGGAAACTTTGGATTGAAGACCTATTTTATTGGAGTTATTTTTGCAGATTTGTGAGCAGTCTATTTGCTGCGTTTTTGAAGCCCAATTCAGTCCAGATTAACTGTTATATATTGACTGATGTAAACCTAGTTTTAGGTGTGGAACTTACTTGTGTTTTTAGGGTTTTCGTGTGTAATTTGTGAGCCTAACTGGTATCATTCTGATAACAGTATAAGGACTGATTTCTTGTGTTGTAAGTTCTGTCAAGTTACTATAAGCTTTTAAGCATTGAGTTTCTTGTGTGTCAATCCTCATAAGCTGTGAAGTATTGAGGATTGTGTGTTTTGAAAGTGTGTCTTTCGTTTTTGTTTCTTGTGTGGAAAGGTACCAATCACGGGTTGTGGTTGTAGAGGGATTTGAGGAGGGCCTCATACCTAGGTGAGTCTTAGGTAGAAGTCATAGGAAGGGTAGTGATTAAGTGAGCAGATTATTCAGTGTTTGTATGATCTGTGAATTGATACTATCGTATATTGATTTCGTCCCTGGCTTGGTAGCCCCCAGAGTAGGTGTGTTAGACCGAACTGGGTAAACATATCGCTGTGTTATTTACTTTCTGCAGTGTTATAGTTAATTGTTATCTTGTTCATTGTGTTTGATATCAGTGTCCCAACATCCGTATAGGACATCTGATATCTGTGCCAAAATTTCAGAGATCAACCAGAACAAGACGAAAGCGATCTTGGATCTCAAGCCTCCTTCGACAAAGAAGCAGCTCCAGTCTTTGTTGGGGAAGATAAACTTCTTGAGGAGGTCCATATCGAATCTAAGTGGCAAGACGAAGGTGTTTTCGCCATTACTCAAAGCCAAGAAGGAAAATGAGTTCCGTTGGGGACAGGAGCAGCAGGAGGCTTTCGATGCAATCAAGGACTATAAGGCCTTCAATTCTACTGCCACCTAGTATAAATAAAAACATGAGGTTGTACATTGCAGCGTCGGATACGACCATAGGAAGCATGTTAGCACAGGAGGATAGTTGTGGCGTCGAAAGACCCATTTATTACCTTAGCAGAATGTTAATAGATGTTGAAACTAGGTACACTATGATTGAAAAGTTGTGCCTATGCTTGTACTTCTCATGTATGAAATTAAAGCAATATATTAAACCAGTTGATGTTTATGTTTCCTCGCATTTTGATGTTATTAAGCATATGTTGTCCAAACCTATTTTGCATAGTCGAATTGGTAAGTGGGCGCTATCATTGACGGAGTTTTCCCTAACGTACGTTCCTCTAAGGGCTATGAAAGGGCAAATAGTGGCGGACTTTATTGTCGACCACGCAGTAGTTGAACCTTCGATATGTAGTGTCGACATTGCCCCGTGGAAGTTGTACTTCGATGGGTCGAGCCATAGAAACGGGGCAGGCATTGGAATTCTGATAGTGTCCCCACAGGGCATTCCAACTAAGTTCAAGTGCAAAGTCGACGGGAAATGTTCCAATAACGAGGCAGAGTATAAAGCCTTAATCACTGGCCTCAAAATACTCAAGGACTTGGGTGCCAGGGAAGTCGAAATAAGAGGATACTCAGAATTGGTGATCAAACAGATCACGAAAGAATATAAATACGTTAAAGAGCACCTTCTGGTTTACTTCTCGTTGGCAAGACGTCTTTTAGAACATTTTGAGGTCGTCAGCATTACGCACGTGCCTGGGATAGAAAACCATGAGGCTAATGAACTAGCACAAATCACCTCTGGCTACAAGGTGTCGGAGGGAAAGCTGAAGGACTTCATTGAAACGAGGGAAAAGATGGTGTCAAACATACATTCACCATCAGACTGGTCAATGTCCAAGGCATTGAGGGCCAACACCTCGTTAGAGAGTTTGGTCGAGGGGTTATAAAGTTATGAAGTTTTTGCTATCAGCAATCTGTCACCAACAGATTGGAGAAGACCAGTCATCAAATATCTGGAGAATTCGGTGGGCAGCGCTGATAGGAATACTAAATATAGAGCTTTAAGTTATGTCCTTATGGGAAACGAGTTGCTGAAGAAGACTCCAGAGGGAATATTGCTCAAATGCTTATGGGATACATATGCCTACTTGGCAATTTCTGAAGTTCATAGTGGGACGTGTGGAGCTCATCAAGTTGGCCACAAAATGAAATGGCTCTTATTTTGACAGGGTGTTTATTGGCCAAGCATGCTCAAAGATTGCATGGACTTCGTGAAGGGATGCCAAAATTGTCAGAAACATGCAAACATTCAGTGTGTGTCAGCCAGCGAGTTGCACGCCATCGTCAAACCATGGCCCTTTCGAGGTTGGGCTTTGGACATGATAGGGGGATTCGGTCGGCTTCATCGAAACAACAAAGATTCATCCTCGTGGGAATAGACTATTTCACAAAGTGGATAGAGTTTGTACCCCTAGTGAAAGTGGATCAAGAGACTGTGATAGAATTCATCCAGAATCATATCTTGTATAGATTCGGGATACCTGATACCATCACGACGGATCAAGGTTCTGTATTCATTGGACAGAAAATGCAAGAGTTCGCAGCAGAAACAGGCTTCAAGTTGGTTACTTCGACACCATATTATACTCAGGCAAATGGTCAGGTCGAAGCAGCTAATAAAGTGGTAATTGGGCTTATTAAGAAACACGTGGCCAAAAAACCAAAGAATTGGCACAAAATGATGAACCAGATCTTATGGGCCTATCGGACATCCCCCAAGGAGTCAACCAATTCGACTCCATTTTGCTTGGCTTTTGGGCATGACGCTGTGTTACCAGCAGAAATATGCCTACAATCAGTCCGGGTGCAACGACAACATGAAATTCTGTCGGAGCAATATTGGGACATGATGCTAGACGAACTCGTAGATTTAGACGAAGAAAGGATGGTAGCATTTAATGTGTTATTACGCCAGAAGGAACGAGTTGCCAAGGCATATAATAAGAAGGTCAAAAACAAAACCTTCGTTGTTAACGACTATGTATGGAAAGCGGTGTTACCCATGGATTGACGGGATCGAATGCTAGGAAAATGGTCACCAAATTGGGAGGGACCGTTCAAGGTGAACCAAGTTTTCGGCAATAATGCATATGTGGTCCAGGAGGTAGGAATGGACCAATGAATCTTAAGGGTATATGGGAAATATTTAAAAAAATATAAACCTATGCTACAAGAGATTCACATTAAACATAACTTTCTCATTAATAAAAAGCCAAAATAGGCTAAGGGGCCAAAATGGCTTACAAAATATTGTAGAGGAAAATTACAGTAGTTCGACATGCAAATTAAGGAAACTCAGGGAATCTGGATTTAAAGTCTTCAAAAAGAGTTTTTTCATGAACAACCTTGCTCTCGAGAAGCACCTTCTTTTTCTGCATGCGGCCAATGTCATCCTTGTTCTTAATGGCCGCTTCGACGTGAGAAATTCCCCGGGCTATCTCTTGGTCGATGATCTCCTGAGTAGGCAAGGGTTCAGCTGAGTCTAAAGAGGCTTTCTGTTGTTCGACTTCAGCAATCTTTTTTGTCTGTTCTGCTATCTGAGCCTGGTAGTCAGATATCTATTGTTCGAAAGCACGATGCTTGTCGGAGCGCTCCTGCTTTTTAGCCTCAAAATCTCCAAGTTTATTCTCACAAACTGAGTTGAGATACCACTCACGTTTCATGTCGTTATGTTTCAGCTGGATTTGAGCGGCGGCCTGGTGGCACATAGAAAGGTCCTTGGCCAATTGCGTGAAAAAGGCCTCGAACTCAATTAAGTACGTGGCCATGGGAGCGGGAAGTTGAAATTTAGCAAGTTCATCCAAGATCTTGAACACGTCACAAGCTACAGCTGCCTCTTCTGCGACGGCCGCCAGAAATTATTCCTCAAACAGGTAGGTCCTCAGCTGTTGGAGCTTGAGGGAGAATGAGGCATCCAGGTCTGGAGTTGGAATAGTCGTCGAACTGGTGGGTTGAGCGTCCTCAGTCTCTTTATGAAGTTTGTGCAATGCCTTTAGGGTCTCCGCTAAATTTGTTTGTTTGGTCGCCAGAATTTCCTCTGGGGCAAGGATTTTGTCAACAACAGGCGGAGATGTGTGTGAGCCACTTTCAAGGGCTTTAGGATTCACCTCGACGTCAGTTGTGGTGGCAACAATTAAAGGATTTGCATTCTCACCAGGGTTTGCACCATCATTTCTAGTCTCAGGGTTGACATGTTGAGGAGGGGGCGTTTTCGCCACTAAGTTATCCTCTGTCGAGGGCGTATGGAATTCGTCGACCGTCTGAGGACTTGGCATGGTTGTGGTTTCAGTAGGATTGGTGTTGGCAGCTAGTTCAGTATCACCTTTTTCTACAGTGGTCTCCTGCAAAAACAAGTTTCAGTGAGAAGTTTGTCCAAGTATCATCTGAACTAATGGAGCAGAGAAAATGAATACCTTTGCAGATTGTGGAGGAGGTGTTTTAGGAGGAGCTTCAGTTTGAATGGGGTCAAAGACTTCTTCAAGGTTCTTTGGGACAACAGGGTCCACAGTCGAAGTGCCCGCTTTTGAAGATGTTTTCTTGGTTAAAGCTTTTTTCTTCCTCACCAAAGGAGTGGCTAGAGGAGATGCTGGAGCGGTAGTAGGGAAAACCCGGGATTGGGTACTTTCGTCCAACGCGGCTCCCTCAGGAGACGTGGCTTTCTCAGAAGCCTATGCAGACAAAAAGTCAGACGAATGACAAAAGCAAATGTGAAGGAATAAGGAGACGAGATATACCTATGGAATGGTAGTCTTGGGTTTCTTAGCGAGCCTAGTAGAGGTCGACGCAGTAGCCGCTTCCCGTTTTCGACTCTAAAGATAAGCTGAAACGGTTAGTTAAAGCTCATAGATAAAATGAAATTAAAGAGCCCAGAACCTACCTTCTTTGATGGGCCTTCTGTGACATCAGCAGCTTGGAGGTCCTCGACAGGAGCAGCAATTGGTCGATTAGGAGCTTCGTCAGCAAGGGAAGCGAAAGCATCGACCACGTTCTCCAGGAAAAGGTTGGGCAGGAAAATTTGAGCTTAGTAGTCCGACCACCAGACGTCGAACTCTTGTGTTGTGAAAAAGGAAGGTTGGAACGCAAAGACATGCAATGTAAGATGCTGCGTAGATTTGGCAAATCTCAGACAGGCTTTATGGCCTGTCATGTTCGAGCGTCGGCCAGACCGCACGATGTCGTCAAAATGCTTCACCAAGGATTTTGGCAGCATTTGGCTCAAGCCAAATTGTTGGGCCACCAAATTCAGATGGTAGTTCATAAAACCATAGCCGTTGTTCCACATCTCGATCCGAAAGGATAGCATGGTGGGAGTAAGAAACGCCCGCCATATGGCGTTCGACTGTGCTGCAACTCTGGGGGAGACTCCAGGAAACGGATTCTTAAACCAATCCGGACCAAATTTGCGTTCCACAAAATGAGCCATGCTGGGGACGAAGGAAGTAGTCTCCACAAACATGTGGAGATACCTCGTGAAGAGAGTTTTCTTGAGGGTTTCTTGGGTGGTCATCAAGGCAAGTTGCGTGCCTTCGACGAAACGCTCTTTGTTCAAACGCTCCATTGTGGCCGAAGCAGGGTATCCCAAGTTATGCTCGAAAGTGGCATTGAGCCAATGCTGCAACATCCACATAGGCCCCGAAATGTTTAAAGCCTTGGTAGTCTGATGGAGAAGTTTCAACCGCATGGCGGACAAACCAAGAGATTGGTAGAGGGAGGCTAGTAGAAGCTTGGCCAGAGATACATGTCGACCCTCATGAATCTGGATGGCCAGGTTGATATAAATTTTGGCTATCTGTAAAGAACCCAGGCAGAACAAGTAATAAGACAGCCATAGTGTCAAAAAAGCAATATGTTCTTCATCGGACACTTCTTTCGAACGTTTGTCGTGGTGGTCTTTTATGTAATTTTAGAAACTAGCACGCTTGAAGTCAAAAGAGCTGTCTGTTTCCAGGGTCGGGTCGAATGTTTCGCCCAGTGGCGAAATACCAGTAATGGTCGCCACATCAAAAAGTGTTGGTGTAAACATGCCACAGGGGAGGTGGAATGTGTTGGTCGACCCTTCCCAAAAGTACATCGACGAAAGCAGCAAACATGGATTGACCCTGTGAGCATTTCTGGAAAGTTGAATGGCGTCGAAAATGCCAGTCGTCTTCCATTGCTCTTTGCGCTGGCCTTCAACTTTGTTGAGCCAGACAATGCATTCTTTATTGCTAGGTGTAGGCATGGATCTAAAAACTCTAGACTTGTGTGCCATGAATTTCAGGTCCAAAGCACCCCCCTTTTCGAATGCTGGTGAGATAGTAGGCATGAAACAAGGAAATAACTCTTGAAGTTCTTGGTGGTTTGGTTTTTTGTTCGGGTATGGCCCATGAAAAGCGTGGATCTTACCAGCCACCGCGAAAGGGATGATCATCTGGTGACGCCAGTTGTCCACCACCGCTTCATCAAGGGACGACAGTTGAGGAAGAGGCCTGAGGGATTCTTGCTCAGAAAGAACGAAGGCAATAGGGTTATGCCCGGTGGTGCGAGAGGTAGAAGTAGCAGCGTCTGCGGTTGAAGCCATTGGAGAAGAAAACAGAGGTTTTTACTTTTCAAAACAAGAAAGAGTTGAAGAAGAAGAAGTTATGGAGAAAAGGTGAAAAGAAAACCAGTTTGGGCTTGTTGGTATTTATAGGGAAAACGCATACAAATAAGAAAGCCACGAACTGTTCAACTTCTGAAGTGAGTGGGGGTAGTTTTGAGACCCATAACTTAGGGCAGGACTAGCCATCATGGCATTGTCTTGTAAATCGTGGTACAAAAGTTGCCATCATCATGTCAGACGGCGGGTGACACGTGGCTCAGAGGAAGACAAAATGTTGGTTGGTGAGTCGGAGCCAAAGCACCGTCGAAACCTCGCAGGAAAGCAAAAATCCATATTTCTCAGTTGACACGGTGCTCAGTCGAAACTGGCCTTTTGGGGGCACAATTTTTTGGCAAAGGGATTTCGACCAAGTAAGGAGAATGAAGAAATGCTGGAATACCCAGAACCAGTCGACGCCAAGAGGGAGTTGGGGCGTTGGTCCGACATAGCTGAGGTTTGTGTCGGAGGGAAATGTTGTCGGAAGATGCTAAGTGATGGTTAAAACCGATACAAGGATAAACACTTTTGAGCGGGAAAATTTGAAAGCTCCAAGAACATGGGAAGTTGAAAAGATAGCGGGGTAACACATGTCAGAACCAAAATCAATCTGGGTAGATGGACAATTATTTTGTTAGCCTATATAAGGCAATAGTTATTTCCATTTTAGGAGTCGCATTTGTAACATTGCAAAGAGAAACACTCTAAGTACCAAGCGTTAAGAGAAACGAGTCACTCCCGCAAAATGTATGATAGCGTCCACATCTTTTTAATGCAATTTATAATCAAAGTTTAAGTTATTGTCTTTCACTTGCTTTTCCTTTCTTTCTTTTACTTTGTTTCATTTATCAATCTGAAACCATTTCTTATTCATTCAAGTTTTTCTACAACTCTTCTAAGAGCAAAACTGTCACATCAAAACGAATGTACACTTCAAACCATTGTTCTGGGATTTCTGTGACCGATCCCGCAAGTAAACCTGCGATAGGAGGCCAGCGGCTGTTCGCGCGTGTGAACAAATTATTGGTGATTTTTTTCTATCAAAACAGGATATTGTAGAGACTGAGTTTGTTGTGGTATTTTATGTTTGAATGCTCTTAATAAAATATAATTACCATAGATGTCATGATTTCATTAGAAAACAACATCGAGTTTATATATAATGCATCATTATTGATCATCATTGAATCTCCAATGATAATCAATTTAAGCGTGAAAAGAAGGGTCGCTCGAGTTATTGCTAAACCATTTACTATTCTTTTCAAATTTTCAAAATGTATAGGTTTTGAGAATTTCTTATTACACCCTAAAAGTTTCTGGTGCACCATTTGGATTCTGAGATATATTCTATACATTTGGTTTTTTTTTACATACTCAATCAATACAATTCTGAGATATGTTCTATACATTTGATCTATTTTTAGTTTCTGTCACCTTGTAAGTCAAATATTTTCAGAGATGTATCTCCAGAAGTATTTGATATAGCTTGTAGCTGCATGATCAGTCATCTATTGTTGTCATACTCCATTTTCAACAAAAACCCTCACCCTAAAAACCTTTAATTATCAATCCATTTTTTCACTCTAAATCTACATCCTCTTGGTTCAACATATCACAGGGAGCAAAAGAAGATTAAATTTCAGATAAATATTGTTGTTCATCATCTACATTGCTCATCTCAATCATCATTTTCTGCTGACAAAACGTACACAGTGTCCGGAGATGTATCTCTGGAACGTGTTTGAGTTTGAACTTTTCCGAAGATACATTTCCGGAATCAATATGACAGTCAATGAGTGGTCCATATTAAACTAGGTCTTCTATAAATTTAGGTGTTCTTGTGTTATATTTCACACAAACTCAATACATCTCAAATGTCACAAATAAACATTCGTTGGTATGTCGCAAATGTCTACTACTCTGATGGCTCTACCGGCTGATCGTTCAAGATCATCGATCTCACCCCTCGAAGATATCATAGACGAAATCCTTTATCTTCTACCTTTTGGAGACAAACGAAGGGTTGTGAAGCTCGAGTATCGTTCAACTTCGGTTGACAACGAAGGAAACATTGTGTTCAGCAAATTTGAGCTCAAGACTCGAGCGGATGTTCCGCTTGAGTTGGAAGCAACGCTACAAAGATCGGTCAAAAATATCCTGAAGATGTGCAAGCATCCACCGGGATATTAAAATGTAATATTTTATTTTATGTTGAAATCATGATTGTAATGATCATTTTATGCTATGAATATCAATTGCATTTTGAAAAGTGTATTTACTGTATGTGTTTCTGGTTTCTTCCTAGGGATGGCAATGGGCAGGGTTTGGGTAGGGTACTATAGTACCTGCCTCCGTACCCGCAGTTAGAAAAAATCCTCATACCCAAGCCCATACACACTTAGGTATCAACATTGGCACCCGTCCTCGTACCCTATGAGTATATAAGTGCCTATACTTGTACCCATTACCCGCATTTCTTATAAAAATAAATATATCAAGTATAAAATATCATAATATTTTAAGTTTTTAAAATTAAAATGCTTTTAAAAAAAATTATTGTTGAATTAAGAATTAAATGATCACTTATATTAAATATGTAGTAGTTTAAAATTGATTTTTTTTTATAAATTCTATAAACATTTATTTTTATATAATAATATAAATTAAAATATATAAATATATATTGTGTGGGTATAGGGCGGAGTGGGTACTAAGGTACCCATACCCGCAACCATTCCCGCTTATTTAAGTGGGTAATTATCCAAGCCCGTGCCCGTACTCATTTTTGTGGATTTTTACTCTACCCGTTGTGGGTAATTTTGTGGGTACCCACTGGGGATGGGGCAAATTGTCATCCCTATTTCTTTCGAAAATGTAACTACAGACATATTCCGGAGATGCATCTCCGGAACATATATAGAGCGCCTCTCAGAATTTCCTTTGTTGAGTGAGCAAAAGGTGTGTCCGAAGATATATCTCCACAACATGGGGACATTAGTGGATTTCGCATGGTGCAGAGAAATTTATAGGGTGCAAAAAGAAATTCTCTAGTTTTTTATGAACTTTATTGGATTATTATGCTTTCACATTTCATTTTCTTATAAATCACATGTGTGGTTAAATTTTGTTGATCCATCTTTCTTGTTGTATCATGTAGATGAGTCGGTTAATACTCAAAATGTATTGAAGTGGACCATATTGGAAGTTAATATAAAGAGATTTTATCTTGACACTCTCTACCTTGACTTGATACTCCATATTTTTTTTATAATGATAAAAATACACTTTACATTATTTACTTTTTAAAAATTCATATTCAGTAAAAAAAATTCTTTGTAAAACTGGTAAAAACAAAAAATCCAGAAGTTATTTTCAAATATTTGGTACACAAATTTTCGCAAGAGAGGAATTTTATGCATTTTTACTAGCATTTTAAAATTTTAGTATGAGTTTTTATCAGATTTTTTGAAAAATCGAAAATTTTCATAAAATTTTATCGGATTTTTGAGAAAAATTCAAAAATCTTTTTAAGTTTTATCGGATTTTTTGGATTCTAGTTAGGTTGTTATCAAATATTTTAAAAAATTCGGGGTAACGTTGAAAAGTACCATATTTTTTGGAAAAATCTGGTATGCATACACTAAAAAATCGGGTAACTCAATATGCTTCATTTGTGCGATCTATATCCTAATGGTTCCTTTGTAGATTTTACTCAGTTTTTCATCACTGACGCAGTATGTTTTACATACATGTTTAATTTTTAACTTGTTCAAAAAATAATAGGCTTGTGATATCTTTGGCATTGATAATTTATTCTGTATATGTTGTAAATGATAGATATTTCCCTCCCGAACTGATGTTTTGGCATGAGCTGAGTTCGTTGGTAAACAACATAACATTATTGTTATTAATATTTGTTCTAATACTTCTAATGGGATTAGAGAGAGAAAAGATAAATTGATTGTCAATTGTGAGAGAGAGTGAAATTACAAGAAGATGAATGTGATTGAAGGCAGCTGTAGTATGAAGTGAAATGCCCATTTATGCTGAGATTTGTGCCAAGTGAAAGCGGTTGAAAAATTAATTATTAATAATAGTCATTGGGTTCAAGTGAAGTTGAAATCCAATTGTCCTTTCTCGCGTTACAAACCGATCGAGACTGAACAATAATGAACTTGCAAGAGCATTAGAATCAGCATATGCGAGACGTATTAGACACTGGGAAGAAGAAGCTAGGAAGCCGGCATAATTTGTTTTGTAATGATATTGTAGCACTTTTGTATTGTATGTATATATTTTGTCTGATATATAGTTTGTTAAAAATGTCCAAAAAATTATGTTTTTTTTTAAATCGGACTTTCTGGATTTTTTAAAATTTTCAAAAAATTTGATTTGTACCGGATTTTTCAAAAAATCTGGCATGCTTCTGATTTTTTCAAAATATAACTCCATTGCATTTTTTTAAAATCGGTATAATTGCACAATACTTTTCAAATATTTGGTATTTCTTCAACAATATTACATAAATCCATGATTTTTTACTGACAATTTATAAAATGTCTTGTCATTCTTATACTATTGTAAAAAATCTGGTATGTTTTCAAAATATTCGATATTTCTTCATCCAAACGATAAAAATTTCAAAAAATTTGGGCCAAAATGACCCAAGTCCCGACCCATTTGAACTAACCATTTGGCCTATCAATAATCATACGGGCCAAAATTTAAGGGGATTATTCATTACACCTCATAATTACTCACACACACTGGTGAAATTTAAAAAATAAATCTCAACTCTGGATTTTAAATTTTCGACACACTTAATACACGCTGGATATTAAAAAAACTCTAAAGATTGAAATCCGTATAGTAAAAAAGAGAAACACAATAACAACACAAGAGATTAATGTATAAACTCCAAAATAGAAGAAAAAATAACGACGGTTGTTAAATGACAACTAGAGAACACGATGTGAAAATTTTTACAACACATAGAGTATCCTCAACCACCCTCAAGGCCCTAATACAATCACAATCTCCAAAGAAAATATTTAATTATCTCTCACAACACTTTAAAACAAGAGTATAAGAGAAAATATAAAAAATGAAATACAGGTTTAAATTGCTTTTGACTGGTATAGTTTGTAATGAAGAAATTTAATCTTTTATATAGCTTTGAACTCCCTTTTCCTTTCAAAACTAAGCGATGTGAGACTTCTTCAACATGTATATTTTCAACTAACCCCAACAATTTCCATCTTGATTGAAAATAATACATCACTTTCATTGTATTAACCAACGGTTATACTCCACCATAAAAATAATAGTCACTTGAAGCTACGCCACTCCAAAAGATTTTACATTGTCTTCACCGACAATCATAGCTTAAGAAACTACCACACTCCACCTAAAGAAGAGTATATTTCCTTTGAACCTAAATCACTTCAAGAATTTCCACGTGTCGAAAATCAGGTTGAAAAATTATTTGCGACTTCTATGTTGGTAGGAATCTCTTCAACCATCAACATTATCTCACAACATATTTTGCATCAATGCCCATGTGTTAATCTGCTAGCAATAGCTCGTCCTTTTCTATGACATTGAAATGTCATGAGGACAAACTTCTCAATTTTTATAGAAGATCGTCATCTCCCACATTGTGGAAGTCAGTGCTAGCATTTGACTCATAGCCCTTCTCTGATGTTGCCTCATAAAGACGCTTATACTTTACATGCCCAATCTTTCCATATTTCTAGCATCTCATACATGTTTCATTGTTTTTCTACACATAAAACCTTTCTCTAGTAACCAACATGGAGTTTGATGAAGTATTATCATCACCCTTTAATCTTCTTTCTTCAGAAATAATTTTACTAGCAACTTCTCAAAAACTCAAAATTTCCTTCCCATATATAAACACAAATTTAATATGCTCATAGGAAGACTGAAGAGACCATATGAGTCTTAAAGCTTTATGTTCATCATTAATCTTGAGTCTAATAGTTTCTAACTCATAAACAGTACCATTAGAAACACTTAGACGATTATAAACTTTTGTATGTTCATCCATACACAAGCTATGAAACTGATTCTTTAACAATAACTAATTTGATATACCTTTTATAACACCCATATATAATTAAATATGTCTAGAAGATATATATCATTCATATTTGTAAGTTTGGTACTGAAATACAAATAAATTCCTAGTAGCACATTGCATACATTACATGCAAAAACATAAATCTAAAACAATGGCATAATATACACAAGATGCTCCAAAAAGACTAAGAACTATATCATATCGAATGATCTCAAAATAGAGTCTTCACAGCGGAAACAATGACATCAAAAAAATTCAAGACAAGTAAGGATATGAAACTGCTTTATCCTTACCCTTCACGGAACCTGAACCACCTGAAATATAATCAACAACATGGGGTGAGATGATAATCCCAGTGGGTTCCATATCTTATGGGTTCTCTCGGCTTTACTAACCAATCCTATCTCAAGTCAAAAGGCAAGGGACAAGACTTGAGTTCACAACTTCACACTATATGGAAACATGTTGCTTGAGTTCAACAACTCAAACTATCACTAATCAAAAACCACATCAAGGCATCTTTCCCCAACCAACCCTACGTCTAGATTTATCGACTCAGGTCACGGATCCTTGTATATACTTTGACATACAAAATGGATTTGGATTCAAGGTACTTTCCACATGAATCGTCGCTTCCCATGGGACCACCCCCATATCAAGTCTTTTACTCGTAGGCTCCATTCGTACTACACACGGGAATTAAACTTGTCAAAGTAATAGTGCATACATTCCAGAGGAGCGCTCTACATAAGCCTCAATTCTTGGAACTACACTTCTCAAGGGATTGTTTCCAACTACGTGATCACAATGCAAACATGATTGTATTCGACAATCGCAAGGCAAAGTATTCACCTTATTCTCGATGTAACACAAAACCAACACATGTTACATATAATGCCTCACCTCTCCACTAGACAACCACTTGTCAAGGATGCACACCTAGGCATCGAATGCACAAGTATCTTCATCTAAGTTATTTATCATATCCTAGTTACATCACCTGTTCACTCCATTTAATTCCATTAAGGGTTTTTCCTCATCTTCCTATAGTATTTTCCAAAAGGTTATCATCTTCATGACCAAACAAACATCTATAATAAGCATGCACAATACTTATAATAATCATGTAAAATAATCCATGGTAACGATAAATGTGCATATGAAACAACCAAGCAAGTATCAAAAATAAAGTATGAAAAACACTGCCAGGTTTGCATTGCAAAGGTCAGGGGAGGCAGGAAAAATGATGGCAGTAGTAAAAGCCTTCATTGCTCATAGTGCAAGCTCTGGGCGAACGTTCGCCTTCAGCTTGCTTTCACTTCGCAGTGCGAGCTTGATAGACTGTCATGTTCGCTTACAGTTTGCTAGAGCTCGCAGTGCGAACCCTGCGATTTCTGCAATCTGTCCAGCAGAACAGGACAATCTCAAGGGGTCTTTAAACCCCACTCTTACCCAAACTCAAGCCATCATTAATGTTAACATATTCACACATGAAACAACATTCTAAACCATAAATCACAACAATATCATGAATATAACATGAATCATATATTTTTCATAGAAATGGAACAAGAACGTCATATCCTAACTTTTTCTATTATATCCAAATACTCTAACCTTGAGTTTCTGCCTAGAACCTACCTCTAACACAAGATGAAGAAGTTATTGATGATGAAGATGAGATGATTTGATGAAGAATGATGAAGTTTTCTCTTTTACTATGGTTTCTTCTTCTTTCTCCATACTTTCTCTTCTTCCTCCCCTTTTCTTCTTTTTCCTTTCCTCTTACTATCTTTCTCTCTATGTTCCTAAAATGAAAAGAAAAGAGAAGGAAAATATCATTAAAGTTAGTAAGACTAACTTGGTTAAATGTCCAAAATTGAGGGTATCCAAAATGTCTCTATTGTACCAATTAATAAAACCTCATAGTCGAATAATATTAGTTAAATCCACTCTGAGTTCATCAGTTACTCCAGTTGTCTCAACAGATAATTCTCAGAGCACACCGGAACCTAGTTGATCTCAACTAATATTATGTATAGCATTTTTATTAAATACGGGGTATTACATCCCCTTCACAGCGGAAACAATGACATCAAAAAAATTCAAGACAAGTAAGGATATGAAACTGCTTTATCCTTACCCTTCACGGAACCTGAACCACCTGAAATATAATCAACAACATGGGGTGAGATAATAATCCCAGTGGGTTCCATATCTTATGGGTTCTCTCGGCTTTACTAACCAATCCTATCTCAAGTCAAAAGGCAAGGGACAAGACTTGAGTTCACAACTTCACACTATATGTAAACATGTTGCTTGAGTTCAACAACTCAAACTATCACTAATCTAAAACTACATCAAGGCATCTTTCCCCGACCAACCCTACGTCTAGATTTATCGACACAGGTCACGGATCCTTGTATATACTTTGACATACAAAATGGATTTGGATTCAAGGTACTTTCCACATGAATCGTCGCTTCCCATGGGACCACCCCCATATCAAGTCTTTTACTCGTAGGCTCCATTCGTACTACACACGGGAATCAAACTTGTCAAAGTAATAGTGCATACATTCCAGAGGAGCGCTCTACATAAGCCTCAATTCTTGGAACTACACATCTCAAGGGATTGTTTCCAACTATGTGATCACAATGCAAACATGATTGTATTCGACAATCGCAAGGCAAAATATTCACCTTATTCTCGATGTAACACAAAACCAACACATGTTACATATAATGCCTCACCTCTCCACTAGACAACCACTTGTCAAGGATGCACACCTAGGCATCGAATGCATAAGTATCGTTATCTAAGTTATTTATCATATCCTAGTTACATCACCTGTTCACTCCATTCAATTCCATTAAGGGTTTTTCCTCATCTTCCTATAGTATTTTCCAAAAGGTTATCATCTTCATAACCAAACAAACATCTATAATAAGCATGCATAATACTTATAATAATCATGTAAAATAATCCATGGTAACAATAAATGTGCATATGAAACAACCAAGCAAGTATCAAAAATAAAGTATGAAAAACACTGCCAGGTTTGCATTGCGAAGGTCAGGGGACGCAGGAAAATGATGGCAGTAGTAAAAGCCTTCATTGCTCATTGTGCAAGCTCTGGGCGAACGTTCGCCTTCAGCTTGCTTTCACTTCGCAATGCGAGCTTGATAGACTGTCATGTTCACTTACAGTTTGCTAGAGCTCGCAGTGCGAACCCTGCGATTTCTGCAATCTGTCCAGCAGAACAGAACAATCTCAAGGGGTCTTTAAACCCCACTCTTACCCAAACTCAAGCCATCATTAATGTTAACATATTCACACATGAAACAACATTCTAAACCATAAATCACAACAATATCATGAATATAACATGAATCATATATTTTTCATAGAAATGGATCAAGAACGTCATAACCTAACTTTTTCAATTATATCCAAATACTCTAACCTTGAGTTTCTGCCTAGAACCTACCTCTAACACAAGATGAAGAAGTTATTGATGATGAAGATGAGATGATTTGATGAAGAATGATGAAGTTTTCTCTTTTACTATGGTTTCTTCTTCTTTCTCCATACTTTCTCTTCTTCCTCCCCTTTTCTTCTTTTTCCTTTCCTCTTACTATCTTTCTCTCTATGTTCTTAAAATGAAAAGAAAAGAGAAGGAAAATATCATTAAAGTTAGTAAGACTAACTTGGTTAAATGTCCAAAATTGAGGGTATCCAAAATGTCTCTATTGTACCAATTAATAAAACCTCATAGTCGAATAATATTAGTTAAATCCACTCTGAGTTCATCAGTTACTCCAGTTGTCTCAACAGATAATTCTCAGAGCACACCAGAACCTAGTTGATCTCAACTAATATTATGTAGAGCATTTTTATTAAATACGGGGTATTACATCCCCTCCCCCCCCCCCCTTAAATAAAAATTTGTCCTCGAATTTAAATATTACCTGGAAAAGGTGAGGGTAAGCATCCCGCATCTCAGACTCAAGCTCCCAAGTAGCGTCACCCAGATACGTCTCATCCCACTGAACCTTAACAAGAAGAATTTCTTTGTTTCTCAACACCTTAGTTTCTCTCCCCACAATACGGCTTGGTAGAGGTTCAAAAGTCAAATCTGCTTCTATCTCAACTGTATCTGGTAGAACTGGTTGAAGAGGGTCAGGAATAAACTTCCAGAGTTGAGACACGTGAAAAACGTCATGCATCTCAGATAGAGAAGGTGGTAAGGCTATTCTGTAAGCTACTTCACCAATATTCTCTAGAATATGATATGGTCCCACGTATCTCGGACTTAACTTACGCGACTTAAACGGTCCTTTCAATCTCAACCTTGGAGTAACTTTCAAGAATACATGATCACCTTCTTCAAATTACAAAGATCTCCTTCGGTTATCCGCATAGCTCTTCTGACACTCTTGTGCTTTCTTAACCTTGTCACGAATCATTTTAATCTTTTATGTAGTCTCTTTAACAATCTCTGGTCCTAAAATCCTTTCCTCACCAACTTCCGTCCAACACAAAGGCGTTCGACATTTCCTTCCGTACAATGCTTCGTAATGAGACATACCAATACTCCTGTGGTAACTATTGTTATAAACAAACTCAATCAATGGTAAAAGTTCCTTCCAATTTCCTCCACTTTCAAGCACACAAGCTCTAAACATGTCTTTCAAAGTTTGTATCGTTCGTTCCGTCTGACTGTTCCTTTGAGGATGATTCGACGTGCTCAAACACAACCTTGATCCCATGGCTTGTTTCCAAAACCTTGAAGTAAACTTCGAATCTCTATCAGATACAATGCTAGAGGGAACACCATGAAGTCTCACAATTTTCGAAATAAATAACCTTCAAGATGACTTGCCTTATAAGTAGTTTTCACGACCAAGAAATGCGCTGACTTCATCATCCAATCCACAATCACCCAAATAGAATCATAACCTCCTTGTGTACGAGGTACCCCAACTGCAAAGTCCCTTGAGATGTTATCCCATTTCCACACCAGAATCTCTAAAGGTTCCAACAAACCACCCTATATTTGGTGTTCAATCTTCACCTGTTGGCAAACTACACATTCCGACACAAACGGCGCAATATATCTTTTCATCCCGGACCACCAATAGTCCCTTTTTAAATCTTGATACATCTTCGAGGAACCAGGATGTATAGTAAAAGCACCTTTATAAGCTTCCTCTAAAATCTTCCTTTTTAATACCGCTTCATCTGGAACACAAATCCTTTGATTAAATAGAATAACTCCATCTATGGCTTATGTGAAACCCGGTTGAGCCAACATATCCTGTAGCTTCGTATCTAGCGCTTGTCCTTGTTGGATTTCATATCTTAAGGTTGAATTAACATTCAAGTTTCACATTATCACACCATCTGGATTCCAAACTAATTGAAGATTAAGATCTCGAAATTTTTCCAATAATGCATACTCACACATCATCAGCTGGACTTTATGCACTTCCTTCCGACTTAACGCATCCGCCGCCTTATTCGCTTTACCTGGATGATATTTCAATTTAAAGTCAAAATCCTTCAAATACTTCATCCACCTCCTTTGAAGCACATTCAATTCTTTCTGATCAAACAAATACTTTAAACTCTTATGATCACTAGACATCTCGAAACGTACACCATACAAATAATGACGCCACACCTTCAGTGTAAAAACCACAGCCGCTAATTCCAAATCATGAGTTGGGTAATTCTCTTCATGAACCTTCAACTAACGAGAAGCATAAGCTACAACCTGACCATCCTGCATTAACACACCTCCTAATCCCCTTTTGGAAGCATCACAATATACTTCATACGACTTACTAGGATCAGGAATAATCAAAACAGGAGCAGTCGTCAACCTTTCCTTCAAACTCATAAAACTTTGCTCACATCCTAAATCCTAACTATAAGGAAACTCTTTCCGGGTAAGTCTAGTCATTGGTAAATCCAATTGAGAAAATCCTTTTATGAACCCTTTTATAGTAACATGCCAATCCTAAGAAACTTCTGACTTCTGAAGCATTCTTCGGTATTTCCCAATTAATCACCGCTTTGAATTTTGATGGATCTACCGCCACTCCTCCTTGAGATATAACATGACCAAGAAATCTAACTTCCTTCATCCAAAACTCACACATGCTTAATTTGGCAAGAAGTTGTCTCTCTTGCAATATTGATAGGACAATTCTCAAATGCTCTAAGTGCTCTTGAGGAGTACGAGAATAAATAAGAATGTCATCAATAAATATCACCACGAATTGGTCCAAGTAAGGCTGGAATATCAGGTTCATGTTATCCATGAAAATAGTTGGAGCATTTGTCACACCGAAAGGCATTACAAGAAATTCATAATGACCATAACGGGTTCTAAATGCGGTCTTTGGTACGGATGAACTCTTTACACGGGTTTGATGATAACCCAACCGTAAATCAATCTTCGAGAACACACAGGCTCCTTTCAATTGATCTAATAGGTCCTTTATCCTAGGTAATGGGTACTTGTTCTTGATGGTGACTTTATTCAACTGACGGTAATGAATACACAACCGCATTCCACCATCATTCTTCTTTAATAGCAATACTAGAGCTCCCCAGGGTGAAACACTATGTTAAATAAAATGCTTAGCCAACAACTCTTCCAATTGTTCCTTTAACTCTCTTAACTCGAGTGTTGACATCTGATACGGAGAAACGGATATAGGAGTCGTTCCCGATACCAGGTCAATAGAGAATTCCAATTCCCTCTTCGGAGGAAGAGAAGTGACATCCTCAGGGAAAACCCTGGAAATTCACAGACTACAGGGATTTGCAAAACCTTCAGGTCGTTACTTTCCTCCTTTATAAGAACCAAAATAGCAGACTTTTCCTTCTCAAAGAAGAAATTAACCATGCCAACCGTACCTTCCAAAATAGTAGTCAATACATCCTTCGGAGTAGCTTCTCTGGACGGAATGATGATTAACTTCTCCTCACAAGCAATAAACACGGAATTAGCAGAAAGCCAATCCATTCCCAAGACAACATCAACCTTCTTAAGCGGCATACAGACGAGGTCAATCTGAAAAAACTCTAGCCACATCTCTCTCTTCTTGATTAACTCGAGGGAGGAGTGTTAGGTTTATCACCCTGCACCTGTTTCCCTTTGAAGGGTTGTTGTCTAGGCCTAAACTATTGGCTTGGTCTTTCTAGATCTCTCTGACCAACTCTAGCCACATCTCTCTCTTCTTGAACTCTTTTCAATCTGTTTTCCGCCACATAACACTGCCTTAGTAACTCTACATATGTGGTGAACTCTATTTGAGACACACTATAAGAGATCTCAGCTTTCAATCCAAACAGAAATTGGTTGATCTTCCACTTCTCATCAGGAGCATACACGACATGCCTAGAGTAAGCAGTCATGTCCTCAAACTTCTCAGCATAAGCGGCTACAGTCATATTACCTTGCCTCTACTGTTGGAATTCAAACTCATTCAGAGTTTTCAAGGAGCTAGGAAAGTACTTGTCTATAAAAGTAGTCTTAAAGTATTCCCACACCTTTGGCACTCCCAAGTATGTCATCAATATTGAAGCGTTCTCCCACCACCTCATAGCAGGACCCTTCAACATGTGAGAAGCAAATACCACTTTGTTCTCTTCACACCATGGTACTATAAAAAAGATTCTCTCCATACCCGACACCTATTTGTGAGCTTTCACTAGATCCAGTCCTCCATGATATTTTGGAGGATTTATGTGGAAGAAATCCCGAAAGCTCCCACGTGTAGCTTCTGGTGGAACCACTGCAGAATGAGGACCTCCTTCAGCTGTTGCAACATCTATTGCATGAACTTATTCTACTATTGTTGCATCTGCTATATAAACTGGGACCATTGGACGTTCTCACTACTACCCAGAGGATTCGAGTCGGATGTTTGAGTCACGAGTCTACAACGTCTTCTGCGTTCGTCAGCCATGTCCTTAAAAGTTATACAAATAGAATCAAGTTAATCAGGCTCAATACTAAGAATATAACATCCGGAACGATGATGTCTGCACACATATGAAGTAGAAATAAACACTTATGATATTTCATGGCTAAGTCAAGGATACGACCTACTCTGATACCAACTGTAACACCCATATATAATTACATATGTCTAGAAGATACATATCATACATGTTTGCAAGTTTGGTACTGAAATACAAATAAGTTCCTAGTAGCACATTGCATACATTACATGCCAAAAACATAAATCTAAAACAATGGTATAATATACACAAGATGCTCCAAAAAGACTAAGAACTAGATCATATCAAATGATCTCAAACTAGAGTCTTCACAACAGAAAGATTGCCATCCCAAAAATTCAAGACAAGTAAGGATATCAAACTACTTTATCGTTACCCTTCATGAAACCTGAACCACCTGAAATATAATCAACAACATGGAGTGAGATAATAATCCCAATGGGTTCCCTATATTATGGATTCTCTCGGCTTTAAAAGGTTCTAACCAATCTTATCTCAAGTCAAAAGAGAAGGGACAAGACTTGAGTTCACAACTTCACACTATATGGAAACATGTTGCTTAAGTTCAACAACTCAAACTATCACTAATCGGAAACCACATCAAGGCATCTTTCCCCAACCAACCCTACATTTAGAGTTATCGACACGGATCATGGACCCTTGTATATACTTTGAAAAACAAAATGGATTCGGATTCAAGGTACTTTCCACATGAATTGTCGCTTCCCATGGGACCACCCCCATCTCAAGCCTTTTACCCGTAGGCTCCATTCGTACTACACACAGGAATCAAACTTGTCAAAGTAATAGTGCTTACATTCCAGAGGAGTGCTCTACATAAACCTTAACTCTTGGAATGACACATCTTAAAGGATTGCTTTCAACTACATGATCACAACGCAAACATGATTGTATTCGATAATCGCAAGGCGACACATTCACCTTATTCTCAATGTAACACAAAATCAACACATGTTCCATATAATACCTCACCTCTCCAATAGACAACCACTTGTCAAGGATGCACACCTAGGCATCGAATGCACAAGTATCATCATATAAGTTATTTATCATATCCTAGTTACATCACTAGTTTATTCCATTCAATTCCATTAAGGGTTTTTCCTCACTTTCCTTTAGTATATTACAATAGGTTATCATCTTCATGACCAAACAAACTGTTGCAGTGAGAATCGGATATCAAGCTATTAATTAACTTGAATCACACATCTTTGAAATTCACCACCGAGCTTTGATTTATCCAAAGGAAAGGGTAAAGATCGAAGAAAACCCTAATTGCGCTATGTAAAGACACAACTAAGAGATCTAACGTTTGGGGGTTGGTTATACCTAGGGAAGGTGTTAGCTCCTAGTTATCTGTAGTACTCTACAGGAACCTCTTGTTTGTATTTATGTTATGTTATGTTTGCTTGCTAAGGGAATCTGCTAAGGGTAAGGTAAGGACCTATGGTGAAGACCAAAGATGCTAAAGGTAAAGAACTAATGGTAACGACCAAGGCTAAAGGTAAAGACCTAATGGTAAAGACCAAGGCTAAAGGTAAAGAACTAATGGTAAATACACTAAGTATGCTCGCCAAGACGTCGCATATCGTGCCTATGTATCCTAAGCTCATGATCTTAAGATGCCATATCTCCCCGAGAGACCTCCATAACCCACTGTTACATCGTCCTCGATCATTCCTATTTGGGCACATGGAAGAGTATCAGGAAACTCTGGAAAGGATGAAACTTAAGCGAGGCACTTGGGAAGGGAAGTATCACGCCATCTATGTTGAACAGATGGAGATGAAGAAGCAGATGAAAGAGAAGGATGATTTGATTGAGTTACTTGAAAGACGTGTGATAGACAGACCCGTGGCGTGAGATAATTTATTTTTCTCTAGCGTGCAACCTACTTCCAGTAATCACAAGTATTCAAGTATTCCTCCGACATCTGGTGCTTGGAAAGGGATAGTTGACAAGCTGATTCTGGAAAACGACAAGCGGAAGAGACAGAAGAGGATGTGTGGAGTGGAGCTTTTCTAGATAGGGTTGCTTTTTAGGCCTAACTGTTGTTTTTCTCTCTTTGTATTTTGAGCTTTTTGAAATGTACTTTGAAAGTTGTAACTTTTCTCAATATTTAATGAAGTGAAAGCTTATTTTGAAATTGTCTCTTTTGAGTTTCTTAAAACCAACTGCATTTGCATTGTATTTTGCATTTTTGCTAAACCTATCAAGG
Organism: Lathyrus tuberosus; assembly: GCA_022829125.1. Lineage (NCBI taxonomy): Eukaryota > Viridiplantae > Streptophyta > Magnoliopsida > Fabales > Fabaceae > Lathyrus > Lathyrus tuberosus. The sequence continues at coordinate 2,662,919 of JALAZF010000545.1, forward strand.
AACTAAATTTGTTTTGCAGACTTTGTAGAGATGAATTTTGGAAAGAAATGAACATGGTCGTACACCTTCATGGTTCCCAATTTTGAGAAACTAAAGGAACTAGGAGAATTGATTGAAGACCTATTGACTTTCTCAGAAAAGTATGAAAGAATTCTCCCGATGTTGAAGCTTCGAAGGGCTGAAGGACTACTAGAGACATTGGTTCAACTCTTCCATCCTCTTTATCATTGCTTTGTGTTTCCTGATTACCAGTTGATGCTGACCTTAGAAGAATACTCTGCTTTGATGGGTCTCCCTGTCAATGATTTCCCTCCATTCTCTGGATTAGAAGATGAGCTCAGTGCGAAGGATATTGCAAGAGGGACGAGGCTAAGGTTATCTGAAATTCGAGCCCACTTGACTATCAAGGGGGGCTTTCTGGATTACCCGCTCAGTTCTTGTTCGAGAAGGATCGTTACTTTGTTGATAGGAAGAACACAGTGCTCTTTGAGCCCACTTTCGCGTTGCTAGCTTATAGACTGTTTCTGTTTCCCAACGTTGAAGACTTCGTCGACGTCAATTCTATTCAAATCTTTATGCTCAGGAATCCGGTTCCCACTCTGTTAGCTGATACTTATCATGCCATTCACTCAAAGAATATTGAAGATGGAGGATAGATCGTTTGTTGTGTCTCTCTCCTTTATAGGTGGTTTATTTCGCACCTACCAAGGACCGCAACCTTTTGGGATGTGGAAGAGAGTACCATTTGGTCCAAGAGACTCGTGGAGCTTACCCATTTAAACAATGAGTGATATGACCCAATCTCTGGAGGGATTCTTATGATTCACATCTGTGGGGATTTCCCCAATGTACCTCTTATGGGCAGAAAGGGATACATCAATTATAACCCCATTCTCGCTCGCCGACAGCTTGGTGGGTTTGATCCCGAGCTCATGATCTTAAGATGCCATATCTCCCCGAGAGACCTCCATAGCCTACTGTTGCATCGTCCTCTATCATTCCTATTTGAGCGCATAGAAGAGTATCAGGAAACTCTGGCAAGGATGAAACTTGAGCGAGACACTTAGGAAGGTAAGATGCAATAGTGGGCTATGGAGGTCTCTCGGGGAGATATGGCATCTTAAGATCATGAGCTCAGGATCGAACCCACCAAGCTGTTGGCGAGCGAGAACGGGGTTATAATTGATGTATCCCTTTCTGCCCATAAGAGGTACATTAGGGAAATCCCCACAGTTGTGAATCAAAAAAATCCCTCCATAGATTGGGCCATACCACTCAATGTCTAAATGGGTAAGCTCCATGACTCTCTTGGACCAAATGGTAATGTCTTCCACATCCCAAAAGGTTGCGGTCCTTGGTAGGTGCGAAATAAACCACCTATAAAGGAGAGCGACACAGCAAACGATCTGTCCTCCATCTTGCATATTCTTTGATTGAATGGCATGATAAGTATCAGCCAATAGAGTGGGAACCGAATTCCTGAGCATAAAGATTCGAATAGCATTGACGTCGACGAAGTCTTCAACGTTGGGAAACAAAAACAGTCTATAAGCCAGCAACGCGAAAGTGGACTTAAAGAGCACAGTGTTTTTCCTATCAGCAAAGTAACAAGCCTTCTCGAACAAGAACTGAGCGGGTAATCCAGAAAGCCCCCCTTGATAGTCAAGTGGGCTCGAATGTCAGACAACCTTAGTCTCGTCCCTCTTGCAATATCCTTCGCACTGAGCTCATCTTCTAATCCAGAGAATGAAGGGAAATCATTGACAGGGAGACCCATCAAAGCAGAGTATTCTTCTAAGGTCGGCATCAACTGGTAATCAGGAAACACAAAGCAATGATAAAGAGGATGGTAGAGTTGAACCAATGTCTCTAGCAGTCCTTCAGCCCTTCGAAGCTTCAACAACGGGAGAATTCTTCCATACTTTTTTGAGAAAGCCAATAGGTCTTCAATCAATTATCCTAGTTCCTTTAGTTACTCAAAATTGGGAACCATAAAGGTGTACAGCCATGTTCCTTTCTTTCCAAAATCCATCTCTACAAAGTCTGCAAAACAAATTTAGCTCCTTGATAGGTTTAGCAAAAATGCAAAATGCAATGCAAATGCAGTTGGTTTTAAGAAACTCAAAAGAGACAATTTCAAAATAAGCTTCCACTTCATTAAATATTGAGAAAAGTTACAACTTTCAAAGTACATTTCAAGAAGCTCAAAATACAAAGAGAGAAAAACAACAGTTAGGCCTAAAAAGCAACCTTATCTAGAAAGGCTCCACTCCGCACATCCTTTTCTGTCTCTTACGCTTGTCGTTTTCCAGAATAAGCTTGTCAACTATCCCATTCCAAGCACCATATGTCGGAGGAATACTTGAATACTTGTGGGTATTAGAAATAGGTTGCACGCTAGAGAAAAATAAATTCTCTCACGCTACGGGTCTGTCTATCACACGTCTTTCAAGTAACTCAATCAAATCATCCTTCTCTTTCATCTGCTTCTTCATCTCCATCTGTTCAGCATAGATGGCGTGATACTTCCCTTCCCAAGTGTCTCACACAAGTTTCATCCTTGCCAGAGTTTCCTGATACTCTTCTATGCGCTCAAATAGGAATGATAGAGGACGATGCAACAGTGGGCTATGGAGGTCTCTCGGGGAGATATGGCATCTTAAGAACAAGAGCTCGCTCAAGCTTCCCTTTCCCAATTCATTCTTAGTTCTCTTATGGAGTTTTCCCCAAGCATGCAAAACTCTATCCTTGGTTTCTGCACTGGCTTCCTCGTTAAGATAGAAGAAACCGAACAAAAGGATGTTCTTAGGCTGTTTTTCCATAGGGTATCCAAACTGGCGTCTAGCAAGAATAGGGTTATAGCTAATCCCACCTCTGATACCAAGGAGTGGCACATTGGGGAACTGGCCACAACTGTCAATGATGACTCCTTTGTCATAAGCTGGATCGTACCAAAACACATCAGTGTGAGTGAGAGATATGATTCTCTAAGACCAACGAAGCTTGTCTAGATTATCTTTAAAGCGTAATGTTCGAGGCCAATAAGTAACAAACCACTTGTAAAGCAAAGGTGCACAACACGAGATAATACCATTTCCCTGGAGAGTTCTGTGATGGATGGAGTGATAAGTATCTCCAAGCAATGTGGGTACAGGGTTTCCACTTAAGAAGATTCGAATGGCGTTGATATCAACAAACTCCTCGATATTAGCAAACAAAACAAAACCCTAGACAAGTAAAGCAAAGACTGCTTCAAAGGCATCCACACTGTTCATCTTATCTAAGTAGAAATCTTTATCCACTGAGAACTTAGAAGGTAGACCCTTGATTCCATTCTTGGTGGTAAGGTTAGTCTTGATTTCAGATATCTCCAAGTGAATAGCATCAGCAATATCCTTTGGTGAAGGGATCTTCTCTTGACCACTGAAAGGCTCTTGCTCCTTTACAGGTAGACCAAACCAATAAGAATACTCCTCCAATGTTGGAACAAGTTGGTAGTCGGGAAAGGTGAAGCAATGGTAAAGAGGGTCATAAAACTGCATCAATGTTTCAAGAACACCATCTTCCATCTTAGTCCTAAGGATACCAATCAACCTTCCATAACACTTTCTAAAGTCTTCAGGGCAAGACACTAAAGTTGCCAGCCTTTTCAACTCTACCAAATTGGGTTTCTTGAAATTGTACTTCTTAGTTTTCCTTTTCTCAAGATCCATGATACCTATGATTTGCAAAGGAAAAGACGGTTGAGTTCCTTAAAACTAACAATGGATGCAATGAGATATATGCAATGCACCAAACACACAAGCACGCATAAACACAAACATATGTACACACAACAAAGCATACAAGGCCTAGGTTTAGGGGTCACATGAGTTGAGCCATGGTCTACCCATCCCAAAAGGTGTGTACTATGGGTTTATCAACTGTAGAACAGAGTTCTTAAAGTTCTCATAGTCATGGATAAATCTTTCGGATATTATCGGCCTACACGACTACTCGTGCGGGTTAATAATATTCTCAAGATAAACTCGTCTGAGTGTAGTATCGCGTATCAACTGTTTGGGACTACTCCCTCATAGTCATCGCACTACACCCAAAAAGGCCAAGTGGGGGTAAAAGGTAACTACGGTCCTCAGTCTCACAGACTCCCAGATCGGAAAGAGTGACATCAATATGACTACTCGCATCAGACATCAGTAATCCCAAAGGGGCCTCAACTGAGCATGGTCATCATATGCCAAACATGTTAGGACTACTCCCAACAGCTGACTATTAATTACACCACAATCCTATCATATGTGTGCTCTCAAGTCCGAGTTAGGACTTATCTCACAACTCAAATGTAGCACCCTGCCAAACAGAAGAACCAAACAGATATACAGATATATACAGATATGTACAAACAAGTAAGCAAAACATAAATAACACAAATAAAACAAGGTGGGCTTAACCCTCTTAGTTATTCCCTAGTGAAGCCTCCATTTCTGTTGCGGTGAGAATCGGATATCAAGCTATTAATTAACTTGAATCACACATCTTTGAAATTCACCACCGAGCTTTGATTTATCAAAAGGAAATGGTAAAGATCGAAGAAAACCCTAATTGCGCTATGTAAAGACACAGCTAAGAGATCTAAGGTTCGAGGGTTGGTTATACCTAGAGAAGGTGTTAGCATCCTAGATATCTATAGTACTCTACAAGAACCTCTTGTTTGTATTTGTGTTATGTTATGTTTGCTTGCTAAGGGAGTCTGCTAAGGGTAAGGTAAGGACCTATGGTGAAGACCAAAGTGCTAAAGGTAAAGACCTAATGGTAAAGACCAAGGCTAAAGGTAAAGACCTAATGGTAAAGACCAAGGCTAAAGGTAAAGACCTAATGGTAAATACACTAAGTATGCTCGCCAAGACGTCGCATCTCGTGCATACGTATCCTAATGATGATGGAATCAGAGCATTCATAGTTCACCTCAACGAGGGTGAGGAACCATTGACTATGGTCAAAGTTCCAAGGGGAATGAGTATGATACTCACATATAGAGTTAAAGAACTCTCTAAGTCTAAGTTGTAAAGGGGAAGTGAATACTCATGAGGATGAGAATCACATAGAGTTTAAGAACTCTAACCTAGTTCTAAGTTTAAAGGGGGTGAATGGCTCTAATGAGGCCAAAAGGAAAGGAACATCATGATGATGATGCTCACATAGAGTTGAAGAACTCTAGGTGGATCCTAAGTTGTAAGGTAAGTGGCTCTAATGAGGCCAAGGAGGGAGTAAACATCTATGATGATAGTGCTTACAAGAGGGGGGACACCTAACTAGGTCAAGGGAGAAGTGGCTCTAATGAGGCCAAGGGTTTGATCCTAATGAGGTCAATGGAAAGGCATGGCTCTAATGAGGCCAAGGGGAGAGATGTCTCTAATTAGGCCAAGAGGGTAATGAGTTATCTATGACATTAAAGCCAATAGAGAGACTTTCCTTTGGAAGGAGGGGAACAAAGAGGGTTAAGGAGGAGAGCTAATGAGCTAGCCTCACTTAAGGGGATAACTTAATAAAGTTAACAATAATATTTAACACACAAGTATAACACATGAATAGGAATGGTGAATGTGATGACATTCAAGGCAAGTATCTCAAATATACAAGTCTCATGTAAGCACACAAGAACCATTTATTAAGAGATAAGGTGAATACCTAAAGGGGTAACATATAAGTCTAAGTATCTTAAACAAGTAGGTGATGACCTACAAAGGGGGGAGTCTTTGACCTAATCTTGTATCATGGGAAAAGTATCACTTATGTTATCTTAAAGTTCACTTTTGTGTAGTATAACTTAAGTGTATGGTTTGTATCTACTTGATGTTGTACACATACATGAGAGGGAAGTCCTAATTTGAAGGTAAAGACCTAATTTAAGACTTCAAGGGGATGGTAAACGTTTATACATCCTAAGGTAATAAGCAACTTATAAATGTACCTAAAATCAAAACCCATAATTATGTTCAAAGCCCTAAGATAATGGAAGGGATCTTAGCATGTTAAGACAAGCCTATACAAGTCCTAAATAGGTGAGGGAGATCAAATGTTATGGCCTTAAGAACCAAAAATAACCTAAAAACACAATTATGTTCACATGTGCATAAAAGACCTAAAAAAATTAATATTTTTGGAGGTTTTGAAATATTAATATGAAATACACAACAAAAGGATAATAATGCATAAAGAACAAATTAAAAATCATGAAAATTGAAGGAGTTATGAATTTTGGAAATTTGTGAATAAAACATTAAAAAAAAACAAGTAATAAAAAGAAGGGGAATACCTTAGATGGGTGTTGAACTCACGCACCCATGCCTCGCAACCTAAAAGGCTTGCCACTCCTACCAGTGCATGCATGGCGACAAAGGATAGTTCAACCCACTTTGTGAAGTAGTTAATAGCCACTAAGATGAACCGATGACCGTTAGAAGCTTTTGGCTCAATAGCACCAATCATATCAATGCCCCACATAGAGAACGACCAAGGTGACGACAACACATTTAACAATGTTGGAGGTACATGCACCTTGTCAGCATAAATTTGGCATTTGTGACATTTCCTGACATATTGAATGCAGTCAGTCTCCATAGTCAACCAACAGTACCCAGCCCTCAAGATCTTCTTAATCATGGCATGCCCATTGGCGTGAGTGCCAAATGCTCCTTCGTGAGTGTCTTGAATCAACATGTCTACTTCTCGTTTGTTAACACATCTTAGCAAAACCATGTCATGATTCCTTTTGTAGAGTATATCATTACTGAGGAAAAACTTGGATGACAACCTTCTCAAAGTCTTCTTGTCAAGAGTGGAAGCATCAGCAGGATATTCTTGATTCTTTAAGTAATTTCTGATGTCGTGAAACCATGGTTTCCCATCCTCTTCTTCTTCAACCAATTGGCAGTAGGCTGGTTCAGTCTTGCACTCGATGCTGATGAGTGGCGCCTCATTAACAAAGTTAACCTTCCACATTGAAGCTAACATGTCTAAAGCATCAGCTATGTGGTTTTCTAATCGTGGAACATAACGAAAAGTGATCTCATCGAAGTATTGGATCATCTCCACAATATAAGCATGGTACGGGATCAACTTTTCATCTCTAGTTTCCCATTCACCTTTGACTTGATAGATTACCAGAGCAGAATCTTCACTGACTTACAAAATCTTGATTCTGAGATCAATAGCTGCTTCCAACCCTAGAATGCACGCTTCGTATTCAGCAATATTGTTTGTACATTCAAAACATTATCTTGTCGTAAATGGGGTGTAACCACCATCAGGGTTCATCAACACAGCACCTACACCATGTCCACTGTAGTTAGAAGAACCATCAAACATCATTTTCCATCGGGAATCAGGTTCAGGACCTTCATCAGGGCCTGGCTCTTCACAATCTTTCACAACCATAATGTCTTCATCTGGGAAATCAAACTTGAGGGGCTCATAGTCTTCTACAGGCTGATATGCAAGGTAATCTGATAAGACACTTCCCTTGATAGACTTCTGAGTGACATACTGAATATCATACTATGATAAAAGCATATGCTAACGGGCAAGTCTTCCTGTTTGAGCAGGCTTTTCAAAAATATACTTTATTGGATCCATTTTTGAGATCAACAAAGTAGTATGACATATCATATACTTCCTCAAACGTTTGGCGTCCCATGCTAAAGCACAGCAAGTCTTCTCCAAAAGTGAATAACGACTTTCGGAATCAGTGAACTTTCTGCTCAAGTAATAAATGGCATGCTCTTTACGCTCAGATTCATCATGTTGGCCCAAAACACAACCCATTGATCCTTCCAACACAATCATATACATGAAGAGGGGTCTCCTTGGAACAGGCAGGACCAAGATCGGTGGTTCTTGTAAATAACTCTTGATTTTGTCCAAGGCCTGCTGGCAGTCGGAATTCCACTCTACAGTCTGGTCTTTGCGAAACAGCTTAAAGATCGGCTCACAAGTTGGAGTCATATTGGAAATAAACCTGGAGATATAATTCAAACAACCAAGAAAACCCCTTACTTAAGACTCAGTTTGCGGAGCTGGCATCTCTTGAATATCTCGCACTTTGTCAGGGTCTACCTCAATCCCTCGTTGAGTAACGATGAAACCGAACAACTTCCCTGATCTAACACCGAAGGTACATTTGGTAGGGTTCAACCTCAACTGATATTTTCGGAGTCTTTTGAACAATTTCAGAAGGTAATCCAAATGGTCCTCCTCACTCTGGGATTTAGCAATTATATCATTAACATATACCTCAATTTCCTTATGTATCATGTCATGGAAAATAGTCATCATAGCTCTCTGATAGGTTGCCACTGCACTTTTCAAACCAAAGGGCGTGACTTTGTAGCAATAAGTTCCCCAAGGTGTGATGAACGTAGTTTTATAGATATCAGCAGGATTCATTCTAATCTGGTTGTAACCGGAGAAACCATCCATAAAGGAGAAAACTGCAAAACAGGCTGTATTATCCACAAGAGTGTCAATATGCGGCAGAGGGAAATCGTACTTCGGACTTGCTTTGTTAAGATCCCTATAATCCACACACATTCGCACTTTACCATTCTTCTTTATCACAGGCACAATGTTTGCCACCCATTCAGGGTATTTTGAGACTTCCAGAAATCCTGCATCAAGTTGTCGCTTGACCTCATCTCTGATCTTGAGAGCCATGTCGGGTCTACTTCTTCGGAGCTTCTGTTTCACTGGTGGGCACTCAGGCTTGAGTGGTAGTTTATGAACTACAATGTCTGTATCCAAACCAGACATGTCCTGATAAGACCATGCAAACACATCCACATATTCTTCAAGAAGCTTTACCAAACGTTGTCTGATTTCTGCCCCAAGCACTGCCCCAATCTTGACTTCTTTCTTGTCCTCATCAGTACCAAGGTTAATGATGTCAACTTGTTCCTCATGTGGCTGAAGATTCGTGTACTCGTACTCACACATTTTTGCCAAATCATCTGGGACCTCATAATCTTCTTCTCCCTCATCCCCAGCTTGATAGATGGGTGAATCAAAGTCAATGGTGAAAGTAGGGTCATCGAATACAACAGGTTTGTGGATTATTCTGCATGGTGGAGGGACTTATTTTATTAAAATGCACAAAATTAAATGCAAGAAGAAATGTCTTTGTAGTTTTTGAAAAGATTGTCATTTTTCCTTAAAAGCAAAAAAAAAATGAAAACAAAAGAGTCTAACAAAACATCTTCATTGATTAATAAAAGTTGAAAGCGGTGACCCATACAAAATAGTCCAATAGCCTTGGGCACGACTATGGAATTGAAAACAAACAACAAAAACAAACATATTTCTCTGGCACAGGGAACAACACAGGGATCTCAATAGCTTCCCAATTATCTAGTGCAGCGTTACACTGAAAAACCAGATGGCTGATGTCTTCGTCTTCTTTGTCTTCTATCACGGCATTGACTTGATATCCTTTGCTGACGAATACTTTCTGGATTATCTTTGGTCGCATTGTTGTAGAAGCAACTGCTTTGTCACGAGTTAGTTTGTAACCTAACCCTTGGTACTTCTTCCTCTCTTGAACTTCAATAACCTTGCCCCAGCCTTCGGGAACACCCTCTTTCAAGGCGGATTGCATACTCTTGAAGGAAACAAAAGATGGATTACTCGGGACCACCAGTTCTTCAATGTCCATCATGACAGCATTGGCTATTTCAAGGGCTTGGAAAGAAGTTTCCAAAGCATCTTCATTAGCCTCAATATAGCGGAATGAAGACAAATTACTGACCATCAAGTCCTCTTCGCCATGTATGATAACCAGTTTTTCATCAATCACAAACTTCATCTTTTGGTGCAATGTTGAAGTTATAGTACCAGCTCCATGGATCTGTAGGCAGGATTAATGTCCAACACTTGGAATATGATGTTGAAAACATGCGGGCCAATCAGGATTGGTAGCTCAATTTCACCCATTACAGACCTTCTTGAGCCATCAAAAGCTTTGACAATTAGAGAGGTAGGTTTCATTTTAGCTCCTTTGTAAGCCAACTTTTCAAGTGTCCTCTTAGGCAAAACATTTAGAGGAACCAGTGTCCATGAGGACTCTTGCCAAAGTGTCTTCTTGGCATTTCACTGATACATGTAAAGCAAGGTTGTGATTTCTCCCCTCTCGAGGTAACTCTTCGTTGCTAAAACTGAGGGTATTGCAAGCAGTGATATTTGCAATGACACTGTCAAACTGGCCGACAGTAATATCTCGAGCAACATGGGCTTGGGCCAATATCTTTTGCAAGGCAGCTCGATGAGTAGGTGAATTCAATAGCAGAGACAAGATTGAGATTTTAGAGGGAGTTTGGTGAAACTGATCCACCACTTTGTAGTCACTTCTTTTGATGATCCTCAGAAACTCGGCATCTTCCTCACTTGCAACTACTTCCTTTTCCTTGTCCTTGACGAGCATAGGAGCAACAGTTTCTTTAGGCACATTCCCTTTGAAGAGGGGAGTATAAATTTGACCACTTTGTGTCATCTTTCCAGCCCCAGCTATATTGGTTACTTCTTCCCTAGTAGTTCCCACCTCTTTCCTTGGAACCACACTTCCAAACTCTTTATTAACCATAATATCTTCATATTTCCACGGCACAACTTTTGAATTTCTGAAACGGAACGGAATAGACTCTCTGAGGACTTTTGGCTTTGGTTGATTAACAGCAGAAGCAACAACAAATTCTGATGTATTGAATATCGGTTTTGGTTTATTTAAAACAGGGACCACTGAACCAGACTTTGGCACATTGAAAATGGGCACTTTCTCTTTTGATTCTGGTAAGTTGAAAATGGGCTCAATCACCGCAACTTCCTCTTTCTTCACCTTACTAATTACTTGCAGAAAACCTTCATCAATCAAACTTTAAATGTCATCTTGAACCAACTTGCATCCTCGAACACTGGCCTCGCAATCTTCACAATCTTTGTGGCATACCTTTACCAAACCAACTTCAAACAGTTTTGCATGAAAAATCCTGACAGAAGACTTAATCTTAGACACATCCATTATCAACACCTCATCATTCTCATCTTTAATAGCATTTGTAGTCCCATGTGTAGGCAATGGGTTATTCTTTACATTTGGTTGATTATCCGCAAAGGACAGAATCTTCTTTTCCATAAAACCCTTCACAACATATTTCAACGCAAGGCATCCTTCTAGGTAATGACCGGCAACGCCTTGGTGGAATGCTTAATTGACATTAGGATTATGGAATTGCATGGATTTTTCTGTAGGTGGGCCCAAGGGTCTAGTGACAATCAAACCTTGTTGAACCAAAGAGGGATAAAGCTCTGTGTAAGTCATTGGAATAGGTGGAAATGAAAGCTTTGCCCATTGTCTTCGGTATGGAGCGTTTTATTGAGGAGCTGGTGGCCTCTGTTGTTGTTGTTGTTGTAGGTAAGCTGGAGCATTGGGTGCTTGCTGATAGTTGGGTTGTTGTTGATAAACGGGCGCCTGCTGCGCGGGCTGATGATTGAAAGTTAGAGTCACAGCTGCAACATAAGGTTGTGGGGCAAACTGCACAGGGTATATTTGTTGATAAACTGACTGTTTCCAAACTTGATTCTTATTCTTTCCTGTCATGACGGCATTTGTCTCTCCTTCTTTTTTCTTATGGAAATTACTGGGAGGTTTCTTGTTGTTGCTACTGCTTGAGTTGTTTGAAGAACTGGTCACTTTTCCACTCTTCAAACCAGCTTCTACTTTCACACCCATGGCCACAATGTCAGCAAAGTTGGTGCTAACACTGCTAGTCATTCTTTCATAAAACTCAGGTTTCACGATGTCTACGAACCAATCAGCTAATTCCTTCTCGGACAATGGAGGTTCTACTTGGGAAGCAGTCTCCCTCCAGCATTGAGCGTATTCTTTAAAAGACTCTGAGTTGTTTTGAGACATACTCAAAAGCTGCCTACGATCAGGGGCCAAATCCATATTGTACTTGTAATGTTTCACAAAAGCATATGACAAATCTTGGAAACAGTGAATTCTAGATTGGTCAAAACTCATGTACCATTTAGCAGAGGCTCCTTTCAAACTATCATGAAAATAGTGGATCATCAAGTTGTCATTATCCACATATGCTGCTATTCTTCTATAATACATAATCAAGTGCGACTTTGGGCACGTCGTGCCTGAATACTGGTCAAAGCTTGGAGTCTTGAACTTTGGCGGAATCACTAAACCAGAAACCAAACACATATCTCTAGCGTCAGTACTAAAGATATTACTGCCTTCCATCGCTCTCATCTTTCTTTGGATGGTTTCCACACTTTCTTTCAGTCTTTCATGGCACTCGCCCCCCTCCTCAGACACTCCGGGGTAATCATAAACCGACTGTGGATTATGGAAAACGGGATGCACTTGAGTCTACACAGCTGGTGGAGCAAAGGTTGGGATGGCTTGGGGATTCTAATTACCCACGGGAACAACCTGTTGAGTAGTCACAATAATTGGTGGTGGCATAAAACCAGGGGGTAACCCATATGGTGGCAAGAGACCAGTGTTGACATTTGTAGAAGGCTTCACAGTTGGAGTGACAATCTCAGAAACCACGGTGGTCTGAGTATCCATCTTTGCCTTGATAACCTGTATGGCTTCCATGATCTGCCCCATGCTTCCTCGTAGATCATTCAACTCATTGTTGACCCTGTCCAGTTCAAAGTCGTGATCAGACATCCTTTGGCGAGCTTGGGCTCGAGTGTCGTATCGGCGTCGGAGACTCAGTGTGACGGTTTCTGAAGAGAAGATGACGGGATGAGACATGACAGGAAAGAATGCACATGTTATGACATGAAAGGATGCAAAAGCAAATGCAAGCAAAACTATCAAGGAACTCAAATTTTCGCAAACATTGTAGATAAAAGGATATTTCTTAAAATAGGCTCTTTCATTAGTAAATTTGCAAATATTACAACATAGGCGGTACACCTTCAAAGTTCATTACATAAGCAAAATAGAAATACAACATAAAAGGAACTAGGATTCTAATCCACTGGATGATGGTCTTTCCCCTCCATGGAGTTCCCTCATGAGATTGTTGATTTACTCTGGCATCCTCGCTTTGTCGAGGGTTAGCTATTCCAGCATTTTCTTCATCTTTAACTCTTCATTTGTAGGCGGCTTATGACGTGGATAAGGCACCCTCATCACAAGATCGATCCTACGAGCCCAATCCAAACAAACTTCAGTGACAGTGCAGTCAGGATTTCCCAAAGCAGTCCATATTTGTCTGTTTATGCAATGCCAAGCACGTGCAACTTTGAGTCTAAACTCAGGATTTTCCCCTTCTTCAAGAAAAAGTCTCTTCAGATTGCTGAGACCAGGTTCTTCCTTCATTGGGTGACCAAGCTGTCGGCGAACGAGAACGGGGTTATAATTGATGCATACCTTTCTGCCCATAAGAGGTACATTGGGGAAATCCCCACAGCTGTGAATCATAAGAATCCCTCCATAGATTGGGTCATACCAGTCAATGTTTAAATGGGTAAGCTCCACGAGTCTCTTGAACCAAATGGTATTGTCTTCCACATCCCAAAAGGTTGCGGTCCTTGGTAGGTGAAAAATAAACCACCTATAAAGGAGAGTGACACAACAAATGATATATCTTCCATCTTGCATATTCTTTGATTGAATGGCATGATAAGTATCAGCCAACAGAGTGGAAACCGGATTCCTGAGCATAAAGATTCGAATAGCATTGACATCGACGAAGTCTTCAACATTGGGAAACAGAAACAGTCCATAAGCTAGCAACGCGAAAGTGGACTCAAAGAGCACAGTGTTCTTCCTATTAGCAAAGCAACGAGCCTTCTCGAACAAGAACTAAGCGGGTAATCCAGAAAGCCCCCCCTTGATAGTCAAGTGGCCTCGAATGTCAGACAAACTTAGTCTCGTCCCTCTTGCAATATCCTTCGCACTGAGCTCATCTTCTAATCTAGATAATGGAGGGAAATCATTGACAGGGAGACCCATCAAAGCATAGTATTCTTCTAAGTTCGACATCAACTGGTAATCAGGAAACACAAAGCAATGATAAAGAGGATGGTATAGTTGAACCAATGTCTCTAGCAGTCCTTCAGCCCTTCGAAGCTTCAACAGCGGGAGAATTCTTCCATACTTTTCTGAGAAAGCCAATAGGTCTTTAATCAATTCTCCTAGTTACTTTTGTTGCTCAAAATCGGGAACCATGAAGGTGTACGGCCATGTTCTTTTCTTTCCAAAATCCATCTCTACAAAGTCTGCAAAACAAATTTAGTTCCTTGATAGGTTTAGCAAAAATGCAAAATGCAATGCAAATGCAGTTGGTTTTAAGAAACTCAAAAGAGACAGTTTCAAAATAAGCTTCCACTTCATTAAATATTGAGAAAAGTTACAGCTTTCAAAGTACATTTCAAGAAGCTCAAAATACAAAGAGAGAAAAACAACAGTTAGGCCTAAAAAGCAACCCTATCTAGAAAGGCTCCACTCTACACATCCTCTTCTGTCTCTTCCGCTTGTCATTTTCCAGAATCAGCTTGTCAACTATCCCTTTCCAAGCACCAGATGTCGGAGGAATACTTGAATACTTGTGAGTACTAGAAGTAGGTTGCACGCTAGAGAAAAATAAATTCTCTCACGCCACAGGTCTGTCTATCACACGTCTTTCAAGTAACTCAATCAAATCATCATTCTCTTTCATCTGCTTCTTCATCTCCATCTGTTCAACATTGATGACGTGATACTTCCCTTCCCAATTGTCTCGCTCAAGTTTCATCCTTGCCAGAGGTTCCTGATACTCTTCCATGCACTCAAATAGGAATGATAGAGGACGATGCAACAGTGGGCTAAGGAGGTCTCTCAGGGAGATATGGCATCTTAAGATCATGAGCTCGGGATCAAACCCACTAAAGGAATGGTTCCAAGGCCACACAATTTCCCTTTCCCAATTCATTCTTAGTTCTCTTATGGAGTTTTCCCCAAGCATGCAAAACTCTATCTTTGGTTTCTGCACTAGCTTCCTCGTTAAGATAGAAGAAACTGGACAAAAGAATGTTTTTAGGCTATTCTTCCATAGGGTATCCAAACTGGCATCTAGTAAGAATATGGTTGTAGCTAATCCCACCTCTGATACCAAGGAGTGGCACATTAGAGAATGGGCCACAACTATCAATGATGACTCCTTTGTCATAAGCTGGATCGTACCAAAACACATCAGTGTGAGTGAGAGATATGATTCTCTGAGACCAACGAAGCTTGTCTGGATTATCTTTAAAGCATGATGTTCAAGGCAAATGAGTAACAAACCACTTGTAAAGCAAAGGTACACAACATGAGATAGTATTATTTCCCCGGAGAGTTCTATGATGGATGGAGTGATAAGTATCTCCAAGCAATGTGGGTATAGGGTTTCCACTTAAGAATATCTGAATTGCGTTGATATCAACAAACTCCTCGATATTAGCAAACAAAACAAAACCATAGACAAGTAAAGCAAAGACTGCTTCAAAGGCATCCACACTGTTCATCTTAGCTAAGTAGAAAGCTTTATCCATTAAGAGCTTATAAGGTAGACCCCTGATTCCATTCTTGGTGGTAAGGTTAGTCTTGATTTCAGATATCTCCAAGTGAATAGCATCAGCAATATCCTTTGGTGAAGGGATCTTCTCTTGACCACTGAAAGGCTCTTGCTCCTTTACAGGTAGACCAAACCAATAAGAATACTCCTCCAATATTGGAACCAGTTGGTAGTCAAGAAAGGTGAAGCAATGGTAAAGAAGGTTATAAAACTGCATCAACGTGTAAAGAACACCATCTTCCATCTTAGTCCTAAGGATACCAATCAACCTTCCATAACGCTTTCTGAAGTCTTCAGGGCAAGACACTAAAGTTGCCAGCCTTTTCAACTCTACCAAATTGGGCTTCTTGAAATTGTACTTCTTAGTGTTCCTTTTATCAAGATCCATGATACCTATGATTTGCAAAGGAAAAGACGACTGAGTTCCTTAAAACCAACAATGGATGCAATGAGATGTATGCAATACACCAAACACACAAGCACACATAAACACAAACTTATGTACACACAACAAAGCACGCAAGGCCTAAGTTTAGGGGTCACATGAGTGGAGCCATGGTCTACCCATCCCATAAGGTGTGTATTATGGGTTTATCAACTGTAGAACAGGGTTCTAAAAGTTCTCAGAGTCATGGGTAAATCTTTCGGATATTATCGGCCTACACGACTACTCGTGCATGTTAATAATATTCTCAAGATAAACTCGTCTGAGTGTAGTATCGCGATCAACTATTTGGGACTACTCCCTCATAGTCATCGCACTACACCCAAAAAGGCCAAGTGGGGGTAAAAGGTAACTACGGTCCTCAGTCTCACGGACTCCCAGGTCAGAAAGAGTGACATCAATACGACTACTCGCATCAGACATCAGTAATCCTAAAGGGGCCTCAACTGAGCATGGTCATTATATGCCAAACATGTTAGGACTACTCACAACAACTGACTATTGATTACACCACAATCCTATCATATGTGTGCTCTCAAGTCCGGGTTAGGACTTATCTCACCACTCAAATGTAGCACCCTGCCAAACAGAAGAACCCAAACAGATATACAGATATATACATATATGTACAAACAAGCAAGCAAAACATAAATAACACAAATAAAACAAGGTGGGCTTAACCCTCTTAGTTATTCCCTAGTGAAGTCGCCATTTCTGTTGCGGTGAGAATCAGATATCAAGCTATTAATTAACTTGAATCACACATCTTTGAAATTCACCGCCGAGCTTTGATTTATCCAAAGGAAATGGTAAAGATCGAAGAAAATCCTAATTACGCTATGTAAAGAAACAGCTAAGAGATCTAAGGTTCGGGGGTTGGTTATACTTAGAGAAGGTGTTAGCATCCTAGATATATGTAGTACTCTACAGGAACCTCTTGTTTGTATTTGTGTTATGCTATGTTTGCTTGCTAAGGGAATCTGTTAAGGGTAAGGTAAGGACCTATGGTGAAGACCAAAGATGCTAAAGGTAAAGACTTAATGGTAAAGACCAAGGCTAAAGGTAAAGACCTAATGGTAAATACATTAAGTATGCTCGCCAAGACGTCACATCTCATGCCTACATATCCTAATGAGGATGGAATCAGAGCATTCATAGTTCACCTCAACGAGGGTGAGGAACCATTGACTATGGTCAAAGTTCCAAGGGGGATGAGTATGATACTCACATATAGAGTTAAAGAACTCTCTAAGTCTAAGTTGTAAAGGGGAAGTGAATACTCATGATGATGAGAATCACATAGAGTTTAAGAACTGTAACCTAGTTCTAAGTTTAAAGGAGGTGAATAGCTCTAATGAGGCCAAAGGGAAAGGAACATCATGATGATGATGCTCACATAGAGTTGAAGAACTCTAAGTGGATCCTAAGTTGTAAGCTAAGTGGCTCTAATAAGGCCAAGGAGGGAGTAAACATCTATGATGATAGTGCTTACAAGAGGGGGGAAACCTAATTAGAGCAAGGGAGAAGTGGCTCTAATGAGGCCAAGGGTTTGATCCTAATGAGGTCAATGGATAGGCATGGCTCTAATGCGGCCAAGGGGAGAGATGGCTCTAATTAGGCCAAGAGGGTAATGAGTTATCTATGATATTAAAGCCAATAGAGAGACTTTCCTTTGGAAGGAGGGGAACAAAGAGGGTTAAGGAGGAGAGCTAATGAGCTATCCTCACTTAAGGGGATAACTTAATAAAGTTAACAATAATATTTAACACACAAGTATAACACATGAATTGGAATGGTGAATGTGATGACATTCAAGGCAAGTATCTCAAATATACAAGTGTCATGTAAGCACACAAGAATCATTCATTAAGAGATAAGGTGAATACCTAAAGAGGTAAGATATGAGTCTAAGTATCTTAAACAAGTAGGTGATGACCTACAAAGGGGAGAGTCTTTGACCTAATCTTGTATCAAGGGAAAAGTATCACTTATGTTATCCTAAAATTCACTTTTGTGAAAGGGAAATATAAGCACAAGTGACATAGTATAACTTAAGTGTATGGTTTGTATCTACTTGATGTTGTACACATACATGAGAGGGAAGTCCTAATTTGAAGGTAAAGACCTAATCTAAGACTTCAAGGGGATGGTAAAAGTTTATCCATCCTAAGGTAATAAGCAACTTATAAGTGTACCTAAAATCAAAACCTATAATTATGTTCAAAACCCTAAGATAATAGAAGGGATCTTAGCATGTTAAAACAAGCCTATACAAGTCCTAAATAGGTGAGGGAGATCAAATGTTATGGCCTTAAGAACCAAAAATAACCTAAAAACACAATTATGTTCACATGTGCATAAAAGACCTAAAAAATTAATATTTTTGGAGGTTTTTAAATATTAACATGAAATAAACAACAAAAGGATAATAATTCAAAAAGAATGGATTAAAAATCATGAAAATTGAAGGAGTTATGAATTTTAAAAATTTGTGAATAAAACATAAAAAAACAAGTAATAAAAAGAAGGGGAATGCCTTAGATGGGTGTTGAACTCACGCACCCATGCCTCACAAACTAAAAGGTTTGCCACTCCTACCAGTGCGCGCATGGTGACAAAGGATAGTTCAAGAGAAATAAATATGAAGTCTGGCTTGATTCAGAAAGAAAAAAAACAAAAGATTGGGGCGAGGGGGATTCGAACCCCAGTCTTTTCGCTCAGCAAATACACATACAAACCTCTATTGACCAGCGATGCTACGCCATCATCCGTTAACTTAACTGAATCTAATAATATATATTTGAAACATGCTTCTAGTGACCAGAATGCGCCATGGCTGGGCAAGTCAAGGTCATGACCTAGCATTTGGTGCTTTGCAAGAACACCTCTAACTTTCTCTACACTCCATGAAAATGCAAGATGTAAAGATCAAAATTGTGTGATTTTCCATGAGGAATCTGATGGTGTCCTTGGTTTGTGCTAAATGTGTCTCTAACCTAAAACACGATAGGGTCCCTAAAAATGACCTCAAGTTGCATTTCCAAGTTCACAGTCCAATATAGTCAGGTTCAATCATGTTTAATGAGCCAAACACAACACATATAACATATTCAAGCTAAACACGTTCAATGCACATCCAAAAATCAACATGATTCCAAGAGTTGTAGTTGAGATAAACTTATCTCTTGTAGTCAACTTGCAAAATCTCCAAAAGATGTTACAGAACAAAGATCAAGCCTTGGACACTTCCAATATGCTTCAAAGATATTGATTGAATGCTTAGACACAAAAAAAAAACCAGTGGAACATAAAATGGATCCCCTCTTGCAAGAAGTACAAAATAACTAAAACTAAAACTTCAAGAAATGGAGTTACAGTTGCAAATCCCAGGTCTGGACAGTTGGAGGATGATTTATGGATGGTGTTTGAAGGGTTAAAGTGGTTGGAAATGGAATGAATCAATACTGGTTCATACAAATGCAGAAAGTCAAACTTCTTTAGGTTTGAAGGTTGACTTTTGGATTTAAGAGATTTTGGATGATGGAGAGAGTTTGAACAGCTCTAACACATGTTTTGTGATGTGTTAGAGTGATTGATTTGGTGGTTTGATGTTTAGAAATGGTTCTGAGCAAGTTTGTGCAAGAGGATGGTTTCTTGACACAAAGGGTGGATTAATGCAAGAACTGATTTCTCTAAGCTTTGCTTGAGGGTTTCTATCAGGTTTTGTGGTGTTTTAAAGTGTGTTTGAGTGCTCTATTTATAGGAAAGAGGGTGAGAGCAATCAGTTTGCAGAAATGCAAATGGTTCAGTTCTGGTTTGGTTAGGAATTTGGTTGGAAAGCAAGTGGGATTGTCAAGATATTTCAAGAGTTCCAAGATGTGGTACTGACCTTTCTAGAGTTATTGGAGGTTCAGACACTTTATCATGATGCAAGGTAAAGTTCTGGTGTAGAAGGAATAGTTTGGGAGCTCAAGAAGCTGACTTTGTGCATAAAGTTGCTTTTCCAAAATGGAAGTCAAGACTTTGCTATAAGTGGAAAAATCATATGGTTAATGCCTCAACTTGATGGATAATGCTTCCAATTTTCATGTAAACCTCTGAGAAAATGAAGATTTGCAAATAATAGCTTCTGAAATGCAAGATTATGTAGCAAGAACGTGGACTTGCAACAAGTTCATAAGGTAGAAAGCATGAAAAATCAAGTTTTTTTCAAACCCTCAACTTCATGGATTCGATTATCTTAGCTCACACATTGGATTGTGGAGTTCTTGTACTTTTTGGAAAGCCCCAAGTATTCTCTACAATGTTCATGTTCACTCCAAGTTCTAGATAAAAAGGGACCATGATGAAAAATGGAGGTGAAGTTGTCTGAAAATTAGGGCAAAAGTAGTGAAATTTCACTAGTGAAATTTCACTAAGTCATAAATTGTCTTGAACTTCCAAGCTTCCTAACTTAAAAACCAAGCCTCTTTTGAAGAATGACCTCTAATACATTTTAAATTTCATGATGAGAGCCTCAATTTGAGCTTTGAGCCACAAAAACTGGATGTGTGGTTTGAAAGTTGTGACTCTTCAAAGTTCACACAAGGAGTGAATTCTTCCACACTTGAAGAATTTCAAGGACCAAACCTTGCCCTTTTTGCAAGAAAACTTTCAAATGTTAATTTCTCATGCTCTAACTCAATAATCAAACATGTCTTGATGGAATATGAATAGAATACTTCTTCTTGGATCAAAAATATCAAAAGACAAAGGTTTGACTTTTCAGTCAAAACCCTAATTTCTTCATGAATCCAATTAGGCGATCCTTGATGATCTTGGTTTCTCAATCTCTTCAAATACCAATGGATAGCCTCTAAAGGTGTATATGAACACATAGAATCATGTCCCAAGGCTTGGGATTATGCCTTGATCAAAAGTCAAAGACATGGTTGACTTTTCCTGACAAAACCCTAATCTGGGGGCCAGATGAACCTGGGGCTCATTGCACTTGTGATGGGAGCCAAACACATTTGATTTATTGTTGAATAAGGCATGTTGAATGTATGTAAGCTCAATTGGTTGATTAACCAATCAAGGCATTGACTGATCACACCAAGGTCCCTTGTAATTCCTCAGGTCAAAACCCTAATTCCACAACTCTTGATCTTATGGTTCCTCTTTGATTTCTCTTGGTCCAATCACATGAGATCATGGCATATGATTTGAGAGCTTCATGATTATCCCTCGAGACTAAATGGTTGAACTTTGGAGCCTCAGTTGACTTACTTAACCAGATGACTTCAAACACTTTTCTTAACCACCTAGTGAACACTTGGGATGGATGTATGGAGTCAAGAGGTGTCTTAGGAGACCTTGACACATATGAGAGCTTGGCTTATTGATCTTGTATCCTTGTACAAACCCTAGCTTTAAAATAAAAGAAACAAACTATCAAGATATGGTGGTTAGTTAACAATGCATAGATGATTGAACCCTAATGCAAGTGCAAGATGTTATGATATCTAAGGGGTAAAATTTGGGGTATAACACAAACATATATAATAAGCATGCACAATACTCATAATAATCATGTAAAATAATCCATGGTAACAATAAATGTGCATATGAAATAACCAAGCAAGTATAAAAAATAAAGTATGAAAAACACTGCAAGGTTCGCAGTACGAAGGTCAGGCGAGGCAGGAAAAATGATGGCAGTAGCAAAAGCCTTCACTGCTCGTTGTGCTAGCTCTAGGAGAACGTTCGCCTTCAGCTCGCTTTCACTTTGTAGTACGAGCATGATAGACTTTCATGTTTTCTTACAGTTCGCTAGAGCTCACAGTGCGAACCCTGCGATTTGTGCAATCTGTCCAACAGAACAGGACAATCTCAACGGGTCTTCAAACCCCACTCTTATCCAAACTCAAGCCATCATTAATGTTAACATATTCACACATAAAACAAAATTCTAAACCATAAACTCACAAAAATATCATGAATATAACATGAATCATATATTTTTCATAGAAATTGAACAAGAACACCATAACCTAACTTAACCTATTATATCCAAATACTCTAACCTTGAGTTTCTACCTAGAACCCACCTCTAACACAAGATGAAGAAGTTGTTGATGATGAAGATGAGATTATTTGATGAAGAATGATGAAGTTTCCTCTTTTACTATGGTTTCTTCTTCTTTCTCTCTACTTTTTCTTCTTCCTCCCCTTTTCTTCTTTTTCCTTTCCTCTTACTATCTTTCTCTCAATGTTCTTGAAATGAAAAGAAAAGAGAAGGAAAATGATATAAGGAAAATATCATTAAAGTTAGTAAGACTAACTTGGTTAAATGTCCAAAATTGAGGGTATCCAAAATGTCTCTATTGTACCAATTAATAAAACCTCATAGTCGAATAATATTTGTTAAATCCACTCTGAGGTCATCAGTTACTCCAATTATCTCAATAGATAATTCTCAGAGCACACTGGGACCTAGTTGATCTCAACTAATATTATTTAGAGCATTTTTATTAAATACGGGGTATTACATTCTCCCCCCTTAAATAAAAATTCGTCCTCGAATTTAAATATTACCTGAAAAAGGTGAGGGTAAGCATCTCGCATCTCAAACTCAAGCTCCCAAGTAGTGTCACCCGGATTCTTCTCATCCCACTGAACCTTAATAAGAAGAATTTCTTTGTTTCTCAACACCTTAGTTTCTCTCCCCACAATACGGCTTGGTAGAGGTTCAAAAGTCAAATCTGCTTCTATCTCAATTGTATCTGGTAGAACTGGTTGAAGAGGGTCAGGAATAAACTTCCAGAGTTGAGACACGTGAAAAACGTCATGCATCTTGGATAGAGAAGATGGTAAGGCTAGTTTGTAAGCTACTTCACCAATCCTCTCTAGAATCTGATATGGTCCCACGTATCTCAGACTTAACTTACGCGACTTAAACGGTCCTTTCAATTTCAACCTTGGAGTAACTTTCAAGAATACATGATCACCTTCTTCAAATTACAAAGGCCTCCTTCAGTTATCCGCATAGCTCTTCCGACACTGTTATACTTTCTTAACCTTGTCACAAATCATTCTAATCTTTTCTGTAGTCTCTTGAACATTCACAAAAATATTCTTAGCCAAAGACATGCGGGTTGTACTCAATGCTCTTAAATCTAGTTCCTCCCACTTCTTGTTGTTCATGTTGGAAATGTTTCGTTTCAATGCTTTGTATAATCTTATTTGTATCATAACATCTTTGAATTGAATTTTTCACAAGCCAAAGTTGATTCTTTCATCAAATTTGTTCTAATTCAATCTTCACTGCACTTGAAAAACTTGACATTGCAGCCAAAATCATTCTTGCAGCAAAACAAAATTTTCCCAATGAACACAAAGTAAAAAATTTATTTTCTGATGTGGAAGATAAAAAACTGCAATCACATGGCATACTAAAAAAATTTATACCCCACCAAACCAATGATCTTTATACCACTTGTTGGGAAAGAAAAACATAGAGAATAAAGAGGAACATAATAACAACACAAGAGATTAACGTGGAAACTGCAAAATCGACGAAAAAACCACAAGCGTTGTCAAATGGCAAAAAGAGAATAACAATATGTGAAAATTGTTACAACACATATATTATCCTCAACCACCCAAAGGCCCCAATACACTTACACTTTCCAAAGCAAATATTTAACTACCTCTCACGACACTATAAAACAATACTCTAAGAGAAAATATAAAAAGTCAAATATAAGCTTAGTATTTTTTACTAGTACGATTTGTAATGAAGAACTTGAATCCTTTATATAGCCTTGGATTCCATCTTCCTTTTACAAAACCAAGTGTTGCGGAACTTCTTCAACATGTATATTTTCAACCAACCCCAACTCCTAACACACTACACCCATGGCCAACCTCAGAAGCACATAATTTAATACTAATTTGAATTCCAAAATGTGATTTTAATTTGAAGATTGGAATTCAGACACTTATGTTTAAGTAAATTCGCACATTTTCCCTTTCTTATTTTCATTTCTACAAAAGAGTAAAAAGAGAGAGATAAAGAACTAGGATATCATTTGCATTTATAGAGTTTGGTTCATAATTTTTCAAGCTTTCTCACATCTTTTATCAATTGCATTGAATCTTATCATATTTCTACTCACTGCATTGTACTTATTTGAAGTTTCTCTTTATTACATTAGTAAATTACCTTTTTTATTTTATTTCACATGCATACATTACCTAGATAGTTTATATGTATGAAACTTTATGCTTAAATGCAATAGATATGATATTTATGTTTGTTTTAAACTGTCTTGCATTGAGTTATTTAGCACTAGAACTCAGGGTTCACATGCTCTATTCTCTGGTTCACATGTTGTTAGATGTCAAACATGCCTTATATTTCTTATTAATACTTGGTATTTTTCAACTCTTTTATGTTGAATTGTTGGATTTTATTCTTGAATTGTTGTCATTCTTCAAACATTGTGAAAATACCTTTGGTGCTTGTAATGTGTGTGTTATTATGCAGAAAAAGGCATTAAGTTATAAAAAAAGTAAGACACAAAGAAAGGATCCAAGTTGCCAAAGAAATGAAGAAACTTCAATAAGTTCGCTTTGCGAACTTGCCAACAAATGTTCGTTGGGCGAACATCTGGCGAAGCTCCAGCGAACACTCCCAGACTTTGGGCAAAGAGAAAAGGGACCTAAGTTTTCTTTGCGAACTTTCCAGTGAATGTTCGCTGATTCAACGCTCCGGCGAAGGCTTGGCGAAGGACATCACGGATGAGGCAGTAGCTAAAGAGGCCTAAGTTCGCTTTGCGAACTTATAGGCGAATAGTTCGCTTTGCGAATAAATATTCGCATTGCGAACTTATGCAGAAACTCAGAGGCGGTTTAACAGATCAGAGGCACCTCAGGTGCGTATTTGGTAGTTCGCTAGGAGAATAAAAAGTTCGCAGTGCGAACTTGGCAGATTTCAAGTGATGTATAAATACACTTTTTTGTTATTTCTTGGGATCATAACCTATTTTTCACAAAACATAACCTAAGTTTCTGACTTTTCTTCATCCAAGAGTGATATTTCACCAAGAGAAGCTGGATTTGCATCCGATCTCGATTATTCGACGCGAATGCTTTTTCATCTCCTCCTGAAACTTGTGAAACAAGCTACCATGACAATGTGTATATAAACACCTCTTGTGTCAAGATTAGTGGTAGGTAATCCTTCATTTTGTATGTATTAATCTTGATAATTAGTTTGTGAACTTTGTTGATGATTAATATATGGTGAAAAACTTTGTTTGTATGGTTTATAATTTGTTTTGGTTCATGATTGAGAAATATGTTCTAAGACTTGACCTAAGTTTTAATCCACCAACAATCATGAGGCTAGAGATAGTTTTGAGAGTTGATGTTCATAAATATTGATCTTTGAATGTTATCATATTGATAGTTAGAGTGAGAGATCATCTAAGGATCAATATGATAAATCCCACAACAAGTGTTAATGATAAACCTGTTGAGAGGATATGTGATTATATTCATCGTTAACAAGTTCACATACTTTATCGAGTAAATACGTATAAAACGAATTATCGGACCCTAATATTGGCATGCTTTTACCAAATCTTTAAAACCAATTTCTTTACCGTTGTTATTAAATTCTTATGCAAACGATCCGTTACAAATCAACCAAAATCTTTGTTACCCTAAAGTTTAAAACGATTCCAACTATAGAACGGCGGTAATATCCATACAATCCCTGCGGATACGATAACAACCCCCCCCCCCCCCTGAAATACTTTTCAACACGTGTCTGTCTCAGTGGAGTCGTAATTGTACAATGATAATCTAGTGTCAGAGGATGTACGTCGTGTGTTAGTTCCTCGTCCATGGAGTATGGTATACAACTACATTCAATGGTTTTATATAGTGTCACATTCTTACATGACTCCAGATATAGAGGGAGATCGTCGATGTTAGCTCATCAGAAGATCTTAGAGAAGGAGCGAGCAATGGCATATCACGTCGTTGACGTGTTATTGATATGTTACCACATTGTGGCTATTTAGAGAGATACCATATATAGGGGTGAGTTTGAGGAAGACATTCCTCAAATGATCACTCTACATGTCATATTAGCAGAGACATGACATGAGTTGCAGTACCAGCGACAGAGAAGGAACGGGGACACCAGATATACACAATAGTGAGATTTTATTTTGTATATTTTTACATTTATGATTTGTACTTGGATTGATTATGACACTTTGGCATTCATATATACACAACAATTATTCTATTTTGATATTATTGTTTAATTACAAATGTGTATGGTTTATTGTAGGATTGGTTTATTAATGACGCATAATGTAATGTTTATTAAAAAATGACAATTATTCTAACTTACCATCAAAGGAAGTAAAATACTATCATAGAGTTAATACAGAGATTGAATATGAACTTGTGATATGAAGATTGAAATCCAGAGCAATTCTACTATCATGAACTCATTTTGTTATAGAATCGGCGCGTTCGGATTTTGAAATCCAGAGTATAGGAAAGACATTCTGGGATTTCCATAAGGTGTGTTATCACTATATTGGGTGTAATGATCAACCCCCAAATTTAATATGAATGAAGCTTATTTTCCAACACCAAAATTTGGACATGTTAGGTTAAACGTGTAACACCATACTTTCTGACACGACAATTAAATAATAAAACATGTATAAAACATGAATATTCACCAAGTAGGATATTACTCGCACAATCCAAAACATTTTGAATCACGTCATAATAGAAACAACTTATTTGATAAGCAATGAAATCACGAAAACACTGGGCATAAAAGCCTCAATGGAATTACTAGTTTGAAACATGGTTCATCGTAGAATAAAACAAAATAGAAAGATACGCAACATAAACAAATATAGGACAATTTATTCCCCATGTATTATGCATCAGAGTAACTCCAACTATAGACCCGCACGACGAGCAACTAAAGTGGTGTAACATCATCCTCAACCTCAAGCTCCTACTCAGGTACTTGATTATATGTACTCTAGAGGAACACATATGCAACAAAACAAAAAAGGGGTGAGAATACAATCAAATAATAAATGGTGCATAAACATCCAAGGTAGATTCACACATCTACACAATCATTCACATAATCAGAAAACACACCAAAGATATATATTCACATCTTACCCACATCACAATCATCTAATCACAATCATGCAATATAATGAAACAATGACTCGACTCATGCTCGTCACGATCCCCACTCTAAGCTGGACTCACAAATCAATCTATATGTATGTGGTACCGACTCAATGTTTAGTTCTTCATATTAACAAGGTCCCAATCTATGTGAACCCCGAGCCCTTACTCTAAGCTCCAAGCCCCCACTCAAGGCTTGGGACAAGCCACTAGTCCCCACTTTGAACTAGCGAACATGCCACTTTCACAACAATGGCACATATGATGAATGTCATATGAAATGTTGTACAACCCCACTCTGACTTTACATTAATGCTTAACACAACAGATGCAATACAACCTCATTCTGACTGTTAACAATTATATTTTTAATGCATCAATAATAGCTCATACACATCTCATCAACACAATCCATATCACGCCATACTTTCCCATTTATAACACATATTCACAATTTACACCTAGCTCAAATGTATGCATAACACTACTCAATTAATCATGTAATTAGATTAATTAACTCTTATTTATCAAAAAATGCCAAACAACAACCCATCATTGACCGCCCGACAAACCACCTTCATATCCAAACTCAACAAGTCAAAACATGCATTCTGACTTGGAGACGGGTAAACCGTCATAGGGATGTCGTTTGCCATCCTCCCCAAAACCTAACACATCATACTATGACGACCTGGAAAGATTGCACTTGCCTGGAGCTCATGACGACCTCCCCATCATTTGGATGACGCTCGCCAGCACTTTGCAGCGCGTGACACCCAGAGCGTCATATGGGTGACGCCCGTCACCCTGGCAACAAAACCAAAAATTGTGTTCTGCATTTGTAGAACCTCAAAACTCTCTCAAAATCACTCCAAACACCTCCAAACAGTGCAAAATTGTTACCCACATGATTACCACACAATAACATATTATTCCTATGATTCTAACATGTTATTTCAATGATTTTACCGTAAAAATCCTAAATTAGTTCATGCTTTAAAAACCCCAATTCCATAACAAATTAAATGTATATTAACACATAGCATGCAAGACAAATACCCCAAATAAAGTGCACAAATTTGCAAGGAACCATAGCATAAAAATATAATTAAAATTATGTTATTTATCATCACACACAATCAACACAAAGAGAGAAATTCCTATGAGAGATTGAGGGAAACCTCTCTAGTCTTTCATGAATTAAGAACCCATAGAGGTAGAATCCCCTTGCCTTGTAACTCCAAAAAAAAACAAAGCAACCTCAATTGATTTCTTCTCACAAGATCTAGCACTCCTTCCTCAAAGTTCTTCTCTCCAATATTTCTTGTTTTCACGTACTGATGAAAAATAGCTCTAAAACCAAGTTTTTGGTCTAACTTAAGAATATATATTATTTAATTTTAATTCTCTAAATTACACTTTTTACCCAATTCAAATTCAGTTTTCCTCCACTCATCACTAAACTCCCTTAATTCCCAAAATTAGCACAATTTTACCTATTCTCACCAATTTTCAATTAAATTAATTAATTAATTTCACTAACCCAATAAATTAACACAAAGCACCACAAATACCACCATCGGCCAAACATGTCACATATTCACAAAATAATTATTCAAATAAAATAAAACAATCAATTAAATTAAATTAAATAAACGAATATTTTAATCAGGGTGTTACAACTTTCTCCCACTTAAAAAAAAATTTGCCCTCAAATATTACCTGACGAGAAAAGCTCTAGATAAGACTCTTTCATCCTACTCTCGAGCTCCCACAACACACTGCCACTAGCAAGGCCTCGCCAAACAACTTCATGATTTTCAATCCACAACGACAAAGTATTAATTATTAAGTTCTCCCTAACTTGAACATCATCCAACTGGATCACATGAGACTGATAAGAAATATACTTCCTCAACTGAGACGCATGAAATACATCATGGAGATTCGAAAGATACAGCGACAACGTAACTCGGTAGGCAACTTCTCCTACTCTCCGAAGAATTTGAAACAGACCAATGAAACACGATGCAAGTTTTTGAGACTTCAACGTGCGACCAACACCAGTTACTCAAGTGTCTTCCTCCACTTCTCATGATAAGTCTTCTGACGACTCTATGAAGCTTTCATCTTCTCTTGAATCATCTTGATCTTCTCAATAGTTTGTTGTAGGGGTGTTCGCAGACCAGTTTGGTTCGGTTTTGGGAGAATCTGATACCCAAACTGATAAAAAATATATGGATTGGTTTGGATTGGATTTACACAATTTTGTGATAAAGCCCAAACCGAACCAAACCAATAAACAACGGGTTGGTTTGGGTTGGATTGATTGGGTACATTAGAAACAAATGTGCAAAAATATTTTTAAAAAATATTAACTTATATCAACTAATTTTCTAAAATAATATAAAATTCTTGATTTTATTGTTTCTCCATATTGGTTGTGCATATCACAAAGGACGTTTCATTTTTTCTTCTTGAAGTTGAATATCTCATTCTAGTTTCCATGGTAATGATGATATATATTATACTAATTAATTATGATTGGTTCGGGTAGACGGACTCGCGGGTAGAATTTTGGAAATCTGTTGCCCGAACCAATTAACATTGGGTTTCATTGATTTGGTTCGGTTTTTGCCCGAACTAAAAAAATGCCTGAACCGAACACAATGGTTTGGTTTGGATTCCGGTTTGGTTCAGATTTGCCCGAACCAATGAACACCCCTATTTTGTTGAACTATCTTAGGTCCGAGCACCAAGATTTCACCAGAATCATACCAACACAAAGGTGTCCTACAACTCCCGGTATACAATGCCTCGAACGGTGCCATCTCAATGTTATCATAGAAAGTGTTATTGTAGGTGAACTCAACTAACAACAAGAAAATGTCACAGTTACCTCCCTACTCTAAAACACACGCTCTCAGTAAATCTTCCAAAGACTAGATAGTCCTCTCGGTATGGCCATCTGTATGTGGATGATAGTCAGAACTAAACTTTAGCTTAGTACCGATCACTTCTTGCAAACTCTTCCAAAACCTTGACGTAAACCTCAAAGCTCTATCCAATACAATGCTTGACGGAATACCATGCAAGCTAAAAATCTTCTCAATACACAACTCACCCAACTCCTGCAAAGGATAACTGATATTAATTGGTATGAAATGAGCCGATTTAGTCAATTTGTCCACAACAATCCAGATGGAATCACATCCCTTTGCCGTCTTCGGAAAACTTGTCACTAAATCCATGGAAATGCTATCCCATTTCCCCTCAAGAATACTCAAAGGTTGCATCAGACCCCACGACTTCTGATGCTCAATCTTCGACTTCTGACAAGTCAAACAAGCATAAGGAATTCAGTTACTTCCTTCTTCATTCCTGGCCACCAAAACATTTTATTCAAGTCTTAGTACATCTTTGTGGCATTGGGATGAATGCTCAAACCACTTTGATGACCTTCCTCAAGAATGCTCTTCTTAAGATCTGACACATCTGGTACATAAACCCTGTCTTTAAACCTCATCACATCATTCTCGTCAATTCTGAAGTCACCTCTTTTTCCCTAATTGATTAACACAAGACAATTAACTAATCCCAAATCTACTTTCTGGCCTTCTCTGATCTCTTCAAGGATACCACTAGTCACCTTCAACATACCCAACTTCACATTGCTAGGAGTTTCTTCACATACCAAGCGTAGATCTTTGAATATCTCAATCAATTATAACTCTCGAACCATCAACAATGACATTTGCAATGACTTCTTGCTTAACGCATCAACTATAACATTGGCTTTACCAGGATGATTGCTCAAACCAAAATTATAATCTTTTAGGATTTATATGTATCTCCTCTGTCTCATATTCAATTCCTTATGGTCGAAGAGATACTTCAAACTATTGTGATCATTGAACACCTAAAACCGAGAACCAAATAGGTAATGCCTCCAAATTTTCAACACGAACAATACAACTGCCAACTCTAGATCATGCATAGGATAATTCCTCTCATGAACATTGAACTGCCTAGAAGCGTAAGCCACAACCTGACTAGTCTACATCAACATGTAACGCCCCAGTTTTGTCCATTTTATTTAAACGAGTCGTTTTGATTATTTTATTATTATATTATTTTATTTTTGACTTTTATTTGGAAATATGTTATTTTTCATGGTTGTGATATTTTATCGCGTTTTGGGAGCGTTTGCGAGATATTTGAGTGTAGGGGTATTTTGGTCTTTTCATTTATTTTTGTTAAGTTAGAAACATAAGAGAAAAGAAAGAGAGAAAAAATAGAGAGAAAGAAAAAGAGAAGAAGGAAAAGGGGAAGAAAAGAGAAAGAAAAGAGAAAGAGAGAAAAACTTGGAATAGAAGAAATCGAAACAACCAACTTTCCAAACACGATTAAATCGGGTAAGGGTGCGAAACTTGATTATTATATACTTGTGTATGATTATGTATGTATGTTTTTGGTTGATATTGGATTGAAATTGAATATAGAGTGAAAAACCATAATATGTGGAAATTGTTACAATTCGATTAAATTATGTCGGAAATCATGTTTTCAGGTCCCTTATTGTTGATACATGTTAGATACATGTTGTTAGGCATTGTATTGGTAATTTTTCTGGTGTATAGGTGAAAATTGGATTGATTTTGGGTTGAAAACGCAGAAAAAATTCTGCAGAAAATTCTGGTTTTTCCACTGCCCATACGCGTATCACTCACGGCAATACGCGTATTGGTCAAGGCAATACGCGTATGGCATTGAAGAAATGTCGAAAATACGCGCATGGAGCTTCATTTTCTCGGCCATTTACCCATTTGCGTAATGGTACGCGTAAGGTTGAGGGCAATACGCGTATGAAGCAAGGCACTATGCGTATTGGATTTTTAATGGGAATTTTGGGAAAAATGGGTCTCTGCCCATACGCGTATGACCTTGGGCAATACGCGTATGGAATGGGCGAGGGAGCAGGGCAATACGCGTATGGCCAAGAAGATTGCAAAATGTGTTTTTTTCGCGATGTTTTTTCTTGTTTAGTCCGTAACTTGTGTTCCGATTATCCGTTTTTAACATTCTTGGTATCGTTGGATAGCTATTGAACTGAACTTTCTTATGATGATGGTTTTGAGATTGTTACCCGATTTAATTATGTCGGGAATTTGAAATATTGTCGTTTTGTCGACTTTTGTCGTTATAATTGTGTGTAATTGATGTGTACCATGCAATGTGCTGTTGATATGGATATGGTATGACTTGTGTGCTGTTGTGTGGTGTAAATACATGTGTTTAGAAGGTGTGATGATGGTTTGTGATCGTATGGCAAATAAATGCATTGTTTTGGGTTTGAATTGCAAAGCATGATTAATGTTGCGTGAGATGATTGCATATATGTGTGCATTTGAATGTCATGAGTCATTGTATGCCAAGCATCATGATATGCATTCTTGTGATGTCGTGTGCCCTAGTGGGTGTGAGCGACGAATCGATTCCAGAGGGAATCCGCTATAACATCGTGAGCCTTATACCGAGAGGACCTAAAGCGATGATTATAGACGATCGTGAGCCTTATACAAAGAGGACCTAAAGCGATCGGATTGTGAGCCTTATACAAAGAGGACCTAAAGCAATCCATAAACGTCGTGATCCTTATACCAAGAGGACCTAAAGCGACGGGGAACATCGTTTGCCCGACGGGGTGTTACATGAGTAATCCTAAGTAACAAGCGATGGTTCCAATAGTTCCTGAGTGAACTAGTGTTGAGATGATGGATGGATGGTACCGCATATGCATTGCATAGAGTCGTTGTGTCGGTCTCTGTGCATTTGCATAAATCATGAATGGATTGATTTGGTGTGGAATTGATGAGTTGAGATATATATATATATATTGGCGTTGGTGACAATTGTATTGTGTACGATTGATATGCATTGGTGATGGATAAATGAGATATGTATTGTGTTGTCTTGTATTTGGATTCTGTTGTACGTTGTGGTGAGAATATTTTACATGTGTACTTTTGTGTTATTATATAATTATATGCAATTTTATTATGATTGTGTTTCTCACCCTTCTGCTATTTTAAATGCTCTATGAGGCATTGCAGATTAGATTGCTGGAGGTCTTTTTGTGAAGCTTAGGTCTTCATTCTTTTGTCGGTCGGCTCTGATATGTGGCACCGGGTAGTTAGGGAGACCGTTGGTGATTTGTGTGTATATGTATATGTTTCTTTTGGGATTGTACATGTATGATTATATTTGGCAGACAAACTTTTCATGATATATATATATATATATATATATATATATATATATATATATATGAGATTTCAGTACAGATTTTCCGCTTTTATTCTGTATCTGAATTGTGGGTAGTAGGAACTAAGTTCCTCTGTTAATTGCTACCTGATTGTTGCATATCTTTATGAGCAGGTTTATTATGTGTATTTTGTTTCAAATTGATGTGACTCCTCAGTCTATGCCTTGAATGTTTTAAATATACTCTGATGAAATTTTGAATTTTATTTATCGCTTTGTTTTATTGGGGGTGTAGATTGGGGGTGTTACATTAAGTGGTATCAGAGCCAGTCCGTGTCAGTTTGTGTCAATCCTTGTTGGTCGTTGTGGTTGGGTGAGTTGTTTGTTTAACCATAGTTGTTGTTATTGGAAATGAACAGAATATAGCTGGTAGGAATGACGCTGCTTTGGCTGCTGCTATGCAAGCTATGGCTCGGGCTGTGCAGGGTGCACGTAATGTTGCAGGTAATGATGAGTTCAGGAAGAACAAACCGTCTGTCTTCAAAGGAAGATATGATCCTGATAGTGCTCGGATATGGCTTAAAGAGATTGAAAGAATCTTCCGAGTGATGGATTATGCTGAGGATCAGAAGGTGAGACTGGGTACTCACATGTTACTGGAAGAAGCTGATGATTGGTGGGTTAGTACACGTCATATGTTGGAAGCTGCAGAGGAAGAGATCACTTGGGTTGTGTTTACCATTGAGTTTCTGAGGAAGTATTTTCCCGAAGATGTAAGAGGAAAGAAGGAAATTGAGTTCTTGGAATTGAAACAAGGGAATATGTTTATTGTTGATTATACTGCTAAGTTTGTGGAGCTTGTGCATTTTTATCCATATTATGCTGAAGCGACTGCGGAATTTTCTAAGTGTGTGAAGTTTGAGAACGGATTGCGTCCTGAGATAAAGCAGGCAATCGGTTACCAAAGGATTAGAAGGTTTTCTGATTTGGTAGACTGCTGTAGGATTTTTGAAGAAGATAGCAAAGCTCGTTCTACTCACTATAAGAGTGTGAACGAGAGGAAAGGGAAGCAACCGTTTCGCAGTGGTCCTTATGTAACACCAGCTGATAAGGGTAAACAAAGGGGTAATTTTGAGAAAAGGCTCAGTGGAGGAGGTATGTCTAATTCTCTGAGATGTTTTAGGTGTGGTGATTTAGGACATCATCAGTTTGAATGCAGAAAAGATATGAGGAAGTGTACCAATTGTGGAGGTTTAGGACATATTGCAGCTGATTGTACGAGGAAGAATGTGGTGAAGTGTTTCAACTTTGGTGAAACTGATCATATTAGTACGAAGTGCCCGAAACTGAAGCAAGCTCCAGCTAGTGGAAAGGTTTTTGCATTGGCAGGAACTCAGACTACTAATGCAGATCTTCTGATCAGAGGTACTTGTTTTATTAATAGTACGCCTTTAGTTGCTATTATTGATACTGGAGTGACTCGTTCGTTTATTTCGTCTGAGTGCGCGAAGCATTTGAATCTTGTGTTGTCTTTGATGGATGGTGAAATGGTTATTGATACTCCAGCAATGGGGTCAGTAACTACTTCTTTGGTTTGTTTAAGTTGTCCTTTGACCATTTATGGTAAAGATTTTGAGATGGATTTGGTGTGTTTACCGTTGGAGGGTTTAGATGTGGTTCTGGGAATGAATTGGTTGCAGTTCAATAGGGTTCATATTGATTGTTATCATAAGCTGGTAAGATTTCCTTCTCTTGAGGAAGACGAAGACTTGAGTTTCTTATCTACCAGTGAGTTGAAGAAACTTTTGGCGGATGAAGCTCGGTTGTTTGGGTTGTTTGCATCATTGACTGTGGATAGTCAAGTTTCACTTGATGTGTTTCCTGTTGTGTGTGATTTTCCGGAAGTGTTTCCTGAGGATATTTCAGACTTGCCACCAGAGAGAGAGGTGGAGTTTTCTATAGATCTAGTTCCTGGTACTAGACCTGTATCTATGGCACCTTATCGTATGTCGACATCTGAATTGGTTGAGTTAAAGAAGCATTTGAATGAATTGCTAGAAAAGAGGTTTGTGAGACCAAGTGTTTCTCCTTGGGGTGCTCCAGTTTTATTGGTGAAGAAGAAAGATGGAAGTATGCGATTGTGTATTGATTATCGCCAGTTGAATAAGGTGACGATTAAGAATAAGTATCCTCTTCTAAGAATTGATGATTTGATGGACCAGTTGGTAGGTGCTTGTGTGTTTAGTAAGATTGACTTGAGGTCAGGGTATCATCAGATTAGGGTGAAAGAGGAAGATATTCAGAAGATGACTTTTAGGACACGATACGGTCATTACGAATATTCGGTGATGCCGTTCGGGGTTTCTAATGCGCCAGGTGTGTTTATGGAATACATGAATCGTATTTTCCACGAGCATTTGGATCGATTTTTCGTGGTGTTTATTGATGACATCCTGATTTATTCTAAGTCTCGGGAGGAGCACGCGGAGCATTTGCATATTATTTTGCAGGTTTTGAAAGAAAGAACGCTTTTTGCTAAATTGTCCAAGTGTGAGTTATGGTTGTCGGAGGTGAGTTTTCTTGGGCACGTGATTTCAGGTAATGGTATTTCTGTGGATCCATCTAAAGTAGAAGCAGTTCTACAATGGGAGGCTCTGAGATCCGTTACTGAAATTCGAAGCTTTTTGGGTTTGGCCGGATATTATCGAAGGTTCATTGAAGGTTTTTCTAAGCTAGCATTTCCTTTGACCCAGTTGACTTGTAAAGGTCAAGCGTTCGTTTGGGATATTCGGTGTGAGGAAAGTTTTAGTGAGCTGAAGAGAAGATTGACGACAGCTCCGATTTTGATTTTGCCGAATCCTACTGAACCATTTATGGTGTATTGTGATGCGTCTTTGATTGGTCTAGGTGGGGTGCTAATGCAAGAAGGTAAGGTCGTGGCTTATGCTTCGAGGCAGTTGAAAGTGCACGAGAAAAATTACCCTACTCATGATTTGGAATTAGCGGCTGTGGTGTTTGTATTGAAGATTTGGAGGCATTATCTCTTTGGTGCTAGATTTGAAGTCTTTAGTGATCACAAAAGTTTGAAATATTTGTTTGATCAGAAAGAATTAAATATGAGGCAGCGGAGATGGTTGGAATTTTTGAAGGACTACGAATTTGGCTTGAATTACCATCCTGGTAAAGCGAATATGGTAGCCGATGCGTTGAGTCAGAAATAGTTACATATGTCCGCTTTAATGGTTAAGGAGTGGGAGCTTTTGGATGCTTTTAGGGACTTGAGTTTGGTGTGTGAGGTGACGTCCGACAGCGTGAGGCTGGGTATGCTAAAGGTTACTAATGATTTTCTGATGACTGTTAGTGAGAAACAGAAGCTGGATGTGAAATTTGTGGATTTGATGTTGGTTGGAGAAAAAGATGCTAATAGTGATTTTAAAGTGGATGTTAATGGTGTTTTGAGGTTCCGTGGTCGAATTTGTATTCCAGATGATTCGGATTTGAAAAGGATGATTTTAGAGGAAGGACACCGGAGTAATTTGAGTATACATCCGGGAGCTAATAAAATGTACCAAGATTTGAAGAAGATTTTCTGGTTGTCTGGATTGAAAAGAGATGTGGCTCAGTTTGTGTATGCGTGTTTGACGTGCCAAAAGTCGAAAGTGGAACATCAGAAACCTAGTGGTTTGTTGCAACCGTTGGATATTCCTGAGTGGAAATGGGACAACATTTCTATGGATTTTGTGACAGGGTTGCCGAATACACTGAGGGGGCATAATGTTATTTGGGTGGTGGTGGACAGACAGACTAAATCGACGCATTTTATTCCGATTGACATCAGTTTTTCTTTGGAGAGGCTAGCTGAGATTTATATCAGTGTGATTGTGAAATTGAAGGGTGTTCCGTTGAGTATTGTTTCAGATCGAGATCCAAGGTTTACCTCGAGATTTTGGGAATGTTTACAGAAGGCGTTGGGCTCTAAGTTGAGGTTGAGTTCTGCTTATCATCCTCAGACGGATGGACGGACGGAGAGAACGATTCAGTTGTTGGAAGATTTGTTGAGGGCTTGTGTTCTTGAACAAGGTGGTGCGTGGGATAGTTATCTTGCGTTGGTGGAATTCACGTATAATAACCGTTTCCATTCTAGTATTGGAATGGCACCTTTTGAAGCACTGTATGGACGAAGATGTCGAACACCGTTGTGTTGGCACGAATCTGGGGAGAGTTCGGTGGTTGGACCCGAATTGATTCAACACACTACAGACAAGGTGAAGCTTATTCATGAGAAAATGAAGGCTTCTCAGAGTAGGCAAAAGAGTTATCATGATCGTAGAAGGAAAGATCTTGAGTTTCAAGAGGGCGATCATGTATTTTTGAGAGTTACACCGGTAACGGGTGTGGGTCGTGCATTGAAGTCGAAGAAGCTTACTTCTCGATTTATTGGTCCTTACCAGATATCCACGAGAGTGGGTGTTGTGGCTTATAGGGTGGCGTTGCCGCCGAGTCTGTCGAATTTGCATGATGTGTTCCATGTTTCACAGCTTCGGAAGTATGTTCCGGATCCGTCGCATGTGATTCCGATGGATGAGGTAGAGGTAAGGGAGAACCTTACGGTTGAGGCATTAGCAGTGAGAATTTTGGATCGCGAGTTGAAGCGGTTAAGGGGCAAGGATATTACACTTGTGAAGATAGCGTGGGGAGGCGCTGCTGAGGGCAATTTGACTTGGGAGTTGGAGAGTCGGATGCGGGAGTCGTATCCAGAGTTGTTCGTCTCAGGTATATTTTCGAGGACGAAAATTTCTAAGTGGGGGAGAGTTGTAATGCCCCAGTTTTGTCCGTTTTATTTAATCGAGTCGTTTTGATTATTTTATTATTATATTATTTTATTTTCGACTTTTATTTGGAAATATGTTATTTTTCATGGTTGTGATATTTTATCGCGTTTTAGGAGGGTTTTCGACATATTTGAGTGTAGGGGTATTTTGGTCTTTTCATTTATTTTTGTTAAGTTAGAAACATAAGAGAAAAGAAATAGAGAAAAAATAGAGAGAAAGAAAAAGAGAAGAAGGAAAAGGGGAAGAAAAGAGAAAGAAAGGATGAAAATTCTGGTGTCAGATACGAGATGTCGAATACAATGTTACGACACTAATATCTGTTTTGGTTTTGAGAACGAACAAAATAAATAACGCAAACAATTATAAAAGACACAAGTAATTGTTAACCCAGTTCGGTGCAAAACACACCTACGTCTGGGGGCTACCAAGCCAGGGAGGAACTCCACTATTAGTAGTATCAATTCAGGATCAAACCACACAGTTTACAACCTTCACTTAATCCCTACCCAATGCAATTACAAACTCCCCCTCAATCACAGCAGTGATAATAACAGACACAAATAAACGAGACAGAAGAACACTCTTCAAGGACACAATCTTGATTTTGCTTAAAAGCTTCAATCAAGCACAATGATACTCTTTGCTTAAAAGCTTAAGAGTAAAAACTTACAACTCAATAAACCTATTCCAAAACAATCATCAAAACAATAATTGCTTTGGTTCACAAGAAAACTATGACCACACTTCAAACTCTTAAAAACCGTGACCCAAACAAATGATAGCAGCTGTTTATTTATAGATCCCACAGCAGCAGCAGCTCCCCAGAAGCTTTTAACCTAATTAGGTTAATTACCAACAATCAAGGAGAGAAAATAGAAACAAATGAATACTTTCTGGAAATAGCAAATCACACGATTAGGAGAATCTTCCAAAATAAAAGCGCCTAAAAAATCTCAACAGAAACACACTGCAAAACCCAAAGCGCGCGTACACAATCCAAGGCCCAACGAGCTGATCAGAAACAAACATGTCACGACATCAATTTTGACATCCTGATGAAAGCTGCTTACAGGCAGTACTTCATACCTGCAGAGAGGCTACCCAAGCATGTCGTGACATCAGCCTTGACAGGTATGTTTTACCAAAAATTGCTGCCAATTAAAAACACTTACAAACTCCCCCTTTGGCGAAATTTTTTGGCTAAAACATAATAATCGAACAACAATCAGAAATATCAGCAGCAGAAAAAGAAACAGCAGATCCAAGGAAGTAAGCAGCATAGCATCAGAAATAGCAACTTCCAAAGTTAAGAGAAACAGAAATATCCAGTGCTCCCCCTTTTTAGCCATAAAGAGAGCCAAACCAAAAAAAAACACATAGTCTTTACAACCACAAAGCCAAATAACCAAAAAGAAACTAACACAAGGTGCAGAAGCACATCAAACCAAAAGAACTTCCACAAGAACCAATATGGAAACATATGGCAAAAAAAACTTAATCTTCATCAGAACCAGAAGCATCTTCAGCTTCTTCACCAGACCCAGATTCATCTTCAGCCTCTCCACCAGCATCAGCCTCATTGTCACTCCCACCAGAGTCTTCACCCTCATTGTCAGCTTCAGTCTTTGCATTATCACCATCCTCACGTTCCTCCTTCTCAAGTATTCTGATAAGAGTTTCAAGCTTCAACTTTCTGCTTTCTAGCTCTTTGCAAGTCTCCTTGAGCTCAGAAATGATGGTAGACTTATTCACAGGTCTACTGCTAGAGGATGTCTCAGCAGATGTTACAACAATATCAGGGACATGGGTCCCCTGAAACAGCTTGTAATGAAAAGACAAGACACTTTCTCTTTTGCAGGCAGTGTCTGACTCAGTTAAAATTCCAGGATATTGTTTAAGGATAATGCCACAAATGACAGAGGGAAAAGCTATGGGAAGCTTCACAGCCATCGTACCTGCATGCTTCAATGTCTGTTCAAAGATGTACGTCCCATAATCAAATTTTGCCTTGGTTCCAACAGCAAAAATGAATCTGCCCAGACCAGTAGCAATGGTAGATGTGTGGTTAGTGGGAACCCAATTAGCAGCTCCAATTCTGTGCAGCATCGCATACTTGACACTTAGTAAGCTAGCAGATAATTTTCCCTTTAGAGGCCATTTCTTGACTTGATTCGCTGTAATGGTCGTGCAGACTTGATTATCAGACACCTCCAACTCAGGTTGAGGCTCACCAGTCCTTCCTAGGTAAAAATTTATCACATCAGGGGAGAAATTGACACATCTTCCTCTAACAAACACTTTTCTGAACTCCTTAGATTTACCATCAGCACAATTTTCAGAAAGATTAACAATAAACTCTTTAACCAGTGTCTCGTAGCACTTTGAGAAGCGAGTCACAGTCTTTAACAGGCCAGCAAAGTAGATTAAATCCATTACTTCCTTACACTCCATAGCATTTTCACCCAGCTCTCTTTCTAACGCCAACCTCCGCTGATACACATATTTCCATTTGTTAACACTCTCAGCAGAATGAAAAGAGATATTATCTAGAGGAGCATCAGGTATTCTGGTAGCCAGTTTGCTAGCAGAGGATTTCTTTTT
The DNA here is from genome assembly GCA_022829125.1 of Lathyrus tuberosus. Classification (NCBI taxonomy): domain Eukaryota; kingdom Viridiplantae; phylum Streptophyta; class Magnoliopsida; order Fabales; family Fabaceae; genus Lathyrus; species Lathyrus tuberosus. The sequence goes on from JALAZF010000545.1 coordinate 2,703,904, forward strand.
GAGACGGATGTCAGGAACATCACTTTCAACATCATCTTCAGAATCAGAAGAGACTCTAATCTTTCTCTTCTTGACAACCACTTTGCTCCAACCCTTGGGGGGACCAGAACCAACCTTCTTGATGTTGCGCTTGGAAGGACTTGGACTAGCTACATTCTTGTGCTTGGGAGAACTTTGCTTAGCACCCTTGTTTCCTTTCCTAGTAACAAGTCTATTAGCTATGCTGGCAAGGAGAGCGTTGTCATCAATCTCATCAAGATCCACAACATCATCAGCCATGACATCTTTGGTTTTAGAGGGTTTACTCCCAGCATCCTTCACACTTTCAAAGGTATCTTCAGCAACAGAGGTCTTAACATCACATGCAACATCTTGAATATCTTCTAGATTTATATCACCATCTTTTTGATGCTTCTGACTAGTTTGAGGGGCTGAAAGTTGCCTCAAAGGGATAGAAATCCCAGCCACGGCATGATCTTCATTAATGATACGAGTAACGATGCTATCAACAGTCTTATGAACATACTCAGATCCTTCCCTTGCCATAGCAGAAAGATCAACAGAAGACGATGTGGGAATGTTACCTGAAGGACTTTCTTTAGGTCTTCTTGCATGTTGAGTTCTATGCCTTTGAACATGAGGCACATCAGCAAGCACCATATTTAACGGGACAGCATCAACCACATCCTTGGGAGAATGATCCATATCTTGTGCCCTAGAATCAGAAGACGAAACAGTCTTAGGAGACACCGGCTTAGAGGGGGACGAAGCTTGTTGGTGAGACATGTTATTCACAGGCAAAGTGATAGACGAAAATCTGAAATGAGGGTTGGCAGTGACAGAATGTTTGGAAAGAAGAAGATAAACAGTATGGCATGTATGAGTGGGAATGGAGAGCGTTTGATAATGATGCAAAAGAGGGGGGAAAGGATTTATATATTTTGATGGTACAAATTCTTGGAAAACTAAGATGTGTCGGACAATGTTTCCACATGTGATTAATTGCTATAAGCCTTCATAAAGACAAATTCCTAACTTACCCCTTAGGTTCTCAAATTGACTTGCATCCAAAGCCTTTGTAAAAATGTCAGCCAGCTGCATCTCAGTGGCAACATGCTCCAAGGTAATTACTTTGTCTTCCACAAGATCCCTAATGAAATGATGCCTAATGTCTATATGCTTGGTACGGCTGTGCTGGATAGGATTCTTGGAGATATTGATAGCACTTAGGTTGTCACAATATAGTGTCATGACATCTTGTGTGACATTATACTCTGTTAGCATTTGTTTCATCCATACTAGCTGTGAACAACTACTTCTAGCTGCAATGTATTCAGCCTCTGCCGTGGACAAGGAGACACAATTTTGCTTTTTACTGAACCATGAAATGAGATTGTTTCCTAAGAAGAAGCATCCTCCTGATGTGCTCTTTCTATCATCAGCACTTCCAGCCCAATCAGCATCACAATATCCAGATAAAATAGGATTACACCCATGAGAGTACAGCATACCAAAGTCACAAGTTCCATTCACATATTTGAGAATCCTCTTGACTTGATTTATGTGACTAACTTTGGGATCTGCTTGATATCTGGCACACACTCCAACTGCAAAAGCAATATCAGGCCTGCTAGCTGTGAGATACAGTAAGCTACCTATCATACTTCTATATAGACTTTGATCAACATTAATCCCCTTTTCATCTTTAGATAATTTCAAATGAGTAGGTGCATGTGTTCTTTTATGGCTTGCATTCTCCATTCCAAATTTTTTGACTATGTTTCTTGCGTACTTACTTTGACTGAGGAAGATTGAATCTTCCATCTGTTTTACTTGTAACCCAAGAAAATAAGTCAGTTCTCCAACAAGACTCATTTCAAATTCAGACTGCATTTGTTGAACAAAGTGTTTCACCATCCTATCTGACATTCCACCAAACACTATATCATCCACATAAATCTGAGCAATCATGATTTTTCCTCCTTCATCTTTAACAAAAAGAGTCTTATCTAACCCTCCTTTTCTGTATCCATTATTAATGAGGAACTCTGTCAATCTCTCATACCAAGCTCTAGGAGCTTGTTTCAGTCCATAAAGAGCCCTTTTTAATTTGTACACATGGTCTGGGAAGGTTGGGTCAATGAAGCCTTTAGGCTGCTCTACATAAACTTCCTCATGCAAATAGCCATTCAAAAAGGCACTTTTCACATCCATCTGGAACAGCTTGAATTTTAGAATGCAAGCCACTCCTAATAGCAATCTGATGGATTCAAGTCTAGCAACAGGGGCAAATGTCTCATCAAAATCAACCCCTTCAACTTGAGTGTATCCTTGAGCTACAAGCCTTGCTTTATTCCTGGTTACAACTCCCTGCTCATCTGACTTGTTCTTGTACACCCACTTTGTACCAATAACATTTGTCCCTTCAGGTCTTGGAACAAGCTCCCACACCTCATTCCTTTTAAACTGACTTAATTCCTCTTGCATTGCATTAATCCAAAACTCATCAGTCAGAGCTTCTTTGATATTTTTAGGTTCAATTCTTGACACAAAGCAAGAGCTTGAGATGAGTTCTCTTGATCTTGTAGTCACTCCACTGTTGAGATCTCCTATGATAAGTTCTTTAGGATGATCTTTCTGCACTCTGGTGGAGGGTCCCTTGTTGATAGGTTCACCCTCAGATTCTGTGGTAGTAGGATTGGAGTCAACTTCTTTATTTGATGTACCAGCAGGAATATCCAAGAATGTTCTGACATCATCTGTGACATTTGCTTCCTCATGCAAATCATCAACCACCACATTTATTGATTCCATCATCGTTCTTGTTCTAGAGTTGAAAACCCTATAGGCTCTGCTGTTTGTAGAGTAACCTAAAAAGATTCCTTCATCACTTTTGGGGTCCATCTTCCTTCTTTGTTCACGATCTGTTAGTATGTAACACTTACTACCAAACACATGAAAATATTTGACAGTTGGTTTTCTTCCTTTCCAGATTTCATACAAGGTAGTGGAGGTTCCCTTTCTCAAGGTCACTCTATTATGAACATAGCAAGCGGTATTCATAGCTTCAGCCCAGAAGTGGATAGGGAGTTTCTTGGCATGAATCATAGCTCTGGCTGATTCTTGAAGTGTCCTGTTTTTTCTTTCCACAACCCCATTTTGTTGAGGAGTAATGGGAGATGAAAATTCATGACTGATTCCTTCAGATGAACAGAACTCTGCAAATCTTTGATTTTCAAACTCTTTTCCATGATCACTTCTAATTCTAACAACACAGCCTTCCTTCTCTCTTTGAACCTTTTGACAGAGGTCTTTGAAGACATCAAAAACATCTGATTTCTCTCTGATGAAATTTATCCAGGTATATCTAGAATAATCATCAACAACCACATAGGCATATTTCTTCCCACCAAGACTTTCCACTTGCATAGGTCCCATTAAATCCATGTGTAACAATTCCAAAACTTTAGATGTGGTAAGATGTTTAATCTTTGGATGTGACATCTTGGTTTGTTTGCCAACCTGACATTCACCACACACTCTTTCTTCATTAATCTGTAGTTTTGGAATCCCTCTTACAGCTTCCATAGAGATAATCCTTTTCATACCCCTTAAATGAAGATGACCAAGTTTTTGATGCCATAGCTTTACTTCATTTTCTTTGGTTTCAGAACAAAATGATGAGTAACTAGGTTCATGAGATATCCACAAATAACAGTTATCCTTAGACCTGACACCCCTCATAATCACTTCTTTTTCTTCATTTGTGACCATACATTCAGATTTTGTAAAGTTGACATGATAACCTTGATCACAGAGTTGACTGATGCTGATGAGATTGGCAGTCAATCCTTTTACCAGTAGAACACCATCCAGATTTGGAACTCCTGAACACTCCAGTTTTCCAACACCTTTGATTTCACCTTTGGCTCCATCACCAAAAGTCACATACCTGGTAGCATGAGGTTTGACATCAACTAACAGATTTTTGATTCCAGTCATATGCTTTGAACACCCACTGTCAAAGTACCAATCTTCTTTGGCTGATACTCTGAGGGACGTATGAGCTATTAAGGCAACAACTTTGGGACTCCATTGCTGCTTCTTAATGAGCTGATTCTGTTTAGGTCTGAAATATGGAGTTTGATCAGGGTATCCATACAGTCTAAAGCAGAATGGCTTTATGTGCCCATATCTACCACAATAATGACATCTCCATCTTTGGAATTTCTTTCTTGTGTGATTCATTTTACCCTTATCATGATGTTGAAACATAGGTTTTGACATCTGATTCATCATACTAGATTCAGATTCTGGTTGACTGTTTCCTGAAGACGATTTCTTTGTTCCTGCAAATCCTATACCAGACATATCTCCTGCACTCTGTCCAGTCTGAAGAATCTCATCTAGTGTGTCAGTTCCACTGTTCAACATTCTGATAGACTTGGTCATCTGATCAAGTTTTGAATTCAGCAAGGTGACTTTATTGTTTAACTGAGATATTGTTCCAAGATGTTCTTTATTCTCAGCTTCCAGCTTGATTATAAGTTTCTTCTGCTTTTCCCCTTGTTGACAAACTTCTGCACTTCTGATACATAGCTTTTTGTAGGATGCTGCAAGCTCTTCAAAAGTTAACTCATCTTCACTTGAGTCTCCATCTGAAGTACAAACACCAGTTAGTGCAGTGACAAGTTTGGCAGATTCATCATCAAAGTCACTCTCAGAATCTTCATCAGACCATGTAACAGTTAACCCTTTCTTTTGCTTCTTGAGATAAGTAGGACACTCAGCCCTAATATGCCCATACCCTTCGCATCCATGACACTGAATCCCTTTGCCTTGGTTAGACTTTTCTTCAGGTTTTGTTTTCCTATTGGAATCATAGGACCTGCTAATGTCAGAAGAATTGTTCCTGACATTTGACCTTGACTTCTGATCCATTCTTTTCATAATTTTGTTGAATTGTCTTCCAAGCATAGCCAAGGCATCTGATAAGTTCTCTTCATTACTAATATCATTTTCTTCTGCCTCTTCTTCAGTATTAGACACAAGAGCTATACCTTTGTTCTTCTTTTCAGAGTTGTCATTTATTCCCATCTCAAAGGTTTGAAGAGAGCCAATGAGTTCTTCAACTTTCATATTGCTGATATCCTGAGCCTCTTCTATAGCAGTGACTTTCATGGCAAACCTCTTGGGCAAGGATCTGAGAATTTTCCTCACCAGTTTTTCATCAGACATTTTTTCTCCTAATGCTCCTGACGTGTTGGCAATCTCAAGAATATTCATGTGAAAGTCATGAATACTCTCATCCTCTTTCATCCTCAGATTCTCAAACTTGGTAGTAAGCAGCTGGAGCCTTGACATCTTCACCTTGGATGTACCTTCATGGGTGGTTCTGAGAGTATCCCAAACATCTTTGGCTAATTCACAGTGATGCACCAGTCTGAATATATTTCTATCAATCCCATTAAACAAGGCGTTTAAAGCTTTAGAGTTGCCAAGAGCCAACTCATCCTCCTCTTTGCTCCATTCTTCCTCAGGTTTAGGAATTGTCTTTCCATCCTTTCCAACAGTGACAGGATGTTCCCATCCTTTGTTTGCTGCTCTCCATGCCTTGCTATCCAAGGATTTCAAGAAGGCTATCATACGAGGTTTCCAGTAGTCATAATTAGAACCATCCAGAACAGGTGGTCTGTTCACAAACCCTCCTCCTTCCATAATACCAGAATATAATGTCCCTAGATCTCACCCAGAGTAACAGGCAGGGTGCCTGCTCTGATGCCAATTGAAAATTCTGGTGTCAGATACGAGATGTCGAATACAATGTTACGACACTAATATCTGTTTTGGTTTTGAGAACGAACAAAATAAATAACGCAAACAATTATAAAAGACACAAGTAATTGTTAACCCAGTTCGGTGCAAAACACACCTACGTCTGGGGGCTACCAAGCCAGGGAGGAACTCCACTATTAGTAGTATCAATTCAGGATCAAACCACACAGTTTACAACCTTCACTTAATCCCTACCCAATGCAATTACAAACTCCCCCTCAATCACAGCAGTGATAATAACAGACACAAATAAACGAGACAGAAGAACACTCTTCAAGGACACAATCTTGATTTTGCTTAAAAGCTTCAATCAAGCACAATGATACTCTTTGCTTAAAAGCTTAAGAGTAAAAACTTACAACTCAATAAACCTATTCCAAAACAATCATCAAAACAATAATTGCTTTGGTTCACAAGAAAACTATGACCACACTTCAAACTCTTAAAAACCGTGACCCAAACAAATGATAGCAGCTGTTTATTTATAGATCCCACAGCAGCAGCAGCTCCCCAGAAGCTTTTAACCTAATTAGGTTAATTACCAACAATCAAGGAGAGAAAATAGAAACAAATGAATACTTTCTGGAAATAGCAAATCACACGATTAGGAGAATCTTCCAAAATAAAAGCGCCTAAAAAATCTCAACAGAAACACACTGCAAAACCCAAAGCGCGCGTACACAATCCAAGGCCCAACGAGCTGATCAGAAACAAACATGTCACGACATCAATTTTTACATCCTGATGAAAGCTGCTTACAGGCAGTACTTCATACCTGCAGAGAGGCTACCCAAGCATGTCGTGACATCAGCCTTGACAGGTATGTTTTACCAAAAATTGCTGCCAATTAAAAACACTTACAAAGGAGAAAGAGAGAAAAACTTGGAAAAGAAGAAATCGAAACAACCGACTTTCCAAACACGATTAAATCGGGTAAGGGTGCGAAACTTGATTATTATATACTTGTGTATGATTATGTATGTATGTTTTTGGTTGATATTGGATTGAAATTGAATATAGAGTGAAAAACCATAATATGTGGAAATTGTTACAATTCGATTAAATTATGTCGGAAATCATGTTTTCAGGTCCCTTATTGTTAATACATGTTAGATACATGTTGTTAGGCATTGTATTGGTAATTTTTTTGGTGTATAGGTGAAAATTGGATTAATTTTGGGTTGAAAACGCAGAAAAAATTCTGCAGAAAATTCTGGTTTTTCCACTGCCCATACGCGTATCACTCAAGGCAATACGCGTATTGGTCAAGGCAATACACGTATGGCATTGAAGAAATGTGGGCAATACGCGTATGGAGCTTCATTTTCTCGGCCATCTGCCCATTTGCGTAATGGTACGCGTAAGGTTGAGGGCAATACGCGTATGAAGCAAGGCACTACGCGTATTGGATTTTTAATGGGAATTTTGGGAAAAATGGGTCTCTGCCCATACGCGTATGACCTTGGGCAATACGCATATGGAATGGGCGAGGGAGCAGGGCAATACGTATATGGCTCAGTGCAATACGCGTATGGCCAGGAAGATTGCAAAATGAGTTTTTTTCGCGATGTCTTTTCTTGTTTAGTCCGTAACTTGTGTTCCGATTATCCGTTTTTAACATTCTTGGTATCGTTGGATAGCTATTGAACTAAACTTTCTTATGATGATGGTTTTGAGATTGTTGCCCGGTTTAATTATGTCGGGAATTTGAAATAGTGTCATTTTGTCGTTATAATTGTGTGTAATTGATGTGTACCATGCAATGTGCTGTTGATATGGATATGGTATGACTTGTGTGCTGTTGTGTGGTGTAAATGCATGTGTTTAGAAGGTGTGATAATGGTTTATGACCGTATGGCAAATAAATGCATTGTTTTGGGTTTGAATTGCAAAGCATGATTAATGTTGCGTGAGATGATTGCATATATGTGTGCATTTGAATGTCGTGAGTCATTGTATGCCAAGCATCATGATATGCATTCTTGAGATGTCGTGTGCCCTAATGGGTGTGAGCGACGAATCGATTCCAGAGGGAATCCGCTATAACATCGTGAGCCTTATACCGAGAAGACCTAAAGCGATGATTATAGACGATCGTGAGCCTTATACAAAGAGGACCTAAAGCGATCGGATTGTGAGCCTTATACAAAGAGGACCTAAAGCAATCCATAAATGTCGTAAGCCTTATACCAAGAGGACCTAAAGCGACGGGGAACATCGTTTGCCCGACGGGGTGTTACATGAGTAATCCTAAGTAACAAGTGATGGTTCCAATAGTTCCTGAGTGAACTAGTGTTGAGATGATGGATGGATGGTACCGCATATGCATTGCATAGAGTCATTGTGTCGATCTCTGTGCATTTGCATAAATCATGAATGGATTGATTTGGTGTGGAATTGTGATTGGAATTGATGAGTTGAGATATATATATATATATATTGGCGTTGGTGACAATTGTATTGTGTACGATTGATATGCATTGGTGATGGATAAATGAGATATGTATTGTGTTGTCTTGTATTTGGATTCTGTTGTACGTTGTGGTGAGAATATTTTACATGTGTACTTTTGTGTTATTAGGTAATTATATGCAATTATATTATGATTGTGTTTCTCACCCTTCTGCTGTTTTAAATGCTCGATGTGGCATTGCAGATTAGATTGCTGGAGGTCTTTTTGTGAAGCTTAGGTCTTCATTCTTTTGTCGGTCGGCTCTGATATGTGGCACCGGGTAGTTAGGGAGATCGTTGGTGATTTGTGTGTATATGTATATGTTTCTTTTGGGATTGTACATGTATGATTGTATTTTGCAGACAAACTTTTCATTATATATATATATATATATATATATATATATATATATATATATATATATATATATATATATGAGATTTCAGTACAGATTTTCCGCTTTTATTCTGTATCTGAATTGTGGGTAGTAGGAACTAAGTTCCTCTGTTAATTGCTACCTGATTGTTGCATATCTTTATGAGCAGGTTTATTATGTGTATTTTGTTTCAAATTGATGCGACTCCTCAGTCTATGCCGTGAATGTTTTAAATATACTCTGATAAAATTTTGAATTTTATTTATCGCTTTGTTTAATTGTGGGTGTAGATTAGGGGTGTTACATTAAGTGGTATCAGAGCCAGTCCGTGTCAGTTTGTGTCAGTCCTTGTTGGTCGTTGTGGTTGGGTGAGTTGTTTGTTTAATCATAGTTCCTGTTATTAGAAATGAACAGAATATAGCTGGTAGGAATGACGCTGCTTTGGCTGCTGCTATGCAAGCTATGGCTCGGGTTGTGCAGGGTGCACGTAATGCTGCAGGTAATGATGAGTTCAGGAAGAACAAACCGCATGTCTTCAAAGGAAGATATGATCCTGATGGTGCTCGGATATGGCTTAAAGAGATTGAAAGAATCTTCCGAGTGATGGATTGTGCTGAGGATCAGAAGGTGAGACTGGGTACTCACATGTTACTGGAAGAAGCTGATGATTGGTGGGTTAGTACACGTCATATGTTGGAAGCTGCAGAGGAAGAGATCACTTGGGCTGTGTTTAGCATTGAGTTTCTGAGGAAGTATTTTCCCGAAGATGTAAGAGGAAAGAAGGAAATTGAGTTCTTGGAATTGAAACAAGGTAATATGTCTATTGTTGATTATACTGCTAAGTTTGTGGAGCTTGTGCAGTTTTATCCATATTATGCTGAAGCGGCTGCGGAATTTTCTAAGTGTGTGAAGTTTGAGAACGGATTGCATCCTGAGATAAAGCAGGCAATCGGTTACCAAAGGATTAGAAGGTTTTCTGATTTGGTAGATTGTTGTAGGATTTTTGAAGAAGATAGCAAAGCTCGTTCTACTCACTATAAGAGTGTGAACGAAAGGAAAGGGAAGTAACTGTTTCGCAGCGGTCCTTATGTAACACCAGCTGATAAGGGTAAACAAAGGGGTAATTTTGAGAAAAGGCCCAGTGGAGGAGGTATGTCTAATTCTCCGAGATGTTTTAGGTGTGGTGAATTAGGACATCATCAGTTTGAATGCAGAAAAGATATGAGGAAGTGTACCAATTGTGGAGGTTTAGGACATATTGCAGCTGATTGTACGAGGAAGAATGTGGTGAAGTGTTTCAACTGTGGTGAACCTGGTCATATTAGTACGAAGTGCCCGAAACCGAAGCAAGCTCCAGCTGGTGGAAAGGTTTTTGCATTGGCAGGAACTCAGACTACTAATGCAGATCGTCTGATCAGAGGTACTTGTTTTATTAATAGTACGCATTTAGTTGCTATTATTGATACTGGAGCGACTCATTCGTTTATTTCGTCTGAGTGCGCGAAGCATTTGAATCTTGTGTTGTCTTTGATGGATGGTGAAATGGTTATTGATACTCCAGCAATGGGGTCAGTAACTACTTCTTTGGTTTGTTTAAGTTGTCCTTTGACCATTTATGGTAAAGATTTTGAGATGGATTTGGTGTGTTTACCGTTGGAGGGTTTAGATGTGGTTCTGGGAATGAATTGGTTGCAGTTCAATAGGGTTCATATTGATTGTTATCATAAGCTGGTAAGATTTCCTTCTCTTGAGGAAGACGAAGACTTGAGTTTCTTATCTACCAAAGAGTTGAAGAAACTTTTGGCGGATGAAGCTCAGTTGTTTGGGTTGTTTGCATCATTGACTCTGGATAGTCAAGTTTCACTTGATGTGTTTCCTGTTGTGTGTGATTTTCCAGAAGTGTTTCCTGAGGATATTTCAGACTTGCCGCCAGAGAGAGAGAGGTGGAGTTTTCTATAGATCTAGTTCCTGGTACTAGACTTGTATCTATGGCACCTTATCGTATATCGGCATCTGAATTGGTTGAGTTAAAGAAGCATTTGAATGAATTGCTAGAAAAGAGGTTTGTGAGACCAAGTGTTTCTCCTTGGGGTGCTCCAGTTTTATTGGTGAAGAAGAAAGATGGAAGTATGCGATTGTGTATTGATTATCGCCAGTTGAATAAGGTGACGATTAAGAATAAGTATCCTCTTCTGAGAATTGATGATTTGATGGACCAGTTGGTAGGTGCTTGTGTGTTTAGTAAGATTTACTTGAGGTCAGGGTATCATCAGATTAGGGGGAAAGAGGAAGATATTCAGAAGACGGCTTTTAGGACACGATACGGTCATTACGAATATTCGGTGATGCCGTTCGGGGTTTCTAATGCGCCAAGTGTGTTTATGGAATACATGAATCGTATTTTCCACGAGCATTTGGATCGATTTGTCGTGGTGTTTATTGATGACATCCTGATTTATCCTAAGTCTCGGGAGGAGCACGCGGAGCATTTGCGTATTGTTTTGCAGGTTTTGAAAGAAAGAAAGCTTTTTGCTAAATTGTCCAAGTGTGAGTTATGGTTGTCGGAGGTGAGTTTTCTTGGGCACGTGATTTCAGGTAATGGTATTTCTGTGGATCCATCTAAAGTAGAAGCAGTTCTACAATGGGAGGCTCTGAGATCCGTTACTGAAATTCGAAGCTTTTTGGGTTTGGCCGGATATTATCAAAGGTTCATTGAAGGTTTTTCTAAGCTAGCACTTCCTTTGACCCAGTTGACTTGTAATGGTCAAGCGTTCGTTTGGGATATTCGGTGTGAGGAAAGTTTTAGTGAGCTGAAGAGAAGATTGACGACAGCTCCGATTTTGATTTTGCCGAATCCTACTGAACCATTTGTGGTGTATTGTGATGCGTCTTTGATTGGTCTAGGTGGGGTGCTAATGCAAGAAGGTAAGGTCGTGGCTTATGCTTCGAGGCAGTTGAGAGTGCACGAGAAAAATTACCCTACTCATGATTTGGAATTAGCGGCTGTGGTGTTTGTATTGAAGATTTGGAGGCATTATCTCTTTGGTGCTAGATTTGAAGCCTTTAGTGATCACAAAAGTTTGAAATATTTGTTTGATCAGAAAGAATTAAATATGAGGCAGCGAAGATGGTTGGAATTTTTGAAGGACTACGAATTTGGCTTGAATTACCATCCTGGTAAAGCGAATGTGGTAGCCGATGCGTTGATTCGGAAATCGTTACATATGTCTGCTTTAATGGTTAAGGAGTGAGAGCTTTTGGAAGCTTTTAGGGACTTGAGTTTGGTGTGTGAGGTGACGTCCGACAGCGTGAGGCTGGGTATGCTAAAGGTTACTAATGATTTTCTGATGACTGTTAGTGAGAAACAGAAGCTGGATGTGAAATTTGTGGATTTGATGTTGGTTGGAGAAAAAGACGCGAATAGTGATTTTAAAGTGGATGTTAATGGTGTTTTGAGGTTCCGTGGTCGAATTTGTATTCCGGATGATTCGGATTTGAAAAGGATGGTTTTAGAGGAAGGACACCGGAGTAATTTGAGTATACATCCGGGAGCTAATAAAATGTACCAAGATTTGAAGAAGATTTTCTGGTGGTCTGGATTGAAAAGAGATGTGGCTCAGTTTGTGTATGCGTGTTTGACGTGCCAAAAGTCAAAAGTGGAACATCAGAAACCTAGTGGTTTGTTGCAACCGTTGGATATTCCTGAGTGGAAATGGGACAACATTTCTATGGATTTTGTGACAGGGTTTCCGATTACACTGAGGAGGCATAATGTTATTTGGGTGGTGGTGGACAGACAGACTAAATCGGCGCATTTTATTCCGATTGACATCAGTTTATCTTTAGAGAGGCTAGCTGAGATTTATATCAGTGTGATTGTGAAATTGCATGGTGTTCTGTTGAGTATTGTTTCGGATCGAGATCCGAGGTTTACCTCGAGATTTTGGGAAAGTTTACAGAAGGCGTTGGGCTCTAAGTTGAGGTTGAGTTCTGCTTATCATCCTCAGACGGATGGACAGACGGAGAGAACGATTCAGTCGTTGGAAGATTTGTTGAGGGCTTGTGTTCTTGAACAAGGTGGTGCGTGGGATAGTTATCTTGCGTTGGTGGAATTCACTTATAATAACCGTTTCCATTCTAGTATTGGAATGGCACCTTTTGAAGCACTGTATGGACGAAGATGTCGAACACCGTTGTGTTGGCACGAATCTGGGGAGAGTTCGGTGGTTGGACCCGAATTGATTCAACATACTACAGACAATGTGAAGCTTATTCATGAGAAAATGAAGGCTTCTCAGAGTAGGCAAAAGAGTTATCATGATCGTAGAAGGAAAGATCTTGAGTTTCAAGAGGGCGATCATGTATTTTTGAGAGTTACACCGGTAACGGGTGTGGGTCGGCATTGAAGTCGAAGAAGCTTACTTCTCGGTTTATTGGTCCTTACCAGATATCCGCGAGAGTGGGTGTTGTGGCTTATAGGGTGGCATTGCCGCCGAGTCTGTCGAATTTGCATGATGTGTTCCATGTTTCACAGCTTCGGAAGTATGTTCCGGATCCGTCGCATGTGATTCCGATGGATGAGGTAGAGGTAAGGGAGAACCTTACGGTTGAGGCATTACCAGTGAGAATTTTGGATCGCGAGTTGAAGCGGTTAAGGGGCAAGGATATTGCACTTGTGAAGGTAGCGTGGGGAGGCGCTGCTGAGGGCAATTTGACTTGGGAGTTGGAGAGTCGGATGCGGGAGTCGTATCCAGAGTTGTTCGTCTCAGGTATATTTTCGAGGACGAAAATTTCTAAGTGGGGGAGAGTTGTAATGCCCCAGTTTTGTCTGTTTTATTTAATCGAGTCGTTTGATTATTTTATTATTATTATTTTATTTTATTTTCGACTTTTATTTGGAAATATGTTATTTTTCATGCTTGTGATATTTTATCGCGTTTTGGGAGCGTTTGCGAGATATTTGAGTGTAGGGGTATTTTGGTTTTTTCATTTATTTTTGTTAAGTTAGAAACATAAGAGAAAAGAAAGAGAGAAAAAATAGAGAGAAAGAAAAAGAGAAGAAGGAAAAGGGGAAGAAAAGAGAAAGAAAGGAGAAAGAGAGAAAAACTTGGAAAAGAAGAAATCGAAACAACCGACTTTCCAAACACGATTAAATCGGGTAAGGGTGCGAAACTTGATTATTATATACTTGTGTATGATTATGTATGTATGTTTTTGGTTGATATTGGATTGAAATTGAATATAGAGTGAAAAACCATAATATGTGGAAATTGTTACAATTCGATTAAATTATGTTGGAAATCATGTTTTCAGGTCCCTTATTGTTGATACATGTTAGATACATGTTGTTAGGCATTGTATTGGTAATTTTTCTGGTGTATAGGTGAAAATTGGATTGATTTTGGGTTGAAAACGCAGAAAAAATTCTGCAGAAAATTTTGGTTTTTCCACTGCCCATACGCGTATCACTCAAGGCAATACGCGTATTGGTCAAGGCAATACGCGTATGGCATTGAAGAAATGTGGGCAATACGCGTATGGAGCTTCATTTTCTTGGTCATCTGCCCATTTGCGTAATGGTACGCGTAAGGTTGAGGGCAATACGCGTATGAAGCAAGGCACTACGCGTATTGGATTTTTAATGGGAATTTTGGGAAAAATGGGTCTCTGCCCATACGCGTATGATCTTGGATAATACGCATATGGAATAGGCGAGGGAGCAGGGCAATACGCATATGGCTCAGGGCAATACGCGTATGGCCAGGAAGATTGCAAAATGAGTTTTTTTCGTGATGTCTTTTCTTGTTTAGTCCGTAACTTGTGTTCCGATTATCCGTTTTTAACATTCTTGGTATCGTTGGATAGCTATTGAACTAAACTTTCTTATGATGATGGTTTTGAGATTGTTGCCCGATTTAATTATGTCGGGAATTTGAAATAGTGTCGTTTTGTCGTTATAATTGTGTGTAATTGATGTGTACCATACAATGTGCTGTTGATATGGATATGGTATGACTTGTGTGCTGTTGTGTGGTGTAAATGCATGTGTTTAGAAGGTGTGATGATGGTTTGTGACCGTATGGCAAATAAATGCATTGTTTTGGGTTTGAATTGCAAAGCATGATTAATGTTGCGTGAGATGATTGCATATATGTGTGCATTTGAATGTCATGAGTCATTGTATGCCAAGCATCATATATGCATTCTTGAGATGTCGTGTGCCCTAGTGGGTATGAGCGACGAATCGATTCCAGAGGGAATCCGCTATAACATCGTGAGCCTTATACCGAGATGACCTAAAGCGATAATTATAGACGATCGTGAGCCTTATACAAAGAGGACCTAAAGCGATCGGATTGTGAGCCTTATACAAAGAGGACCTAAAGAAATCCATAAACGCCGTGAGCCTTATACCAAGAGGACCTAAAGCGACGGGGAACATCGTTTGCCCGACGGGGTGTTACATGAGTAATCCTAAGTAACAAGCGATGGTTCCAATAGTTCATGAGTGAACTAGTGTTGAGATGATGGATGGATGGTACCGCATATGCATTGCATAGAGTCGTTGTGTTGGTCTCTGTGCATTTGCATAAATCATGAATGTATTGATTTGGTGTGGAATTGTGATTGGAATTGATGAGTTGAGATATATATATATATATATATATATATATATATATATATATATATATATATATATATATATTGGCGTTGGTGACAATTGTATTGTGTACGATTGATATGCATTGGTGATGGATAAATGAGATATGTATTGTGTTGTCTTGTATTTGGATTCTGTTGTACGTTGTGGTGAGAATATTTTACGTGTGTACTTTTGTGTTATTATATAATTATATGCAATTATATTATGATTGTGTTTCTCACCCTTCTGCTGTTTTAAATGCTCTACGAGGCATTGCAGATTAGATTGCTGGAGGTCTTTTTGTGAAGCTTAGGTCTTCATTTTTTTGTCGGTCGGCTCTGATATGTGGCACCTGGTAGTTAGGGAGACCGTTGGTGATTTGTGTGTATATGTATATGTTTCTTTTGGGATTGTACATGTATGATTGTATTTGGCAGACAAACTTTTCATGATATATATATATGAGATTTCAGTACAGATTTTCCGCTTTTATTTTGTATATGAATTGTGGGTAGTAGGAACTAAGTTCCTCTGTTAATTGCTACCTGATTATTGCATATCTTTATGAGCAGGTTTATTATGTGTATTTTGTTTCAAATTGATGCGACTCCTTAGTCTATGCCGTGAATGTTTTAAATATACTCTGATGAAATTTTGAATTTTATTTATCGCTTTGTTTAATTGGGGGTGTTACACAACACACTACCCAGACCCATCTTCGAAGCATCATGGTACATCACAAATGACTCACTTGGATTTGGTAAAATCAAAACTAGAATTGATGTCAATTTCTTCTTGAGTTCTTAGAAACTCTCTTCACACTGAACACTCTATACAAAGACAATGCCAACTTTGAAAAGCCTTCGATGAACCTTTTGTAATAACCAGCCAAACTAAAAAAAACTTCTTATCTCAATAAAAGGCTTCGAAGTCTCCCATTGCAACATAACATCGATCTTTGATGGACCCACAACAATACCACCACCTAAAATCACGTGGTCAAGGAAACTCACTTCTTTCAGTCAAAACTCACACTTAGACAACTTCACATATAGCTTCTTATCCTTCAAGGTCTAAAGTACAACTCTCAGATTCTCTACATGCTCTTTCTTACATTTCAAATATACCAGAATATCGTTGATGAACACAATCACAAACTAATCTAAGTATGAGTGGAATATCCTATTCATGTACTACATAAACACTCAAGGCGTATTAGACACATCAAACAACATCACTGAATACTCATATTGACCATACCTCATTCTGAAAGTAGTCTTCTGAATATCCTCAAACTTTACTCGAATCTGATGATAACCTGAACGTAAATTAATCTTGCTAAACACGCAATAACCTATAAGATGATTCATCAGATCATTAATCCTCAGAAGGGGATACTTGTTCCTGATCATCACTTTATTTATTTGTCGATAGTTAACACACGATCTCATACTACCATCTTTCTTCTTGTCTAAAAACATTAGCGCTCCCCACAGAGAAACACTCGGTCGAACAAACTTCTTCTCAATAAGATCCTTTAGCTGCTTCTTCAGCTCACTCAGCTCTGAAGCATACATCCTATAAGGAGCCATCAATACTAGACTAGTACCGGGTATTACATCTATAACAAACTCCACCTCACGCTCTGGCGGTAAATCACTGATGTTATTTTGGAATACCTCATGAAAATCACACACTACATGTTGATCCATAATCATCCTCTCGCTTCCCCCACTCAAGGATGAAAGCACCATGAACACTTGAGTACTCTCACTCAAGGGCATCTCTACCTTCCTCACAATCATGAAACCCGACTCCGTACTCTCTTTGGAATCAAGAAACTGCACCAACTTATTAAAATAATTGATAAACACATAGTTGAAACCCAACCAATTCATCCCTAAAATAACATCAAGCTAACTCAGGGGCAAACACACTAGATCCATCCCAAAGTCTCTGCCATAAATTGTCAAAGGATAATTCTGGCACGCCAACGACGTAGTCACTGACCCATTGACGAGGGTATCGATGACCATGCTACCATTCATAACAGACACTTCTAACCTCAACCTCGATACACACTCTGCATATATAAATGAATGTGTCGCACCTGTATCAATAATAGTAATTAAAGGAGTATTATTGATAAAGTGCGTACCTCAAATCAAATTATTTGACGCAGTAGCTTCTGCTCCAAACAACGCAAAGACCTTCCCTCTGGACTGAGCCTTCTTAGGTTTCTCACATTAAGTACTAATATGACCCCACTTTTCATAATTAAAGCAGGTCATATTATTTCTCCTGTAGTCAGCGCCGCGATGACTTGGCTTCCCACACTTGAAGTAATTCACAATTGTACTCTAGCACTCTTGAGCATGATGTCTAATACCATCTTCAATCTCAAACTCCTACTTAGGTACTTGATTATCTGTACTCCAGAGGAGCACAAATGCAACAACACATAAAAGGGGTGAAAATACGTTTAAATAATAAATGACGCATAAACATTTAGGGTAGATTCACACATCTACACAATCATTCACATAATCAGACAACACACCAAAGATAGGTATTCACATCTCACCCACATCATAATTATCCAATTACAATCATGCAATAAAATGCAACAATAACTTGACTCATACTCGTCATGGTCCCCACTTTGAACCAGACTCACAACTCAATCTATATGCATGCGGTACTGACTTAACGTTTGGTTTTTCATACGAACTGGGTCCTAATCTCTATGAACTCTGAGCCCTAACTCTGAGCTCCAAGCCTCCGCTCAAGGCTTGGAACAAGCCACTAGTCCCTACTATCAAGTAATGAACATGCCTATTTCATAACAATGACACATATCATGAATGTCATACGAAATGTAGTACAACCCCACTCTGACTATACATTATTGCTCAACAGAACATATGTAATACCACCCACTCTGATTGTAAATAATTATATTTTTAATGCATCAATAATAGCTCATACACATCTTATCAACACAATCCACATCACATCTTGATTTTTCTCTTATCACACATATTCACAATTTACACCTAACTCACATGTATGCATGACATTACTCAATTAATCATGTAATTTAATTAATTAATTCATACTCATCACAATGCACCAAACAACAACCCATCACTGATTGCCCCCGGCAAACCACCTTCATATCCAAACTCAACAATTCAAAACATGCATTGTGACTTAATGACTGGTAACTTGTCACAAGAATGACGTCTGGCATCCTCCCCAGAACCCAACATGTCACACTGTGACAGTTTGGCAAGACAATACTTGCTTGGAGGTCACGATGACCTCCCCGTCATTTGGCTAACGCTCGTCAACGCTTCGCAGTGCATGATTCCCAGGGCGTCAAATGAGAGACGTCCATCACCCTGCTAACAGAACCAAAAATCGCGTTTTGCATTTGCAGAACCTCTAAACTCTCTCAAAATCACTTCAAACACCTCCAAACATTGCATAATTATTACCAAAATGATTACCACACAATGGCATATTAATTCCTACGAATCTAACATGTTATTTCAATGATTTTACCACAAAAATCCAAAATTTGTTCATGCTTTAAAAACTCGAATTCCATGACAAAACTCGTGTTTATGAACACATAACATGCAAAACAAATACCCCAAATACAGTACACGAATTTGCAATGAATCATAACATAAAAACATAATTGAAATCAGGTTATTCATCATCATACACAATTAACACAAAGAGAGAAATTCCCATGGGAGGTTAAGGGAAACATCTATACTCTTTCATGAATTAAGCACCCATAGATGAAAAATCTCCTCTCACCTTGTAACTCCAGAAAAATTCACCAAAACAACCTCAGTTGATTTCTTCTCTCAAGCCCTAACACTCATTCTTCAAAGTTCTTCTCTCCAATATCCCTTGTTTTCATCTACTAATGAAAAATAACTCTAAAACCTAGTTTTTGGTCTAATATAAGAATATATATATATTTTTTAATTCTCTAAATTGCACTTTTAACCCAATTCAAATTCAGTTTTTCTCCACTCACCTCTAAACTCCCTCAATTCACAAAATTGACCCCGTTCTACTTATTCTCATCAATTTTCAATTAAATTAATTAATTAATTCCACTAACCCAATAAATTAACACAAAACTTCACAAATACCGCACTGGCCAAAAATATCACATATTCACGAAATATTTGTTTAAATAAAATAAAATATTCAATTATATTAAATTAAATAAATAATTAAATAAGTAAATATTTAATTCGAGTTGTTACAAAAGAATGTGTATCAGTTGTAATAGTTAAAATTCACTACAAAATTAATCATATGAAGTTTATCATGATTTATATATATATATATATATATATATATATATATATATATATATATATATATATATATATATAGGAAACGTATCTTATGAGAATGTCATTTTTATGTGAGAACATGAGAATGAATCTGAACCATTAAATTTTAAAATAAATGGTAGAGATTATATGTCAGTTTTTTTTCTCTCTCCTCCATTAATTATTTTAATGATGGAGGAGAGAGAAAAATAAAAACCACACATAATTTCCACCATTTATTTTAAAATCTAATGATTCAGATTCATTCTCATTTTCTTACATAAAAATGACATTCTCACAGGATATGAACCCTATATATATATATATATATATATATATATATATATATATATGTTCTGGACTGGACCAATGGCTAGACATGGCCCAATTCGCTTCTGCTCCAGAGCGGCCCAAATTGCCTAAGTCCAATCCACAGAGGGGAAAAAGTTACCTTTCTGCCCCTCCAACCGGGCAAGGAATGCAACATTCCTCCCCAAAATTACTGCCCGTCACGCACGGCTTCATTGCTCCCCGAACAGCTATGGGCAGGTGCCCGGAACTATGCCTATGCCCAACATAACGACTAGTTTTGGGCACCCTGCCCGACATAACGGCTAGTTTGGGTAGTTACCTATTCTTTGGGGAAAGCGGTTATTTCGCCCCGAAAATAGGATCGTTGGCCACGCGCTGGGGGCTCTATATTAACCCTCTCGCTTGAGAGGGTCAGGTATCCAATATTCACCCTAAGAATTCATATTTTGTACTTGCCCCTTTTCTCTGACCCTTTCTTACTTGAGCGTCGGAGTACCTTGCAGGTACACCCCCTCCTCTCCATACGACCAGCATCCCTGACGCACTTGGCGACCCAATTCTACAGGATCTGATCCAGCCTTCACGATTAGTGGTGTCGTCTGTGGGAATCATTGTTCTCCCCATCTTTGTTTCCTCAGAAATCGAAGATCAAAACAATTCTCAAACATCTTCACGATCATGGCCTCCTAAGATCGCACCAAGGATGCTCTCCAAACCACCATCCTCCCCGTCAACAAATCTGACGTTGACGGCCAGTCATCTCTCCTCCGAGATATCCATTTCCTCAGGGACGGAGCCACTGCTTCTCCTTCCCCTACCCCTGTTAATCGCAACAATGATCAACCTTCACTTGACGTCCAGCCCGTTCCTGTTCCGCCCAACGCTGACCCGGCCGTGGCAGCCCTTCTGGAGGCGATCAACAAAACCAACACCCTGATCCTGCAGCAAAACGAGAGGATTGGGGCATTAGAAGAGTCCAACCGTCCAAGATCCCCTCCCACGCGGAGGAACCAAAGACGATCAAGGAGCCCGCATCCCCGGAGAGACATCGAACGAAGACTGCGCCAAGAGCCTGATCCTCGCGCAGCCCGGAAGCGCGACCAAATCTCCCCGCGTGACCAGCCCGCTCACGACTGTAAGAGGACTCGAAGGAACGAACAATCTTCGTCGGTCAAGTCTAAAGGACGGGCCCGCTCACCTTCTCCTCGAAGGAACCACTCACATTCCCCTCGAAGGAACCGATCGCCTTCTCCTTGAAGGAACCGCTCACCTTCTCCGCGAAGGAACCGCTCCCCTTCTCCCCGGAGGAACCGCCGCCGCGAGTATCCCATTCGGTCCCCATCATACACCAGTTCTAGCAGCGACGACGAGCCTTGCGGCCCGTTGTCCCAGGAGATCTTGGCTACCCGTCTCCCAAAAGGCTTGGAGAAACCCCCGTCACTTGGCACGTATGATGGAACCACTGACCCCGACGAGCACATCGAGAACATCGATGCACTATTAGACTACCGCGGCGTACGAGGCGCCATCAAATGCCGACTGTTCCCGACCACGCTCCGCAAGGGAGCGATGACATGGTACAAGCAACTGCCCGAGGAGTCCATTACCTCGTGGAGACAACTGGGCAGGATGTTCTCACGAAATTTCACAGCATCTCGCCGTCACCCCAAGACCGAGGCCTCCTTTGGGGACATAATCCAAGGAAAAGACGAGCCTCTCCGCGCATACATCGAGAGGTTCAACAAGGAAGCAGTGCAGGTCCCTACAGCAGACAAAATGAAGAAGTTTCTGCTCGAGCAAGGGGTCCGCCTGGGCTCCGAGTTCTCTAAAGCCATTGGCCTCGCACCACCGAGGAACTTAGACGCCCTCCTCCTCAAAGCCCAATCACATATTCAGTACGAAGAAAAGATTGCGACCTGCAACGTTCGAGCATCACGCCACCAGGAGAACGCTCGGGCCTCCAAAGGAGAGGAAGCCTCGACATTTCATCGGGCTGAACGGAGGCGCGAGGACCGTCCACGGGACTCCCGCGATAGCAAGGGACCCTCTGGGCGTTTCCATGACTACACCCCCTGACTGTCTCCAGGGAGAAAATATTGACCGAATGTGCCAATTCGGAGTTCAAGCAGGCAGGGGTCCACTTCCCCAAACAACTGCCGAACAGACCAAACGTAGACAAATCAAAATATTGCCGTTTCCACAAAAGTCACGGCCATACTACAAAAGACTGCATCCATCTGAAGGATGCCATTGAGATACTGATCAGGGACGGGCACCTGAAATAGTTCGCCAAGAAGAAGGACACTCCTCGGCAGGACGCCCAGGAGTCCAAGAAGATAGAGGAGGAGATACCCTCCTCAGAAGACGCCAACATACAGGTCGCAATGTCCATATCGCGACCGGAGGACTTCTACGTCCCGGACGGGCTCAACGCCCCCGCTTATTTCGCGGCCCACAGCCCGTGGGAGACTTTTCCCTCCGCCATGGTCATTTCTAGCGGGGGTTTTAACAAAGTCACTATGGGCTCCGTGAAACGCAAGTTCGAGCACTTGATCAACACGAGCTCCAATAAGGTGACCACGCTCGATCAGGCCCAGAAAGGCTCCGTACCCATCTCCTTCTACCGGGAAGAACTCCTCGGCTAATCCCCGAACTCAAGCATACCTTTGCTCATCAGAGCCCGAATGGCAAACTTCGACGTTTGCAGAATCCTAGTCGACCAGGGTAGCTCGGTCGACATCATGTACTCCCAGCTGTTCTCAACGCTTCAGCTGGACGAATCGCACCTTACCCCCTATGTAGGGTCCGATTTACAGGGATTCAACAGATCAGTGACCAAGCCGTGGGGCTACGTCAAACTGATCTTGACCTTCGGATCAGCTGAGACGGCCAGATCCATCAAGGTGCAATTCCTGGTGATCGACTGCCCGTCGCTATACCAGTGCATTTTCGGAAGGCCAACTCTGGTCGAGTTGGTAGAGGTACCCTCATCAGTCCACCTGAAGATGAAGTATTACACTTCGAAAGGAATGGTCGCCACCCTGCACGGCGATATCGAAGCTGCACGTAGGTGTTTCGAGGCAGCTATAAAGGGGCTCAACGCCATTGCGTCCAAGCCAATAGCATCGGGCAAGCCAGCATTGCCAAGCAGCTCGGAGGAAGCCAAGCCTCTTCCCCAGGTCGACTCCATCGACCTCGACAGTCGCTTCCAAGAAAAAGACCAGCAGGGGGAATGAGCAGCTTCAGCCAACCTGTCCACATCGTCCAGCAGCGGCTCCCATCCGATGTGCCTAATACCGGATGGCAACTTAGAGATCGTTCTGTTCGGCGATGACCCTCAGCGGGGAGTGAAGATTGGAGCAGATCTGTCCGACATCACCAGGAAGCAGCTCAAGGCATGCCTTCGCGAGAATGTCGACCTCTTCGCATGGAGCGCCGCCGAAATGCCCGACTTGGATCCATCTGTCGCATGTCACCAGCTGACAATTGACCCGACCGTCAAGGCCGTAGCACAACGTAGGAGAAACCAGTCTCCGGAGAAGACGGAGGCTGCTGAAAAAGCTGTAAAGGACCTCCTCGAGGCCAAATTTATTTCCGAAGCCAAATACACCACTTGGCTGTCCAACGTTGTATTAGTTAAAAAATCTAATGGAAAATGGCGCATGTGCATTGATTACACCGATCTCAATAAGGCATATGCCCGAAGGATGCCCACCCCCTCCCCAATATTGATAAACTTGTTGATAATTCTGCTGGTTTTAAACTTTTATCGTTCATGGACGCCTACTCAGGCTATAATCAAATTCTGATGGCAATGTCCGACAAAAAATATACGGCCTTCATGACCGAATCGGGCAACTATTACCACAACGTAATGCCCTTCGACCTGAAGAACGCCGGAGCAACGTAACAACGAATGATGAACAAGGTATTCCGGGGAGAAATAGGCGACATGCTCGAAGTCTACATAGACGACATGATCGTAAAGTCCCACGAGGAAACCGATCATACTGCCCATTTGAGAAAGGTCTTCGAACAGGCCAGGAAATACAAAATGCGTTTTAATCCGGAGAAGTGCACGTTCGGTGTCCGGGCAGGCAAATTTCTAGGCTTCTACTTAACGGAACGAGGAATCGAGGCCAATCCCGATAAATGTCGGGCATTCTCCGAGTTTCCTACGCCCAAGTCCAAAAAATCCTTCCAGTCCCTCAACGGGATGCTCGCATCACTATCCCGTTTCGTGGCTAAGTCCGCCTAGCACGCCCTACCATTCTTCAAACTCCTCCGCAAGGAGGTGGTATTTGAATGGACCGAGGAGTGTGACAAGGCCCTTATCCATCTGAAACGAGCACTTTCAGAGCCACCGGTCCTCTCTCTCCCGGACAATGGCGAAACGTTGTACCTATACCTCGCCGTGGCAACCGAAGTAGTGAGCGCCGCTCTCATCCGCGAGACACCTGACGGGCAGAAGCCTATTTATTTCACGAGCAAAGCGCTGCAAGGACCAGAGTTAAGATACCAACAGATAGAGAAGGTGGCGCTGGCCCTCATCAACGTAGCCAGGAGATTAAGACATTACTTCCTGGCTCACACGATCGTGATTCGAACAGATCAACCCATAAAGCAGCTGCTCGGACGACCAGACATGGTCGGTCGGATGCTCAAATGGTCATTGGAACTGTCCGAATTGGACGTCCAATACGAAAGCAGGAAAGCTCTCAAAGCCCAGGCTCTGGCCAACTTCGTCGCAGAAATGACATTCGCAGACTCCCCCGCGAGCGAAGCACGCAAATGGACCATTTTTGTGGACGGTGCCTCCAGCTCGGCAGGAAGCGGTGCGAGCATCATACTGGAAAGCAATGAAGGCATTATCGTTGAAGTATCACTCACCCTGTCCTTCCCAACCTCCAACAACCAGGCTGAATACGAAGCCTTCCTCGCTGGGCTACGCCTGACCGAGGACAGGATGTTCCAAGACTTCGTCGCCCAACTAGGCACGAAGCAGCACTTTGCATCCGTCGAGTACCCTCAAACAAACGGGCAGGCTGAAGCAGCCAACCGAGTCATCCTTCGAGGCCTCAAGCGAAGGCTGGACGAAACAAAGAAGGCATGGGTCGAAGAATTGCACAACGTACTATGGGCATACCGTACAACTCCACACTCAACGACCGGGGAAACACCTTTTCGTCTAGCATACAGGACAGAGGCTGTAATTCCCGTCGAAGTTCACGTGCCCTCCAGGCGGACAGAGTCGCCCCTAGACGAGGAGATGAACGATGAGTCACTGCGAGAAGAACTCGACCTCGTCGAGGAAATCCGAACCGGGGCAGCCCTCCGCGAAGCCTCACTAAAACAAAAAATTACCATCAAGCACAACACCAAGGTGATACGACGAGAGTTCGACGTGGGAAGCCTTGTTCTAAGAAGAAACCACAAAGACTCTCGCGAAGCCAAACTAGCAGCCAACTGGGAATGACCCTATCGCATCCGAGCAAAAACGGAAAATGGGGCCTACTACCTAGAACATCTCACCAGGGAAGAACTCGCTCGACCATGGAACGCTGAAAAGCTAAAACAATACTACAACTAGTTTCTCGGTTCGACCCGTCGCAATGACGAACGTCAGCTACCGACCACTATGCACGTCTAGGTACAAGCGTCGTATACGAATAAAGCATAACCTCGCTTAGTAACGAGTCGGGTAACTGCTTGACAGCGGTCCTCGATCGAGCATCGCTGTTGTCAAAGTACCATGATCGGCAAAACCCCAGCTCGCGATGGGACGTTCACGCCGCGAACTCAGGCCTCAAACGCGACCTGAGCTCCGCACCCCGCCAGGATACTCCCCGGCCGTTCGACCAGTTCCCCTCACTGCCGAACACATCTACAACGAGCAATCCCCCTAAAATATTTGTGCAAGTCAAATACTCCCAATCACGGGCGGACATACATTCACAACGAGCATGAGTACAACACTTAGCAAAAAATAAAAGCAAGTAAAATCATGCAGATGGCAGAATCAAACATGTAATAATTTAACATAATAAATGACCGCAAGAGCCACGTGTCATACCCCAAATTTGTCCTACCCTTTCATTTTCTTCTACTAAGCATTTGTGTGGACTCATAATCTTTTTCTAGATGATCATCTGGCCTATGGCCATGATCCTCTAGGGTTTTGTCTATAAAAGCTTTGTGTATGCTCATTGTGGTTGTAGTCTCTTGCAAGTGTGTTGAATTCAGGTGGAGATAAGAGAAAAGATGTGTCCTCATTCTCATGGTAAATTAGTCAAGACATGATCAAGTGATTTCAAGTGGTTTTTAAATTATATGGTCATTCATTCTCAAGCCATACTTCAAGGTGATCTTGTTACATTCATTTCCCAAACCTTGGCTTAACTTGTTTCAAGTTTATTTCCAAGTTATTATTCAAGTGGTTTCAAGATAGTTCTAAGTCATATTTAAGCCTTACCGCACAACCATGTTTGAATTAGTTTTGTGCCATGAAGATCATGCCTAAGTTTAAGCCATGTTTTGATCCATTATTGCAAGGAAATTTCCTAGTCAAGTTTTACGCCATGATGTTACAAACCATGTTTAGATTTGTCTCAAATTCTAATTCATGGTCAAATTGTGCTTCCTTTCAAGCCTTGACTAGATTTGTTTTCATGTTGTTTCACGCCATTTGAAGAACCAAGGGTACTCTAAGTACAAAATTGGAATATGTATTGCAAGAAGTTGGAAATTAAGGTTTGTTACAAAAATTACAAGAATTCAAGTATAGTTACAAATGAAGCAATGGTACAAATTCCAAATGAAGGTTCAAGATTCATGGAGCTTAAGTCTAAAAGAAAGGATTGCATCAAAGTATAAGACTGAGAGACTAACTTCAAAGTTTTCCATCTCACTTTCCAGGCCTCGTCACACACATCTCCAAATAGCAAATACAACATTATCACACGTCAATACTTCCATATTCATACAAGAAGACCAAAATACCAATATAAATACAAGATTTTCAAATTAGTGGATCACATTCAAGGTATTTAGGAATTACATGATAAATGAAAGTTACAGGTTTTATGTCTACAAATTTTAAGCCTAGGAAATCACAAGAGGCAAATATTGTGAGCAATACCACAAGCTTTTACAATTATTAATGAGCTAAATTTCAATTTACTCCAAAAACTCAAGGATCCAACTCGTGTCAATCTTCACGATGATTCACCTTGCCATCAAGCCATCATCAAGCTTCAATTTGATGCCTCCATGCCAATGTGCCACAACCAAGCATGCCTTATACTGAACTGCTATAATCAATTCCCTTTGCGCCAACTCATATTCTCCGCCAACCCTCAAGCCAACTGCGGAGGTCGAACAAACAGTCTTCAATTCAGTGCGTCATGACTAGCTTTTTTGGAAATCTTGAACATCCTAAGTCAAAATAGCCTAGATGATTTGCAATCGGACTCTCGGACTCTTTTATCACACATACAGCCTGCAAAAGACATAACCACGATTAAGCCATTCATTTCATGACATGCCACAAAAATCAAAATCAAGTACACCAATTAAGTCCTAGGCAAGGGAACTCATCAGGATCAAGTACACCAATTAAGTCCTTCATTTCATGTCACAAAATCAAAATCACAAAGCTCAACTTTTACACCATCATTCACAAAGTCTATGTCATGGCAAAGATAAGTTTTCAAAACCATTGCCAAAACAATACTCCAAAATTAATTCATGCCAATGCTACAAGAAAACTCCAAGTGCAATTCAAGCATTTCAAGTTCAAAGTTCCTACACAATTCATATTCGTTTTCAAGGTAAAGACTTCAAAACAAGATCAGTAGGGACCACATAAAGGCAAATTTCAGAATTGACAGAATTAGCAAAGACAGGTAAGGCAGCAAGAACACGCAAGGATGTACATTATCATGGAAAAGGAAAAAGGCAAGACAAGAACAGAATTGTACAGGTTACAAATTTGAAATTCTTCACAAGTGATTTGTTCGGAAACCCTAATCAAACCAGTATAAATAGGGATTCAATTCAGAGAACAAAGGGGAAGTTTTGGCTACACACAAAAAACCCTAGAGCGGCTACCAAGCGAGTCTTAATCGGCGATTTTGAGTCACAACAACAACACAACAGTAGAAAGAAATAGAAGAAAGGAGAGGAAAACGCAGAGAAGTAGAAGAAGCGATCAGAAGGAAGAGAACAGACTTATACCTTTACCGGGGAGTTGAAATCGGACTTGCTCCGATCTGGTAAAAATACTTTTCCTTTGCTCTTTTCTGACATGACTTTCGTGCTTGCTTTATTCTTCTGATTCAACCCCTCCACAATCTGTTTATTTCCTCTGATTACGAGTAGATTTAGGGTTTTGGGTAGCTTCTGTTTAAGGGTTAGAGTGATTTTTTGGGAAAATAGACCCTGGATTCGTGATCTACGGGTTTTGTTTGGTAGGGTTAGGTTAGTTTTTGCAGTTCTTCGCCGGAGAAGGACGGCGGCGGCCACCGCGTGCCACCGCCTTCTCCGGTGAGCGTTTTTGCTCCAACGGCGTCTATTGCAGAGAGAAATAGAAGGCGTTGAGAGAGAACAATATGGAGAGAGAGAAGGAAATCAGATTGTGAGATTTTCCCAGTCGTTGCTTTGTTTTTATCTGGTTTGTTGCGTTTGTGTTGGCTGGTAGGTGGAGTGACAAGTGTTCTCCACCGTGACACTTGTCACCAGAAGATGGTCCCTCATAGTCTTTCCGTGCTTCACCTTCTTTCGTCCCTACCATGGGCCTACGAGTCCTGGCCGTTGATGGGAGCCAGATCTTGACTCCATTGTAGATCTAACGCCTTAGATGCGTTGAGGGTCTACGGTAGCCCCCTCAGCGCGTGGTCCTCTACTGACTTGGGTCTGGGGTGATTTCTTACTACACCCCCAGTTTCTAACAGACTCTGGCCCATTTTGTTTTTGTTTTTTTTAGTTTTAATCCTTATTTTAATAATAACCTTTAAAAAAAATAAAAAAAAAACATTTTATTAACTTTTATTAAAAAAACCAAAATAATAATTTTAGAAAAAACCTAGAGATTTGTTTGCTAATTAATTAATTTCATTAAAATTATTTATTTAATACTAACTAATTATTTTCATAATTAATTATATTAAATATTTGATTTTAACTTGATTAATTCTATTAGTCCAATTTCTTTAACTCTAAAAAATCCAAAACTTTTAACTCTTGCTAATAAATTAAATTGATGATTAATTTTATTAAACCACTTTATTTAATACTAATTAACTTTAATAGTTAATTTTATTAAATATTTTAGTTTAATTTTATTAATTATTTTATTTTTACCTTTTCTCTAAAAAATCTAAAAAATACTCTTTCTAATTATTTCCCAATTCCTATTTAATTAATTTTATTAAATTATTTTATTTAATTAATTAATTTTGATAATTAATTTTATTAAATATTTTGATTTAATCTAATTAATTATTTGAACTTTATTTTAATTCTAAAAAACCTGTAGGACATCCCTCCTTAGAATTAACCTTAGGACTAGGTTACTAATGTGCTTGTTTTTTTTATCCCACCATTTTATTTTATAGCTATTATGTGTGTGCTCTATTCATGTGGATTTTATTTCATGTTTTAATTATATGTATGTTGTTCATATTATACTTGTCCAAACCAAAAATCTTTTTTCAAACTAATATTGTGACTTTATGTCAAACCATTTTCATACCTTGTAAGTCGATCGTTTTCACGATCGCAATCGACCTCACAATGCCTTCTCTTGGGCTTTATACAACGATAATTGTTGCACATTTCACTTTGGTTTGTATGCGTGAATGTGATTGGCTCATTTTAATCATGACTCGATTATTCCCACTTGATTAATTACACCCCTCTCCCATAAGATTAAAATCAACCCCTTTTTATAACAACAAATAAGCTTGATCCAACGTCAAGTATTTTCCAAATCAAATTCAATTAATCTCCAACTTTCACTTGATCCACATATCAAGTCCCTTCACTTAATTTGTAAGTCGAGCGCTTTTGTCTCGCAATCGACCTTACCTTGAACCATTAGGACCTCCCTTCCATTAGTCCTCAACCATTTCACAATCAAATTCAAACCTCGATCAACATCAAGCATTTTCAAATCAAATTAATACATTTAATCAAATTTAAACACTTTTCTTAAAAGGAGAAAAGGGAGTAGAATGGAATCTTTGATTCTTCTCCTCAATTGTCTGGGCCCGAGGAATCTTTCTTAAGTTCAAGTAATTGTCTTCTTTAAAGGACTCATAACACGATTACATATCAAACCCTTTTTTACAATAATTCAAATCAAATCTTCTTTTCCTAAACACTTGGATGAAAAAGAGAGAGAGTCGGTTCTTCGACTAGCTTTCCTGATTACTTGGGCCCGAGGAATCTTTCTTAAGTTCAAGTAACTGTCATCTATTTAACATACTCTAACCATATTAAAACTCTTTCATAATTAAGGATGAAAAAGAGAGAGCAGGTTCTTCGACTCGCTTTCCCGATTACTTGGGCCCGAGGAATCTTTCTTAAGTTCAAGGAATCGTCACCCAATCAAGTTACAAACACATTAATCCAACTCCTCACCGCCGTGCGATTAAAACTTTTCCCAAAAAACATTATTTAGTCCATTCTTCCGCGCATATGAACTAGTGCTTCAGCCTCCCTTGATGAGCAGACAAGCCAACGTTTAGCAGTTAGAATGCGAATTAAACACTCGTTCATTTAAAAAACACAAACCAACTGTAGTCCCACGAACTACGAATGCTCTGACTTTCCCATTGCACGAGGGAATACGTAGGCACAAGGGTTTTAATCCTTGCCGAGCACCCTAATAAAAAACTACCCCATTTTCCCCTTAGAAACAAATCCTTTAGAAGAAAACAAACAAACCTAGCTAACGTATCTCACGAATCGAATCAAGAGGTTCCCGTTGAGTACAACGGACGCAGAGGGTGCTAATACCTTCCCTCTTGCGTAACCGACTCCCGAACCCGAATTTGGTTGCGATGAACATTTTCTTATCCTTTAAAAAGTTTTGTCGATATTTTCCTTTCCCTCTTTTGGGATAAATAAAGTTCGGTGGCGACTCTGTTTCGAACAGTTTTTTCCGCGTCCATCGCGAGGATCGTATTTTTCGAGGTACGACACCACGATTGTACTAAGTTACATGAAACGGGGGCCACGCCCCCCAAAAATTAAATTACAACGGTTACATGGCACGCAGGCCGGACAAATTACAACATTAAAAACACAAACTCCTCACTCTTCCGCATGCTCGGCAGGCTCGGACTGGGGCCCTGATCTTCTGCGGGTTGATCCTCGGTAAGGAGAGCATCGGGCATAACGATCCGACCATCCTCAACGTGCGCCAGATAGTGGGTACCCTCGTCGGAAAAGTCAAGCTCGGGATTCACCACCCGCAGTTGAGCCACAGCGTTTTTGAAAGACTCCCCCGCGACGACAATACCATCATCCTCGGCCGTCAGCAAACAGGCAACCAGCTCGGATCTTGTCTTCAATTCCTTTACGTCTTCCGGCTCATCGTCACCTGGGGCATTGGCCGCCTTCAGCCGCTGGATCAACTCCTAGGCAGACTTCTTCTCCGCCGCCAGCGTCGAGTTCTCCTCCTTCAACCGAGCTACCTCCTCCTCAGCTTTATTCCGAGCATCGTCGGCACCCTTAGCTTCTTCCTTGAGGGACGCCATGGTAGCACGGGTAGCAGTAAGTTCGGCCTCAGTTGCCGAGTCCCCTTCGGCGTAAACAGCTGTCATCTCCAACATCCCGACCAAGGCAGAAGCGTCCTGAGCCACCAACGCCCTCTTGCTCGGGCGATCCATACTTTCCAAGCGAAGAGACTCCGCCCGAGGCACAAACAGAGAGTTTCCCTCGAAGAACTTTCGATCATGGATGCAAGGAGGAAGCTCGAACTTCCCCTTCTCCGACGCCCAAGTGAGATCCACATCGTCATTAAACCTTTGCCGCTTAGATCGACCGGTCAAAGAAAGAGGAGACCCCCGGGGAGCAGGAGTAGGAGAAGAAGAGGTCCCCGCAGGAGACTGCACGGGAGGAGGAACACGGGCACTAGCAAACCGAGACTTCGGAGGGGCTGCCCCGACCTTGTTCCTCGCAAGAGCATTCCTCACAACTCTGTCGTGGGCCTGAGGCATCTCACATGCACAAACAAAATACGAGCATGTTAGATACGAGGAAAAGAAATGACGCGAACAAAATCTAAATAACTAAGACTACCAAGCAGCTTCTCGGCATCCACGGGAGTCTTGCACTTTAGTAGTGCCTTAATATTGATAAATCGACGCTCAACCCTCTGGCTCCCGTCCTCCTCGAAGATCGGACTACCCTTACTCGTCCAACACTCAGCAAGCCGGAAGGAGTTGACCCACTTCACCAGCACCTCATACGCCACGGTGTCCTGCCCGCGTAGCTCGCTCGGTTGGAAGACATAGTCACTGGGCTTCTTGGCAAAATGGTCAGGCACCCAATGGATGGGAAACTTGTAGATTCTTCGCCCAATAAACTTCCCATCCTCGTCGTGCAGATCGTTCCCATCCTCGTCAACCTCGATCTCCCAGACGTATGTACTGTCCTGGGCATCTTCGGACAGGGGCTCGACGACGTAATACCGTTCGTTAAATGTCCGTTTCGACTCTGAAAATGGTTTGAAAAACTTGCGGGGCTGCTTCAGAGAAACCCAACCGTACTTCTTCCCCGACAGCTGCCGTTGGAGATGAAAGACAGTGAAGAACAAAGGAATAGTAGCCCCTATGGAGAGATTCCCGCATACCAGCTCGAACGCCCGGATGAAGGCCAACGAGTTAGGATGCAGTTGCGTGAGGGCCAATTTTAAATGCACGAACACTGACTGTTGAAAATCAGTGAACGGCAACCTCAAACCAGCTCCTTGAAAGCGTATTCATACATGGTAAAATGGTCCCCGAAGTGCGTACAGACACAATCGTCCAAGGAAGGGAAGTGCACCTTCCACTCTCCCTCCGGTCCAACCTCCGTGAAAACGTCCACCAAGGACTTTGCGAAAGTGGACACATGCTCGGCAGGTTCGGCCACCTCCCACTCCTCCGCGGAGAACTCGTCGACGTCCTCGTCCATGTCGTCCAACTCTTCCTCCTCCCCGACATTGCTGGAAGAACTCGAAGTCGTCGAACTCGAAGCCGTCGAGCTGCTATTATCTTCGGAGCCCGTTTCTTCCTCGGACGTATCTATAATAACCTCTCTATCTGGCCCCGTCGCCATTACAATCACTTAAAAAACAGAGAAGAAAGTGAATTCGACAACAAATTAAATCCACCCTTCCACCGCTAAGTCAAGTGAAAGGGCGCACAAAGGGCTGAGGACAACGTCCCCGGCCTAAGCCCTAACGTCAAAGGAAAAGCTGAAACCTCCCCGCGAGGAGACGCTCAAAACTAATCATCCCTGAGCAAGGAGCTTCCCCGCGCTCACACCCAGTTTCCGTTTGAAGCTTCGCCGGAAATCGCAAAGCTTCACCGGGA
Organism: Lathyrus tuberosus; assembly: GCA_022829125.1. Lineage (NCBI taxonomy): Eukaryota > Viridiplantae > Streptophyta > Magnoliopsida > Fabales > Fabaceae > Lathyrus > Lathyrus tuberosus. The sequence goes on from JALAZF010000545.1 coordinate 2,737,469, forward strand.
TCTAGGAATGTTTTGCCAGAAAACTCATCACCTACTCAGAGGATGAACAGACACGGCGGTCACACATGCATAGCTGCCGCAACATCGCTGCGAACCATCCTCCTTGCTGAACGCACCACTAATTCCGGCGATATGTCAGAGGTAGAAAAATGGCACAGCCACCGTCCACCACCCACAATCGCCGGAAACTCACTCATTTCGTCCTCTAAACCTAGCCCTAACCACATGCAACCTACCATTGACAACAAAAAGGAGTAAAACAAGCAAAGGATCAGAAAACTTACTTGATTTAAGTAAACGAAAGTAGCTGCTCGAAGCTTGAAGCGGTGGTCGGAGTAAACAGACGGCGATTACGAGCAAGAATGCTGAAGGAAACGGAGAGAAATCATAGCAAAAAGTTCTAAATGGAACGATTTTCCCCTTTTTATACAAAGGGGCACGTGCGAACACGCCCTCGTAGACCATGATGGTTATCCACTAGCCATCATTGCCTATTAACTGCTACACTGAGCTCTAGGCACACGTGGCATCCCATCGTTTCCAATTCTGTCTGACCGTTACTCTCCCCGAACACCGGGCAACAAGGTAACGACCACGAATTTCACGAACACCAGGGGTCACGGGCGCATTAAGACAATCCTCCTCGTCTTCGAACGGCGACTCCATGCTAGCTCCCCGGAGCAACGAACTGTCCTTAAGTCATCACTCCCATGCTCGGGAGCAACGACTTGGGGGGCTCCTGTTCTGGACTGGACCAATGGCTAGACATGGCCCAATCCGCTTCTGCTCCAGAGCGGCCCAAATTGCCTAAGTCTAATCCACAGAGGGGCAAAAGTTACCTTTCTGCCCCTCCAACCGGGCAAGGAATGCAACGTTTCTCCCCGGAATTACTGTCCGTCACGCACGTCTTCATTGCTCCCCGAACAGCTATGGGCAGGTGCCCGAAACTATGCCTATGCCCGACATAACGGCTAGTTTTGGGCACCCTGCCCGACATAACGGCTAGTTTGGGTAGTTACCTATTCTTTGGGGAAAACGGTTATTTCGCCCCGAAAATAGGATCGTTGGCCACACGCTGGGGGCTTTATATAAACCCTCTCGTTTGAGAGGGTCAGGTATCCAATATTCACCCTAAGAATTCATACTTTGTACTTGCTTCTTTTCTCTGACCCTTTCTTACTTGAGCGTCGGAGTACCTTGCAGGTACACCCCCTCCTCTCCATACGACCAGCATCCCTGACGCACTTGGCGGGCCAATTCTACAGGATCTGATCCAGCATTTACGATCAATATATATATATATATATATATATATATATATATATATATATATATATATATATATATATATATATATATATATATATATATATATATATATATATATATATATATATATTTGTTGAGCACAACTTATTTCTCCCATTAATTGTAAAATCCCCCCTTTATGTTCTCATAAGTTTTTCAAATAATTTTTTTCTCAAATTTTCTCTATTAGATCCTACAATTCAAACGATTTTTGCTTGTATTTAACAATTCCGATGCACATGTTTTTTCTTCATAGTCATAATTTTGAAATATCATATCAAGATTGTTAATGTATTAAGTTGGATTGTCCAATTCAATTTCATGAAAACTTAAATAATGCCTTAATATTTTTTAATGTAAGTGTTCTTATGGACCAAAAAACCAAATTGATGATCTAATGAGGTAGCGAGTTCATAAGGTAATATGCCCAAATTGCTCTTCAAAATATAAGGAGCCATTAGATATATGAATGTAAGTGTTTCAGTCTGGACCATCGAGCCAAACTATTGACCTAATGAGACTACGAGTTCGTAAGGTAATATACCCAAATTACTCTTCAAAATACAAGGAGTCATTGGATCTAAGAGAAGAAAGATTAATGAACACATGTTTCTCAGGACAGGACATGTGTCTTGTAAAAAAGGTTTTAGGGGCCAAAAATCATAGGGATAAATTATAAATGGAAAATTTTTGACATCACATCAAAGTACACACTTTGTAACTCTAAAATACTTTTTACCTTTGACCATTACAAACTTGAACGTCAGAGTGTTTATAAATAGTATACTTCTTATTCCGAACCGGGGCAACCTGACACTACCAACAAATTAGAGTTCATCATCAGATCAATATCTACTACTCCATTCATGAATCATGAAAGTCTCTTCGATATTAGTAAGTATCACAACAACATAATCCATATCACTTGCAATTAATTTAATATTAAATTGAAAGGTTAAAATTTAAGCCATAAACATAAAGCAAAAAATTAAATGGATAAAAGATCATGGATGAGTCAAGTTGGTAATCCTATCGCTAAATGAGGTTGTTTTACATATACATCGTTATTTCTCCAATTATCCTAGGACAAAACAAACTAGCCTCAAAAGCATATACATATTTGAACACTGTAGCGTTTGTCTTGATTGGTTTCTTTAAATGATATTGAGTGAATATAGATAACATGGTTCTCGTTTCATTGTTATCTTTAAGATTTCAGTTTACTGATTCGAACATGTTCACCCAGGTCAATCGATAGACGATGATACTTAATACATACCACCATTATGATATCACTAAATTTATGAAGTCCACTTAATTGATTATTCAAATAAGAGAATGTTGTGTCATATTTGATTCTAAATAAATGTTTTTTTATCATTGTTATAGTAAACTACAGATTGGATCAACTTTATTTTGACTAGACAAGATTTGTTAATGATAATAAATCAAAGACATCACAATTTATACAAATCTTGTACATTTTAAACCATATAATTGTCGGACAAAACTTCAGTGCATTATAAGCCATGCAAATTATAAGTGTATTTTAGACAATACATAAGTTTTTATTGTGTTTTACACGTTCTAATTGTACAACACATTATGTAACTGATCCAATATTTACATAAAAATTTAAAAATTTCGATACGTAAAATAATTTTTTTTTTATGTAAATTATAAATTATGTAACTTAATAGGCTGAATAAATTAGACATCTAATTTATACAATATATAAATCCCAATTTTACGTTTTGGATTTGTAAAACATAATTTTTATTCAAACATTAAAATTAATATAGAAGTTTCATAACTTAATATACACGTTATGTGTAATTAACTAAAATATCATAAGATTCAAAATATATATACTAAAATACACATAAGTTTAAGTAAAAAAAATATGAATATATCTCATACCCAAATATGAGATAAAGAAAGAGAAAAATACATATTTTACAAAAATTAAAGAATATAATTAATTTATTAAAAAAAAGAATATAATTAATTTTGAATGAAAAAAATATATGATTTTATGATGTTTTTTTTATTAATTATATAAAAAATATATAAAAAATATAATTAAAGATTTGAAATAAGAAATAGTGATAAATAAAAGAAGTTATATAAAAAATATTTTGAAGCCATTTCTGAAGAAAGAAAGTAAAGGAGAATGAGGGGTTTGAAAGAGTGAAAATGTCAAGTTATATTAAAAATATCAATTATGCTAAAAGTATGATATAAATATTTTTAATGAATGCGAACAGATTTACCTATAAGTGTCATAAAAAAAGGGCCAGTAGCATTGTGACTCTTTTATTGACTATAGTTGAGCACTGGTATAAAACGACGCCGCAATACCAGGTGACTATATATCCAACTCGCAGCTGAGTCGAATATAACCTAATCCAATTTTCTCCGAGCGCGTTTTCGTTTTCTTCTTCTAGGGTTTGGCACGATGGCGGAAGAACCACAATATGCCCTAAAACGCAAATACGAAGACCAACCCACCGCCACCGACATTGAAATCGAATTCGCAAACGCTAAACAGAAAGCTCAAGAAGTCGCCGCTCGGCTCCTCAGTGTCACCGGCGGCGCTCCTCCACTTTCCTTCGATCCTAAACGTTCCAAGCCGGATAATGGTGCTCCGCAATCTGGATTCGATTCCTACGATTTGAAGCCGCAATATTCAGCTGGTTCTTATGGTGGTTCTAGTAAGAAGATTGAGATACCTAATGGGAGGGTTGGGGTTCTTATTGGGAAAGGAGGTGAAACTATTAAGTATCTTCAGTTGCAGTCTGGGGCTAAGATTCAGGTTACTCGGGATATGGATGCGGATCCTAATTCTACTACGAGGATGGTTGAACTTATGGGGACTTCTGATGCTGTTGCTTCTGCTGAGAAACTCATCAATGAAGTCCTTGCTGAGGTTTGTTTTCAATTTATATCAAGTATTTCCTGATAATGGTAGTCTGTTAATGAAATATCACTGATAAGAGATGTTTTGAACAGATTTTGTAACTTTAGTATGAATTTTTTCATGAATGAATTTGCTTGAATGATATTCAAATTCGAATGGCTTTAATTGTAACCTGTTAGTGAAGCATCATTGATGATAGTTGTTTTCTACTGATTTTTTTTACTGTAATAGGTAGTGTTTTTTATGATAACTTGCTCAATTGATATTCAAATGGGCGTAAGTGTAAGCTTTTAATGGAACATCACTGATAAGAGTTGCTTCTTTACTAGGCTGAAGCTGGGGCTTCTGCCGGTGGTACTAGACGGATGGCTGCACAATCTGGGGGTGATGAGTTTTCGATGCAAATCCCAAACAATAAGGTGTGCAAAGTTGCTCGAAATATGTGCACGCATGTACTTTCTACAGTGTTTTGTTTATAGTTGATTTGGTTTCTTAGGTCGGCCTTATAATTGGTAAAGGAGGAGAAACAATTAAGAGTATGCAAGCTTCTACTGGAGCACGGATTCAGGTTATCTCTTGTTCTTTTGTTTTCTTTGCTTCTTTTGATATATATTTTCTAAACCATAGTTATGTTTAAAGTTGGATGCTGCTAAGGTTAACAGCTGACTGCCCAAACTCTCATGTCTCAAGACTTGGATTTTCCATTCTTAGTAACTTTTGACAACTAATGTCAATTTTTTCAGGTTATACCTCTGCATCTTCCCCCAGGTGATACATCAACAGAAAGAACATTAAAAATTGATGGGACCCCTGATCAAATTGAATCAGCAAAGCAATTGGTTAATCAAATCATCACTGGCGAGGTATGCTATCAACAGTGTTTCTGTTTTATTTGGGATATCATTTTTTATTGTGACATGCTAAGTCTGGTTTAAGTATAAAGTTATGGATTTATAACCATGTTTTGTTTTAGGAAATTAATTTGTTGGCAGTTCTTATACAATCACCTTGTAAAATTATGGATCTTTCGAGTTAAGCCCCTGCAAAAAATTTATCCATTTTTGGTGTCTATTTGCAGTCTCCCATTAAGTTATAAAATAGACAATAGTACATTGGAGACTTAGTCTCTTAGTCATTATCTCTTTTTATACATCTTTAAATTTGGGAGACTGTCTCTTAGTCATTCTCTAAGTGGATCAGTTCTTGCAAGGATGGCTTTTTAGTTGTGGTCTAGTTTTCTCGTAGCATCGTGCTTTCGTGGGTTGGCTTGTTTGTTCTTTTTGTGGTTAGGTTGTTGGGGCCATAAAGGACACTGTTAATAAGTTATTGATTTTTAGTATTCTAAGCTTTTCCACGAAGGAAAACGCTCATTAATTGTATATCCTATGAGTGGCCTTTTATTGGGACTATTGTAGGGGTATAGTGTCAAATGAATAATTGGTAACACCATGAATCTCATTGTTAGTGTTACCACAGAATGCCCAGCTTTGGTTCTACAACCCAGTTTTGATATTTATTGTCATCAAGTGTAGTAAGTCTCATTAGTGTCTTTTGACTCTGAAGTGTCATCATTAGACTGGATATTAAATTTTTTTGTTTGAAATTCTGTTCAACATGCCATTTTTGCTTTTCTGTTGATTGCTCATAAGAACTCACAATAGTCATGTGCATGGGTTTGTTACTCGTACTTTAAATTCACTTTCAATTATAAATATAATGGCACTCTCCAATCAGTTTTATTTGCTTTTATTTCATAGTTCACTTTTAGATTGACCTGTTAGATTGGGTCGAGGGAAGGTCAAGAAGAATGTATCTATGCACTCGGGGTTTAGAAAAGTTGTCTTTACAGTCTGTATATTTGGATTTTGTTTCATGTATTAGTTTTTGTAGCGAGTTAAACACCTGCTGTCTTAACAATCAGTTTTATTAAATTATGACTAATTTTTAATCATACCAATTGAAATGATCCTGCACATTTTGACACTATATAGTAGATTGCTCTTTTGAAGCAATTAAGGTTGTCTGTTTGTCTATTTCTATGGTTTGTGCTTCCTTTTATTTATGCACTTTTTACCTATTTTGTGTGTATTTATTGATTTGTGTCGTGTCTTGGGTGAATTTGCCTTTTTAAGTTGTGGTTGTAATGTTTCTCTCTGCAGAATCGTCTCAGAGGTTCAGGGAACTCTGGTGGTTACAATCAGCAAGGCTACCAGTCCCGTCCACCATCTAGCTGGGCTCCCCCTGTTGCTCCTGCGCAACAACCTGGTTATGGCTATGGGCAACCTGGATCATACTCTGGTCCATCACCACAGTATAACATGCCTCAGCCCCCATACTCAGGCTATCCTCCCCAGCAACCTGGCGGGTACCCAGCCAATTGGGATCAGTCCACTGCACCATCTCACCAACAGTCTGCAAGTGGTTATGATTATTATAATCAACAGCCCCAGCAACAGCAAAATCCTGGGGGTCCTGCTCAGCCAGCTGATGGGTCTGCATACAACTACAGTCAGCCACCTTCCACTGGTTATAGCCAACCAGGACAGGGTTATGGTCAGGAAGGCTATGGTGCGTATAATGCAACACAACAATCCGGGTATGGTCAGCCCCCAACATATGATCAACAACAAGGTTATGGCTCTGCTCCCAGCTATGGCAGTGGGAGTAACCCAACACAAGAAGGTCTCACTTCCAACTATGGCTCACAGGCAGATTCGTCCCAAACTTCGCAACCCTCTACTGTTGCCCCACAAGGCTATGCTACCAACCAACAAGGAACTCCTCAACCAGGTTATGGGGTTGCCCCTGCCTCCCAAGCGGCCTATGGAAATCAACCACAATCTGGTTATGGACCTGGTTATGGTGCCCCTCCATCTCAAAAGCCAACTGCAAATCCACCTGTGTATGGTCAATCACAGTCACCTGGCACCGCAGGAAGTTATGGTCAGTCAGCATATCCCCCTGCCCAAGCCCCACCTTCTGGGTATGCTCAGCCAGAGTCAGGCACTCAGAGGCCACCAGTGCAACCAGGATATGGTTCTCAATCATATGGTGCTCCTCAAGGTGGCCAGCCTGGCTATGGTCAGACTCCACCATCTTATGGAAACAGTTCTTATGGTGCTGGTTATACTCAGCCTCCCGTGTATGCTAGTGATGGGGCAGCTGCACAGCCTGTTCAACCAGGTGGTGTTGCTAAAGCGTCCCCCCAAAGTTGATATTTTTGTGATGGTTATGATTGTCCTTTGAGCTGGTGCTGTGTCTAAAATGGAAGCATCAACTTGTTATAGTACTTGAAATGTTTTCTAAAATGTTGAATAGGAACTAGCAAATTGTACTCAATCGGATGTTGGTCTAGTATCTGTCTTTTCAATTTATTTATATTTACTGGTGCAATACGATTTGAGCTTTATATTTTTCATGAGTTCTATTTTGGCTGTGTGGCTTATAGTGTATCATATGGCTGTGTGGCTTATAAATGGCCTCGTCTACATTTGTTAACCTGAGTTGGTTGTTTTATTTTTCTATTGGTTATTATTAAAACAAAACTGAAAAGTTCAACACCTCAGTTACACATTTTTGGAGATCGTGAATGATATTTTTTTTATCTTCATGGTTTCAATTGTCAAAAGAGCTCTTTGTGGAGCCAACCTGAAATCATATTCATAGGATAGCAGCATCTTTTCATTCAACATGCCTCCAACAAAAAACCCTATTCAAAGGTGTTATTTGCTAAATCCAAACCAGTAATAGCTGCAAAATGTCTGGAAGGTCGATACATCATTTTGTATTATTTCCTTAGTCTTAAATCACCTATCTTACTGTTTTTTCGTATTTTTGTGTGCATTATAAAATCCTTATCCTCTTTGCTTTCGGCTCATAGTTATATGCTACAATATATATCTTAATATATCTTTGTTTTACTTGCTATACTTGCTTCACTACGGTAATTCTAAGTAGTTCTTTTTTGTCTCGACTTTGTTAGCAATGAGCACATTATTTTATCTCGTTTTTTTGAACTTTTTATACTATTATTTTCTCCGAGTTTTAGGCTAAATTCAATTTTAATCTTATAAGTAGGGACATCTGAAGTGTAGACAAATACCTTAGGAAGTGAATTTGCTACAAGTCTATGAGATCGATGTTGAATTATTGTGATATGCTCCAGACGTATCTATGTTCTACATGCAATCAAAAAACTGAGACGATTCTAGTCGTCTGAGAGACTGTGAATTTGCTACTCGCCTTTTAGAAAGCTATTGGCTTTTTAGACCCTATTCTTCTAAGAGGATAGTTTATATGATTGGATTAGATCTGACATCGAAGATGGCTCTATTTTTTTAGTTGCTTGCTAGTGGTTGTGGCACACTAAGAACAAACTATGTCTTGCGAATGAAGTGATATCTTCCTATACTTTGAAACTCAGCACAGTGAATTAGCTAATCTGTTAGTTAAATGTTTTCTCAAGCATAATCTGCCTCATCCAATGAGAACGATTATGTGGAATGCACACAAAGATAGTAATATGATTTTGAATACCGATGACGGTAGCCTCGGTAATTCTGGCGTCTTGGGTTTTGGTGGATTGATTCGAAATACTGACGGTGTTTGGATTCACGATTTTGCGAGTAATATTAGTTATTTCTACATCCTTCATGTTGAGCTAATGACGCTATATCATGGATTATGAATGGTCTGAGAACTTGGCATGAAAATTTTGATGTGTTATTTTAACTGCAACTTTGCTATCATGTTTATCTCAAAATCCGTTAATGTTTCGTATCACTGTGTCGCGATTCTGCATAACACTAAAAATATTCTCTCTAAAGAATGACGAGTTCAATTATTTCATACTCTTAGGAAGAGAAATATTTGTGTTGACTATCTAACAAAACACAAGGCTGTTAATGATGCGACGTAACGGTTATTTGCGAAGCCTCCTGTTAGAATTATCATTTTCCTACTAGTTGATGCTAGTGAAATTTTATTCTTTTTAGAGAATTTTCTGTTTTTTTTTTCTTCTTTTTATCTTCTAACTTAAAAAAATACCTTAGGGAGTGACAATCACCCAAATAGTGTAACAACTACTTTTGTCATATATATGGTAGTGTTTCTTAGCATGACCTGTCCAACTTAAATTTTTATTAAAAAAAATAATCTATAGTAGATGTGAGATATGTTAGTTGTAATTCATAGTTTTGTAGAAAGGTAGCATTCGATTGTGTCGAATAACACATATAGTTGTTATGTCAAAGTGTAAATTGTAGTTTTATATTTTGTACTTTGTAAGTTTTGGGTCTGTATTTTAGTTGCATATATAAAGGGCATGGTATGATGTAAACAATAACTTCGCTTAATAAGGATTTCGCTTATATAGTTTTTCTCTCATTTCTCTCCTCTCTCTCTCTCTCTCTCTCTCTCTCTCTCTCTCTCTCTCTCTCTCTTCCTTCTTCTTCTTCTTCTTTTTCTTCTCTCATCTTTCTTGAAACCCTTTTGTTCCAACAAATTGGTATCAAGGAGCCCGAGTTGCGATTAAGAGAGAATCTGTAATGGCAAACAAAAACATAACATCAACGCAATTTTCAGCAAATCAATCAATTCTTAAAGGTGAGAACTACGAACGGTGGATTGTGCAGATGAAAGTAAATTGTCAACTAATGGAAGATTCAATTCAACAACTTTGAGCTGAAGACGGATGCAAATTTAAGGGTTATGTGGAATACATTTAACCGTTATGAAACAAAAGGTCCGATCAAGCTGGATGCGACGATTGCGAGATCGATCAAAGATATTATTAAGATGTTGAAACATCTATCTTGATGTTGAAACGTATTGTTCGATTTATGTTAACAATTATCTATGTAATGTTTCATTTTTATGTATGTCATAACAATTGTAATCGTTAATTTATCTTCGTTTATGCATTTATTTCGTTTCTACATTTGTTTCTTGTTCAGTAGGTTCCAGAAATGAACTTCTGCAAGGCATACAAAAATGAGTTTCCAGATTAAATTTAGTCATAGAATTAGGACGTGGCTCAAAAACTACTAGGGATGCAATGGGCAGGGTACCATTGTACCCGTCCCCAAACCCGCAGTTAAAAAAAATCTCCGTATCCAAGCCCATACTCGCGTGGGCACCAATGTTTGTACCTGTATCCGTACCATACGGGTACCTAAGTACCCATACCCATTTACCTGCATTTCTAATAAAAAGTGATCGATCATTTATAATTTATCATGTCATTTTAATTTTTTAAGATTTAAAAAATTTAGAGGATGTTATTGTTGAGATAAGAAATAAACAAACATTTATACTAAAATGCGTAAAAATTTAATAGTGATGTATTTAATAAAATTGTTAGATTAACATGTGTACATAACAATGAAAATAAATAAATAAATAATTATAGTGCGGGCATGGGGCGGGCTGGGTACTAAGGTACCCGTATCCGCGTCCATACCCGCTTATTTTAGTGGGTAATTTTCTGAGCCTGTACCCATTTTGCGGATTTATACCCTGTCCGTTGTGGGTAATTTTTGTGGGTACCCACTGGGGATGAGTACAATTATCATCCCTAAAAACTACTTAATTGTGGGAGATTGAGGTGCTTCCAGAGATGCATTGTCGGATTTTAGAGCTAGTTTTGGTTTTTCACTTTGGTGGGTGGGAAACAATGTTTAGAGTGCCTTAAGCAATTACCAAAATTAAACCCGTTTATTATTCGAACCTTTAAGCTCGACCTGTTAAAATTCCGAAGTCTAGTCTGACCGAGTTACAGATAGCCAATGTATAACTTTTATTCTTGACAAAAATTCTAACACATTACTCATGTTTTTTTAGACTTAATTGTAATTTTGGTATCTCTATTATAATTTATTTTTTAAATTTTGATCCCTAAATTTTTTTTCCAGAATTTTAGTCCCCTTTCAATATAAAGTCAAATTTTAATGACATGACAGTCAAATTGATGATAGGTCACCACCACATTTATAACAATTTATTCCACATCATTTATATATATATATATATATATATATATATATATATATATATATATATATATATATATTTCAGAATATATTTTTAAGTATATATCATTTTTAAAAATTATTTATTTATAATTTTAAAAATAAAACTTTGAGTAAATGGTGATTCAAACCTTTACCCCTATACTCCAAGGAAAATCTCTTACCACCCATTCACTTAAGCTTGTATGATAATTTCTAGCAACAAAAATATATATACCATTTCAAAACACACCAGTATGTTATCATGTGTTCTCAACCAGAGTTGATGATGGATCCACACAATCACAAAGCATATCTAATATAGTTGTGAATTTCTTATTGCACCCTATATATTTTTAGTGCATCATGTGAATTTTCATATATGCCCCATAATTTCGAAGATACATCTTCGGACGCACACTAAGTTCAGTGAATGTTGCAATATTCCAAAGATATATCTCCAGAATAATTTGGAGCTTAACTCGCGTCAGACTCTTCTCCTCCCTCACACTTCTCAACATACACTTCTCAAACTCTTCTCGTACTCTTCTAAACATAAAATTTCAACTTCTTCACAACATCAAATTTCATCAAACATGGCTTAAAGGAACATCAAACATCATAAATAACATCATTCAACATCATCAAAACCATAAATTTTAGGTAAATTTTTGAGTTTTCGGATAAATTTTGAGTTTTAGTGTAAATGTGTAGAACTCAATGATTAGGATTATAAATGTGTATGAATCACATGTAACATAGTTTAAACTTAGTATATGATTTGTTTGTTGTCTCAAAATGACGATTAGACCATGTTTTTTCAATATGCACGAGACACATTACCACATTGGATCTACAGCAAATCCATGAGTACAACTAAGGGGGCTTGCCTGACCTATCTTTATTCGAAGTTGAGGGAGGGATGTCTGTGGAAGACGAAGCAGGTCACAGGCAGCGTGACACTATTGGTGGTAATAATTCTTGATCCTTGAAAGTTTTTTTTTTTATCTTTTTCATTTCATATTTGCGAAACCATTATCGATAATGCTTAATCCCTGAAAGTTTTATTTATTTATTTTCATTTTAGGCTTGGATCCTCCAACACTTCCCGCGCATCGTTGGCTGGACGAATGTGGATGAGTACACTAAGGACATGCTCCGTGCCCGTGCATTTATCCCGCTCAGAGGGAACCAGCGGTCGAAACCTTTTAGAGTTTACCTTGACCATTTAGTTGCCGAGGACATGCACTTCAACACCTACGTGGATCACCGTTAGACGCGACCATTTGACGACATAACACTATACTCCAGATGGCTGGCTTGTGGATCGCGTATCACAACTCCTCGTCTACCCGAGCGCGACATGCGCCAGTCCGGGTACACACATACCATCCCCAGACACCATATTTTCTTTGTTCCTCCTGCTTTATCTCGTAGACAGATAAAGGAGATGTTTGCTGATTATGAGAGTCACCTGGTTCTATAGGAGGCACAGACTACCATAGTGCCGAACGACTAAAGCTACGTCGATGGGTACATCAGGTGGTTCTTCAGGGTGTCACATTCGTACATCGTGCAGACTGCACTAGGAGATCCGCCTAGACCAGCTCATCAGGAGATACTTGAAGATGAGCAATCTCATATAGATCATACTGAGGATGTCTTGCCTCGGTGTTTCCGCATAGTGGAGATTGCGCGGGCAGGCATTGACGAGGGTATCTTCCCTAAGGGGTCTGCTGTCAGGCGAGTCTTGGATGCCATGGTGGCGGAGCCACAGGAGCATTGTTGCACTTTATTTCTGACATTGTTACTACATTTTGGATTTTGATTGTACGATATTTTCTTATTATATTGCTATATTATTTTCGACACACTCAATATTAGTCTCTTATTATTAGGCATGGCAACGGGGCGGGTCGGGGGCGGGTTTACCTAGCCCCGCACCCGCACCCGCCTCCCTGTTATAGACCCGCCCCCGCCCCCAAACCCAGTCGGCGGGTGAAAATTTAACACCCAGACCCTCCCCCGATAGAAACGGGTTTGCCCGCACCCGCACCCGCCCCCACCCGCAAAAAAATATTTTTTTTAAATATTAATAAAAATTAACAATTTTATTAAAAACTTAACCATTTTAATAATAAACTTGTTTCTAAAGATGTGAGTTTGAGTGAATGGTGAAAAATGACTAATGAGGTTTTTTAATTACTTGTTCAAAAGTGAATAAGTGTGATATAAAATAATTTAAATATGTGTATTAAAGTAAATATTATAAGACCGGGCGGGGGCGGGGGCGGGTGCGGGCGGGTAGTAGTAGCATCCCCCCGCCCCCGCCCCCGTACCCGCACCCGCACTTACAAATCGGGTTTGTGCTTCATACTTCATATGAAAACAAATATACAACTCATATCAAAAAACACCTGTTCTGATACACTTCGAAGATGTATCTCCAAAATATTATCAGAGATGCATCTCCGAAACAATTCAAATATAAATTGTTTATGAGTGATATGTTCTAAATATTTAAAATTGTTCTGGAGATATATCTTCAGAATATGTCAACATTTATTAAAAAATAAGGTGCGTTCGAAAATATATCTCCGAAATTAAAAAAAAATGTATAAATTCAAATAATGCCTTAAAAATATATAGGGTGCAATAAAAAATTTCCATATTTTTAACAAGGTGAAAGCCTAAACTAAGCCACTAATGCCACAAAGTGTTGTATTTGAGGTGAATCCAAATGTTTATAAAATTTCAGTGGCATCAAATATTACTTTTGTTCAAATACCTTCCAATCAATTTCAGCAACAATATGTGAGTTTGCCTAAAAATATAAATAGTCATTAAATATTGCAATTTCATATATTTGAAGTTAGTTTTTCTTATACATTAATCAACAACCAAATTGAACTTCACAACAAGTAGAACTCCATTCGGATAAAATAAGCGCCACACTATTTTATCAATTTATCATATATATATATATATATATATATATATATATATCCATTACCTTTAAGAATATTATGTTTTTCTTGAGTTGACTGCCATGTTTATTTTTCTCTATAGATTTTAGAAATAACTCAAATGTTTTTTTTTGGTTGACTACCATGTTTATTTTTGAGAATTTCTTACTGCACCCCTTGAGCTTCTTAAGCATTATTCGCGCTGACTAAAATGTCACCTGATTTCGGAGCTGTATCTTCGGATACACTTTTTCTTCTTCAATTTTTTTATTTAATTCTGTAGATGCATCTATGGAATACTTCCGTATGCATATTTACGGAAAAAACCCATAACAGAATCCCAGAAAATCAACATTGCAACAATAAAATCAACATTCATAATATAAAATCGGCGTTACATTGATGATTTTGAAATAAATTTAAATACTACATTTCAATAGTCCGGTGGACGCTTGCACATTTGTAAGATGTCATCGACCGTTCTTCGGACCGTCGCCTCCAACTCTAGCGGAATTTTCTCTTCAAAACCGAAATACGTTCGCCACATCGCTCTAACATTGTCTTGATTCTTGAGCTCAAACTTGTTGTAAACAACGTTCCCGTCGTTGTCAACTGAAGGTGAACAATACTCTAGCTTCACAACCTTTCGTTTGTCATTGTAAGGTAGGCGATATTGGATCTCGTCTATGATATCAACGACAGGGGTGGGATCCATGAGCTTGAACGTCCTCCAGGGTGTTTTGCCGTCGGAAAAGGAGACACTTGCGACATACCAACAGATCTTGATTTCAAACAATTGAGACATTTTTGCATTTGTGTGAAAGATAACAAATGAAACCCCAAATTTATAGAATACCTAGGTGAATACGGACCAACCATTTTCTGTCAAACTTGTTTCCAGAGCTATATCCACGGAACGACCCCATAATTGTTGGTTCCGGAGGTGTATCTCCGGAACTTTCACTGAAACTGCAAAATTAAGAACCTTCTGTAGATACATATCTAGAACTTTCCCTGCTACGTTTTTAAACCAGAACTCAATATAGAATCACATCATAATAGACAAATAAAAGGCATAGGTGCATAAATAAGGCATGAGAATAAATAAGGCATGAGAATAAAAAGTGACTATTTTGCACTTTAAAAATTTACAATTAGTCGTCCGATTATACAAGAATTCAAAACGAATCAAAACAAGTGTCGCTGGCTAAATCTATTGGTGGTAGCCCTTTGGACTTTTCCGCATTCGATTCTTTTTCAATGTTGTTCAATCTTTCAAATTCGTGCATCCTTTCAACAAAACGATCCGACCACGTCTCGACATTTGGGGTTGAATGAGTCACTCATTCCGGTGATGTAGGTGGTATGAGGCATCCCGGTTTCAAGTAAACTTGTACAAAATGTTTTGATTTTGCAAGTCATCTAATACACATGATGCGATCATTTGGATTTTGATGTGGTGCGGTGCGGAGTGGAAAAATGGTTTTCGAAAACCCGTATCGCGTCAAGTCAATGCACACCCTATCATATGCATATGCACTAAGATGACCCATATCAGGGAAGGTCACCCATTTCGACACCGGTGTCGGACCACTCAAGCAAGGAACAAGAGATTCATAAACCGCATCCAATTTTTCTTTCTTTCCATACAACCGCGTGTATGATTCTTTATGCATCTTCAACTCTTGGATTAGTTGATGACGGACAAGCGCATGACTATTCTCTCTTTTACCAAGCAAAGGTGAAATGGCTCGGTAACCGCAATTACCATCCCCTTCAACATTGATGATACAATCAATGTATTTGTGCATAAAAACCGACATCCCGTCGAGTTGTCATTCGGTGTATACTTCATTTTCTTCGGAGCACCTTTAGTATTTACTGGTTGAGAAGGCGGTTTCATGTCGGTTGTTTAGGGATAGGCTATCTTCCTCAATTGTTCTTTGATGTAGAGTTTCATGTTGTCATCGGCATTTGAGAATCTCTCTTGTATCGCTTCCCATTCGGTCAAAATAGAGATATTCGGTTTACCTCCTTCCATGCAACCATCATCATCAAAACTAAGTCTTTTCCAATGAGGGCAAACTTCGTCCATTCTTATTGGCTCACCTAGTTTTAACTTTTTAGCAATAACACAAGCACACGGAAGACCATAGGTTTTCACAATAGTGCAACTACACTTTGTGCTATCGGAACCTATAGTTTCAGCTTGTTTGGCCTCGTGAAAAATATAGTTCAACCCCGACCGAGACATATTTTCGATCAATTGAGAATAAAGAATGTTGTTTTTAATTCGATGTTCCAATACCGTTATACTCCGACCGAATGTTGTTTGTATCTTATTATGTTGGTTTTTAATCATGGGATTTACGGAGTCCCAATCTCGACACAAATCCCCCTTGCTATTACCCAACTAATTTTTCACACTAGCATGGGCCGACTCAACTCTGTTGGTGGTCGTATTTCCAAGGTTTTGGACTTCACCAATTTTCCACCTTCAGACTCTACTTGTTTTGCCCCCACCGCGGGTTTAACCCGACTTCTCACATTCTTTGTTATGTGATATCGACAAAGTAATGCATTAGAAGAAGGAAATACCTTTGCAACTGCATTCATCAACACGGTATCGCGGTCGGTAACAATCGCTTTAGGCATCTCAACTTGGTCCTTCAAAAGTGGCAGACACACCTCTAATGCCCATGTAAAATTGTCCTCTTTTTCACCCTCAAGAAAAGCAAAACCAACGACATATGTCTTCTCGGTAGACGTAACACCAACTCTCTCAAATAAAGGAAGTATATACTTGTTGGTCTTGTAGGTAGAATCAAGAATGAGCACTTCCGAAAACGTGTTGAACAACTTTATCGAATCCGGATGAGTCCAAAAAATATCTGGGACCGTAACTCCATCGTCGCAAGTTCTGTGCCGGGACACGTAACTGTTATCATCTGAAAATTTCAACAGTTGTTGCATCTCACTTCTATATCCCCTAATCGCCTTGTTGTGCGGTACCGAATGTTATACACTTGCCTTAAATATGATATATTGTCGGGTTCCTTCCGTTTCAATGTGGCAAGTATATTTTTCGGTTGGATAAGATTCAAGGTCATGTCACTAATACATGTATTCTCTTCCGGCTTGAGCCGACATACACTAGGATGGCCTTGTATCTTTAAGCATAATTCATGGTTATGCTTATGCAAACCACAAATAACACTAAATTTCCACTTTTTGGTACTCAACATGTAACCACGAATCTTAAAAGGACATTCACATTTTTTACTACCGGTGTTGTCTCTTTTAAACTTCCGTAGAGGAGTCTAATATTTCCTGCTTCTTTCGCACAACAAAGTTACAAAAGCGTTTCTTCTTTCCGAACCATTATCCGATCTTCTTATAACCACATCAAAACCAAGTCTAGTTGCAGTCCTACGAATCTATGTGAGCATGTTTCACGTTCATCAAACTCTTGCTTGTTATTAAAGTCAACACCGACATCTACCGACTTTACGACAACCCCTTGAACATTCGGAGAAACATCGTTAGTAGAAACTAATTCTTTTGAGATATTATCGGGGTGCACCATATCTATTTGTAAACAATAAGAAAAATAAACAAAAATTACAAAGCTGCTGCAAAAAAAACAGACAGACACGTTCCGAAGATGTACATCCGGAAGTGTTCATCTTCAACACGTTCCGGAGGTACAGTTCCAGATGCAACGTCACTTTTTTTTTCAAAAGTTTGATGATTAATGTGAGCAATGTAGTGGACAAAGTACAATCTTTACCTGAAATTTGATCTTTTATTGCTCCCTGTGATTTGTTGCACGAAAAAGTTGGAGTTTTGGAGTGAAAATGATATTGATAATATAGGGTTTTTTAGGTTGGTGAAGTGAGTATGGAAGAAGAAAAAACAACAATGGGGGAGTGATCATGCAGGTTTAAAATATAGCAGAAACTTTCGGAGCAGTATCTACGGAACAATCTGGCGCTTAGACGTTCCGAAGGTGCATCTCCTGAAGTTTTCCTGAACTGAATTATTTTGAAGTTTCCTCAGCGTATACTAGTAGAAAATGATTTCATAGATATAGCTCCGGAAACAACCAAATTTTGGAAGAAAAAAAAGATACATCCAGATTTGTATCTCCGGAAGCAGGGCATAAAAGGAATTTCGCTAGGTGCCTAAGAGTATCAAGAGATGAATTAAGAAATTGCCTTATTTTTCTCTATAGATTTTAGAAATAACCCAAAACTTCTTTATGGTTTTTACTATTTTGCTATGATATGAAATATTGCAATTTATAGTTTATACCATTTTGCTATGATATGAAATAGTGCATTTTGGACATTTTATGATATAATCCAAGTTCTGTAGTTTAAGTCTAAAGATAATTAGGGTTTACGCTCTGTTATTTAATATACAAGTTAGTCGTATATAAATAGATATATTTTATAATTCGATTTGTACAAACATAATTAAATAATAACAATCTCTATTTCTCTCTCTCTCTCTCTCTTTCTCTCTCTCTCTCTCTCCCTCTCTCTCTCCTCACTAAAAATGCCTCACGCACTAACAAATTGGTATCTAGAGCTCCATTTAGATTCTTGATCGTATTTTCAAGAATCACACGTTGGTGATCGTGTTTTTGGGATCGTGGGTTGTTAATCTATCTCTGGAAAGATGAATGGTACTAATGGCATTCCGAATTCTCTTCCAATTCTTGACGAAAAAAATTTAAACCGATGGAGCTAGCAGATGAAGTCCTTGTTCGGATTTCATGAAACCTTAGAAGTGGTTACTAATGGCGTCCCTGAGCTTGATAAGAATGCAAAAAATGCTCAGAGAGTCACGAACAAGGAGGCAAAGAAGAAAAACTGCAAGGCCGTGTATTGCATTTAATTAACGATAGATTCGACGAATTTCAACAAGATCTCTCATGTTGAATCAGCAAAGGAGGCATGAGTCATTCTTTTAAAGTACTATGAAGATGGTGAGAAATTCAAAGTTGTCAAATTGTAGACTTTGCGACGGCATTATGAATTGTTGCAGATGGGAGAAGATGAAAAGATTGCAAGCTATGTGTCAAAGGTGCAGAATATCCTCCGTCTCATGAAGGGTTGTGGTGAAACCCTAACTCATAAGATGATAATTGAGAAGGTAATGTGTACGCTGACCTCTCACTTTGATCATGTTATCGCAACCATTCAAGAATCCAACAATCTTGAAACCCTGAGATTGGAAGATTTAGTTGGTTCATTAGAGGCGCATGAAATTAGGATTGTCGAAAGGAAAATGTTTCAAGATTTGATACAAGTATTGCAGGCTCAGACTTGGAAGACGCATGGTGGTTCCGACAAGTTCAAAGGCAAATAAGACAAGACTTAGCGCAAGAAGTCTTGATTGAATCCTTGAAAGCATAAGGTCGATGCTAGGGATTTTGAATCCTTGAAAAGAAGAGGAGGAAACTCCAATCAGAAAGACAAAGAGAAAAAAAGTGTGTAGTGTTATAATGGTGAAAAAGGGGGTCACTTGGCCAAGAATTATTGGTACAATAAAGACAAGGGAGTGACAAAAGGTAATGAGGAAGAAGCGAACCTTGCATGCCAAGATTCAGATGATTCTAAAGATATAGGGGTTATGGCTGCAGTTGCAGATGACCATGTTGAATCCAAGATTTGGTTCCTCGACTCGGGCAGCTCGAATCACACGACTAGTCGAAAAATGTGGTTAGCATATTTCTACTCATCAAAGAAGAGCAAGGTCAAACTTGTTGATAATACCTCATTGCAAGCAGAAGGTAATGGAGACTTAGTTATTCAAAGGAGTAATGCAGGAAAATCTACGATCAGAAATGTATTCCATGTACCTGGAATGAAATATAATCTTCTAAGTATTGGACAACTGAATTGAAAAATGTTTCTCGGTGATTATGAAAGACGGGGCCTTGGATCTGTTAGACACTCATAATAATTTGGTCATGAAATCTCCTGTCAAATAATAAGATACTCAAGACCATGGTTAGTTCGACTGATGTACAATGCCTAAAAATTATTGTCGATCACAAGCATAGTTGGTTATGATATTTGAGGTTTGATAATTTGAACTTTTGATCATTCAATCAACTGACTACGAAATATATGGTAATTGGTATACCAAGTCTTGAGATGCCCGATAAACTTTGTGAAGGTTGCTTAGTCGGAAAGCAATCCAGAAAGTCTTTCATTTCGACTATGCCAATGAGATCCTCTTGCATACTATAAGTAGTACATTTGGATATATGTGGCCCGTTTGAGGATCATACCATTGGGGGAAACATGTATTTTGTCTCATTTTTCTATGAGTATAATAGAAAGCTTTGGATCTATGTAATCAAGCGAAAGGACGAAGTATTTGCAATTTTTAAGAGATTCAAAATACTTATCGAAAAACAAAGTGAAAAGAAGATCAATTTTTTTGCGAACAGATGGAGGTGGCAAATATACATCAAAGATGTTTGAAGAATTCTATGCAGACATGGTATTGATCATGAGGTAACTGCTCCTTGCACACTTCAACATAATGGAATAGTAGAAAGAAGAAATATGATCATATTGAACATTGCGAGATGCATGCTGAAGCATAAGAATTTTCCAAAATCTTTATGGGGTGAAGCTGTTTCAACTAGTGTTTATATTCTGAATAGGTGTCTTACCAAGAAGCTGAATAACAAGGTTCCTGAAGAAGCGTGTAGTGGAAAACAACCATCAGTGAGTCATCTGAAGGTGTTTGGCTCTATTTGTTACAGACATGTTCTTGATGCGAGAAGAAGGAAGCTTGATGGCAAGAGTGAACCTATGATTTTGGTAGGATATCACAAAATTGGAGCATACATGTTATTCAATCCAATCAATAAGAAGATTGTGATGAGTCAAGATATTGTTATTAATGAAAATTCTTCTTGGGATTGGAATTCGGGTGATTCAATTAACAAGCCATTAATGAGTTATTGCGTCAACAGAGAAACCGATAAAGTCAAAGTCGAAGCAGTTGCTGACATTCCCGACACAGTCAAAGTCGAAGAGGGTATGGCTAGCACAAGCCAGAGACCTCAAAGCACTAGATTTCATACAACAAGACTTCAAGACTACGAAGTGACTAGTGATGATGAAGTCAAACCAGATGGAGAATTAGTTCATTTAGCTTTACTTTCAGGTGCTCAACCAATCAACTACAACAAGGCTTTAAAGAATATGAAGTGGAAGTCTGCTATGGTTGAAGAGTTACATGCAATCAAAAGAAACAACACACGGGAGTTAGTCGAATTGCTGACACATACAAATGCTATCGAAGTGAATTGAGTGTTCAAGCTGAAGCACAATGTTGATGGGTTGATAGCAAGACATAAGGCGAGATTGGTAGCTCAAGGATTTATTCAGAGAGCAGGACTAGACCACTCTGAAGTATATGCACTTTTCGCAAGATTAAAGATTGTCAGATTAGTAATAGCCTTGGTATGCAAGCAAGGCTGGTTGACATTTCACATAGATGTGAAATCAACATTTTTGAATGGTCCATTAGATTGAAGAAACACAATTGGTTATTTATAATCTCATAGTGCTCTAGAAAGCAACTTGTGGTGGCATAAGTCTTGCGAAGAATCTAGTTTTACATGGAATGAGTAAGCACATCGAAGCTAAATTCACCTCTTAAGGGAAAAGGTAAATCGAGGTGAACTTGATGTAAGGCGTTACTCGAGTGAAGCACAATTGGCTGACATTTTTACCAAAGGGTTGAACATTGACAAATTCCTGAATTTGAGAAAGAAATTAGGAATAGTTCAGATTGATTATGATTGGCGTACGTTCGACAACTTAGATTATATGGGGGTATGTTGTGATATAATCCAAGTTGTCTAGCCCAAGCCCAAAGTTAATTAAGGTTTAGGGTTTGCTACTTAGTATATAATTTAGTTATATATAAATAGACATATTTTGTAATTCAGTTTGTACAATCACAATTCAATAATAACAATTCTTATTCTTCTCTCTCTCTCTCTCTCTCTCTCTCTCTCTCTCTCTCTCTCCTCACTAAAAGCGTCTCACGCACTAACAGGACTGCTATTTAACACATTTAATACATTGCTTCTCTACCTAAAAAATGATTGAGTCAACTTAAGAGTAATGTTGATTAGTTTTATAAGTCGTGTTTGTAACAATAAGCACAAGGATATATCTCTGTGTGTTGGATTTTAATAACACATGTTGTTAATATAATTTATTATAGGCTTAAATAATCTTTTGGTCCTTGTAAGTTAGCGAGCTTTTGATTTTGATCCCTGTAAGTTTTTGTTTTGGTATGAATCCTTATATTTCACTTTTTGCATGCGTTTTAGTCCCCAAAGCCAAAATCCGCAGGAAAAATCGAAGGAAAATCCGCAAGAAACCTGCTGATTTTCCTGCGGATTTTGCTTTTAGGGACTAAAACGCATGCAAAAAGTGAAATATAAGGATCCAGACAAAAAAAAACATACAAGAACCAAAATAAAAAACTCGCTAACTTACAGGGACCAAAAGACTATTTAAGCCTTTATTATATTAAAAAATAGGGCCAACTCAGTTGAACATAAACCTAAAACTGAAATTAGAATGCATGAAAGTTGTGGAGAAGTCTACTAGTTTGTTGCAATGAGTTTTCAAACAAGCTTTAGTGGCTGGATGGCAAGAATTGTGATTTGGATTTCAAAGGTCTTGAATTTTTAGCTCGACTCGTTAAAAGCCCAAACCCATTACGGGTCGACCCAAAGTGGACTGGATAATCAGTTTTGCCACCTCTATGTATAGTCTATGATGCATATTATCCTTCTAGCATGTGAATTTCTAATTTAGCCCTTGTAACCTCTTTAATTTCTTTCAAAAAAAATTATCTTTGTAGTGGTATAATTGGAAGAGGTCTTGAGGGTGGAGCAAAAGGCATACACTTAGCCCACAGTCATTCGCAAGTTACCCTTTTATTAGTTCGAGCTTCCCTCTTTCGAATCAAGCTCCCCTCGTCATTCGCAGTCATGTATGATACATGTATTGGGTCAACGAAGATTACGTAAGGGATCGTGGGATTTAACATCACTTTCTAGATTTCAGGGAATCAACTACCCATTTTTGGAGTGGTTGCTACATTCTAGGAAGACTCAGTTTCAGACTTCTAGAGCTATAAATACATCACTATCGTGATATTTAGAGACCACCTAACTTCAACACATAATTACCCATATACAATAGCTTCTCACCTCACGTGAGCAAGCTCTCAATACAATAACCATCTTAAAGCCTCTAACAACCCTTATCCACTATGAGTTGTTACTCATTTGTACTTTTAGTGAGTATAATTGGTGTCCACCATATGGCCGATAAAACAAACCTGGCCACACATACCATTTACTCATAATTGCTTCTACCATCTTCGCACGAAGATGTTTAAGCAAATTTCCAAGAATACAACCAACACCATTGCTAGGGGTTTCACCAGGGGGAGGATCTAACTCCTCCAGAAAAAGGTATACCCCACAGGTGTTAACAGTAAACACCACACCCATAAAAGGTAGTTGAGTAAACATCTTGTTCTAGAGCTCCTTCTAGGGGCTCCAGATAGATTTCAACAATATTGGATCTTTCTGAAGGTTTCTGGTCGGCCTGTCAAGCGAACGGGTGCATTTCAAGGGCCACACAGCCCTTAAAACAACATTCGACTTAGGGGAAAGTGTTATAACCATTGAGGTGAAATATCTTGTATTAGATGCCACATCCTCCTAGAACATCATCCTAGGTAGGCATGCTCTCAATCTGTAAGGGGAGGTCTTGTCCAGCATCCTCCTAAAATATACACTACCTAGCAAGCGTGTAAGTATGGTTAAAGGGGATCAAGTGATCACCCAAGAATGTTACCTTAGAAACCTAGAAGTAACGAGGGAACCCCTCATCCTGGATGCCATCCCTCGTTCTAAAATGTATGATGCTGATACAACAAGTTGTGACTCAAGATTAGAGGCATAAATTTAAAGGCTTATCTCAACTAAAGATTTGGAAGAATTCTAGATTAGGCCTCCTCGGCGTTACCTAGTCACTAAGTTGGACACCTCATTATCCGAATTTGATGAAGAAAACATGATCGAATTAATCAGGAACATTGATATATTCCCCTAAGTGCCATTGGATATGCCTGACATAGACACCAGAGTGGTGTGTCATCACCTCACCATAAACCCTTTGGTTAATTCATTATGTCAAATAAAGTACAAGGTTGGCAAAGATAAAAGAACAACCATTGAAAAGGAAGTTCAAAAGTTGAAAAACGTTGGGTTCATAACAGAGGTCAAATACCCTTCATGGTTGGCTAACATGGTTTTTGTAAGAAGGCATCGAACAAGGGATGTATGTGTGTTGATTTCATCGATCTCAATGTGATATATCCCAAAGATTTATACCCTCCCCCAACATAGGTCGCCTGATATACGAATCTTCGGGTTATAAAAGGTTGAGTTTTATGGACGCCTCTTCATGATATAACCAGATTAAGACGGATCTCATAGGTGCACCCAAAACAGTGTTCATATCCAACCATGGTAACTACTACTACAATGCCATGTCTTTTGGGCTTAAGAATGTTGACCCCACCTATCATAGGCTAATGGACACAGTGTTCTCAAAGCAAAAAGGACTCAATTTGGAGATTTACATTGATAACATGACCGTAGAGATGTAAAGGGGAAATATATGCATCATACTTAAAAGATATCTTGAGGCCGGTAAGGAATTACAACATGTGTCGGAATCTAGCCAAATGCTAATTTGGTGTACAAGCAGGCAAATTCATGGTTTTCATGCTCACTAAAATGGGCATAAAGGCAAACCCGGACAAATTTCAAGTCATCATAGACATGAGGATCCCTTCTAGTTTCAATGAGGTTCAATAACTAACTTGGTGTTTAACTGTGCTATTTCATTTCCTTTTCTATGTAGGTGACAAGGTTTTTCATTTCTTCACTGCATTGAAGACAAAGAAGAGATTCAAATATTGACGAATGCGAGCATGCATTCTCAAACTTGAAGGCGTTCTTAGCATCCCCTCCCATACTGACCAGGTGTTAAACTCAATACTCGCCCAAGAAATCGAGAAGGTAAATCGACCTGTCTAATTTGTGAGAAAAATGTTTAGGGGGTTGAGGTTCATTATCAGAAGATAGAAAGTCTCACGTTGGCGGTAGTGGTGAACACAAGAAAGCTTAAGCCTTATTTTCAAAGACACCGAATATTAGTAAAAAAAAACATACTATCACATACGTCAACTCCTCAAGAAGCCGGATTTGGCCAGAAGAATGGTATCTTGGGTAGTCAAACTATTTGAATAAGACATCCAATATATTCATAGAGGAAGCATCATGTCATAAGTCCTAGAATATTTTTTGTCGGAGTTTAGCATGCTAATCGGAGAGGGGGTTTCCCTCGCCTGGATTCTTTTGATGGACAGAGCCTCTAACATTAAAGGGAACAACGTTGGGATAATGCTAGAAAGACCATATGCCTTATTGAACTTGTTTTAGCGCTTAAAAAAGTTTGAGATAATGCATGTGCCCATGGAGAAAAACTTTAGGGTAGATCTGCTGTCCAAGATGGCTAGTTCGAAGAGAGTAGGTTTGAACCGCATTGTAATACAAAAAGCGTTCACTGTTCGTAGCATAGAGATGGGGGAGGAAATGTTATCAATATTACTCTGCCTGAAGGGTGGATGATACCTATAATTCATTATCTACAATCAGGCGAGTTACTATAAGATGATTTAGAGGACAAGCAAATCGCTAACGAGAAGCAAAGTACATTCTTATGTCGGGGAATCACAAAAAAATGGGAAGAGCCACTCCCGTGTTACAATGCCTGAGGGAACATAAGTTCGCTCGGGTCTTAGTTAAAGTTCATCAATGGGCATGTGGCAACTATATTGGTTGGTGAGCCTTGAACTACAAGCTGCTAAGAGTAGGTTCTGTTGGCTTTCATTAATGAGCGACAACATGTCTTTTGTCAAGAATCTAACAAATGCTAGAGACATGTTAATATGCATTATGCGCCAGCCAAACTCCTCTACTCTGTAACAAATCCTTGGCCATTTAACCAGCAGGGTGTCGACATTCTGGGACCCTTTCCTATAGCTCCTGGCCAACTAAAGTTCATACTTGTAGGAGTAGAGTACTTTACAAAATGGATATAAGTGGAAGTTGTGTCCACGATTATGGCAGAAGATTATGTGCAGGTTCGGCTTACCGGGAATTTTTGTCTCAAACAATGGAACTTAGTTCGCCTCTCCAGTACTATCGGGATCAATTTCTACAAGGATATGGGAGTAGAAACAAGGTTTGTATCATACGTTCATCCACAGGAAAAGGCACAAGTAGAATCAACTAAAAAAGGGATATTGAAGTAAATTAAGAAGATACTGGATGGTGCCAAAGGGTTGTGGGTCGAGCAGCTACAGGAACTGATGTGTTTAATATCACACTTCACATCACTCCACCACCAAGGAAACCCCATTTACTATAATGTTTAGTGAGGACATCATACTTCCAATCGAAATTGGCATTCCATCATGGCGGCGTTCCTATTTCAACAAGGAAGGAAAAAAGTAGGGGTTAAGATGTGTCGCTAACCTAATTGATGAAGCAAGAAATGTTGCCCATATTCAAGAGTTCACCGCCAAACAAAGAGAAATCAAAAGGTATAAAAGGTAGTACCGAGAGAGATGCAGGAAGGTGACTTAGTGCCACGATAAGTCACAATGCCCTCCCAACAGGGAAAAATGCAATCTATCTGAAAGGGTTCGTATCGTATATATCTAAAGTTTCCTAATGGAGCCTACAAGCTCGAAGAATTGGACGAACTACTATTATATTTGATTGGCAGATAATTGAATCACATGTTTACAAAAACTCTTGTAAAAAACTCTAACATTTGCAACAAGTTATTATGGTTCAACTATCAAAGTATATTGTTGGACTTCCACATGAAGATCTTTGTTGCCCTACAGGGTAGTTAAACTTATGGCCTTCCATAGGAATACCTATATCGCCCTACGTGATAATTAAATTATTGGAATTACACAAGAAGATCCTTTCCATCCTACTGGGTAATTAAAATGATGGACTTCCATAGAAAAATATTTTCCGCCCTACGCGGTAATTAAATTGCTTGACTTCCACAGGAAGATCTTTGTCATCCTACAGGGTAATTAAATTAATGGACTTCCACTGGAAGATCCTTGCCGTCATACGGAGTAGTTAAGCTGCTGGACATCCACAGGAAGATCCTTTATGCCCTATGGGGTAATAAAATTGTTGGATTCTCATAGGAAAAACCCATCCATCTATGAGCGACTAAGTCTCTTCAGAAAGACTTAATTAAGTCTCGTTTGAGATACTCAACAAAGTCTCTCCTGAGGGACTCGACTAAGTCTCGTTAGGAAGACTCGGTTAAGTCTCGTCAAGAAGACTCAATTAAGTATTGCATGAGGGACTCAACTAAGTATCGCCTAAGGGACTCAACTAAGTCTCGCATGAGGGACTCGCCTAAGTATTATAAAAAAGATTCAGCTAAAACTTACCTGAGGGACTCAGCTAAGTCTCGCCTGAGAGACTCAACTAAATCTTGCATGAAGGACTCAACTAAGCCTTGCTTGAGGGACTAAAATAAGTATCTCATGAGAGACTCAACTAATTTCTGCCTGAGGGATTCGGCTAACCCTTATACGAAAGATTCGCTTGAAACCCCAAGAGCTAAAGGCAAGAATAACAACTTCAACTAGGCTCCTAAGAAAGGTCCGGAGAGGATTCAGTGGTTAAACCCCTTCGCCTTGTACGTACCATCGTGTTTGAGAGACTGTGTAGTGGTATATTTGGAAGAGGTCTTGAGGGTGTGGCGAAAGGCATACAATAGTTTCTCACCTCAAGTGAGCAAGCTCTCAATATGATAATCACCCTAAAGCATCTGACAACCCTTATCCACTAGAGATTATTACACATTTTGTATTTTTAGCGAGTGCAGTCTTCAAATAGGCAGGTCTAAAAGGGATTGCATATAATTCAAACACTCTATATATTCATCTACCAATATTGTATATTTCAAAATAATCAATAACTCAACGGAATTCTGCAGCATTAACGGTTGAAACTTTTGTATCATTGCAGATTTGAAATTTTCCCATGTTGGATTTTGTGTGCATACTTTCCACCATTAATACCAAATTCGAGCCTTCCCTTCCAAGGCTACCATAATCGTTTGTAACTTTTCTGCATCATTCATTTATTTAATTCAAAATAGCTCCCAACTTTGTTTGTACAACCAAATGCATGTTCGCCATTAAAACTTGAGATCTCCAATTTGCGTCATCTTTCTTCACGATTCTTCACGAGGACGAAAACCACCGGCTTAGACAAAGTTGTCTACATGATCCACATTATTTTCATTTTGTTCCGAACCTTTTAGAATGTCATGTCTCTCCATGCACCAAATTTCCATCATCTCGTCTATTCTTTGCCTTGATTTTGCATGTTTAGCCCTATCACATTCTATCGTCTCTAATAAACACTCAAACTCATGTTCTAATGAGTCCAACCTCGCCTTCATATGTCCTCACATCAACACCATTTAACAAAATCTTAATTGCTCTAATATCAGCTGATAAAAGTCAACTAATATAAAAAAGGGAAAATTTCTTTGAAATACATAATAATATCGTAGAACTTCGAGGGTATACACCTCCCATAATACCTAAATGACCTCTTTCCATCCAAATTCCAAGATATCTTCTCTCTCAATCACACACTCTATTTTATAGGCAATACTCTCACTACTAATTCTCTTAATTTATTAATTCTTATTTTTTGCAGTTGCATACGACAGTTATTGCAATTATATATGACAAACTTTAATGAAAAAAAAGACTTACTAATAAAAAAACGGCCTCTTAATACTAAAACATTCTTCTAGTGTCAACTATCTTAATACTAAAACATTCTTCTCGTGTCAACTAACAAGTGTCAAACTATCTTAATACTAAAACATTCTTCTTGTGTCAACTAACAAGCCCGTATACTTAGAGAAAAGGAAGGAAAAACTTTAAAAAACGAGAAGAGTTAAGTGAAAAGAATAGAGGAATTTGATGTAGAGGGTTTTGAAAGATTTATTTATTCAAAAATCAAAATTTCTCTAACTCCCATAGTCTTAACATCCTAATTCAGTTATTATCTTAATTTAAGGGCTTGTATCTAACAGAAATGTCACTGCCCCAGAGCACTTAACATTATTATACAATGGTGGAATGTAACAATTATTGTTCAAATAAAACTAGCGCAAAACATGAAAAACAAATTACTTGGAAGATTGTGGCAGGAAGACATAAACTACCCTTCCTGCACACCGGAAAACAAAGTGATACAAATTACTTCCTCCAATAACGCAAGGCATTTACGCTTAACTTTTGTAACAATTCCAAACAAATATATGTTCTTGTTCAAATCTTTGCAAGATCAAATTTATTAGTTGTGTATAGATTAGTATACAAATACAAGTAAAATAAACTGTCAAGGTTGTTCCCAAGCTAACGTGCAAGTTCTAATTATTACCAACGCTTCTACTTCTTTCATATCTCTGTGATGTATATATTCATTATATGCGGAGCCGAGTCAAACCAAGGTAAAAAAACAACGTATACAAATTTGCTATCAATAGGTTTATCAAATATGCTTGATGGTATTCTTCTAAATGACATGATTCCTGAACGCTGATATCAATTTGGGTGAGAAAAACAACATGAATGCCAAAATTGAACCAAAAAACATCTTGACGAAGTATTTAACCGGGTCATCCATATCTTCAGAGCTGCTGTTATCTGGGGCATATATTGCTGCTGCCGATGGAAGAGCTTCTATCACTGCATCTGCCAGATCTGTAATGAAGGAAGGGGTAAGACCGAGGGCAGGGACACGTCCCCAATTCTGAATGCCAGATTCAAGAGCCAATTCCCTGTACTCCATGTCAATTTCTTCAAGAGTCTCTATGTGCTCACTCACAAAGCTGAGGTAGAAGAAGGGATTACTTTTACTCTAGAAAAAGCAATATTTATTTAAAATCAATATCCTATCATAGTAAAAGGCCAATAAGAGTGTACCTCACTGGAACAGCCAAGAGACTCTTCACACCTTTCTTGCCAAGCTCAACTAGAACTTCATCTGTATACGGTTTTAACCATTGTACAGGGCCTACTCGACTCTGGCAATTCATCCAACAAAAATGTTAGATACAGGGAAAAAAACAACCCAAGGAAAGACTACAAGTCGGAAATTAGTTGAACTGTACATATCCGGTCATGCTCTAATCAGAAGATGGTAGCAAAGCAAGTTGAAAGATTTCAAAACAAACCTGATAAGCAAGAGTGTGCTCGTTATTAATTCCTCTAGCCTTCAATTCCTGCATGATCAAGAAGATGCACTCCTCCATTTGATCTCGGTATGGATCCCCAGCATTCTCAACGTAACTGACAGGTACACCATGGGCACTGAAAAATATCATAGCCTGAAAAATAGAAAGAAAAAAAAAATAGATATGCCATGGTTCTGATTGGAGTAAAATACATCAAATTACCTTAAAATTTTGTAAACCCTGATAACAGGCTCATAGAAAAGAAAAAAAAAATCACTTAGAAGGTCACAAGAACCATGTTGAACATATTCAATACAAGAATAAAATTCACCTCCTTTGGCTCAGAAAAATTCTCTAGTTCTTTCTCAATTAAGTCAGCCATTGACTTAAGATAACCTTTTCTTTGATACCAAGAGTTTATAATGGAAACAGGAAGCCTAGACAAATAAGAATCTTGCCTGAAAATTAAACAATATCAGTTAATAATCATCTCCAAATCATGTAAGGGGGACTAAGGGCATTCACAAAGTGCAAATGAATATTACCTGAACATTTGCTCCAGAACACTGATACTTGACCCAGTAGTGGATATAGAAAATTGGGGATAAAGGGGTAACACCACGAGCCTTGTTATTCTGTCCCTCTTAATCTATCATACAAGAGAAGAATATCAAGTTCATTTATGTTGAACAGTCAATACTACACACGCAATCTTCTTATAATTCCTCACTCATATGCAGTATATAAAAATATACTAATAATTACGGGTGGCAACACACAATTTCCTACACACTCTTTTATTGGTTAAAATTTACATGGGTCCCACCGAATCATGTTGGTCACGTGTAATTTTGGAGGGAACCATATGAATTTTAACAAATAAAAGAGTGTTAGAAAGTTTAGTTTTAAAGTGTGTTACTAGCATTATTCTCAAGGAAAATGCTACTAGTACCAATTTTTCCCCTTCATAAAATATAACACCGACAGCAGCAATACATACTTAATCATATGAAGTTAACATGCTCCGAAGTTACACCATCACAAATATATAATAATAGTATATGTTCTGCATTTGACTATTCAGATTATGATTTTCATAAATTACCTATGAAGTTTAGCATTATATTTACTTATACATCAATTACCCAGTTCAACCATGACCCGGAGGCCACGCCGGTTTGATCTCTGATCCGGTTTTAAAACATTGTAAAATAGCCACACTTGATCTGAAACATATAAGGACTTACTTGATGAACTGCTTCTTCAGTGAATGGGTACCAGTAGCGCATCCCAACATAGAGATTTGAAAAGAGACCCTTTGCTTCCAAAGCATTTTTAAGTGCAAGTGCCTGCAGGATTGTCAGAAACCATAAATGAGATGTTATTTCTAGTCTAAACCCTAAACCCAACATTCGTTTTTTTTTAATTGAAAATAACAAGATGAAGCCACAAGGTATTCCTCTTGCAAAGAAATACAACTATGAAACAGTGACACAGAAACAGATACCAAACACGACAGTTAATAAAAGTGTATTCATTGGTGTCAATGTCAAACACTGGACATGCCTTAAATTTGAGGTGTCAGTGCTACATAGCCCAACACCATATACTACAACATATACTGGAAAAACCCATAAAGAAAGGGAATTTGAACTGCACCTGCTCATCTGTAATTTTGCGTAAAGGAGAGCCACCTCCAATAGAAGCATACCCTTCCTTGGATTTAGGAGCTCGAAGCGTAGATATCAATTTTGCCAATGGTCGCTGGAGAAACCGAAACAACCTTGGGAGCCGAATGATATCCTATATCAATACAAAAGACATAATAGCATATAAGCTCTTTTTTTTGGAAAGGCAAAAGAGAATATTAATGCTTCAAAGAGAAGATAGAAACGATAGACCAGATGTACCCGGTGGATCAATATACAACAGTTCAAGCCATTACATAAAATATAAACAGACCCACACCAATCAATATAATACAATAAATTGATTCCCCAATCTCTCCAAAATACTACAAACATGCCCAACCCCCAGCTTCTACTGTTAGAACTTAGAACTCAAATTGTAGCGCTCAACAAGAATTTGAAAAAAACGCATGACTCTAGCATAAAAATAGTTAGTGTCCTAGTACAACCATGTATTACATCATACAATATTCTAATGCAGACAGATTACCATAAAACTCAGCCAAGACAAATCTCTAGATTTCCATAATTTTTAACAATTTTCAATGAAGATTCTAAGGCATCCTAGTGGGTTCTACACCACTTTGAAATTGAATAATTCACCACATATACACAATCAAACCACCCTTATTCCTTCCTGTATAACAACATGCCTGTCCCGACCATCCCACACAACTAGTCCTGCACCATCCTCCCAAAATATGGCAGCACATCTTCACTTAAATTATTTCCAGGCATCCTAGAAAACGTTAAAGCCATTAAGTACAGCATAAACACAACTCTACACAAGGCTCAATTAGGAACCAAGGCACAGGCTTACAACCCACAAACTAATCCTGCATATACAATATCAGAACAGCCAGTTGAGTGATCAAATATCAATACAAAACCTACTAATTAAAAAGGTAGTAACTATATTAAACAGAGAAACTCAACTCCAAACCATCCATTCCCCCATCCTACACGGTATTTGACCCCTTAATTAGCATACACATTATATGAATGAACGCTAACACTAACAAGTAATATTAAAATTGCAAAAACAACTAACATACAGGATCAGCAAACAGATTAAACAGAAAAGGTTGAACATCGTCCAGCGTCTCCGGTCCACCTAGGTTGAGAAGCAACACGCCAACTTTTTCTTCTGCAGTATGAGAAGATTCTAAAGCAACCCCATTATAAGTGCTTGCATCTACAGAAGAAAACACCCGACAAACTAAGTTTCTGCTACCAATTCTTCTATCCGTTGAACCAGGAGACAAAAACAATGATGCTTGTGACTTAAACTTGTTAGAATCCGAGTGGCAAGTGACATGGTTAAAATTTTGAAAATCAGAACGTGACCTGAAAACCACAAACCAAAAAATCTTAATTAGCAAATACTATATTAGAATGGTCAATTGAAAACAAATGTTTGTTGAATCACTGCTGGTAGATAGATATTTTAAAAAATAACAATATATTTGACTCATAGTTTGAAGACCAAATATGATTGAATTTTGAAAGATATATAAATATAAGCTATATGGCTGACTATACTATCACTAAAGTATACACAATTAATTTCAATAACGTAGCCCTAAAGTCTCAAAATTATCAAAGGCACAATAGAGCATTTTTTTTCTATGCTCGAACAATACCACCTAGTAGAAACAATTCGTGTGATTTGGCCTATACTGATATCAAATTCAGACAATTTGCAATTCGCACACGCAGAAAATAAATAGGGTTTACAAAAAGTGTTTGGAATTGAACGATTAACAATGAAATACATAAACTGAAAAAACGAAAAAGTGAAGTGTCGAAAAGTGTGAGTTTGCTTACGGTGAAAATTTGCGACGGTTGAGGTTAGGAAGAACAGCAGAATGTGAGAGTGCATTCATGATTTCCACAGATCAAAAGATAAAAGCGAAGATGAAGAGAAATGGAGACTGAGAGTGATCCGTTGCGGTTGCGGTTGCGGCGGAGGTGTTTGAGAGATTTGTTGGACGGTGTGGTTTTGGCGACGGCGGTGGAGAGGAATGAGGTTACCACCGGAGAAAGGTGGTCGGCGGGGTGAGGAATATTGAATGAGAAATTAGGTGGAAATGTTGTTATTATTATAAATGGTTTTGCGTGTCAAAGAAGGTGTGCGAAAGGAAACGAAAAGTCAATACCAAATAAAGAATCAGTCACCTGCCCCACTGTAGTGAACAGATTTTCGGTTCAATGATTTGGATTTGGAAAAGAATTTGGAGTCTTTGATAAATTTGAGATCCATTTCAAAGTAAAGTAGGTTGTCATGTGTCCTAGTGTGGACCGTGTCTACCAAACATGGGAGTGGGGAGGGGAATTAGATAAAGAATGTTCAAGTTTATTGGTGTTATTGAACGTGTATTTCATTGTTCATGTTGTCGATTTGTAATATGTATAAATGTGTTTCAAGAATCTCATTTTTAGAGTTAGATGAGATTTAAACCCATTTGTGATAATTAAACTTCATACTCTTTTACATATTGATATTGATTTGAACTTAAAGTGTTATTCTGGTAGGTATATTCCCATCCTGCTTTGCTGCATCAGAAGTTATACTTTATTACAGTTTCCACATCTCTCTTTAGTTTTGGTTTTAGAACAGAACATTGACGTCGTTTGTGAGAAACGACTCCTGATTCCCGCGTTTTCTGCAACTATATATTTGCGTTCAATTTTGCGGTGTAAAGTTTTCTTCAATCTCTGAACAGAAATTTAGCAAATTTAGCATGAAACTCAGTTGTAATCGATCGATTCGAACTCTACGCCGATTACAACTCATTGATTCTTCAAATCTTCGTATTTTCTTATCTCTGATCTCTTCGATATTGTGAAATTGTTGGATCCAAGGCTACTCGTTCTGCCACCATACGTGAAATTGCTCTAGTTGTTGGCGCAACATAGACAATTGTCAGTCAACAAAACATGACTCATCCTTCTCATGACAAAACGAATCTTAGCATTGAGGTTCCTCCGCATCCAAATCTAATCCCTCCTCCTCCAAGAACAAGGATCGTCCAAGCATCGCAACTTGGAATTCCAATTCCTCTGTGACTGCACTATACTCATAAGATATGTTTTTTAATGATGTCAGAACTAGAGAGCTTAGTACTTTGTGTATATTGGACCTTACCGTCTATGTCTAGAACTCTAGATGTGCATCATCATAATAGGACATGTAGAAATAGTTAAATAGGCCATTACATGCAAAAATATGAATTTTCATAAAAAACGAGCAAATAGGTCGATACATTCTTTGTATGTATCGATACATATTGAGTAGATGTTTAAAAGGAAAAGTTTTGTCCTTAATGTATTGAGACACATGTCTTATGGATCGATACATTTTGCGAATGAGTCGACTCGTTCATGGTTGAAGTTGACTCTAACTGAACGGATTTTCAACCTAGTTGTCCATGCCCTCAATGTATGGATACATTGGTGGTGTGGATCGATACATTAGGAAAATGAGTCGACTCCCCCATGTTTGGAGTCGACTTCTTCTGAAGATTTTTTTCAAACATAAACTCTCTGCATTTGATGTATTGACTCCTTTAGTGTATGTATCGACTCCTTTAGCGTGTGTATTGACTCATTCATAATTGAAGTCAATACATTCTATTCCAATTTTCAAAACTTACATTTTTGGCTAAAAATCTGTTTTGTTTGTTTTCTTTCTACACATACACACATATACATATACATATAAATATGGGTTCATGCAACATTTCTCAACATTGAAACCAAGAATACACTTAGAAATTTCTCATCATCTTCAAATTTTCTTTGCATACATTCAACAACGGCATGTAATCATTTTTTCACATGTTGGCAAAAATATATATTGTTTATATGTTGTTTTTGCCTAATGCAGCCAATCCAAAAGGAACAACATGTATTAAGAGCATTTTTGTTGTACTTGGTTGGCACATCCATATTTGTGGATAAGAATGCCTATTACGTGGATGTGGTTTACCTCAGATACTTTGCTGACTTAGAGCGGATTCGTGAGTACAATTGGGGGCCGTTTGTTTGGTCTACCTGTACTCCAAGTTAGTTGAAGGTTGTATGTGGAAGACTAAATAGATAACAGCTAGTTGCACATTGTTGATGGTAATATATTTGCATCATTTATTATTTATGTACCATTTTTATAACACTTATGCTACACCATTAATAATAATTCATATGTATAATTTTTAGGCATGGATCCTCCAACACTTCCCACACATATCTGACTGGTCATATGTTATTACCTACACCGAGGATATGCTGGTGATTGTGCATTCGTCTCGCTCAGAGGGAATTAGGTGATTGAGCCCTTCGGAGTGTATCTTGACCATATAGTAGCAGATGATATACACTTTCATCTGTACCACGATCACTGTCAAACATGTTCCTTGATGGTTGGCTTCTGGGTCACATATGATGTATCCACGTCTGCTTGAGCACGTCATGTGCCTGTTTGAATATATGTAATTTGTTCCAAGAGACACTGTTGATTCTGCTTCTTCTATTATGGTTCGTAAAGATGTAGATGCCATGTATGATGATTACCTTAATCTTCTAGTACCTGATAAAGCACGAGGTATCGTAGTTCATAGCGACTAAAGTTGTGCATATGGCCATGTCAAGTGAAATTTTAGAGTGTCACGTCCTTATATGACATTGGATGCTCCAGGAGATCCACCTGGGTCAACTCATCAAAAGAAATTAGAGGAGTAGCAGACTAGGGTAGGTCATGTTGTTGATGTATTATCTACATGTCTTCGTATAATGGATCTTGCTTGTGCAGTATAGATATTGGAGTCTTTTCAAAAGGCTCTCCTGGGAGGGACATTGTAGATGTCATTCTTACTGAGTCACGAACGATATTGTAGTACATGAGGTAACGAAGGAACATTGGAGTTCGACATATGCAATAATCGACAAAGAAATATATATATATATATATATATATATATATATATATATATATATATACACATAATAAAATTAAAAGAAAAAACGGGGAAAAAAAAACAAAGATAAAAATTAAAATAAAAAAAAAAAACAAAAAAATGTAGTTATTATAATTTATATTAAATACAAAAATACGAAAAATAATTTAAAGGCGGAGAACAATTATAATAAATTGATGAAAGTAGCATAAAAAATCAAACAAAAAAGAAGCGGTAAAATAAAAGAAAATGGATAATTTTGAAATAGTATAATATCTCTAAAGAATATTTTAATAAATGTCAAAAAAACACTTATTCCCTCCTTTTTTTAATAAGTGATTTTTTACTTTTCACATGCATTAAGAAATGTAATCATTATTGTATAGAAAAGAAAAATAATAAATAATTTTACAAAATTGTTCTTCATGTTATGAATAATTGGATGATTTGTCTCCCAATAACTTTTTTCCTTATTTAATCAATTTGTATTTATTATAATGTTTATATGATGTCTTATAAATATGACCAATCTCATTGTATACGAGAGACCAATGAAATAATACATAATCATTCTAATCTTTCTCTCTTCTATTTTATATGCTTTCTCCTTATTTTATAACACGTTATCAGCACGAAGCTCCAAGATTTAGAAGGTAACATTATTATTTTTTGTTTTGTAATATATATTTCTAATTCTACCTATTATGTATTGATATATTGATTAGAAGAAAAAAAAATCAACAATGATTTTCATGAATCCCAGAAGGATTGGATGAATAATGTTAAAATATCTCTAAAAGACTATAAAATAATGTGTTTGTTATATAGTTCTTGAAGAACTTAACAAATATCCTTGAGCGATAGAAAAATAATAATTTATTATATAGTTCTTGAAGAACTTATCAAGCATCCCTGAAGGAGAGCAGCGTAATAATATATTATATGGTTCCCAAAGAACTTATCAATCATCCTTGAAGAATAGCAAAATAATAATTTATTATATAGTTCTTGAAAAACTAATCAAGATCCATGAATGATTGAAAAATAATAATGTATATAGTTCTTGAAGAACTTATAGTGCATCCCCGGAGGATTGCACGAAAACTGTTTATCTTTATCATTGTTTGAAGATCCATGATTTACCTCTCGAAAAAATTATATATTTATAAAGGATCCTTAGAGGATTGTTCAAAGAATGAATTACTTTTATTCATTCATCAAATAAGGGTTATCCCTTGATGATTGATAAGAAAAATATTATTCTGTCTCCATTGATCATAAAAGTATCAATGACGATTTTTATGGATCTTAGAAAAATTGACAATCATAGAAGGATTGCATGAATAATATTAATAAATGTAAATTTATTAAGATTGAAAAATATATATTATATACAAATTATTTTATATTTACTAGAGATTGAAACAAATTAGAAGAATAGAATCATATGTATTATGGTAAACCAGATGTTTACAAATCACACTTAAGTGTGTTGTTGGCAAAATCGGTTGGGTCATCTCAGATGTATTATAATGTGAGAACTAGTTTTGAAGAACCAGAAGTTTCTTCAATCCAATAAAATTTGTGTGTTCCTAAAGGAAAATTTGAGAAATTGAGTTTTTATGACATTAATT
Organism: Lathyrus tuberosus; assembly: GCA_022829125.1. Classification (NCBI taxonomy): domain Eukaryota; kingdom Viridiplantae; phylum Streptophyta; class Magnoliopsida; order Fabales; family Fabaceae; genus Lathyrus; species Lathyrus tuberosus. The sequence continues at coordinate 2,776,386 of JALAZF010000545.1, forward strand.
GTTGCATCGACTAAAAGATCGTGCATATGTCTATTCACAACTAGAAGTTTGTGAAATTATTTTCTCAACTAATTAGACTAAGATATTGTTTTCTGGATTTTTCAGAAATTCCTTGATAAATATCACATATATTACTAAAATTAATATTGAACATGCTCATAAAAAAATGGACTTGAAGATCCATTATTTAGACGTCTAAAGTTATTTATATAATTGATACTTGTGAGATCTTCAATTCTAAATTAGATATTTGAAACACACAAAGTATGATTTTAAGATATTTATTCGCACTAAGCCAACAAGTTAATATAAGATGATTCTCCCCTTAACTTACAAATTATTTTAGGTTAATAACCTATTATATCTCATCTAAGTAAACTTTTGGATGTGTTGTAATTATTCAATTGCTCCAATTTAGTACGCTAATATGAGTTTTGAAAGAGTTTTGAGAAAATGTATTTTATATGAATCCCGTACTTGATGATATACCTTGATCCAATAAGTGAATACTTATTTGAAGCCCAGTAGGCTGATTATCAATTGAAAAATTAATTTTCTCAATATTAGGGGGAGAGAATAAGCAGCTGAAAGTGTGAACCAGAAGTTCAAATTAACAATTTGAAATAAAATATTATAATATTATTTTGATCCTCAAAGTTCAAAACACAATTCATTTGCAAAGTTTATGAAATAATTATTAGTTGCTAATATTCCACTCAAAGTGGATTCTCATATTGGACAATATAATATTGCAAATGAGTTATAGTCGCGCCTCAAGCGTGATAGAAAAGTCGGTTCAGATGTTAAAAGTCTTCTACCAAGAAAATAAACTAAAGTTAAAAATGACCCAAGTGAGGATATGAAAACTCTAAGAGCACTTTGACATAATTTAATTTTGAGTTCCAGAAGAACTAACCAGGTACATGAAATTTATGAAAATTAAGAGATCTCGATAAATTATGTCATGAATGGAATATGATGGAACCAAAATAAAGTCAATATTGACAATCTCTTTGTGTATAATATAGCGTTAAAGATGATAAATGATAACGAGGATCATGAGTCAATGTCTATCAAAGATTGTAGACAAAGTGAGAATTGGCCAATATAAACATATTCAATTGAAGAAAAATTAAACTCACTTTACAAGTGACTCGATTTTGGACTTGTAGTTCGAACACCTCAAGATGTGAAATCAATTGAATATAAATGAGTTTTTGTGAAAAAGCAAAATAAGAATGGTATAATGCTTGATTTGTTGCTCAAGAATTTTCACAAAGACCTAAAATTTATCTTGATGAAACATATCCACTTGTAGTGGATGCAATTTAATTTTTGATATTTAATTAGGTTTGTAGCACATGAAGGGCTCAATTTGCACATGATGGATGTTGTAACAGCTTATCTGTATGGTTCACTTGATAGTAAAATTTACGTGAAACTCCCAGAAGGGTTCAATATACTAGATACACACAAGTCTGAATCTTGAGAAAGCTACTCCATAAGATTAAACAAGTCTCTTTATGGGCTGAAATAATCTGGACGAATATGGTATAATCGTCTCAGTGAATATTTGCTTAGAGAGGGATATATAAATAACTTCATTTGTCCTTGTATTTTTATAAAAAGATCAAGAAAGGAATTTGCAATAATAGTTGTCTACGTGGATGACATAAATATTATTGGAACTTCTGAAGAGCTTCCAAAAGTTATGAATTGTTTAAAGAAAGAGTTTGAGATGAAGGACTTAGGAAAGACAAAATTATGTCTAGGTTTGCAAATTGAACATTTGGACAAAGGAATATTTGTACATCAAGAAGGCTATATAGAAAAGGTGTTAAAACGCTTCTATATGGACAAATGTCACCCATTGTCTACTCCAATGGTTGTTAGATCATTAGATGTGGAGAAAGATCCTTTCAGACTTCAAGACAAGGATGAAGAATTCCTTGATCCTGAAGTACCATATCTCAGTGCAATTAGAGCACTGATGTACCTTGCTAATTATACATGTCCTGATATATCATTTGCGGTTAATCTATTAGCAAGATACAGTTCTTCACCTACACGAAGACATTGGAACGGAGTCAAACATATACTTCGTTATCTTAGAGGTACAATAGACATGAGTCTGTTTTATACCAAAGTATCCAAACTCGAATTAACAAGTTATGCAGATGCAGGTTACTTGTCAGATCCTCAAAATGGTATATTACAATCAGGTTATATGTTTACATGTGGGGGTACAACTCTTTCATGGAGATCAGTCAAACAAACCATAGCAGCAACATCATCTAATCATGTAGAACTTTTAGCACTACATGAGGCAAGTCGAAAATGTGTTTGGTTGAGATCCTTAATCCAACACATACAAAATACTTGTGGTTTGTCTTCAGGAAAAATAAATATGACGACCATATATGAAGATAATACTGCATGCATCACTCAATTGAAAGATGATTACATTAAAGGAGACCCAACAAAACATATCTCTCCAAAGTTATTTTTTACTCATGATCTTCAGAAAAACGGTGATATAAACATCCAACAAATCCGTTCACGTGACAATCTTGCAGACCTTTTCACAAAGTCACTCCCAATTAGTACTTTTAATCAACTAGTACAAAAGATTGGTCTTCATCATCGAAGAAATAATCGTTCAGCTGAGGGGGAGAAATAAATTTGTTATAAAAGGATATTGTATTTTTTTCCCACTGGGTTTTTTCTAGTAAGGTTTTAACGAGGCATATCCAAAACAAACATCCAAAAGGGAGTGTTATGAATAATTGGATGATTTGTCTCCCAATAACTTCTTTTCTTATTTAATCAATTTGTATTTATTATAATGTTTATATGATGTCATATAAATATGACCAATCTCATTATATACGAGAGACCAATGAAATAATACATAATCATTCTAATCTTTCTCTTTTCTATTTTATATTATTTCTCCTTATTTTATAACACTTCCTATTATATATGAAGAAGATAAATTTAAAGAATTAAAAAAAAAAGAGAATATAATAAAAGAATAATTAATAATTTCATAATATTGTAAAATAATTTATATTTTAATACAATTTTTTTTTCAAAACTACTTATAAAAAAAACGAGAAAGTAAAAGTTATATTTTCTCACTTCCCCTCCAAATAGTGTGATTTACGAAAAAAAAAAGTGATACATTGACCGTATAAATTTTTCTTACACTATCAACCATGCATCTCAGCAAATCATAATGAAAATTTTAAATTAACTATATAATATGGCAGAATGATATATTCCTATAGAGTATAAAACATTTTTACACTTTGAATGCACAACAATTAAACCAAAATTAATCTAGGAATTTTGCTCCCTCCCCTTTAAGTCTTAACATTTATATTAAAGACATTTAATTAGAAATATTTTCTCCCTTCCTCTTCCCTCCTTCCGAACCAAACACATCTTGTGCCTGCAAGAAGCAATAAAAAAAGGACAAAAGAAAATATACAAGGTTATTTGAATTGGAAAGGTAGAAAAAGGAGACAAGTAATTTAAAGGGGTTGTTCCTTTATTATTTTACTCATTACGGTGTTACAACCTGAAAGAAAGAAAGAAAGAGAGATAGATGGAAGGGATTGAAGGAGAAAGCAGCAACAAGGGTTTGGGAAGCAGCAGCAGCAAGTACACTCTGCAACCCTCACGAATCAACAATGAAGATATACTCTTCTGTGTGGATATTGATCCTCAATCCATGGCTGAGATGAAGGGTGCTACTGGTCCCAATGGAAGACCCCTCACCCGTTTAGATGCCATTAAACAAGCCATCATTCTCTTTGTCAACGCCAAACTCACCATCAATCCTCAGCACCGCTTTGCTTTTGCTACTCTCTCCAGTTCTGTCTCATGGGTATATAACCTAACCCTAATTGTTATTAGCCTTTTGTTTACTTGTACTTTACCTTATTTCAATGTAGCACTATAGTGTTCGACGATGCCGATACGTGTGATTACGTTTTTAATTGCTTCATTAAAGGAGTGTCGGGTGTCCGAGGAGTGTCGGGTGTCTGACGACGCCGATTCGCGTGATTACATTATAATTATGTAGTTAAAGGAGTATTTGGTGTCCGATGCGTGTGATTACAGTTTATTTATTCCATTGAAGGAATGTTTGGTGTGTGACAAACCATTATAGATGATTTTGATTAAATGGTATGTATTTAGATATGGTTCTTGACAGTGTTGTCGAATATCGGCCATGGTGGATTTTTTTTATAACTGCTATCTGCAATCGATAACATTTAGTTTGAAACATTATAGCATTGTCTGATCCATGTGGCCGTTTCTATCTGATGTGTTATCTAAGCATTGTACGATATCAACTTTTTCCCGTGTTTCGCACTGATAGATTAGATATGGATCTTACATAAACTTTATGTATGGAGGAGGGTTCTCAAAGCATGTACTGAACATGATATTTTTTGTTAATCGTTACAGTTGAAGAAAGAGTTTAGCAGTGAAGTTGAGTCAACTATTGCAGCAATGCGAGCGCTTACAGCTACTAAATCTAGTAGTCAACCAGACCTTACTACTTTGTTTCGACTTGCTGCTCATGAATCTAGAAAATCCCGTATGCAGGGTCGCATTTTAAGAGTGGTGAGTAGTAGCTACCATCAATGATTTATCAAATCACTTTGCGTGTTTGGTTTGTGTAAATCTATTATCACGTTGTTTGGTAAAATTTTGTCAGGAATCATAATATGTTGTTTGCTATTCCTTTCTAGATTTTATTCTACTGCCGATCAAACGTGCGCCCACAACATCAGTGGCCTGTGAACCAGAAGCTATTCACTTTGGATGTCATGTACCTTCATGACAAACCCGGGCCTGACAATTGCCCCCAGGAGGTGTATGATACATTAGTCGAAGCTCTTGAACATGTTACTGAATATGAGGGTTATATCTGGGAGAGTGGACAAGGGTTAGCGAGGGTTCTTTTCCGTCATGTGTTAATTCTATTGTCACATCCTCAACAGCGTTGTGTACAAGATAATGTTGACATCCCTAAATTGCTTACCAAGAAAGCTCCTCAGACAGAGCCAATGGCTATTGAAGATGCTGCACCAATTCCAGGATCCAGCCAGTGAGAATGGCAGTGTCTAAACAGTATTCTCAGACGATTTAAGTTACTGGTTTTAATGTGTTTTGCTTCTAGAATTGCACAAGGATTTTGAGATACTAATATCTGACTCATGTGCCCTGGTAATTTTATGTAAATTATGCGCCTATCTTGATTTTTTCGATATAATTTGTAATTTTGTATGGATGGTCAGTCAGTTTGTTAGTTAACTGGTGTTTTTATCCACATTTGTTCCACATTATAGATTCAAATCCTTCATTTGAAATTGAGATGTTTCGGTGGATTGTACTTGAGGGAAGTTTATCATGCTAGAGTTTTTTGAACATGAAAGGAGGCACTACTGATATTTAGATAACTGATACTACTATCTTATAAAAGACACCTAAGGACTTTCCTTTGCTATTAACAAAACATGAAATGTTGCATATTATATTATACACAGATGTGATTCCAAAATCACGAGAACACAACATATTGAATTTGCGTAGCCCAAAATTGACTGAAAAAGAATCGACGGTTTTATTGTTTAATTTGCAAAAGTTACTCAAACATTTTTTACTAATATAATTTCCACAACGTTTTTACTAAAATTGTCTGATGCATTCCGTAGAGCAAAACAATTTTGAGAAAAAGAATATCAAACTCATGATAGTGATAGGTGAATTCCCAAAAAACCTTGCAATTATGCTATCTTTCTTTTTCATAAATTTCAGAAAGGGATTAAGTTCATTCATCAACACGTAGATCCACATCTATTTGAGACATGTGCAGCAAAATCTAATGAAACGCTTGTTGGTTAACTGTAACCACGATACATCCAACACTATACCCCTCTTCCAATTTTTATGTTTTCCCTCGTCCTAGACACATTTGACAGTAAATAAAGAAACAAGGAAATGTAGGTGGGAGAGCAAAAAGGAACACAAGAAAGAACAAAGCAGACTTCGCCCGAGGGAGATGAAAGAAAATGCATCAGTAAACCTCCATCTAAAAGGGAGAACAGCTGTTTAGTGACGAAGTCCGCTTTCTTTCTAGAGTCAGGTTTGCATGATTGACTGGATTCTCTCCAAGCAGATCATCGTCGTAGGAAACAGGTATCCTTAACCTATCATGAACAGATATAGACTTTTCTTTGGGAGTAACTGGTTCATGTTGATTTTGTATTTCTGATGCATGACATGCACCGTTGGAAACATTTCCCTGATCACTGCCAGCAAATGAAAAGGCCACTCCTTGAGACGAATCATCTTGCTTTGGCACATTAAGTTGCTTAAAAATTGGCTGCCCGAATTGCTTCTGCATTATTATAAACACGATGGGCAATGACCCAAAAAAAAGTTATTAAGCAGCAGTTAATTTGAAAAGTTATTTAAGAGAAAACACATATACCTACCTAATAAAAAGCAGTACTGTCATTTATAACAAAGACAAACCTTAATTTGTTTGGATAGAAAAATGAAAAGAACCCCTACTTTACTAGTTACTACAAACATACATGGTTGATGACACAATATCAATCTTATTTTTGTGAATGCCGACTTTAGGTGTCACTGACCACATTGTAACGAGCCAAGATAAAGTCCTAGGTTCCTGCCCACCCAAAAATACGAAGACTATTCACATACCTCAGCCTCTTTAGTTTTTTTCATTATCTCTTTGTAGGCATTTGGTTCCCGAACTTTTATGATGTTCCACAATATGCCACCCCCCGTCCGGAATCGTCTACCATCAGCAGTCTTTTGGCCTCCACAGGTTTGTATCGCATCAACCTGCAAACTCCCCATACAAATTTACAATGTATCAACTTGAGCATATTAGGTTTTAACAAAAATTAATACGAATATAAACAGGTACTTTCATTCTGAAACTTAAGTAAGCAAACCTAATGTCTACTTTATAGAGATGGTGGATACTATACTAGCACTGATTTTATGCAAAGCATATTGAATGTATAATGTCAAAGTCACTACAATCAAATAGAAAGAGAAAAACAGAATGGAGTTGATATTTTTATTGGTAAAATGTCCAAATCGGCAAAGCCAATGATACCCCCAATTCCCACTGCTTGATAATGCTAGCTTAGATTAAGAAATCTTGGCACAGAAGAAAGCTGCAGATTCCAGGAAGCAGATGACGAAAAGTCAATGGCCTTCCAATCTAAAAAAAATGGATGCAAGGTTATATATACAACTTTCAGCAAGACTATTCCACATGTAGATTTGACGGTAAAGCCAAATAAACATGTAAACTATACACTGGTCTGCCCAGTCACTTTGAAAATGCCTAACATATTTAAAGGAAAATCATAGTAGTACCATAGTTTCTTTATTTTTAGCTATTCAGCGACGCAAGTTCGTTAAAAAAAAGAATGATACGTCAAAAAGCAAAGATCATTTCTCGAGTAAAATGTCATTGAGATAATCAACAATATATGCTTTGCCTTTAGATTAAGAGAGATTCAATTTCAGCTCTGAAAATGTTAGTTGCTACATTGAAGTTCAAGTGGGCAAAATTTACTACATCAATGACTCAATAGTCATTACTATCCCCTTCACCAGCCCAACAAACACAAGCTTAGAAAATCAATTATGGTTATGCGGTTAAAAGTGAAAAACATTCCCTACGTATGAACAGGGTGTGAAAAAATGAAGTAACAAATGTGAACATCAACCTTCATAATTTGTAAATAATAAAGTGATTCAGCCAGGAACACCAAAGATCAAGCAGAGGATTGGTAGGGCAAACTAGCATCTGGAAGAAAAATCTGCAAGGTTAGGGACAAAATTGCATGCATCAGAAATTATGAATGGCTGTAGGGAACTTAAAGAGTGGATAAGCATAAGTGGCTCAAATCAAGACTCGTCCAGAGTATAACCTTAACTCTCACCTTTCCTTTAGTAGACAGCAAATTATATCTTCTCCAAACTATAGCCACATTCCCATTAAAGAGAGGGAAAATAAATCACAAAAAGAATAATTTACTTCAAAGAAATACAACGAACATTCCAGCAGGAGACTAAATGAGTGGCCATTGAATAAGTAAGTGAGGCCAAGGTTAGAATAGAAATAATCCGGAAGTTGCCATAGGAGTAAGGACCATGTGAACTTGATAAAATTTGTAAGATTAAAACAAAGGTTGTAGAAACCATCACATAAAGGGTTCTAAGTAGACATGGCAACAAAACCCATACCCGCGGGGTACCCACCCGAACCCGCCCCGAAGTTGACGGGGAAAACCCGCTTTGACTGGGTTTGGGTTTTCCCCGATTAAAAAATATGGGGACGGGTCGGGTAATGGGGACACTAGTACCCACCCCGAACCCGTCCCCGAACCCACCCCGTTTATTATATTATGTACATTATTATTTAATTTTGTTAATTTAGAATATTAAAAATGTGGCCAATGTTTTGATATTTTGATTTGTTTTATTTATTTAAAATATTTCAAATGTATGTAAGATTTTTTTTTATTTTATTATTTGTAATGTAATTTGATTTTGGAAAAGATAAATATTTCTATTAAAAAATTGATTTTACTAAATGGATGGTGGCGGGGCGGGGATACCCGAACCCAACCCGAACCCGTTTGGGACGGGTTTGAGTTTTAATTCTCCATCCCCGATTGGGTTTGGGGCGGGGAACGGGGATTGTTTGGGGATTTGGGTTTGGGTTTGGGGGAGGTAAAAACCGTCCCCGACCCGCCCCGTTGCCATGCCTAGTTCTAAGTGGCCAACACAATACCCATCAGAAAATAAAGATGACTCTAACAACCGTAAACGGTGCAGAGAACCATATCTCAGTTATACGGTCAAACTAACACCATTGACGATCAATCTTGGCAACAAAAAACTCTATAATTAGAAGAAACCCACCAGAAAATAAAGATGACTCTAACAACCGTAAACGGTGCAGAGAACCATATCTCAGTTATACGGTCAAACTAACACCATTGACGATCAATCTTGGCAACAAAAAACTCTATATAATTAGAAGAAATGGAAGGATTTAGAATTACTAATTCAATCAAGAAGAACAGAGAAAATGAGTGAAAACAAAGACAAGATGCATGGATAAGAAAAAAAGTGATGAGAGGATGCAAATTGCAGCACATGAATGCAATAAGGAAATCCTTCAAATAACACTTGATCAAAGAAAAACAAGATGGTTGGATTAGTACATGCTGCATGGACATAATATTTTCCAAGTAGACAAATACTAGGTACCCAAACAGTATGACCAGACCAATATTTTACGTCATTTGATAGATCTTGAAATTAACAAACTGGATAGAAACATGGTCTTGGATAGAACATTATGGCGTAATTTGATCATATAGCTGACCCCACTTAGCAGTGTTGTCGATGGCGGACAGCCACGTTATTGCGGATTATGGCAGGAAAACCCGCAATAGCAGCGAGTCCAAAACTGCCATGTATATCCGCCATAGCGGCCATGGCGGGGCAATTTGACAACACTGCCACTTAGTGGGATAAGGTTTGATTGTTGTTGTTGTTGTTGATACTTACGGGGTCTTAAGAATTGTTTTCCAAATTACAAGTGGCAATGGCATTTCACAGAAATTTTTAAAGATGAACTAAAGAACAATATAAGCTTCCTTAATAAACTAAAACTGAGTGCATAAAAGGGTTTCAATACCTCTTTGACGATATCACTCAATGCAGAGATTCCAAGACAACCTGCAGCGATGTATACCATATATTTCTTTTTCTCTTTCAGACGATAACAGATATCTGACACAAATCTGAAAAACACATAATTTGTTAGAATGCTGCTATATATATATTTTTTATGGACAAACAATACAATGATCTTATGCCCGCATTCAATTCACTTCAAGGTAGGAGAGGTTAGGAAAACAAAGGGCAGGAAACTGCTGCAATATTAGACTAAAATAAAAAGGAATACTTAAATAATTAAATGTAAAACCCTCAACTACTTAATAAAAGAATTGAATTCGAAATTCTGCTGGGTCACACAGGCAAATGAGTTTGTTAAGCCATTGATTAGGTTTTTGAGGAGGCTAGACCGATAACTGAGCACAACACTAAGTGAAGTTAGGAAAACAAAGGGCAGGAAACCGCTGCAATTTTAGACTAAATAAAAAGGAATAGAAAAATGTAAAACCCTTAAATACTTAATAATAGAATCAAATTCGAAATTTTGTTGGGTCACATAGGCAAATGAGTTTATTAAGCCCTAATTTAGGTTTATGAGGCTAGACTGATAAATGAGCATAACACTAAGCTTGGATTAAATCTAAGTTATTCCGTAATTCAAATCAACCAAACATAGAAAGAAGGCTAAAATACAATGTATTCCCTTAAAAGTTATGTCATGTGCACTTTACCCCAAACTTCAAAGAATTGCCTATTTAATGTTTATTATGGATCTCAAAACCCCTAATTCCCTAATATAATACAAATATTTAACAATAACTTCTTTAGTTAATTTACCACCTAAATTACTTTGCTCAAGTCTAATTGCAAGTTCAGTTTCCAAATTTTGGAGCTTGGTACTCCACTTCAAGCACTGGGTCGGCGTCCATTTATTTGACAACTAAACCTTTCCCTAAACACATATGCCTCAAGCATATCTACATTCTCTATGCTTTAAAACAGTCCAGCAAGTTTGCATTTGTACTCGAAAATGTACCTCAGAGTACCTAGTGGTGGATCTTTAGCTCATAATCTTCTCTTGGTCAAAGTCAGAGTAGGGGACAACATTAGAAACAAAATAAAATGACACAGTACTGGTTTCGAACAGGGAGCGGAGACAAGAAAATTAATAGAAAAAATAAATGTGTTTAGGGGTCAAAACTAAATGTTCCGATTACTCACGAGTCATGATATGGTGCAATACAAAAAATAATAAAAATTTAACAGGAATGGATTATAGAAACGTATTGAAACACTGACTTTTTGGTGGTTTCACTGTTATTTATTTGAATCTCATTTGAAAATAATGAATTTCGTGACAGTAAACTACACTTAAAAGGGCTAAAAGCATAGTTTATCCTAAAAATAGATTCCTTCCAAAACCCAAATTCAGTGAATGTAGAAGAATGTCAAACCTGTCTATATTCACGACTTTAGATCCGAAACCCTTTCTCTTTTTCTTGTTCCTCTTCCTCTTTTTCTTGCTAGCTCCACACTTTGAGTTCTCACCATGAGATTCACGTTTTGCCTCAGTGATATCTCCAGCACTTCCTTGTCCCACAACATTATTCAAATCGGGCTCTACCAACTCTCCTTCTTCAACATCAACCATGTCAACATCATCATCTAAATTATCCTCATCATATATAACATCGAGAATGTTATCTCCTTCATCCATAACAACAAACACCTAACCTGCATTCAGTGAATGCAAATTGTTAATCATTGGACAATATCAGCAAGTAGATATAACACAATACAAACAATGCATCGAAATTGTAAATTCTAGGGTTTACGACTTGAATTCGTATATGTGTTTTATTCGGAAAGGAAACAAGAAATTCACAAAACCCTAATAGCAAATGCAATTCTATAGTTCTTTACTCGAACAGTACAATGAAACTGTAGATGAATAAAGAAATACACGAATATGAGTTTGGTTTACCTTTGCAGAGATTGAGAAGAAGAAAAATTCGAAACACAGGTGATGGAAAGAAAGTGTTAGTGAAGGAGTTCTCTGCGACCATGCCTTTTTAATAATAGAAAGTAAACACGTGTTTTACCTCTAAAAAATACTAGGAATACTAATTAAACGCATTCAATGATTTGTAAGGATGTATGGGTTTGGGTTGGATTTGTTCAAATTTAAGATTCAATTAATATAAGACGTTTCGATTTCTTTTGAAATATAATATTCAATTCATCAATGGATTCGTTCGGACAAAGTTCTCAAAATGGAATAGTTCATGTGGGTCGGTTTACCAGGTTGAGCTTTAAAATTAGCACTCATATTTTTTTAGAATTTTTTAACGTATCCTAGATCTTCTACTGCACCACGTGAATTTTCGTAAATATTTTCTGTTTTCAGAGATGCATCTCCGGACGCATCTCTTGCATACTTAAGTAAAGTCATTCTAAAAGGCGCTTTATATGTTGGGTTATTTTTATTCCGGAGATGCATCTCCGGGACATTTTAAGAAAAACCTTAATTATTTACTAGTTCAGTGAAGATTTCGAAGATGCATCTTGAAAATTACAGGCGACATTTTGAAATTTTCTGTCACCTTTGCATGTCAGATATTTCGGAAAATGCATCTCTGAAAATATTTGATAAAAGAACCAGTTGCATGATCATATAGTCATTGTTGCCATAGTTAGTTTCCAACCAAACCCTTCACCAAAAAACCCTTCATTCTCAATCCATCATTTCACCCAAATTCTCCATTATTTTGGTTCATCACATCATAAGGAGCAAAAGAAGATAGAATTGCAGATAAAGATTATTCTTTTCCCTCTGCATGCTCACATTAATCATCCTTTTTTCTTGAAAAAAGTTACGTTGTGTCCGAAAATGTATATCTGGAACGTGTATGAACTTGTTCGGATATGCATTTTCAAAAGTTGTCTGTGTTCATTTTTGAAGTCATTCTGCAACAGTAGCGCTTATGTACTGTTATGGTTTTAATTGTTTCCAAAACAAGTTGTTTCTTTGAATGTCCAAGGTGTTGTTGTTTCTCCGAATGTCCAAGGTGTTATTGTGAAGGCGGTAAATATACTTGCAACATTGAAACAAATGAGTCACCTAATAGCATGTGCGTATGATAGAGTGTGCATTGATCTGACACGCTACGGTTTTTCAGAAACCTTTTTCCCATTGCGCAATGCCCCACCCCAAAATCCAAATGATTGTATCGTGTGTATTGGGTGGCTTTCAAAATCAAGTCATTTTGTTCAAGTTTACTTGAGATCAGGATGCCCTATACCACTTACATCACCGGAGTGGACGACTAATTCAACAACAAAAGTCGAGACTTGGCTAGATCATTTTATGCAAAGAATGCAAGAATTCGAGAGATTAAACAACATTGAAAAAGAATCAAATGCACAAAAGTCCAAGGGGGTACCACCTATAGATTTAGTCGGCGACATATATTTCGATTTGTTTTATTTTATTATTTAACCAGACAAATAATTGTATGTAATTGTGACTCAATATAAATGAAGTGTTATATATTAGCCTTTTGTTCATATTTTGTCTTTATGCATTTTTTATCATCCCCATAAAGACATTTGTGTTTTTTTTTCAAAATGAAAAAATAGGTTGTGTTTTAGTGTTTTGTTCTGAAACTGGTTCAGGATAAGTTCCGAAGATGCATCTTCGGAACAAGATAATAGGGTGTCGTTCTGGAGATATATCTCCAGAATTAATATGTCAGTTAATGAGTGGTCCAAATTGATCTATGACTTCTATAGATTTAGGTGCTCTAATGTTATATTTCACACAAATTAAAAATGTCTTAAATGTCACAAATAACATTTATTGGAATATCGCAAATGTCTCCTTCACCAGCTCTACACTTAGGCGAACGTTCAAGTTCATCGATTTCACCTCCCTCGAAGATATCAAAGACGAAATCCACCATCTCCTACCTTACGGAGACAATCGAAAGATTGTGAAGCTCGAGTATCGTTCGCCGTCGTTTGACGATAGAAGGAAGATTGAGTTCAGCAAATTTGAGCTCAAGACGCAAGCAGATGTAAGGGCTATGTGGAATACGTATTTCCGTTTTGAAGAAAAAAATCCCGCTCGAGTTTGAAGCAACGGTTTCGAGATCGGACGAAGATACTGTGAAGATGTTGAAGCGTCCACCAGGATATTGAAGTGTGATGTTTCATTTTATGTTGAAATAATCATTGTAATGCTTATTTTATGTTGCGAATGTTAATTTCATTTTGGAAAAATATTTTTGTGTTGAATCTGATATTGGTGTGTCTTTGGAGATGTAGTTACGAAATTATTCCGAAGATGTATCTTCGAAATAAAGTAAACAAAAAAAAGGGCGTAACTCAGAATGACCTTTGTTGACTTGTCATACCCTAAATTTTGACCACAAGATTTCTCATTATTGTGCAAATCATCACCACAATATGGATGTACCATCATACCTCGTCAATCTTCCCAAGAATTGTTAAGCATTCACTACAACCAAGAATTAGGGTTTTTGGGCCCTCTCAGAGTACTCAGACAAAGGATCAATCAAGAATGGACATGATCTTTAACTTGTATAGCCTCTCAAACACCCATAAAGGGTCAAGAGGTCTCCCACATCAAGAATCAAGCACAAGGTTGCAACATTCCAAGTGGATCAAGCCTCAAGATCGATAGTGTCACCAAATTAGGGTTTTGGTCGACCAAGGCCTCCAGATGAAAATTTTCATCTAGGCATGAGTCAATACTTCAAAACATGAGTCAAGAAACTCAAAGGGACCTCATGGACCCAATCATAGAGTCAAAATAACCTCAAGGGATGCATTCATCAAAAATCAGGAATTAAGGTTTCTTGACCTAATTCACCCCTAAGTTGACTTTTGGAGCAAGACATGAGCCAAGACCTCAAGAAGTATTTTGAAGAGCTCCAATACATCATATTGATCCATTCACAAGGTTGGATTGATTCAAAGAACTTGGTTCACAAGCAATGCAAGGATTCAAATTCATCTGGGTCAATTAGGGTTTCCTGATGAAAAGTCAATTGCATCTTTGACTTTTGACCAAGACATGCTCCCAAACCTTGGGACATGATTCAAGGTACTCTATAACACCTATGGAATCCATCCATTAGGTTTGAATTAAGTCAAGGACTTGATTTCATAGAGGATGGAATTCATCTGACAAAAAATCAACTGTGCCAAAAAACCAAGTTTGACTTTTTGAATTTCTTGACAAACATGGCTTCCCTAAGTAAAAAAAACAATTTTAATTCATGGTTTGGATCATCATCCATCAAGAAAAATCAAGAAAAGTGATGTTACTTGAAAAAGGGGCAACCATAAGAAACTTAAAATTTTCCAAGTTATGGAAGAAAAGTGATTTGGTACCAACTTTGCAAGGTCATAACTCCTAAACCACAAGACATTTTTCTCCCATCCAAAGCTCAAATGAAAGCTCTCATTACATACTTCAAAATTGTCAACTACATCAGATTCCAAATCCTCATGGATTTTGAGTTATGGATTAATCAAAATCACAAAAACATGAAAATGACCGCTTTTTCCAACACTTAGTGAAAATTTTAGACATAATCTGTCTTGGGTTTTCACCAACTTTGAGGCCATTTTTCACCGTGATCCAAATTGATTCAAGACCAATATTAGACATCAAAGTTAAAGTAGGATATACAAGCTTTCCAAAGAGTACCAGAACTCATCATAATTCAACTTGAGTAGGGAGTTACAAGCATGGAAACATGACACCTCCAAGACTGGTTTTACAAAACAGTCTTGTACATGCCACACGATTTTGTCATTTCCATGACTTGGAAAGCCTTGTCACCATACAAGACAAGTTTCTAAAGTGCAATGAACATGATCTCTGCAGAGCTACAACACCATAGAGCCTTGCAAGTCAAAAACCTCATCATTTGGCATGCGACATTTAAAGTTCAAAATCCAAGCATCAGAGGACCATAGGCCTACAAGATTAACCCAAGTCAATGGCTAGAGGAGACTTTAGTAACAAGACAAAGTTCAATGGATAATGGAGTGATCCAGCCTCCATTCACTATTTCTCCCAAAACAAACTTGCTCTACTATAAATAGAGCTTCTTTCTGATCAATTCAAGTACACCAAAGCATAGCAATACATGTTTTCCTCCAAATCTCACTAAAAAAACAAGATTTTGCTTCTCTTTCAAGTCACTATCGAATTTTCAATTTGAGAGCAATTCAATCAAAACCAATCATGCCAACACCTCACATATATCATATATGAGTGATCCATAATGTAGCGAGCGATTTTTGTCGGTGACGCGACCACCTTATCGCTGGTTTTTGGGTTTCTCCCCACAATGAGGAGGGGTGCTACTTTCTGATTTCTTATTTATCCCATGAAGCTGGAAGGGAAAGGGAAGCTATCTAAAACTAACCTTGCACGCGAATGTTTAACTGAACAAACGCTTAAAGAGATTTGGGGAGTTCGGGGTCAGGTTATACTATGGGGAGTTGTCAATTACCCATCCTATATGTGGTTATCCATAGGATATTAGCTTTAGGTTTCACTTTATACTTGATGGTGTTTATCCGTTAATGGGTTGGGAAAGTTTCTTGGGAAATATGAGAGAGAGAGAGAGAGAGAGAGTGTGAGTTTTTGTTGATATTCAGGTGTTTTTGGTAAGGTACTGGACCTAAGTTTTGATTGGTATGAAGGTACTGGACCTAGAGTTTTTTATTAGTATGCTCGCTAAGATTTCGCAATCTTATGTATGTATTCCCGTTTAAAGAAATAGGGAAATTAGAGCAATCGTAGTTCCTCCTATTCTAAGGGAGGAAAAAGATGATGTTTTGGTGTCTTGTTCAAAGCCCAAGATTGAAGCTAAAAGGTTATTTATTTGTGTCTTGTTCAAAGCCCAAGATTAAGGCTAAAAAAGTTTGACTGAGAGAGAACTTGTCATCTCTAAAGAGGGATTGAACTTCCTCTGAGGGTATTGTTGATTTTTGTATGCCTTGATCAAAGCCCAAGGTTTAAGCTAAGAGGTTGATTGACTCCACTAAGGAAGTCCTTATACAAAGCCTAAGAGGAGGCTAGAGATGACCGACTCAACAAGAGAGTGTTTATATGTCTTGTACAAAGTCCAAGATTGAGGCAAAAAAAGAGACTGGCTCTTTAGGGATATCATTATACAAAGCCTAAGAGGAGGCTAAAAGTTTGACTTTTCTGGGGAAAATATTCTGTCTGTCTTGTACAAAGCCCAAGATTGAGGCTAAAACAGGATTTTGACTCCGCCGGGGAGGTTTGTATATGTCTTGTACGAAGCCCAAGGTTGAGGCTAAAATGGGAAATTTAACTGACTCGGATGAAGATATTTTTATGAGTCTTGTACAAAGCCCAAGATTGAGGATATACTGAGTTTGACTCTGCGGGAGAGTATTATCTGTCTTGTACAAAGCCCAAAATTGAGGCTGAAAAGAGTTTGACTCAGCTTAGGAAATTTATTTCTCGAAGCCTAAAGAAGGCTAGGAGGAATTGACTCCACTAGGGAAGATACTTGTCCTAAGCTTAAGAGAAGTTTATGAAGATTTATGTCTTGTACAAAGCCCAAGATTGAGGCTAAACGGGTTTGACTCGACAAGAGAGCGCTTTTATCTGTCTTGTACAAAGCCCAGGATTGTGGCTGAACAAGCTGGAGAAATCATTATACCCAACTTAAGAGGAGGTTGACTTCTGCTAGGGGAAATCCTTATACCGAGCCTAAAAGGAGGCTAGAAAAGATTGACTCAACAAGAGAGTGTTTTTATCTGTCATGTACAAAGCCCAGGATTGAGGCAAAAAAGGTTGACTCAACAAGAGAGTACTGAAATGTGATTGACTCAACAAGAAAGTCTGAAAAGGTGATTGACTCAACAAGAGAGTCTGAAAGTGATTGACTCAACAAGAGAGTCTGCAAAGGTGATTGACTCAACAAGAGAGTCTAAAAGTGATTGACTCAACAAGAGAATCTGAACAGGTTAGCTCCGTTGGGGACAATCATTGTACAAAGCCCAAGAGGAGGCTAACTTCGCTAAGGAAAGGTCATTATACAAGGCCTAAGAGGAGGCTAGCTTCTGCTGAGGATTATTGAGATCCCGAGGCATGTCTAAATGGGGAATCAACTCTTGCTGAGGGTTACAGAAGAGTTGAGGTATCAGATGCCTTGAGGTTCTGATTTGGGATAGTGTTATACTCATGATAAACTGACCCTGGCTTGGGGATTTTTAGGAGAGAGATTGGGTTTTAGAACCCATAGGTTTTAACTCTACAGGAGATTTATCCAGAGTGACCGGGGTTTCTTCCTATGTTTGTAAGGAACTTGAGAATGTCTTTGAGACTCAAGGTTAGACTGTCCAAGTCTACTGGTGTGGAAGAGTTTTATCTTTTGTATGATGCCCAAGAGGATGCGGGTGTTTTAAGGGGTGAAAATCAACCCTAAATTGGTCTGAGATTTCACACTGGAAAGACCGCTCTAGCAAAGGATGACTAAGTTCTGTCTTATACCTTTAGGAGGTCTTTAGGGTTCTTGTATTAAGCCTAGGAGAAGGCATGAGAACTTCTAAGAAGCCGGAGGATCCTTGTACAAAGCCCAAGAAGAGGCGGGGATGCTTTTAGGAAGCCTGTGGGTCCGAAACCAAGAAAAGTTCAGAAATGCTATTCACAGAGAATAGACCATTTAGTGAAAGTTTTGAGGTTTGAAGAAGCTCAAGAGATGTTATTCACCGATAATAGATCAACTTTAGGGAGTATAATTTCTTTGATAATTTCTAATAGTGACAGCCTGAGAAAAGGTTCACCGAGAATACTGCCTTTCTCTTTGTTCCATATTGTTTAAGCCCAAGAGAAGGCAAGACTGTATCTGGAAATCCTATGGGGATCTAGTTTTGACTGTATTCAAGAGTGACCAACTGGCTTTACCTAGTTCTAGACCTAGTTGTCGGGGAAAACTCTAAATAACTATACTAGTATATATACAGTTGATATATGACAAGTATTTAAAAGGAGATGAAAGAAGACTTACAGTGCGCAGCTTCCCACAATACAGTTATATATATGAAAGCGAGTAAATGAAAGCGGTTAAAACTTACAGGCGAGCAAGCTTTCATGTTGTATTGTTAGTTGTTCAAAGAAATTAAAGAAAGTTTTGATAACAACATGTATATTTGAATCTAAATCAAAAGAGAAGTTGTTTTTGGAAAGATTGTTGGGGCTTATACTCAAGGAAAGGCCCAAGGTTTAACAGTGATCGCACCATTGTTTTGAATGTCGTATCGGGACTTATACAACGACTGAGGCCCAAAGCGGTTTTCTATACAAAGGAATGGGTCTTACAACTCAAGGAGAGGCCTAAAGAGGTTTTGAAAAAGAAAGATGGGACTTACAACACAAGGGGAGGCCCAATGAAAGACAGTGATCGCATCATCGTTTTGAGAATCGCAGAGGGACTTATACAATGACTAAGGCCCAAAATTATTTTTGTACAACAAGGGATTGGGTCTTACACTCTATTAGAGGCCCAAAGAGTTTGAAAAATTAATAAAGATGAGTCTTATAGCTCAAGGAGAAGCCTAGTTGATTTTGTTACAAAGGCGACGATCGTGCCGAACTTTTGAAAATATACAGAGGGGCTTATACAATGTGTGAGGCCCAAAGGTTTATTTACAAAGGGATTGAGTCTTACACTCTATTAGAGGCCCAAAGTGTTTTAAAATTTAAAATCAAGAGGAAACCCTAATTTTAAATAAGAATATTATTTTTCAAAGGAAATTAAATGAAAAAAATGATATAAAATAGCAAATATATTCAAAAATAAGTTGTACACCTTGAAAAATATTTTGAAAAGTCATGTTTAATTACATGAGAGTTTGAAATTCAATTGGTTTTGAAAGATCAAAGTGGGAATTTCATTTAAAAATGTTTAAAAACAACAAAAATGAAATTAACTACAAAATTCTAACTATATTAAATAAATAATAAAAATTGGATTTTTTTGTAAAATAAAATATTTAAACATTTTGGTGAATTTTGAGAAAAAAATCAATTCAAAAACATAAATATTCAGAGAGAAATTAATTTTTGAATCAATTAACAAAAATAGCAAAATATTCAAATATTCAAAAATTTGAAAAAGGGCACCAAGAACACCAAGTTCTTGCTCGCGCCCTCTGTTTTTCCAGATTTGCATTTTCTCACTTTTCTCCATGATTTCTCAATGGTTTTGCACGATTCAAGTACCAATCTTGCTCGTTTTTTAACAAGGATCACAACCATATAGATTAATTGCATTTATTTTGAGTATTGAGGGAGAAATCAGAAGAAAATCTCAAGAACCCTGATTTCAGCATGAACACCATGAAATTCCATACACGACTGATTCATGGTAATTGATTGAGGGTTATCACTCCATACATGATTAGGAACATATGGCAAAATTATTTTGCAGTAAAATATGCATGCATCATGGAGTTTGAAGAGTTCATGCTTACCTCTTGCAGCTGGTGATTGAGTTCTGAGTTAGAGGTGTTACAGCTAAGTTCAATGATCTGGACAGCTTCCATAGGTGCCAAGGATTGTGTTTGAATGCTTGGAATGAATGGAAATGATCTGGAACTTGAGATGGTACCCCAACTGCAAATCTGTCAAGAACTTGAGCAATTGGCTGGTGATTTTGAGAATCTGATGTACCATATGTGATTTTGTGTTATGGATCACTTCTATATGTTATATGTGAGGTGTGTGTGTGATTGGTTTGGTTGGAATTGCTCTCAAACTCAAAACCCGATAGTGAGTTGAGTTAGAAGGCAAAATTGAAGTGAAAGTGGTGATTTTGAGGAAAGCATCAGTTTGGGTGCTTTGGTGTACTCAAACTGATCACAATTGATGTCTATTTATAGTGCAACAAGTTTGTTTTGGCATTAATAGTGAATGACAACTGGTATAGGCCTGTGGCCAATTGTGATCAAATGGAATCTCAAGTCTCCTCTAGCCATTGACCTGAGATTAGAGCACAACCTTTGTAGCTTTGGTTCAGAGATAAGTTTGGACTGAATTCAGTTGGAATAGGCTCAGTTCATGCCACCTTGATGCATTCATTAAAGGCTTGGAAACAAAATTGGAGTCTTGGCACTTTTTAGCCTTTTTACGTTTGACATGGCTACTTGTAGATTCTTGGACTTGTGAGGCTTGGAGATCAGATCACCCCTTTGGATTTGATCCTCAGATGTGTCCAAATTGATGACAAGGCTTGGATTTATCAGATTTGGACAAATCGAGCAAAATGCACAAATTCTGCCTTGTAAAAACCAGTTCATGATGCCATGTTTCAAGGGTTGTATCTCCTTACTCAAATTGAATTTGGAGATGATCTGGTACTTGTTGGAAAG
The DNA here is from genome assembly GCA_022829125.1 of Lathyrus tuberosus. Taxonomy (NCBI): domain Eukaryota; kingdom Viridiplantae; phylum Streptophyta; class Magnoliopsida; order Fabales; family Fabaceae; genus Lathyrus; species Lathyrus tuberosus. The sequence goes on from JALAZF010000545.1 coordinate 2,797,593, forward strand.
CCCTTATGGCATACTTTAACTTTGATGTTTACCCCTAGACCTGGTTTGACTTGGATCAAGGTGAAAAATGTCCCTACATTTTGGAAAAAGTAAGGCTGATTCTGACTTAGTGAAAATTTCACTAAGTGTTGGAAAAGTGTCATTTTCATGTTTTTAGCCATTTTGATCACACCATAACTAAAAATCCATAAGGAATTGGAATGAGATATAGTTGACACTTTTGAAGTATGTAATGAGAGCTACAAATCCAGCTTTGGACCATCCAAAATGGTTGCTTGGATCTCAAGTTATGGTCCTTGGAAGTTGGTACCCTAGCCACTTTGTTCCATAACTTAGAAAAATTCTAAGTTTTTATGGTTACCCCTTTTACAAGTTAACTCATTTTCTTTGGTTTTTATTGATGAATGATGATTCAAATCACATATTAACATTGTTTTAGGGTTAACGAACCTTGGTTGACCAAAAATCCAAAAAGTCAAACTTTGGATTTTTGTACAGTTGACTTTTTATCGGATGAAATCCAAACTGTGCGATCCTTTGTGAAATCAAGTCCTTGACCTAAATAAAACCTAATGGATGCATTCCATAGGTGTTATAAGGTGTATTGAATCATGTCCAAAGGTTTGGGGAGCATGTCTTGGTCAAAAGTCAAAGGTACAATTGACTTTTTCCTCGAAACCCTAATTGTGGTCCTGATGAAATTGAAACTTATGGATCAAGCTTCTTGGATCAATCCATTGTTGCAAATGGATCAATGTATTGTATTGGAGACCCTCAAATCATGTCTTGAGGTCTTGGCTCATGCTTTGTCCCAAAAGTTAACTTAGGGGTGAATTAGGTCAAGAAACCCTAATTCCTGATTTTTGGGTAAATGCATCCCCTGAGGTTAAATTAACTTGCTGATTGTGTCCAAGAGGTCCCTTGGAGTATCTTGGGTTGTGCTTTGAAGCATTGGCTCATGCCCAGAGGAAAATTTCCATTTGGAGGCCTTGGTCGACCAAAACCCTAATTTGGTGACACTGACGATCTTGAGGCTTGATCCACTTGGAATGTTGCAACCTTGTGCTTGATTCTTGATGTGGGAGTCCTCTTGATCCTTTATGGGTATTTGAGAGTTTAGACAAGTTGAAGATCATGTAATTCCTTGATTAATCCTTTGTCTAAGGCTCTGAGAGGGCTTGAAACCCTAATTCTTGATTGTGGTGAATGCTCAAACATCTCTGAGGAGATTGATGAGGCATGATGGTTCATCCATATTGTGATGATGATTTGCACAATGATGGGAAATCTTGGTGGTCAAAATTTGGGGTATGACACATAACCTTAAAACTTATCTGGAACATCAGAATCACAAAGTCACCCCCCATTTGCTCAAGCTTTTTGACCTATTTGCAATTGAGGTGCCACAACAAGTTCCAAGCTGATTCAATCCATTCCATGCTTTCAAACACATTACTTGAGGTCCATTGAAGCTGTCTAGATCATTACACAACATCTATAACACCTATAACTGAGGATTCAATTTCCTCTTGCAGAGGTAAGCCTGACACTCTCAAACTCTATAATCCATGTATCATAAATGTGTTTTCAAGTTACAAACATGTTTCTGCACTTATGTAGAGTGATTCCCCTCAATCAATTGCTATGTATGAATCGTGTATAGGATTTCATAGTGTTATTGCAGAAATTAAGGTTCTTGAGTTCATCATTTGATTTCTCACTCCACATTTAATATAAATGCAATTAATTTATATGGTTGCAATCCTTGTTCAAAAACGAGCAAGTTTCATGTTTACAAAAGTCATTTTCATTGAGTAATCGAGAGATATGAGAGGTTTTGCAAAATGACTATGGTGGGTAGTCGTGAGGAAGAAGAAGATGGCCTTGGCGCTATTTTCAAATATTTGAAATTTTGAATATTTGATATTTTTATTAAATGATTTCAAAAATTAATTTCTCTCTCATTTTTTATTGGTTCTTTTTTTAAAAGTCACAAAAATGTTAAATTATTTTATTCTACAAAAAAATCACATTTATATTATTTATTAAATATAATTTGATTTTTGAAATTTATTTCATTTTATTTGTTTTAAACATTTTAAAAAATGAAATTCTCACCTTGATTTTTCAAAACCAATTTGATTTCAAGCTTTCATGTGATTTAACATGATTTTTCAAAATATTTTTCAAAGCTTACCATTATTTTTGAATATATTTGATATTTTGTATCATTTTATATTTAATTTCCTTTAAAAAAATTATGTTTTTTAATTAAAATTAGGGTTTCTCTTAATTTTAATTTTTTCAAACACTTTTCAAAACACTTTTTAGCCTCTTAGTAGAGTGTAAGTCTCATCCCTTTGTAAATAATTAATTTGGGCCTTAGTCATTGTATAAATCCCGATACGATTTTAAAAATCTCGGCGCGATCGCCATTTTCAAAACAATAAGTCATATGGGCCTCTCCTTGAGTTGTAAGCCCCATCTTTCTTCTTTTCAAACATTTTTGGGCCTCTAATAGAGTGTAAGACCCAACCCCATTTGTACATAAATAATTTGGGCCTCAGTCATTGTATAAGTCCCTACGCGATTTTCAAAATAAACTGTGTGATCGTTGTTTTTCATCTGGGCATCTCCTTGAGTTATAAGCCCCAAATCTTGTATAAAAATAACACTTTTGAGCCTATAATAGAGTGTAATACCCACCCTTTTTGTAAATATAATAATTTGGGCCTCAGTCATTGTATAAGTCCCTCTGTGGTTTTCAAAACTACGACGCGATCGTCGCCTTTTCAAAAAGAGATCATCTGGGCCTCTCCTTGAGTATAAGCCCCAAACTTCCTTTTAAAGCAACTTAATTTTTTATTCAAATTCAAATTCAAAGTTTTATCAAAACTTTCTTCAATTTCTTGAAAACCTAACCATACAGCTGTAATTAATATGCTTTGGCTTTCATCAGACTGTAAGTCTCACTATCTCTTCAATACATACTTGTTTATATATTTCATCTGCATATATATATATATATATATATATATATATATATATATATATATATATATATATATGATTGTACATACTTGCTTAGAGTTTTCCCCAGTAGTTAGGTCTACATTTAGGTCAAACTAGAGGTTACTCTTTCAACACAGTCAAAACTAGTTCCCCATAAGAAATTCCAGATACAGTCTTGACTCCTCTTGGGCTTATACAATATGGAACAGAGAAAGACATTATTCTCGGTGAAACTTTTCTCAAGAGTGTCCAAACTTAGAAAAATATGTGTACAAGAAATTCATTTCCCCAGAGAGGATTAATTCCCGGTGAAACCTCTTTTGAATTTCTTCAAACCTTAAAACTATTCAACAGAGAAAGGATTAATTCCCGGTGAAACCTTTCTTGAACTTTTCTTAGGCTTGGGCCCACAAGCTTCCTAAAAGCATCCCCAGCCTCCTCTTGGGCTTAGTACAAGGACCCCTAGGCTTCTTAGAAGTTTCTCAGTCTCCTCTTGGGCTTAGTACAAGGACCCAAAGACCTCCTACAAGTATAGGACATAAATTAGTCATATTTGCTAGTTCAATCCAAATGAGAGTCATAATTCCAGAACATCAGACCATTCTAGGGTTGATCTTCATCCCTTAAAACATCAGCCTCCTATTGGGCATCATACAAAGATCTCTCTTTACAACCATAACCTACCACTGCATGAGAGACTTGGACAGTCTCAGCCTCTTCTTGGGCATCATACAAAGATCATTCTCCAGCTAAGAGTCAACTTCTTCATTCAAGTAGATTTGGAAAGTCTCATCTCCTCTTGGATCTCTCAAAGAAACCCTCAAGTTTCCAAAAAGCACAGGAAAAAACCTGATCATTATACCAATACATTAAGTCTCCAGCATAGTTTAAAACCTTCTTAGGTTTTCAGACTCATTTTCAAAACTCTTCAGATCTCCAACAAGGTTTAAACCTTCACCTTAAAAATCCCCAGCCAGGGTCAATTTACCATCAATAACCTAACAGAATCAGAGCCTCATGGTATCTGATACTATAACTCTCCCTTTGATCCCCAGAAAGAGTAAAACCTTTGGGATTCCCCAACACATATTGGACCTGTCTCTGTAGTGAGCGATTTTGGACGCGGTTCTTAAGCGCTGGCCGCTCTCTGCGGTTGAGCTTTAAACTACAGGTCGATTCATTTTTTATCCTATTGTGAGCTGAATAAGGAATGGAAATATATGTCTCCAATTAACCCTGCTTGCATACTGAGTTTAAACAGCGGTCTGTTAGGTTACGGATGCTATCAATGTGGGGGGGGTCTTTGTACTGGTTATTTGTATTTTCGCCAATACGGTTTTCTTTCTTTTTATCTGGACAGAAGGTTTCTGGCAGGGAACAAGATTAGGATGTTAGGACTGATGTTTTTGAATCACTGCTTTTGATTGATGGAGGTATGGGATTTGGGTTTTTGTTTAGTGTGCTCGCTAAGATTTTTCTTTCAATCTTATGCCTACGTATTCCCGTTTACCGAAACAGGGAAATCAGAGCGTTCGTAGTTCCTCCTATTCTATGGGAGGAAATGGGTGTTTTTGGTGTCTTGTTCAAAGCCCAAGACGTGAAGCGAAAAAGTGATTTGTATCTTGTTCAAAGCCCAAGATATGAAGCTGAAGAGTCTATTTGTGTCTTGTTCAAAGCCCAAGACGTGAAGCTGAAGGTCCTCGACTTTAGAGAGAATTTGTCATCTCTAAAGAAGGGTTTGTCTGTCACAACTGTTGGGTGACTGGTTATAAAGGAGAATTACTTTAACCGGGATACGCGGATCCTAGCAATGCCATAATTTCCTTAAAAGGGGATTTTAACCTGAAGGAGAAGACTTTAACTCAGTGTAGAGTAATGCCATCTTTCCTTAGGAATTTCTCATGCTAAAAGAGGGACAGTGGCATGGATGTGGATGATCCAGAGGCTTGCCGCTTACAGCGATTAGATAAAGGGGAATGAGTTATTGATGTTTGTGTACTGTGAACGAGGCACAGTTTTGATGCTAAAAGGTTGATTGGATCAACCACTGGTTTTCTTATACAAAGCCTAAGAGGAGGCTATTGGCCCAACAAGAGGGAGTTTTTATGTGTCTCGTACAAAGCCCGAGAGAGAGGCTAAACGTTTTTTGACTCCGCTGGGGAGGATCATTGTACAAAGCCCAAGAGGAGGCTATGGTGGCTGTTTCAGTGACAGGTCCAGTATGCCGATTTTGAAAGAGAAAATCAGTTCTTATATGAGCAACACTGTACTCATGGGTTTGATTTGAGGATCCGGGTTATTCCTGTTCTTTAAGGAAGCGGGAAATCCGAAGGGTATTGAGACTGTCCGAGTCTACGGGTTTCCTTCCTATTTAACGAAAGAGGTGCTTGAGAATGTTTTTGAGACTCAAGGAGATTAGACTGTCCAAGTCTAGAGTTTCGTCTTTTGTACTATGCTTTGAGAAACACTAGTAGACTCTATGAAAGGACTGCTCTATGAAGATGATTAAGTTCTGTTCCTATACCTCTAGGAGGCCGTCGGGATAATTTGTACGAAGCCCAAGAGGAGGCTGGAAGCTTTTAAGAAGCCGACGGGTCCTTGTACGAAGCCCAAGAGGAGGCTATCATTCCCGGAGGAAGAGATCATTATACGAAGCCTAAGAGGAGGTTGTGAATACTTCTAAGAAGCCGTAGGGTCCTTGTACTAAGCCCAAGAGGAGGCGGGGTTGCTTTTAGGAAGCCCGTGGGTCCTTGTACGATGCCCAAGAGGAGGCCGATGCTTTTAAGAAGCCCGTGGGTCCCCAAACCCCGAGAAATTCAAGGCAAGCTATTCACAAGGAATAGACCAAGTCAGGAAAGTCCAAGAATTTGGAAGAAACTCAAAGATGCCATTCACGGAGAAGACATTCATCTTTGGGAGTAGAGTTCCTTGGCAATTCCTAATGAGGACAACCGAAGAGAAGACTGTATCTGGTGATCCTATTGGGGATCTAGCTGTCTATTTCTATGAACAAACGAAACGGCGTCACCTAGTCCTAGACGTAGTTGTCGGGGAAACTCGAAATATCTATACTATTATTACACAGTTGATATGAGTTTATGAAAGAAGACTTACAGTGAAACAACCCCACAATACAGTTATATGTATATGAAAGCGGTAAATGAAAGCGATAACCACTTACTCGGTTGTAGAGCTTCCATGCTGTTTGGTTAGTTGTTCAACAAAGAAAGATTGAAAACAACAGTATATTCAAAATCAAAGGAGAAAGTGCTTTGAAAAAGAAAGGTTTGGGGCTTACAGCTCAAGGAGAGGCCCAGGGTTTTATCAGTGAGCGCACTGTTTGAATTTGTACAGAGGGACTTATACAAGTGACTGAGGCCCAAAATGTTTTCTGTACAAAGGGATGGGTCTTACACTCTCTCAAGAGGCCCAAGAAGTTTTAAAGAAAAAGAGTGGGGCTTATAACACGAGGGTAGGCCCAGTTGACTTTTCGTTTGAAAATGGCGATCGCGCCGAGGTTTTCTTTTAACGCAGAGGGACTTATACAATAAGTGAGGCCCAAAATGTTTTGGTTAAAAGGGGGTTTGGGTCTTACACTCTATTAGAGGCCCAAGAGTTTTGAATGGGTCTTATAGCTCGAGGAGAGGCCCAAGGTTATTTTGAAAAGGTGACGATCGCGCCGTTTGTTTTTGACGGTATCGGGACTTATACAATACACTGAGGCCCAAAAATGATTTGGTCAAAAAAGGATTGGGTCTTACACTCTATTAGAGGCCCAAAGTGTTTTGAAAATGATTTATGAGGGTTGAATTAATCCAAAACCCTAATTTGTTTTCAAAAATGTATTTAATTGAATAAAAATTCAATTAAAATGATCAAAATTGTTTAACATATGAAAAACAAATTGTGATCTTGGATTAATGCTTCAAAAATTAAGTATTGACCTACAAAATAATTAGAAAGCATTAAAAGTTGCAAAATCAATGTAGAAAAAATATTTAAAATGTCAAAAACAATTAAAATATTAATTCTTTGCAAAAATATCAATTATATGAAATAAATAATATTTTTGGGATTTTTTGGGAAAATAAAATATTTTAACATTTTTGTGAATTATTAAAAAAAGAATCAACTCAAAATCATTAAAACTCAGAGAGAAATTAATTTTTGAATCAATTAAACAAAATCACAAAATTCAAATATTCAAATTTCTAAAAATGGCGCCAAGAACAAGCTGAAGAACACGCGCGTGTTCTTGGATTCTCAGATTTGCATTTTCTCTCCAATCTCACTGAATACTTAACCATATCATGCAATCCATATATCATTATGCTCGTCTCAACCTCACGATCATGTCTATGTCCATTAATTTCATTTAAATTAAACATACAACAAGAAATCACGAAGAGACCTCAAGAACCCTAATTTCTGCATGAAGGCTAGGATTTTTGATACACGATTCAAACAATGCAATTAATTGAGGGAAAACATTCCATGCATGATTATGAACATATGGCCAAATTATTGTGCGAGGAAATATGCATAGATTGAGAGCTGACCAAGCATGTGCTTACCTCTAGGCCGTGACAACAAGTGCAATGTGATTTTTGATTTGGAGGTGTTACAGATGAGTGGTGATGATCTGAACAGCTTCCCTACACTCTATGGATTGTGTTTGAATGCTTGGACTTGATTGAATTTTGCTGGAACAGTTTGTGGTACCTCAGCTGCAACTTATTTGAAAATTCGAGCAACCAGCTGGTGATTTTGTGAAATTGGTGTTTCAGAAGTGATCTAAGTGTTTGAATCACTTCTATATGATGTATGTGAGGTGTGTGAGTGATTGGTTTGATTGGAAAAGCTCTCAAACTCAAAACCCGATAGTGACTTGCCTTAGAAGGCAAAATTGGAGTGAAAGAAGAGATTTTGAGGAAAGAATCTGTTTGATGGCTTTGGTGTACTCAAACTGATCACAATTGAGCTCTATTTATAGTAGAGCAAGTTTTTTTTGGGATCAATAGTGAATGGCAGCTGGTAAGTAGGTTTGGCCAATGTTGTCCAATGGAATTTCAAGTCTCCTCTAGCCATTGACTAGAGGTTAGGGCACAGAGCTTTGGTGCCTTGGTCTTGGATAAGTCTTGACTGATTTCAGATGAGAATGGCTCAGTCCATGCCACCTTGATGCTTCCATTGAATGCTCTAATCCAAATTTGAAGTCTTGTCCCTTATTTGGCCATTCTAGGTTCAACATGTTATTTCTTGTTCCATGGACTTTGGAGACTTGGCTCAGTGATTGTCCCCTTTAGATTCAATCCTCTGAGGTGTCCAAGTGGATAGGAGCAATTGAATTTGGCTGATTTTGGCAAATCGACCAAAAATGCAAATTCTGCCTTGCCTTTGACAGATTTCAGCAAGGAAATTTGGCAATGTCATATCTCATGGTGTAAGTTGAATTTGGCAATGTTCTTGGCCATTTTGGAAAGCTCTTACATGATACAACAACTGTTTGAACAAGTTTGGTTTTGATCTCTTTTGAATCCAAGTGAAAAATCCCTCTACATTTGGCAAAAAGTGAAGCAAAATCTGACTTAGTGAAATTTTCACTAAGTGTTGGAACAAAATGTGATTTCTTGATTTTGATCACTCCATAACTCAAAATCCTTAATGAATTGGCCTTAGGTCTAGTTGAAGTTTTTGTAGAGGGTAATGAGAGCTACAAATCCATCTTTGGATGATAAAAAATGGCCTTGTGGTTTAGGAGTTATGACCCTCCAAAGTTGGTACCTTTGTCACTTTATTTTTAACTTAGAAAATTTTCTAAGTTTTGTATGGTTACCCCTTTTACAAGTTATCCAACTTTTCTTGATTTTTCTTGATGAATGATGATTCAAATCATACATTAACATCATTTTAGGGTTAAAAATCCATTTTGGTGAAAAATCTCAAAAAGTCAAAGTTGACTTTTGTGCACAGTTGACTTTTTATCAGATGGATTCCAAACTGTGCAATTCTTCAGGAAATCATGTCCTTGACCTAAATCAAACTTGATGGACATGTTCCATGGGTGTCATAGGGTATATTTAATCATGTCTTAGGGCTTAGGAGCATGTCTTGGTCAAAAGTCAAAGTTACAATTGACTTTTTCCTCAAAACCCTAACTGTGGTGCAGATGAAATTGAGACTTGTTGCTCAAGCTTCTTGGATTAATCCATTGTTCCAAATGGATTAAAATAGTTCAATAGAGACCTTCAAACCCTCTCTTGAGGTCTTGGTTCATGATTTGCACCAAAAGTCAACCTAGGGGTGAATTAGGTAAAGAAACCCTAATTCCTGATTTTTGATGTATGTATCCCCTGAGGCAAAATTGACTTGATGATGGGGTTTATGATGTTACATGGAGTATATTAGGTTATGTTTTGGATCATTGGGTCATGCCCAGATGAAAATTTCCATCTGGAGGCCCTGGTCGACCAAAACCCTAATTTGGTGGCACTGTCGATCTTGAGACTTAATCCACCTGGAAGGGAGCATCCTTGTGCTTAATCCTTGGTGTGGGAGTCCTCTTGATCCATTGTGGATGTTTGAGAGGTTAAACAAGTTGAAGATCATGTCATTCCTTGATTGATCCTTTGTCTAAGCACTCAGAGAGGGCTTGAAACCCTAATTTTGACTGTAGTGGATGCTCACCCATCTTTGGGAAGACTGTTGAGGTAGGATGGTTTCCCCATATTGTGATGATGATTTGCACAATGATGGGAAATCTTAGTGGTCAAAATTTGGGGTATGACAGATGCCCCTATTTAATCTTCTTGGACCCGAAGGTGTGAATGGCGAAGGTGTTCGGGCATTCGGGGTGCAAGAGGATTAAATATCGGAATACCCAAAATTTTGATGGTGGTCATGAATGGTAGCTTACACATTCATCTTCTTTTGCTAAGCAATGATGCTTAGAAAAGTTAAACTTTCCCCTCGATCCTGGTTTCCTACCAAGGAACTGGTCTAAGTTGCGGAAACAAACTTCCCCTCGATCCTGGTTTCCTACCAAGGAACTGGTCTTAGTTTATGATTTAAACTTCCCCTCGATCCTGGTTTCCTACCAAGGAACTGGTCTTAGTTTTCTTTTGAGATGAACTTCCCCTCGTTCTTGGTTTCCTACCAAGGAACTGGTTTTAGTTTCTGAAATAAACTTCCCCTCGATGCTGGTTTCCTACCAAGGAACTGGTCTTAGTTTCTGATGTAAACTTCCCCTCGATCCTGGTTTCCTACCAAGGAACTGGTCTTAGTTTCTTTTGTCAATAAACTTTCTTGACAAGGAACGCTGTTAGTAGCGGTTTTCCCTCAAACTTCTCGCCGAATTTTCCTGGGGAGATGCCATTTGAGTGGAAAAAGTTTTGATGTCAGACTTGCTGGGGAACCCAGTCGTCTGAGTTGTAGAGTTGCACAAACTTCTCTGTTGGAGACGCCATTTGTCGATTCTACTGGGGAAAGCAAGTCTCTTGAGAGACTGTTTTCGTTTGGGAGCTTACATCATACTTTTCTCGGGATCTTCCCAAAGAAATGCCATATGATGGGATCCAATTTTGAGGTGCCGATGACCTTTTCATCAGTGGTTTTTTCGGAGCGAGACTGGCATGCTGCCGGATTTCTGATCACGAGGCTTTCTCTGGGGATTTTCCTTAATCCGGGAAAGCAAGGATATCGTCTTCGATGGCGAAAAACGACATTTATTGAAAGTTTTCTCTGGCTTTTCAGAGGTTCAAGTTATCAAAGTGGTCAAGGACCAGCTTCTTTCCAGAAATAAACTGGAAGCGAGGTTGTTCAGACACAGTATTTCCTGACGAAGCAAGAACTGACAACTCGATTGAGAGAACTTCTATCACTAGGGGACAAGACCGACTAGAGTGATAGTGATGCAATATGAAATGTGAATGCAAATAAAAAATGCATGATGTATGTATGTTTATGCGGACAAAACTGACGCGACATACAAACTGACGGGTGAATACGACTGGATACTCGGCCATCGCGGGGCGTATAGAAATATCGCTAGTTCAGAATAGCAATTCCACCTTGCTTAGGAGAGATAGTCCCTGCGGGGAATATCGTTGATCGGGCTTAGGAGACGAGAACTCGGCCGAGGTGTGTCAGACGAAACAAGGTCTCTGGCACAGTTGATCCTTCATTCAGGCGTACCGGGTTAGAAGGAGTACTTTGATTCTGCACTTTGAAGTTCGCTTACTTCTGGAGAAGCGGCTGATGTTCCTTTGATGTTCAACAGTCAAAAGAAATTGCCGACTTTATTTTAAAAGCAGAAAAAGTTTATCAAGTAAATTCATTTTTGTTTTATTTCAAGAATCGTTAATCATGTTAACAACGTCGTTCTGTAAAGCTAAAACAAATAAGAATTATAAACAAAAGCACAAGGGCTCAAATTTTATTGATAGGATGGAGATCAGCCAAAAGCGTGATTCCATAGAGTATATACAAAGTTTGAAAATGGTAATTTACAGGGAAAAGGGCTACATTGAAACATAACGACCACTATCCTTCTACCAACTTTGAATTCGGGACATCCTGAGCTTCTGTCGAAAATGACCTTGACTGGAGTTTTCCTCCGATGGATGATGTAACTGCTGCTGAGGGACTTGCCTCTGTTGAACATAGTTACTTGCCATTATCCCTAATTTTTGCCTGGATTGTACTTTGATGTTTCCAATCCACCGGGATGATTTTTTTCATGTCTCTAACTTTTGCCTGGACCGCCCTTTCGGGTTTTCAATCCACCGAGACGTTTTTTTTTAGTTTAGGCGAAGTATTTCTTAACTACATCAACATTTTTGGGGTAGGCAAATTCCTCTCCGTCCATGGTTGCGAGTCTCAAGGCGCCGCCTGAGAAAGCTTTCTTGACCACATAGGGGCCGTCATAGTTCGGAGTCCATTTGCCCCCAGAATCAGTGAGAAATGATTGTATCTTCTTGAGCACAAGGTCTCCTTTCCTGAAGACGCGAGGTCGGACCTTTTTGTCGAATGCCCTCTTCATTCTTTGTTGATACAACTGACCATGGCATAGTGCCGTGATTCGTTTCTCTTCGATCAGATTCAGTTCATCGTGTCGACTTTGACACCATTCAGCTTCTGTAAGCTTAGCTTCCATCAATACCCGGATTGACGGGATCTCTACTTCTATGGGGAGAACTGCCTCCATGCCATACACTAGAGAGAAAGGGGTTGCCCCTGTTGAAGTGCGGACAGATGTGCGATAACCATGAAGAGCAAAGGGTAGCATCTCGTGCCAGTCTTTGTAGGTTATAACCATCTTTTGAACGATTTTTTTGATGTTCTTGTTAGCCGCTTCTACCGCTCCATTCATCTTGGGTCGGTAGGGAGATGAGTTATGGTGTTCGATCTTGAACTCTGCGCACAACTCTTTCATCATCTTATTGTTCAAGTTAGATCCATTATCAGTAATGATCTGGCTCGGAACACCATAACGGCAAATGATATTGTTTTTGATAAATCGGACCACCACTTGTCGGGTTACATTAGCGTACGACGCTGCTTCGACCCACTTGGTGAAGTAGTCAATGGCTACTAGGATGAACCGATGTCCGTTTGAAGCCTTGGGCTCAATCAAGCCAATCATGTCGATTCCCCATATGGAAAAAGGCCATGGGGAAGAAAGAACTTTGAGATGCGATGGCGGTACATGAATTTTGTCAGAGTATATCTGACACTTATGACACCTCCTCATGTACTTGTAGCAGTCGGATTCCATGGTCAACCAATAGTACCCTGCTCTCAGAATTTTTCTCGCCATTGTGTGTCCGTTGGCATGAGTGCCAAAGGATCCTTCATGAATTTCTTTCATGAGCATGTCTGCTTCTGGTCTGTCGACGCATCGGAGCAAAACCATGTCAAAATTTCTCTTATAGAGAGTGTCATCGCTCAGGAAGAAGTTTCCAGCCAATCTTCTGAGGGTTTTTCTATCCTTCCTTAATGCCCCAGGCGGGTACTCTTGTTTCTGAAGGAAGCATTTGATATCGTGATACCAAGGTTTGTCGTCTATGACTGCTTCAATCGTGAAGATGTAAGCGGGCCGTTCAAGGCGCATGATGTTGATCTTAGGTATGTCATTCCACTGACCTACACTAATCATGGAAGAGATAGTGGCTAATGCATCAGCCATGTGATTCTCATCACGAGGGATGTGATGAAACTCAACTCTGTTGAAGAAAGGTAGCAACCTTCTTGCATAGTCTTTGTAAGGAATCAATCCTGATTGGTATGTGTTCCAATCTCCTTTTATCTGATTGATAACCAAGGCTGAATCGTCGTATACGTCCAAGTTTTTGATCCTTAAATCAATTGCTTCCTCGAGACCCATAATACAAGCTTCGTATTCGGCCTCGTTGTTCGTACATTTGAACGTAAGTCTAGCAGTGAAAGGAATGTGGGTACCCTGAGGGGTAACAATTATTGCCCCAATTCCGTTTCCATAATGATTAACTGCTCCGTCAAAGATAAGTCCCCATTGGGAACCTGGTTCTGGCCCTTCACTGGGTAGCGGTTCATCGCAATCTTTCATTTTTAGATACATGACATCTTCGTCTGGGAAGTCAAACCCGATTGATTCTTGATCGTCAATCGGTTGATGAGCCAAATGATCGGCTAAAATACTTCCTTTAACGGCTTTCTGAGCGTGATACTCTATGTCATATTCTGATAACAACATCTGCCAACGGACAATCCTTCCCGTGAGAGCAGGCTTTTCGAAGACATACTTGATTGGGTCCATCTCGGGAACCAACCAAGTAGTATGACGAATCATGTATTGGCGAAGACGTTTGGCTGCCCAAGCCAAAGCGCAACAAGTTTTCTCGAGCATCGTGTACCGAGTTTCACAGTCGGTGAATTTCTTGCTTAGATAGTAAATGGCAGACTCTTTCCGTTTGGTTTCGTCTTGTTGGCCAAGTACACATCCCATTGAGTCCTCTAGGACTGTGAGGTAAATGATCAGTGGTCTTCCTTCCACTGGAGGTGATAGAATCAGAGGATTCAACATATATTCCTTAATACTGTCGAAGGCAGTTTGGCAATCTTCTGACCAAGTGCAATCCTGGTTCTTTTTGAGTAATTTGAAGATCGGCGCGCATGTCGCGGTCATGAGGAATATGAATCTGGAGATGTAGTTCAAACGTCCCAAGAATCCTCTGACTTGTTTTTCAGTTTTCGGAGAAGGCATTTCTTGAATGGCCTTGACCTTGTCAGGATCAACTTCAATTCCTTTCTGGCTGACGATGAACCCTAGTAGTTTCCCCGAACGGACACTGAAGGTGCACTTGTTGGGATTCAAGCGGAGCTTGAATTTTCTTATACGTTCGAACAATTTTGACAGATGTTCAACGTGCTCACTCTGTGTGTTTGATTTTGCAATCATATCATCGACATACACTTCGATTTCCTTGTGTATCATGTCATGAAAGAGAGTAATCATGGCCCTTTGATAGGTTGCCCCGGCGTTCTTCAAACCGAACGACATTACCTTGTAACAAAAACTACCCCATGGGGTAATGAATGAAGTTTTCTCCATGTCTTTCGGCGCCATTTTGATTTGATTATAGCCCGAGAATCCATCCATGAAGAAGAAAACTTTGAACTTTGCTGTGCTGTCTACCAACATGTCAATGTGTGGTAAAGGAAAGTCGTCCTTTGGGCTTGCCTTGTTTAATCTCTGTAATCAACACACATTCTGACCTTTCCGTCCTTTTTGGGAACGGGTACAATGTTGGATAACCATTGAGGATATTCAGATGTAGAGAGGAAACCCGCGTCAAACTGTTTCTGTACCTCCTCTTTGATTTTGATGGCCATGTCCGGGTGAGTGCGTCTCAACCTTTGCTTTACTGGCGGACATTCCAATCTTAATGGTAAGTGATGTTCCACGATGCTGGTATCCAACCCTGGCATATCCTGATAGGACCAACCGAATACTCGGGGAATTCTTTGAGAAGCTTTATCAAACCCTCTCTGGCAGTTGGACTGAGCAGTGCCCCAATCCTGATTTCTTTTCTCTCTTTTTCCGAACCCAAGTTTACCGTTTCCAACGGCTCTTGGTGTGGTTCAATGGACCTTTCCTCTTGTCTGAGTAGTCGGGAGATCTCTTCTGGAATTTCGTTGTCAACTTCTTCTTCAGCCTCGAATACCGGGAACTCAAAGTCGGGAGAAGGCATCGGATCGTATGTTTCAACGGGGTTTAAAACAAGCAATCTGCATGACGTGATGATTCGTGTTTAGAAGAGATAGAGAAAATGCAAGTGTGTGCAGTGTTTTTATTTTACTGCTTGTTTTTATTATCAAATTGTTTTTTAGGATTACCATTTTCTGAAAAAGAAAAAAGAGAAAGCAACAATTAATGCGGGAATTACAGAACGACGTTATTTTATTAATGAACAAGTCGATCCTTGAAACTACAGCCCTATAAAACAAAACTCTGTCGCTTTGGGCAAAGCGAAGAGGGAAATTTACAGAAAGTGAGCCCTATCAAAACATCCGTTTCACCTGGGCAGGGTGAAAGGTTAAAAGATGGCAATTACTTTGACTGATGAACGACCTTCGGAACCTCGACAGCAACCCACTGGCGGCGAACTCCTCGGTGAGTCACAAAGTCTGGCACCTTCCTTGATTTGTCTTCAGAAATGACGCTGATTTCTGGGGGAGCATGATCGTTGGAATCTGTTTCCCAGGCAGAATTGTCGTAGGAGAATTCCTCAATTGTATTTTGCATAGCATTGGTGCTCTCAGCTGTATCTCCCCATCCAGTTGGCTGGATATCTTCGAGCCTGATACGAGAGCTTTCGGGAGCAGTGTACTTGACCATAAAATCGTATTTTCCACTTGGTTGTCCCAGGGTGTCCCAAACCTCTTTGGAACTGGAGGAGTCATTTCTCTCGATGACGTTGACCTCGGGAAAAGCATAATTGATGAATTCAAGTCCTGCAAATGTTGCAAATTCATCTTCATGTTGAGTAGCTTCTGAATGACCTGAGTGTTGATCCCATGACATGGTGGGGACACAGGTATTCTGTTCAATGACGGTCAGCTGATTTTCATTGTTCGGCTGACTTTCTGGCCCCAAGTTTCCTGGGTAAGGTTGCCACATTGGCAGACCATCCATTGGGCCATAGTAGTTGTAGTCAAAATTGTCTTTCATCAGAGTGTCTTCCTCTAATGAATTTGGCGGAGCACGGCATCCTTCCGGATCACAATCCCCGTATATCATCTCGACGTGTGACCTTGGTATAAATCTCGGGCTCTGTGCGGGATAGCAAAATGGTATAGGCACCTCTTCCTGAGACACATAACCGTCCTTGTTAAGATAGGACTTCCATTCTTCATCCGTGTCAGAGGGATCTTCCTCATCGATAGCATGAACTGTCTGAGACACTGGGTGAAGGAAACCTCCACTGTGGAAGAAGTTTTGAAGGGGATGAAGACTTTCATCGTTGGCAGCTGTCTGGGTACAGGTTGCAGAATAACCAAGACCCTTCTTTGTTTTATTATCAATAGGAATGACAAGCTGTCCCCATCCGGTTGTATTGGTACCCTCGACCGCTTTGACAACATCGTTGTATGAGGAAATCGAGGTTCCTCCTTTGAAATGATTGTCCTTGCTCACCGATAGTGATTGGAACTGCGTTCCAATAACCTCCTCGGGTTCTATACCAGTAGATGATGATAAGTTGTTTAGGAGCAAGGCCTGTTCTCCACAGATTGTGACAAGTTGATCGTTCTTGACGAACTTTAGCTTTTGGTGGAGGGTCGAGGTGACCGCTCCAGCCTGATGTATCCAAGGTCTTCCTAATAAACAACTGTATATTGCCCGGATATCCATGACCTGGAAAGTGACTTGGAAAGTGTGAGGACCAATAGTTATGGGAAGATCAACTTCGCCGATAACTGTTTTTCTGGATCCGTCGAATGCTTTGACGACGACCTCGCTGATTCTCATCGGAGAGCCTTTGAATGATAACTGCATCAAAGTGGACTTTGGCATAACATTCAGGGCTGACCCTGTGTCTACCAGTACGCTGGCTAAAGCATCGTCCTGGCAGTTAACTGTGATATTGAGCGCCATGTTATGACGGCGACCTTCTTCAGGTAATTCTTCATCACTAAATCCCATATTATTGCAGGAAGTGATGTTAGAGACAATACTATCGAACTGTCTGATTGTTACATCCTGTTCCACAAAGGCATGCTCTAAGACTTTCTGTAGAGCCTCCCTGTGGGCTTCTGAACTGAGTAGCAGTGATAATACCGAGATCTTTGAAGGAGTTTGTAACAGTTGATCAACAATGTTGTACTCACTCCTTTGGATGAGCTTCAGCATCTCATCATTGTTTTTCGAAAGGTCGGGATTACTGGATTGACCGACTGGTGGATCGGGAGCTTTTGTCTGAAGTTCCTTTTCTTTGTTAAGTTCCCCAACCCCTTGGTTGAAGATTCTACCACTCCGTGTTACTCGACTGATGTCTGCAATGTTCACAACGGAGGGTAATGGAATTTCCTTTCCATTCTCAATGGTCGTTGCACCGTATTTGTAAGGGATAGCCTTAGTTGATTCATACGGTAATGGTCCCGGCAGATAGATGACTATGGGAACTTTCTGATTTCTCTGACCATCGTAAGTAATCTCGATCTGTTCCTGGTTGGGAACTTGAGATTCGTCAAGTAGAGGAATGATGGCAAAAACATCCCTGGTCCTATAATGACCAAAAATTGTGACAACATCCTCAACTTGATCAGCAAGGTAGTTCAGCGTCCAGTTGATGGGTCCAGAACCCGGATATGGACGAATTTCTCCACGATCCACCTGACCCTGAAGAGCCGCTTGCACAAGGTAGCACCCTTGGTTACTTTCCGAACAGATGCTACAACGGTCGTAATTGTGTAGTGGCACCTGGCCACGCCCACTTTGAATACAATGTAACCTCACTAGGTTACCTTCCACTGATTGGACATCCTGACTCTGACGTCGAGTAGGATTCCCATTATGGATACTAATTTGCTGAGTATCTTCATCCATGTAGATTGGCATTAACAAGTGCTGGAGTGCCTCCTGGACAAGGGTACAACCTCGATCGTTTTCGCAACCCGCTTTACAGCTTTGATAGTCATGTGATATTAAGAATCCGAGTCGGACCTGTTCAGCATGTAACTCTACCAAGTTGGTATTCAACATGCGAATGTCAAAGATCTGAACCATATTGATCTGATAGGAATTCCTATCATGGTAGTCTTGGATCCATCCAAGATCCATCTGACGCTGGAGGGCCTCTTGTATGAAAGAGCATCCCTGTTTGTTTACCGAGCAAATCAGACAGGAACTGTAATCGTGCCGTGGCAGATTATGATACTGGCTTTGCCTTGAGTGCATTGCCACCAAGTTGGCATTCATCGCACGGATGTCGTGGTTTTGAATGACGTTAGAATTCGTATAGACCATCTTAACTCCATGAACTCGGTGCTCTTGGATCCATCCGAGATCCATCTGTTCCTGTAGAGCTGCTTGCACCACAGAACATCCTTGGTTGTCTTTAGAGCAGATATCACACTGGTGATAGTTATGAGGTGGCACATGGCCATATCCACTCTGTCTATAATGCATCTTGACCAGATTGGTCTTTAACAAGAGTACATTGTGAATTTGATAGGCATTGTTAGTCTCTTTCTCAATCAGATTGACTGCAGCCTTCTCATGTTGAGGCAGCGGGTTTGTAAGGAGATTAGGATTCGTATCTTTGAAAGATAAGAGCCCGCTCCTAACAAGCTTTTGCACGTCGGATTTGAAATTGAGACAATTATCTATGTTATGCCCTGAACCTCCTTGATGATAAGGGCAAGTCTGATCCATCTTAAACTAAAAAGGCGGATTTTCCGGAACTGTAAGAGGGGACTTAGTCTGAATGTGCCCCTTGGCTAGCAGTAACGAAAACAACTATGCGTACGTTACGGGTATAGGATCAAATTCTGGTGGTCGTGTTGTACGGTTATTATTATATTGGGGACGAGCCTGCTGAAGAGGCTGTTGTGTCCTTTGCTGATCAGGTTGGCTTTGTGCAACCTGAGGTTGATACGTAGGAATAGGCACAGAATTGATAGCAGGAGTCACAGCTGCTACCGGTTGATAACGACGCCTTTGCTTTCCGAGAGAGATATTCCCAATATCTTGCTCTTTTTTCTTAGGGAGAGCACTACCGTATTTTTTAGTACCGCTCGTCGATCCAGTGTCTTTTACCAAACGTCCTTCTCGGACGGCTTCCTCAAGACGTACACCCATGCCGACCACTTCGGTGAAATCACTGGGCGCACTGGCAACCATTCGGTCATAGTAGAATGAGCTTAAGGTCTTTAAGAAGATCTTTGTCATCTCTTTTTCCTCAAGAGGCGGACAAATTTGAGCGGCAATTTCACGCCACCTTTAAGCATACTCCTTAAAGGTTTCCTTGTCCTTTTGTGACATCGATCTGAGTTGATCTTTGTCGGGTGCCATGTCCAAATTGTATTTGTATTGTTGGATGAAGGCAGTACCAAGATCTCTGAATGTGCTGATCGTAGTACGGTTTAAACCCATGTTCCATTTTAATGCGGCACCGGTTAAACTATCCTGAAAGTAGTGAATCAGTAGGTCCTGATTCTCCGTCTGAGCTGACATCCGCCGAGCGTACATCACCAGATGGCTTTGAGGGCAAGAGTTACCCTTGTACTTTTCAAAGTCGGGCACTTGAAACTTGTGCGAGACTTTCACATTCGGGACTAAGCAAAGGTCTGCGGCGTCCTTTCCAAATAAATCCTGACCGCGAATGGCTTGCAGTTCTTTTTGCATTTCCAAGAACTGCTCCTGGAATTCATCCATTCTATCGAACATAGTTTCCTTCTTACCAGAAGGTGTTGGTGAAACCTGTCCTTCCGGGACAGTGTGCACCACAGGGGATGGTACCGTGACTACGGCAGTAAATCTTGGCGTTTCCTGAAGTTTGTAACCTTCAGGAGTCTTCAGTATGCCCCTGGCATCTTCGCTTTCCCGAAGTTTGTAACCTTCAGGCCCAGCGGCTTCTATTGTGATTCCCTGATCTTCAGTGATCGGCGGAACATATCCTTCCGGGATATAGTTAACAGGCATACCCCAAGGACGATCTTTCGGCATTTGATACCTAGGATCATACTTCTCCATGATGGGCGTTGAGGTGATCTCCAAGATCACAGTTCTTTGTAGCTGAGCTTCTGCCATGGCTTGCATGTCGTTACGAAGCTTTCTCATATATTCTCTCAGAGTGTCGATCTCTTCTTTCAACTCTCTGTTCTCTTCCTCAAGATCATCCATCTTTTTCTGACGATTGGCCTGAGTATTGTACGAATAAGACAGTTTGACTCTAGAACCGAGACACAAACGTGAGATTCGTAGGTAAGAAGAATGCGTTACGTGAGAATGATGAATGCAATGATTATATTAATTGTTCTTTTGGTTTAATCAAAATAAACTTCGACAATTAGATTGCAAATATCAAACAGTGGGGAAACCCCTTTTTATTGAAATTCAAAGGATTACAGAAATGAAAATACAGTAGATTACAAGGTGCAGAAACAGAAACCTAAGCTAATGGGTCCCGAGTCCTCTCTGAAGAGAAATCGGGTGCTGATTCTGATATCTTCCTTTTCTTTGACCGGGGCTCTTGGGCCGTTGTCGGGTTGTCATTCCTTTGCCAGGTGAAAGGAGTGAGCAAATTCTTTTGGTCATCTTGATTCTCTACAGCATGTTGCTCCAAAATTTCAATCAGAGCATCTTTCTCTTTCAGTAATTGTTGTATTTTGATGCACTCTACGTCGAGGGTGCGGTACTTGTTCTTCCAAGACCTCCTCTCCTTTTGAACTTTGTTGAGAGTAACCTGAAGCTTTTCAGTTTCCGTCATGAAGTACATGACAGATTCCCTCGGCAGAAGAATTCCGTAATGAGGATAAGGCATCTTTAGCTTGAGAGCTCTGGTTTGTACCCAATGGAGATAAGGCTCCACCAAGACACAGTTTGGTTTTCCCAGAGACTCTCGTCCTTTCTTATGAACATGCTTCCAGGCCTGCACTATTTCCATCTTTAGTGCTCTGTCGTTTTCTCCTTCTTTGAAGAAAAGACCTTCCAAATGAACACCCCGGGGGATGTGTCTCATCGGGTATCCAAATTGACGGCGAACCAATACCGGATGGTAGTTGATTCCTCCTTTAGTTCCTATGAAGGGTACGTTGGGGAAGTTTCCACAACGATCAATGATCCTAATTCCCTCATAAATCCTATTACACCAATCTATATCAGAGTTGGTAAGAGACATGATCTTCTGCGACCAACGTAAGGCACTCTTACAATCCCAAAAAGCAGCAGACTTAGGCAAGTGAGAGATGAACCATTTATAAAGCAGAGGTACACAGCATGTGATCTCCCTTCCACTGTACAAATTTCCCAAGTGTACAGAATGATACGCATCTGCGAGCAAAGTCGGCACAGGGTTTCCAATGAGAAAAACCTTAATGGAGTTAATGTCGACGAAGTTATTGATGTTGGGGAACAAAAATAACCCGTAGGTGAGCAAGACAAAGATGCTTTCAAAAGCAATTATGTTTCTTATTCTGGAAAAATATAGGGCCTTCTTTGTCAAAAACTGGGCTGGCAAACCTTGGATGCCACCCTTAGCGGTCATGTGAGTCCTGACCTCAGACTCGTCCAAATGAATTGCTCTTGCAATGGTCTGATTCTTTGGAATTTCTTCCAGTCCAGAAAATGGAGCTCGATCCGTAATGTGTAAATCAGCCAGATGAGAATACTCCTCTAGCGTTGGTGCTAGCTGGTAATCCGGGAATGTGAAACAGTGATAAGCCAGATCGTAGAACTGAATGAGCGCATCCATGATTCCCTTAATCACATGGACTCTTAACAGAGGCAGCAGACCTCCGTGCTTGGCTCTGAAAGCCTCAGGGTTAGTGATCATCCTTGCTAACCTTCTCAAATCCTCTAGCTTTGGAACCTTGAAGGTGTACGTATGAGTTCTCCTTTTACCGAAATCCATTAGCGTAATCTTCTTCTCTGATATTTGCAATCACAGTCTTAGTTTAATTTGAAAAACAGAGAGACTAGAAGAGAAGTTTTTTGAATGTTTTAATGTTTTTTAGATGAATGCATGAATGCAGCACACAAAAACATAGAAAAAACATGGGGTCAAAGGGTCGTTGTCATGAAGTCAAGGCTCTACCCATCCCCAAAGGTTTATACTAGGGTGATTTTTGTACCTGTACTCATTATCATCAGCTCCTCCCAAGAAAGCAAAACAACAAGCGGATCGCCAGCGAGTTGTAGTGCAATCTTAGAGTAAGTGCCATTCACTGAGAATAGATCACCAGCCTCAAATGAGGGTAGTATCGCGTAACAACTATTTCCGATAGTTTCCGCACTACGAAAGAGTTTGGCTCCTCAGCTTCTCAGACTTAACAACCGGCCCATTGGCTAAGAGAGTGAATGGGTTGCGTTGGTCAGCCTCCACTGAGGTTGATGGTCGACCCCGTCGCCATCACTTATCTTAAGTGTATACTCAATCTTTCCGCATACGGCATCACCCGCATTCCCATTAGCAGAAAAATAAACACGTATAGAAATTAGGAAAAGCAGTATATATATTTGTCCTAAACATCCTAGACCTTTAAAGCTATGAATCCTAAGTTCCTGACAGAAAATGGGTTCCCCGGCGGAAGCCCCAATATGTGGTGTTCACATAAGTGAAGAGAAAAAAAAGGAAGAAAAACAAAGACCGGCCCCACGGTGGGCGCCATTTTTTCTGTAGCGAGCGATTTTGGACGCGGTTCTTAAGCGCTGGTCGCTCTCTGCGGTTGAGCTTTAAACTACAGGTCGATTCATTTTTTATCCTATTGTGAGCTGAATAAGGAAGGGAAATAGATGTCTCCAATTAACCTGCTTGCATACTGAGTTTAAACAGCGGTCTGTTAGGTTACGGATGCTATCAATGTGGGGGGCCTTTGTACTGGTTATTTGTATTTTCGCCAATACGGTTTTCTTTCTTTTTATCTGGGCAGAAGGTTTCTGGCGGGGAACAAGGATTAGGATGTTAGGACTGATGTTTTTGAATCACTGCTTTTGATTGATGGAGGTATGGGATTTGGGTTTTTGTTTAGTGTGCTCGCTAAGATTTTTCTTTCAATCTTATGCCTACGTATTCCCATTTACCGAAACAGGGAAATCAGAGCGTTCGTAGTTCCTCCTATTCTATGGGAGGAAATGGGTGTTTTTGGTGTCTTGTTCAAAGCCCAAGACGTGAAGCGAAAAGGTGATTTGTATCTTGTTCAAAGCCCAAGATATGAAGCTGAAGAATCTATTTGTGTCTTGTTCAAAGCCCAAGACGTGAAGCTGAAGGTCCTCGACTTTAGAGAGAATTTGTCATCTCTAAAGAAGGGTTTGTTTGTCACAACTGTTGGGTGACTGGTTATAAAGGAGAATTACTTTAACCGGGATACGCGGATCCTAGCAATGCCATAATTTCCTTAAAAGGGGATTTTAACCTGAAGGAGAAGACTTTAACTCAGTGTAGAGTAATGCCATATTTCCTTAGGAATTTCTCATGCTAAAAGAGGGACAGTGGCATGGATGTGGATGATCCAGAGGCTTGCCGCTTACAGCGATTAGATGAAGGGGAAGGAGTTGTTGATGTTTGTGTACTGTGAACGAGGCACAATTTTGATGCTAAAAGGTTGATTGGATCAACCAGTGGTTTTCTTATACAAAGCCTAAGAGGAGGCTATTGGCCCAACAAGAGGGAGTTTTTATGTGTCTCGTACAAAGCCCGAGAGAGAGGCTAAATGTTTTTTGACTCCGCTAGGGAGGATCATTGTACAAAGCCCAAGAGGAGGCTATGGTGGCTGTTTCAGTGACAGGTCCAGTATGCCGATTTTGAAAGAGAAAATCAGTTCTTATATGAGCAACACTGTACTCATGGGTTTGATTTGAGGATCCGGGTTATTCCTGTTCTTTAAGGAAGCGGGAAATCCGAAGGGTATTGAGATTGTCCGAGTCTACGGGTTTCCTTCCTATTTAACGAAAGGGGTGCTTGAGAATGTTTTTGAGACTCAAGGAGATTAGACTGTCCAAGTCTAGAGTTTCGTCTTTTGTACTATGCTTTGAGAAATAGTAGTAGACTCTATGAAAGGACTGCTCTATGAAGATGATTAAGTTCTGTTCCTATACCTCTAGGAGGTCGTCGGGACAATTTGTACGAAGCCCAAGAGGAGGCTGGAAGCTTTTAAGAAGCCGACGGGTCCTTGTACGAAGCCCAAGAGGAGGCTATCATTCCCGAAGGAAGAGATCATTATACGAAGCCTAAGAGGAGGTTGTGAATACTTTTAAGAAGCCGTAGGGTCCTTGTACTAAGCCCAAGAGGAGGCGGGGTTGCTTTTAGGAAGCCTGTGGGTCCTTGTACGATGCCCAAGAGGAGGCCGATGCTTTTAAGAAGCCCGTGGGTCCCCAAACCCCGAGAAATTCAAGGGAAGCTATTCACAAGGAATAGATCAAGTCAGGAAAGTCCGAGAATTTGGAAGAAACTCAAAGATGCCATTCACGGAGAAGACATTCATCTTTGGGAGTAGAGTTCCTTGACAATTCCTAATGAGGACAACCGAAGAGAAGACTGTATCTGGTGATCCTATTGGGGATCTAGCTGTCTATTTCTATGAACAAACGAAACGGTGTCACCTAGTCCTAGACGTAGTTGCCGGGGAAACTCGAAATATCTATACTATTATTACACAGTTGATATGAGTTTATGAAAGAAGACTTACAGTGAAACAGCCCCACAATACAGTTATATGTATATGAAAGTGGTAAATGAAAGCGATAACCACTTACTCGGTTGTAGAGCTTCCATGCTGTTTGGTTAGTTGTTCAATAAAGAAAGATTGAAAACAACAGTATATTCAAAATCAAAGGAGAAAGTGCTTTGAAAAAGAAAGGTTTGGGGCTTACAGCTCAAGGAGAGGCCCAGGGTTTTATCAGTGAGCGCACTGTTTGAATTTGTACAGAGGGACTTATACAAGTGACTGAGGCCCAAAATGTTTTCTGTACAAAGGGATGGGTCTTACACTCTCTCAAGAGGCCCAAGAAGTTTTAAAGAAAAAGATTGGGGCTTATAACACGAGGGTAGGCCCAGTTGACTTTTCGTTTGAAAATGGCGATCACGCCGAGATTTTCTTTTAAGCAGAGGGACTTATACAATAAGTGAGGCCCAAAATGTTTTGGTTAAAAGGGGGTTTGGGTCTTACACTCTATTAGAGGCCCAAGAGTTTTGAATGGGTCTTATAGCTCGAGGAGAGGCCCAAGGTTATTTTGAAAAGGCGACGATCGCGCCGTTTATTTTTGACGGTATCGGGACTTATACAATACACTGAGGCCCAAAAATGATTTGGTCAAAAAAGGATTGGGTCTTACACTCTATTAGAGGCCCAAAGTGTTTTGAAAATAATTTATGAGGGTTGAATTAATCCAAAACCCTAATTTGTTTTCAAAAATGTATTTAATTGAATAAAATTCAATTAAAATGATCAAAATTGTTTAACATATGAAAAACAAATTGTGATCTTGGATTAATGCTTCAAAAATTAAGTATTGACCTACAAAATAATTAGAAAGCATTAAAAGTTGCAAAATCAATGTAGAAAAAATATTTAAAATGTCAAAAACAATTAAAATATTAATTCTTTGCAAAAATATCAATTATATGAAATAAATAATATTTTTGGGATTTTTTGGGAAAATAAAATATTTTAACATTTTTGTGAATTATTAAAAAAAGAATCAACTCAAAATCATTAAAACTCAGAGAGAAAATAATTTTTGAATCAATTAAACAAAATCACAAAATTCAAATATTCAAATTTCTAAAAATGGCGCCAAGAACAAGCTGAAGAACACGCGCGTGTTCTTGGATTCTAATATTTGCATTTTCTCTCCAATCTCACTGAATACTTAACCATATCATGCAATCCATATATCATTATGCTCGTCTCAACCTCACGATCATGTCTATGTCCATTAATTTCATTTAAATTAAACATACTACAAAAAATCACAAAGAGACCTCAAGAACCCTAATTTCTGCATGAAGGCTAGGATTTTTGATACACGATTCAAACAATGCAATTAATTGAGGGAAAACATTCCATGCATGATTATGAACATATGGCCAAATTATTGTGCGAGGAAATATGCATAGATTGAGAGCTGACCAAGCATGTGCTTACCTCTAGGCCGTGACAGCAAGTGCAATGTGATTTTTGATTTGGAGGTGTTACAGATGAGTGGTGATGATCTGAACAGCTTCCCTACACCCTATGGATTGTGTTTGAATGCTTGGACTTGATTGAAATTAGCTGGAACAGTTTGTGGTACCTCAGCTGCAACTTATTTGAAAATTCGAGCAACCAGTTGGTGATTTTGTGAAATTGGTGTTTCAGAAGTGATCTAAGTGTTTGAATCACTTCTATATGATGTATGTGAGGTGTGTGAGTGATTGGTTTGATTGGAAAAGCTCTCAAACTCAAAACCCGATAGTGACTTGCCTTAGAAGGCAAAATTGGAGTGAAAGAAGAGATTTTGAGGAAAGCATCTATTTGATGGCTTTGGTGTACTCAAACTGATCACAATTGAGCTCTATTTATAGTAGAGCAAGTTTGTTTTGGGATCAATAGTGAATGGCAGCTGGTAAGTAGGTTTGGCCAATGTTGTCCAATGGAATTTCAAGTCTCCTCTAGCCATTGACTAGAGGTTAGGGTACAAAGCTTTGGTTCCCTTGGTCTTGGATAAGTATTGACTGATTTCAGATGAGAATGGCTCAGTCCATGCCACCTTGATGCTTCCATTGAATGCTCCAATCCAAATTTGAAGTCTTGTCCCTATTTTGGCCATTCTAGGTTCAACATGCTATTTCTTGTTCCATGGACTTTGGAGACTTGGCTCAGTGATTGTACCCTTTAGATTCAATCCTCTGAGGTGTCCAAGTGGATAGGAGCAATTGAATTTGGATGATTTAGGAAAATCGACCAAAAATGCAAATTCTGCCTTGCCTTTGACAGATTTCAGCAAGGCAATTTGGCAATGTCATATCTCATGGTGTAAGTTGAATTTGGCAATGTTCTTGGCCATTTTGGAAAGCTCTTACATGATACAACAACTGTTTGAACAAGTTTGGTTTTGATCTCTTTTGAATCCAAGTGAAAAATCCCTCTACATTTGGCAAAAAGTGAAGCAAAATCTGACTTAGTGAAATTTTCACTAAGTGTTGGAACAAAGTGTGATTTCTTGATTTTGATCACTCCATAACTCAAAATCCTTAATGAATTGGCCTTAGGTCTAGTTGAAGTTTTTGTAGAGGGTAATGAGAGCTACAAATCCATCTTTGGATGATAAAAAATGGCCTTGTGGTTTAGGAGTTATGACCCTCTAAAGTTGGTACCTTTGTCACTTTATTTTTAACTTAGAAAATTTTCTAAGTTTTGTATGGTTACCCCTTTTACAAGTTATCCAACTTTTCTTGATTTTTCTTGATGAATGATGATTCAAATCATACATTAACATCATTTTAGGGTTAAAAATCCATTTTGGTGAAAAATCTCAAAAAGTCAAAGTTGACTTTTGTGCACAGTTGACTTTTTATCAGATGGATTCCAAATTGTGCAATTCTTCAGGAAATCATGTCCTTGACCTAAATCAAACTTGATGGACATGTTCCATGGGTGTCATAGGGTATATTGAATCATGTCTTAGGGCTTAGGAGCATGTCTTGGTCAAAAGTCAAAGTTACAGTTGACTTTTTCCTCAAAACCCTAATTGTGGTGCAGATGAAATTGAGACTTGTTGCTCAAGCTTCTTGGATTAATCCATTGTTCCAAATGGATCAATATAGTTCAATAGAGACCTTCAAACCCTCTCTTGAGGTCTTGGTTCATGATTTGCACCAAAAGTCAACCTAGGGGTGAATTAGGTCAAGAAACCCTAATTCCTGATTTTTGATGTATGTATCCCCTGAGGCAAAATTGACTTGATGATGGGGTTTATGATGTTCCATGGAGTATATTAGGTTATGTTTTGGATCATTGGGTCATGCCCAGATGAAAATTTCCATCTGGAGGCCCTGGTCGACCAAAACCCTAATTTGGTGACACTGTCGATCTTGAGACTTAATCCACCTGGAAGGGAGCATCCTTGTGCTTAATCCTTGGTGTGGGAGTCCTCTTGATCCATTGTGGATGTTTGAGAGGTTAAACAAGTTGAAGATCATGTCATTCCTTGATTGATCCTTTGTCTAAGCACTCAGAGAGGGCTTGAAACCCTAATTTTGACTGTAGTGGATGCTCACCCATCTTTGGGAAGACTGTTGAGGTAGGATGGTTTCCCCATATTGTGATGATGATTTGCACAATGATGGGAAATCTTAGTGGTCAAAATTTTGGGTATGACAGTCTCTAGACTTCAATAATCCTCAGCAGAATCTAGCCTTTTCTTAGGCTTCATATAAGAATCCCCCCCAGCCAGTCTCCTCTTAGGCTTTTATATAATGATTTTCCTCAGTGGAGTCAATCTCTTTTCAGCCTCAATCTTGGGCTTTGTACAAGATAGATATAAAACCTCCCCAGTGGAGTCAATCTCTTTTCAGCCTCGATCTTGGACTTTGTACAAGACATATATAAAACTCCCCTTGTAGAGTCAACCTTTTAGCTTCAACCTTGGGCTTTGATCAAGGCACACAAAAATCAACATCCCCTCAGATGAGACCCTGAGTCCACTCTGCAGGAGGATATTTTCTCTATACATCACACATCAAAACAGACAACCAAAATATTTTTCCCAGATAATTGCTGTAAGTGGCACTCTTGTTGATTCAAAATCCAAGTTGGAGTCCTTCCTTTATCCTGGCTAAAATTATCTTTCATCTAACAGTTGTAAGTGGCAAGCCTCTGGATCCCTAACATCCAAGCCAATGTCCCTCTCTTAGCATGAAAAATTCATAAGGAAAAATGGCATTGCTCAATACTGAGTTAAAGTTTCTTCCTTCATGACATCACCCTTATAAAGGAAATTATTTCATTACTGGATTCACATATCCCAGTTAACGTAATTCTCCCTTATAACCAATTATTCAACATCTTGTGATGAATAAGTGAGATATCTCCCTTTAGAGATGACAAATTCTCTCTTAGTCACCCTTTTAGCTTTAATCTTGGGCTTTGAACAAGACACAAATACTCAAGCAGCTTCAATCTTGGGCTTTGAATAAGACACCAAACATCTTTCCAACCATATAATAGGAGGAACTACGATTGCTCTGATTTCCCAGTTTTCTTTTACAGGAATACGTAGGCATAAGATTGCAAAATCTTAGCGAGCATACAAATCAAAAACTTTAGGTCCAGTACCTTTCCAAAAACAACGAAAAACCCGAAAACAACAAAAACACTATCTCAACACTCCCGAAGGAGAAACTTTCTCAACCCATGATAGACAAACACCAGAAAGTATTTAAATTAACAGAGAAACATGCAATAAAAAGTCTATGGATAACCATATATACACTGAGTGTTGACAACTTTCCTTTGTATAACCTGACCCCGAATCCCCAATCTCTTAGCATTTGTTAAAAAAAACATTTGCGTGCAAGGTTAGTTTTAGATATCTTCCCTTTCCTTTCCAGCTTCATAGGATAAATAAGAAATCAGAAAGTAACACCCAATTCCAACCATTGCGGTAAGGTGGTCGTGTCACCGACAAAAATCGCACGCTACATGAGTGTGTGTTGGGGTGATTTCGGAGATGCATCTTCGGAAATGGGGACATTTTGGGAAATTTACATGGTGCGGTAGAAACACTTAGGGTGACATAAGAAATTCTCTATTTTTTAGGGTTTTTTTAGTCCAGTACTAAAAAGTTTGCTACCATTAGGGCTAGCCCGTATGGGCCGTGGGTAGCCCATTAGACCCGCATAGCTATAAAATTTTAAAAACATTATATTAATATTTATACTGTCTTACTACCAAATAACACATTGATTTTTCTCACTTCACTAAATTTTATTTGTATTCTATTCAATTTTTCTCTTTTAAATCTTATGCATTAATATAATCAACACTCTTTACTCGTTTTCTATTAGTTTATCTTACGCTAAATATTTGAGTATTATTTTATACAATTTAGACATGTGTTGTATTTAAATACACATTATAATACTTATAAAAGATAATATAGTACTTCAAAATGTATTATGTTTAAAATAATATAACTTTTAATTTTATTTATAATAAATATTATGAGGTTTTTATTTTAATATTTTTGGCAAAATACTCTTTTTGGTCCTTTAACTTTATCTTGGGGTCCATTTTGGTCCCTCAATTTTAAAAAGTTCCAAGTTGATCCTTTAATTTTCAAACATCGTCATAACAACCCTTTCCATCAATTCTGCTCAAACGGTGTTTGTTTATGCACGCGTGGCAGTTGAGATGACAATGAACAATCATCTTCATCACCAAGGTCACCAAAATTCCAAAATAAAACACCAAAATTTTCCCTTCAACAAGAATCGAACCTTGGTCACCACAGTTATTTGGAAAGATAGTGTACCACTGGGTTATATCATGTTTGTTTATTTATTTAATGAATAAAATATATATTAACAGTTTAACATGTGGATATTACATCTATCATTTCTTGTAGCAGCCTATTTAACATGTGGATCTGTGACTTTTGGATTTTCAAAGGAAAATACTCAGATTACTCTTTTCTTAGAAATCCTTGTTTATGGAATCCTTATTTTCAATACATTCTTTTCTTCAAATCCAAGGATACATGATTCATATTCTGCCATATTATTTGTAAAATAAAAACATATCCTTGTAGTAAAAGGAATATGCAAACCTCAAAAAGTGTTTATAATTGCTCCAATTCCATGACCGTATGCATTAAAGGCTTCATCAAACATCAAACGCCATCGAGATCCAGGCTCTGGTCCTTCCTCCAGACCTGGTTCATCACAATTTTTTGCTTTAATAGCCATAACATCTTCATCAGGAAAGTCAAATTGGATTGGATGATAATCTTCAACCGGCTGATGAGCCAAATGATATGCCAACACACTTCCTTTGATGGCTTTCTAAGTACGATATTCAATGTCATATTCTGATAACAACATCTGCCAACAGGTAATTCTTCCTGTCAGTGCCGAATTTTCAAAAATATACTTGATAGGATCCATTTTGGATATCAACCAAGTAGTATGGTTTAATATATACTGCCAGAGATGCCGAGTAGCACGTGCCAAAGCACAATAATTTTTCTCAAGCAACGAATATCAGGATTCGCAATCTGTTTATTTCTTACTTATGAGTAAATATCATGTTCTTTTCTACCGGTGTAAAAATATGGTATATTACACCCTATTTTAATTATCACTAGTTAGTTTTGTTATATATCTTCTATCTTTTATTATTCTTCTATCCATGAGATAGGTGAGTCCAAATCCTAGTATACATAACAAAATCCAGATACAATTCAAATTTTGATAAGTAATCCTTGTTGAGAAGCATGAAAAATGGTGGTATATTACGTATGTTTTTAAAGGTAGTGTGTTATGTAGGCTCCCATATAAGAAATTCTCTATTTAATAACATGGATTGACATTTTCTAGCTGCAGAGTGCAGAACGTACAATTGAGTGCTTAAATTTTGTTTGCTTTAATACTTTAGTGAATTTTTTAAGGGGAAATAGTCTTTTGCCAAGGTGGATTTACAAAATCTGCATCGTCTCTTTTCTCTCAATTTTATTCTTGCTCGATATATTGGGAGAAACTGAGGCACTTTTGTTGATGGCGGAGGATATGCTCTCCTCTCCAAATTTTTGACAGTGTGAGTTTGTCAATATTGGCCAAAAGTTTCCTAGTTGATATTTACCATGCCCCATGATGAAAAGAATATTCCGCAGGCAAGTTACTTAATTACCTTTGGTGTTTATCCCCTATGGGCACATTTACCATGACTCGTACAGATCTATGATTTTTAAAGCACATCAAATTGTTCAACAATCTATCTAGACAAGGATTTCTTAGGACTAGTAGACTTTTCAATTTTCTCCTCAGTTACATCACACCTATAATTTAATAAAACAAGGATTTCTTAGAACTGGTACTTTTCACAGATCACTCTTTTCTCAGTAAACACTTGAATACTTTGAGTTTATGGAATTTGTGTAAAATTGTGAAACCCTAAAACTATAAGTGAGCACTACTTATATATAGTATTAACATAATCGTCTACAATGGTCGACTCAACAAATTATGGCACGTCTTCGTCTCTGTAAGTTATGTGATTTTGTGATTGGCATCAATTTTTTTAAAACAAGTATCACAACAAGATGTTGAGCAAGATGTCTTAACATTTTGATCAGACATAACTGATGGTCAGCACGATGTCGTGACATGATGTCATGACATGTTATACCAGAATATTAGGGTTTTTGTATTTGGGAGATTTGTTATTTAAAGTTTGAGATCCTATATGATTTTAGTTCACACTCTGTTGCAATCCAATGAGGGTTATTTTAGGAACATCTGTCTAAGCCAGAAGTGCATTTGTTTCATAAAAAAGATCTTGGAGACTTTTTAGGAAACTTTCTATTTAGTTCCTATTTTTTTCCAGAAGATCTTGCAGAAGATTTGAAGCTTCTGTTTTGGGGTTTGCGAGTTATTTAGCTGAAGAGCCCAAGCCCATGTTGATCAAAAAGCTATAAAAGGAGTAGTTCTAAACCTAATGCATTAGAGAAGTTGTGTATTGAAAGAAAGAGTATTAAGGTTTAATGTGTCTTTGCTATTTGTGATCCACTCTTAGATCACTTTGATATCTGAGTTGAATTGTGTTGTTTGTGCATTTGTGAGTTATTCATGTACCTCTTAGGTGCTTGAAGGACTGAGTTTTGAGTTGTAATCATTCATAAGCTTTTAAGAAAATAGTGGATTTTATGTCATTGAAAGTGTGTCTTCTATTGTTCATTATTATTTAGTTTATCATTATTGTGTGGTTGAGGGAAGTGGGGGGGGGGGGGGTCTCATATATAGGAGTTCTTAGGTAGAAATAGCACAGTTAGTGATTAGGTGAGAAGTTGTAAACCAGAGGTTGTTTGTTGAGGCTTCAAACTAATACTATTATAGTGGATTTCCTTCCTGGCTTAGAGTCCCCCAGATGTAGGTAATGTTGCACCGAACTGGGTTAACAATTGATTGTGTTATTTACATTCAAGCATTTAATTTAACTGTATAATAGTTGGTGTTGTCATACTGTCCTTATCCCAGTGTCGTGACATCTTACTCGACATCTGGTGTCTATTACTAGAATTTCAATTGGCATCAGAGCAGACATCCTATTCTGTTTAGGGTGAGCTCCATGGAAGTTTTGTTCTGGTACTATGGAAAAGGAAGGAGGAGGAAATGTTAACAGACCCTCAGTCTTAGATGGCATCAACTATGACTATTGGAAGGCACGTATGGTGGCTTTCCTAAAATCTATGGATAACAAATCCTGGAAAGCTATCATCAAGAGTTGAGAACATCTTGTGATTAAAGACAAAGATGAGAAGGAGTCCTTGAAGCAAGAAGAGGATTAGACTAAGAAAGAAGATGAAACTGCTCTTGGAAACTCCAAAGCTCTGAATGCCATATTCAATGGTGTTGACCAAAACATGTCCAAGTTAATAAACACTTGTACTATGGCCAAAGATGCTTGGGAAATTCTCAAGACTACTCATGAAGGCACATATAAGGTGAATATGTCTAGACTTCAGCTGCTTACTACCAGATTTGAAAATCTAAAGATGAAGGATGGTGAAAGTATTCACGACTTTCACATGAATGTTCTTGATATAGCTAATGCCTTTAGTGCTTTGGGAGAAAAGGTATCAGAAGAAAAGCTGGTTAGGAAGATTCTCATATCTCTTCCTAAGAGATTTGACATGAAGGTAACAACCATTAAAGAAGCCCAAAACATCAACAACATGAGAGTTGATGAACTTATGGGGTCACTTTAAACTTTTGAATTGACTCTTAATGACAGAACTAAAAAGAAGAACAAAAGCATAACTTTTGTATCCAACACTAAAGATGAAAGGATCAATGTGACCTGGACACTGATGAAGGAATGTCCAATGCCATTATTCTACTTGGAAGGCAATTCAATCAGGTGCTGAAGAGAATTGAGAGAAAGTCAAGGCTTAATGTCAAGAACATTGTATCTGACATCAGCAAGAACTATGATTCTCAAAGAAAAGCAAGAACATAAGAAAGGTCCAATCAAAGTAAAGGGGTTCAGTGTCATGAATGTGAAGGTTTTAGACATATTAGAGCAGAATATCCTACCTATATTAGGAAACAACAAAAGGGGCTGTCAATTTCTTGGTCTGATGATGAAAGTGAAACTGAGGATGAATATGCTAAACTTGTAACTCCTCTAACTGGAAGGTGGGCATATGATGTAGATTCTTGTGATGAAGAAACTTCATATGCTAAACTGGTTGCTTCTTACAAAGATATGTGCATCAGAAGTGACAAGCAGAAGGAAACTATTTCTCAACTTCAGATTGAAAAGGAAGAATATGTATCCACCATATATAGGCTACAGGATAAGGTAACTTTGTTGACTTCCAAACTTGAAAATGTGACCAAGTATGTAAGAATGTTAAACAATGGTTCTAATATGTTAGATTAAATTCTTTAAGTTGGAAAAAGGGATGGTAAGTTAAAAGGTATAGGCTTTGATTATCAACCTCTAAAAGGAGACACTCATGTAACAAAATGTGTTTCTCCTAGAAGGAAGCATGAGAAAATGATGTCAAATCAAATGTCTCGACATCGTGTCAGACATCAGAATACTTAGGCTGGAAGCAAGGCCTTGCATTGGAGATGTCATTAATGTGGTAAATTTGAACATATTAAGGCTTTCTGCTTCAAGCTGTATGGCTATCCAAAAGGTCTAACACAGCCTAGGGTTAATCAAGTTATGGTTAAAACTAGAAAGAAATGGATTCCCAATGAAGTTACTACTTCACTTATTGTTCACACTTCTCTCAGAGCTTCAGCTAAAGAAGACTGGTATTTTGACAATGGATGTTCTAGACATATGACTGGAGTAAAGAAGTTTTTGGTGGACAATAAGTCCCACTCTACCAATTATGTCACTTTTGGTGTTGGTTGCCAAAGGTGAAATTAAGGGAGTTTGAAGAGTAGCCTGTACTAGATTCCCTAATCTTGACAATGTCCTCCTTGTCAAAGGTCTGACTGTTAATCTAATAAGCATAAGTCAGTTATGTGATCAAGGTCTGAAAGTGAATTTCACTGAGTTTGAATGTTTGGTCACTAATGGGAAGAATGGATTCCTAATGAAGGGAGTTAGGTCTAGGGACAACTGTCACCTATGGACACACCCCAGTCATCAAATTGTTCCCCCACATATTTGTTGTCCAAGGAAGATGAAGTTCAGTTGTGACACCAAAAGCTTAGTCATTTGCATCTAAAAGGTATGAAGAAGATTATGTCTACAGAAGCTATCTGAGGCATCCCCAAGCTCATGATATAGGAAGGTAGAATATGTGGTGAGTGTCAGATCGGAAAGCAGACCAAGATGTCACACCCGAAGATCCAACATCTGACTACTTCAAAATTTTTTGAACTTCTTCACATGGATTTAATGGGCCATATGCAAGTTGAAAGCCTTGGTGGAAAGAGGTATGCTTATATTATTGTTGATGATTTTTTAAGATTCACCTGGGTGCATTTCATCTGGAAAAAATTAGATGTTTTTGATGTCTTTGAAGAATTATGTCAAAAGCTTCAAAGAGAAAAAAAGCAAGATTGTCAGGATTAGAAGTGGCCATGGAAAGGAGTTTGAAAATAGCAAGTTTGATGATTTATGCTCTTTTGAAGGTATTAGTCATGAATTCTCCTCTCCCATCACTCCTTAGCAGAATGGAGTTGTTGAACGCAAGAATATAACTCTTCAAGAATCTGCTAGAGTCATGCTTAATGCTAAGCATCTTCCATATCATTTTTGGGCTGAAGCAATGAACAGTGCATGATATATTCATAATATGGTTACTTTGAGAACTAGTACTTCATCTACATTGTATGAATTGTGGAAAGGAAGAAAGCCTACGGTCAAATACTTTCATGTTTTTGGAAGTAAATGCTACATTTTGGCTGATCATGAACAAAGAAGAAAAATGGATCCCAAGAGTGATGAAGGGGTATTTCTGGGCTACTCCACAAACCGTAGAGCCTATAGAGTTTTCAACACTAGAAACAAGGTCATGATGGAATCTATTAATGTTGTGATATATGATTCAACTATGAAGAAAAATACAGATGTCGAAGATGATGTTGAAACATCACCTCAGGTGACTGATACTTCTGAAAATGTGGTTAGTGCTGATAATAACAATGAAGCTGCATCAGTTGACGATGATATTAATCAAGCCAACAAAGGTCCCTCTATCAGAATTCAGAAAGATAATCCCAAGGAACCCATCATAGGAAATCCTAATGAATGGATTATCACTAGATCAAGGGAGGTGGTATCTAATTTTTATTTTGTCTCTAAGATTGAACCCAAAAATGTAAAAGAGGATTATCACTAGATCAATGGCATGCAAGAAGAATTAGAACAATTTAAGAGGAATGAAGTTTGGGATTTAGTTCCTAGGAATGAAGGAAAAAATGTCATTAGTATAAGGTGGGTCTATAAGAATAAATCTGATGAGAATGAAGTTGTCACCCGAAATAAGGCCAGACTTGTGGCTCAAGGGTAAACTCAAATTGAAGGAGTAGACTTTGATGAGACTTTTTCTCTAGTTGCTCGTCTTAAATCCATAAGATTATTGCTAGGAGTGGCATGTCTACTAAAGTTCAAGCTATTTCAAATGGATGCGAAAAGTGCCTTCTTAAACGGGTACTTGAATGAGGAAGTGTATGTTGAAAAGCCAAAAGGGTTTATTGATCCTACTTTTCCAGATCATGTGTACAGATCGAAGAAAGCTCTTTATGGACTAAAGCAAGCTCCTAGGGCTTGGTATGAAAGGCTGGCATAATTTCTTGCCAATAATGGGTACATGAAAGAAGGAGTAGACAAAACCTTGTTTGTTAAAGAAAAGTATGGCAAACTCATGATTGCTTAGATTTATGTGGGTGACATTGTATTTGGTGGGATGTCAGACCAGATGGTCCAACATTTTGTCAAACTAATGCAATCTGAATTTGAGATGAGTCTTGTAGGTGAATTAACATATTTTCTTGGACTTCAAGTGAGACAGATGAAAGACTATATTTTCATCTCACAAGGTAAGTATGCCAAGAACATAGTAAAGAAGTTTGGTATGGAGAATGCTAGTCACAAGAGGACTCCTACACCTACTCAATTGAAGCTATCTAAAGATGAAAATGGTGTTAATGTGGATCAAAGTTTGTACAGAAGCATGATATGTAGTCTGCTGCATCTCATGGCTAGCAGACTTGACATCACATTTGTTGTTGGTGTTTGTGCAAGGTATCAAGCGGAGCCAAAAACTAGTAATATCAATCAAGTGAAGAGAATTCTGAAGTATGTCAAAGGTACAAGTGACTATGGTATGTTATATTCTCATGGTTTTGATGCCATGCTTGTTGGATATTGTGATGCTGATTAGGCAGGAAGTGCTGATGATAGGAAAATCACCTCTGGAGGATGTTTCTTCTTGGGAAACAATCTTATATCTTGGTTCATTAAGAAGAAAAACTATGTGTCCCTCTCCACTGCTGAGGCTGAGTATATTGCAGCAGGAAGCAGCTGTTCTCAGTTGATTTGGATGAAACAAATTTTAAAAGAGTATAATATCAAACAAGATGTCATGACATTATACTGTGACAACTTGAGTGCTATCAACATTTCTAAAAATCCTGTTCAACATAGTAGGACAAAGCATATTGACATTCGTCATCATTTTATCAGGGATCTTGTTAAAGACAAGGTTGTTACTCTTGAACACGTGTCCACTGAGAAACAACTGGCTGATATTTTTACTAAAGCTTTAGATGCAAATCAGTTTGAGAAGTTAAGTGGTGAACTAGGTATTTGCATTTTAGACAGGGAATAAGAAGATGCTGGTGATGATATCTCAAAACCCTCTGTTGTTGTTTAATTTTTGGCAAAAAGGGGGGAGTATTGTGTATTTGGTCTACTGGTGTTGGTGTTTCTCTACAGTGTTGGTAGTTGATGACTCTCTATGTTATAGTGGTCTATGGTTGAGTGGGAGTATGACTCATAGGGAGAAGCATGAGAATGATTTATCTTTCTATGTGGTGTCTTTTATGTTGTTGGGAGGTATGTCTTGGTGGTGCTGGGATGTCATACTTTATGTTCTGACATCATTCTATTTCTTGTCTAGGAGAATTTGTTTTTCTCTTCAGAGTCTTTTTGGTTGAAATTGTTGTGACTATGCCCTTGAGGGGGAGTATATGTTTTTTTTGTGATTTAGGGGGTGTGATCTGAATTATATGATCATGCAATTCAAGGGAAGATCAACAATTCAGGGGGAGTATGGTAGTGGTGTGGTGGTTTGTGTGCATTGTTTTGCTGT
Source organism: Lathyrus tuberosus (assembly GCA_022829125.1). NCBI lineage: Eukaryota > Viridiplantae > Streptophyta > Magnoliopsida > Fabales > Fabaceae > Lathyrus > Lathyrus tuberosus. Next base: position 2,836,342 of record JALAZF010000545.1, read on the forward strand.
TGTTGCTATTGCAATGATGTCAGGCAAGATGTCTTGACATGTGCATAGGCTTGGAGGTTCTTGGTGTGTGTGAGAGTTTATTTCTCTCTTGGTGTTGTTTTCTGTGAGGGTGGGGTTCTACTTTTTCCGTTGTGTGTGCCTCTGATTTTTTCTAGTGTGCTTTTGGTTATCTTGTGTATGTTTTTTGTGGTTCTTTTGGATTACTGGTGTTGTGTTTGTTTCTGTTTCTCCAGTGCTATATGCAAAAGTTGTTTTAGCCAAAATTTGCCAAAGGGGGAGATTGTAAGTTCTGTGATTTTGGGATTAGCAGCAATTTTGTTAAAACAAGTATCACAACAAGATGTTGAGCAAGATGTCTTGACATGTTGATCAGACATCACTGATGGTCAGCACAATGTTGTGACATGATGTCATGACATGTTATATAAGAAGATTAAGGTTTTTGTATTTAGGATATTTGTTATTTAAAGTGTGAGATCCTATATGATTTTAGTTCACACTCTGTCACAATCCAAGGAGGGTTATTTAAGGAACATCTGTCTATGCCAGAAGTGCTTTTGTTTCATTAAAAGGATCTTGGAGACTTTTTAGGAAACTTTATATTTTGTTCAAATTTTTGTGCAGAAGATCATGCAGAAGATTTGAAGCTGCTGTTTTGGGGTTTGCGAGTTATTTAGCTGAAGAGCCCAAGCCCATGTTGATCAAAAACCTATAAAAGGAGTAGTTCTAAACCTAATGCATTAGAGAAGTCGTGTATTGAAATAAATAGTATTAGGGTTTAGTGTATCTTTGTTATTTATGATCCACTCTTATATCACTTTGATATTGTAGCACCCCAAAATTTGCTCTTTCTTTTTCCAATCTCTAACTGGCTTATGTTTCCTTTTCATTTGCATTATCATTAGGTCATAATTTTGTATCATTTCATTTGCATTGGTTTTCTCAGGACATGGGATCAGGTGTTTCTCTGAGTTAGGGCTTTCTATTTGCCTTGAGATACTTTTGTCCAAGTTTGGCAGAGGTTTGAATACTTATTGTTGTAATTTCACATCAGAGTTCGTCAAGTATCAAGTTCATTTTCTTCAAGATTTGTCAGGCATCAAGAGCCTAGGGTTTCATCACTTCTTCGGTTCAAGTTTGTTGGCCAGCTCATACTCAACGGGCTCAGGGTTAGGGTTTGTTTCTCAGCATGGATATGAGATCAGGGTTATCAGGCGTTGGAATAACTTCAAGTCAGGTGTCGTTTATTTAGTCATAATCAGGATCAGATGGAAGTTTGACCTAATCTTGGTCAGACCGTCAGGAGACTGTTTCAATCACAAGTTATCAGTATCATTATACTCTCTTAGTCAGTGTGTGTCCAAGGTCAAATTGTGGTGTGTGGAATTCATCAGGTTATCAAGCAGTGGTTCGTGTGAGGTTGGGTTCAGAAAATCAAGTTCATCAGTCTATTAGTGGTTCATCTGAGGATTTATTTTCCTCAGTATGAATTAAATAATCAACGCAAGGTTTAAAATTGATTCAGACAGTTATGGATTCAAATTCAAGTTGTGCATTGGTCCAAGACCCGTTCATTCATCTTAATCAGAGGTTGGTGGGAAAGTTCAAGCGTGGTCAAGGTTGGTATTGAGAATGCAACTGGGTTTTCATGGAGAATTAAGGAGTTTGGTGGAGTATTCAATAGGGTGATCGTTTGACGGTCTGAGTTCAAAAGTCGATATCCATTCATTTCACCTTAACCAATTTTTCTTTATCCATTTTCACTTCCCATTTAACATCCATTTCACAAATCCAATTAACCACCTCTTAACTTTCATTTTAATTTTAACCCACTTTCAAAGCCAATTTAATTCAAAACTTTCATAAACAAAAAAATCCATGTCCATCATCTAGGCCATTTCATTTTTAATTATCCACGAATATCCAAATCCATTAACCATAATCCACATCCAAAATTTTTTCCTCATTATCCAATTTTCATATTCAAAAATTCCTTTTGCTATTTTACAAGCTCATATATCCATTATCCATTACAAAAGAAAGCCAAGAAAAAAAATATAATAAACAAGTTTGATTTCAATTTAAATTTCAGCATGTGACTCCAAGCTTCAAGACCCACACCAAGCCGTGTGACTTTGCTCATTTCATTCCAATTCCACCATTTGCAAAGTCTGCAGCCTTATGCTACCACTTATTTTCCCACGCACCAACCATGCTCCCATGCGCAACAAAACCGTACTATCCCGTACACTACAACCTCAACATTACACCAACCACATTCCAATACCTGCACAAAACCTGTTATAACCAAAAACCACACCAGACCATTTTACACAAAACTCTGCTAGGAAAACCTGCGAAACGAACCAGCAACATCTCACGCGCAGCCTGTACGGATTCAACCGTTAGCAAATTCCAGCTCACGATTTTTCACACAATTCCTCCCCATTCTACCCTCAAATCCTTCTATAAATCCAACCTTTCCTCACTCTCATTCCAAGCTTGGACAACCTAAGAACACTCTGCCAAAATCATTCATACTCCAATCTTAAACCTTCTTCTCCCATTCCAAAACCTTTCGCCCTCACCACCCGAAACCTTGTTTTCCTCAACAACAACAAAGTTCCTTCATCATTTTTCCATAACCTTCAACCTAAACACGCTTCTTTCTGCATCCCAAATCACAATCACACGAACCCCTTTAACAACTCTTCTTACTCAAAAGCAAACCCAACTCAGAATCACAAGACCTTCGAACCTTTTCTTCTCCTTCAAACCCACCCAAATCCTTCTGTAGAATCGAAACTGAATCACTCTTAATCAATCTTCTAAACCTCCTAACATTCAACCCCTTCAACAACTCTTTCTACTTGAACCTCACCCCCGTCACCAATCTCAAACCCATTATCATCACAGAACCAGAAGAAGAAGAAGAATAGCAAGGACAAAACAAGAGATCGGAAGCCGTTAACATACCTAAGCGAGCTTCGATCTTGCATGAGGGTTTTGTTTCACTTCCTCTTCTTGGGCGCAACCTAGATCGAAGGCGGATATGGTTGAGGTTTCTTCACTACCGTCGGCGTATCGTTGTGGCACGGCAGAGGCGGTTTGTACAGCGCCGGTGAGGAGTAGTTCAGGGAGAACACATCAAGACGGAGACTAAGACAGATTGAAAGACAATGAAGTTTGAGTGAGATGTAATCTTGATGCTGAAGCCGTTGAAGGTTGTGTTGAATTGAACCGCTTGGGATTGTCACTCGGGCTTTTATTGGAGCTCATTCGAATCACTCGTGCCCTTGTTCTTGTGATGAGTGTTGGGCCGTGGAGCCCATGGTGACACTTGCACCACCCTCACATCTTTGCACCCTGTTCCCGATCTGTATTATTAATTTGTTATTTGCTTTGGTGTTAATTAAATTTTGACAATTTGTTAATCTTATTTCTTTATCTTAATTTTGTAGAATTGTTATCTTAACTTTGTTTAAAGTTTTATTTTAGATGATTAGATTTTTTGCTTTGATATTGTTTAGGAAATAGTTTTAATTTGAATTTCGGGTTAATATATTTGTTTAGAGTTATTTGTTTAGATCCTTGATTTTAGTCGAATTTTATGTTGATATTGTGATTAATTTTCTTGTTGATTTAACTTGAACTCCTAATCGAATATTTGTTGAACTTGGGCCTTGTCTTCAATTGAATTTCATTGAGTTTTGATTGAATATTTTATTTTGTTTTCTTGTGGATCATTTGGTTAAATTCTTGTAGAATCTTTTTGGTTAACTTCAATTAGATCTTGGTAATTAACTTTGGTTATTTGTGCTTGCTTGATCTTGTTGATGCTTGAAATTGCCTACGATTTCTCATTGGTTGATGTTACTAATTTCTCCTTGTGCATAAGTTGATTGAGTGAAGGAAATGATGCTGATGTATACACTGCTGTTCTGTACATGCGTGCTGTTAAATGCTGCTATTCTGTCCTGCTGGATATTACACCTGTTCCGTTCTGGAAATAGGAGCTGTTAAATGTTGTTCTTGATGATTGCTGGAATACACTGTTGTGTTGTGCTGAAGCGCTATTGTTGCTGCTGTTTTTATGCTTGACTACTGGACTTGCTTATTTGATGGAAGTGCCTAATAGCTTAGAGGCTTGAGTATGTTATGCGCTTTGAAGAGGCAACGGACCTTCTCCGTTAGGTACCCCTAGAATCTCAATTTTATTTTTCATGCCTTATTCTAGGACTGTGTCCATGTTAGAAGCATATTGAGTATATCTGAAGCCTTACCTCGAAGTAGGCTCTGTTTGCGTATCGTGTTTAGTACTCAGATGTTGTGTATCTTCTTTTGTGTCGACGTGTTGATGTTTGAACACTTGTACATATTTGAGTTTTCTTTCTCCTTCTTTTCTTGAGACTTGTTTAAGTCTTGATTTTATCTGTGATTGAATTGGATAATGTTTACTTGTGCTTGTTCACATGATCCCTTAGGATTCCTCGTCCCCCTTAATTTCTGATTAAGTCGTGAGTAGGAGAGACATTAGGCTTTCAATCCATGCACGCTAACTTAGGTATAAGTTTCCCTTTTGAACTCAACTATAGGTCCACTTTTGCATGACAACATTAGGATAGAATTCCCCTTAGTGTTTTCTTTTCCTTGAGTCTTCTCTTCTCATCTCATAACAACTCTAACACACTTAATAAAATTAACTTGTATTGCGCATGAGCCTTGCATGTGGGAAGTGAGGAATGAAGGGTTTCCTCTCATTTTTCTAGAGTGTTTGGTGGACGTTTCATCTTGGAACGATTTGCTAAGCATTCGTTCCTATGTCATAGACTTCGGTGAAATGCAAGTTACGAACTAACTTCAATCCACTTCTGTCTAAAAAATACAAAAACAAATTCAAGACCTTTTTATCCTTCAGGATTGTTAAGTCTCAAACCATTTTCAGAAAAGGGTACGTTACTTTCCGTCTTGTCGCAAACAGGCATCGATCCTAACTGCCAGGCGCGAATCTAACGTCGCTCATAAAAAACACTAAGACCTCGTTAGGTCGAACTACGATTGCTCTGATCTCCTCTCTCTGGTTAGATTGAGGATACGTAGGCACATGACGGCGATGTCTTGGCGAGCAACCTCCCCCCTTAGTTCGTGTCTGAACTACGTTGACTATGACTTTCTCATTGCACGAGGGAATACGTAGGCATAGGACGACGATGTCCTATCGAGTCATTTCTTTTCCTTTTATTTTTTTTTTTGTTTTTTCGTTCTTTCCCGTTTCTTCTCATTTTCAGTAGCAATGGAGCTCCAGACGACGACACCCTTTGATTGAGACAACAAGCGTGGATCCCATCGAGTACGATGGACGCGTGGGGGTGCTAATACCTTCCCCTAGCGTAACCGACTCCCTTACCCGTTTCTCTTGGTCGCGAGACCATGCTTTTCCTTTTCCTCGGGTTTATGCATTATTTCCTTTCCCTCTCTTGGGATAAATACACATTGTTGGCGACTCTGTTTCCGCGCAACTTTCGCGTTTGTACTTGGATAAAAATCCCCGGAGCGACAGCTGGCGACTCTGCTGGGGATAGGTTGACCTCTTGCTGGTCCATCCCCTATGCGAGTCGATCCTAGCGCCTGTTTGTTTTTATTTCGTTGGGTGTTTATTATTGTGCTTTATTTTGTTGTATATTACTGTTACTGTATTACTGTATTTTCACTGCATTTTATTGCATTGCATTGTTATCATGTGATGGACTGTGTTGTGCTGTACTGGTTTCTCTGTTTGGCGGGTTGGGATTCTTTGAGAGATAAGCCCAATACACAGGCGTAAGTATACACTTAGGACTAGAGTGGAAAGTAGTGGGACCTACGCGCCGTCTTGGTACGTTTGGTGTTCACGAAATTCACATCCAGACGAGGCTATCTTGGGAGATATTCTGACGTGCGTGTCATGCGCATTTCAGGGTGTTGATCTAGAAAGATGTTGACTCTGGCGACCGTTTCCCCGAGGACTCAGTAGAGGCACTCCTCCCAAGAGGTAGTAATGGCAGACCAGAAATGGCAAACCCATTATACTTCTTGATCCGAGGACCTGAAGCTGGGAACTTGCATAGGATGACCCAATTTTTGGGGAAATCAGTGGACGACCTCTTTGTTTGGCGATAGTATTGTACCCCAAGGGATGAATGTACTATTGCTTCTCAAATCGAGAATCTGACGCTGAAGATCCTCAGTTTTCTAGAATCCACATGTGAGGGGGGATGGGTGTTTGCAGGTTTGTAGGTAACCGTAGCTTTCATCCTACCTGGTATTATGGTTTTCTTATCAGTGTGAACTTATCAGCCTGGTATTCTGGTTATTCGGATATTCTAGTATTCCAGTATTCTCTTCAAAGCAGACCTTTGAACTTATCCATTCAGCAGCACAGCAGTACAGAGCTTTATGGAAGCCTTAATCTCATGTATGTTGCATCTGCATCATCATTTTTGCATACATGTTCTTGTATTTCTAAGGATCTTAACTTTGAGACTCGCTGCTGATCATTTCCATCTATTTCCTGTGGTTCTTATATGAAAAACTTGAATCAAAGCAAAATGATTCCTTGGAAATATTCGAGCATGGCATTTGCATTCGCATACTCATTTGCATAACAGGTGCTCGGGGCTGGTTATTCTTGTCCTGATCTGATTCTCTCCGAATTTGTAGACTTAAATTTTCAAGCCAGTCAGAAGTTGATCATGGAGCAAATTCAAGCGGAATTGAGGGAAGTGCGAAGCCAGATGGGCAGTTTATGGGGAACATGCAAGCTTTGATTCAAGACCAGAAAGTGGTGAAGGAAGAGGTCAACCAACTCAATACTCAGATGAGTCTGGTTATGGAGGTCATAAGAGGTGTGCTAAGCAAAGATAATACACCCATGTCTGAAGTTGCGGCTGGAATTGTCTCTCCTCCACTGTTTAAGGGATCCCTCCCAAAGAGTAAGTAGATTGCCACTGTGACCATCCCGACTGTATCTCCGCAGCAGGGTAGTATGCCTCGTCGGTATCAAGATAGACCAAAGATGAACTGGCACTTTGAGACTCCACCAGTGCCATATTCTCAGTTATTACAACATCTCCTTCAGTTGCAGCTGGTACAGAAAAGGACTCTGGCTCCTTTTAGTGGTATTCCCCCACCGGGTTATGATGCAAGAGCTCATTGTGATTTCCACTCTGGTGCGCCGGGGCATAATATGGAAAATTGTAAAGCCTTACAGCATCCTGTCCAGGATCTGATCGATTCGAAGGTAATTGAATTCACGTCGAGCGGCGTACATACAAGGTGGTCATACTCTAGCTTTTGAAAAAGAAGTGGATATCCCTGTTGCCTCTCCCAAAGCTGCATCAAGTCAGGGGCATTTCTTACAGTCTTTAGTCTTAGAATCCCCACATCCGCAAATGCTGCCTACGCCTCAACCAAGTCTGAAGAGAAAAGCGCCTGAAAAGATTGTGCACTAGAATCAGTGTCAACAAGATAGCTGCTCTAGAAAGGGACAACAAAGGCAGAAGCAGCCTGAGAGACAGTTTGATGTTCTTCCCATGCTATACGCTCAGTTATTGCCTGATCTACTCAAGTATCAGTTGGTTCAATTAAGGACTCTCACACCATGTCCAAAAAAGATACCACCAGGTTAGGATGCAAGTGCAAGATGCGAGTTCCATTCAGGGGCACCTGGCCATTTGATTGAAAATTGCAAAGCTCTATAACACAAGGTGCAAAACTTAATCGACTCAAAAGTCATCACGATTATGCCTGACGGTCTGTACTTGAATTGAAGACTCCTTTCTAGAACGAGCATCCAAATTGTAAGAGCATCGTCAGAAATAATAGGTCCAGACAGAATCAAGCCTCCTTGACAATGGCAACCTTCAGTTCCTTTACTGCATTTTCATTTGTATTTTTTCATTTCTTGTTAAAGCATTGTATGCATGAAAATACTTGTTTGTTTGAATGACAATCATAATACAATAAGCATGTTTTTCTTGAAGTAATCCATTCGTGCTCACTCTTAAATGTTCATGTGCATTGCAATACCAATTTTCTTGGTTAAACTCTTGGAGGGATGATGATGAAGTAAAAACGCAAAATCTTTGGTTGTATGCTTTTGGATAAAACCCTGTTGAGGATGTACAAGCATTGCTTCAAATCCCTAAACGCCGGAGATATAAGTGAGATAGACCCTCGTCAACCCCTTTGAGCCTTGAAGTAGGAGTTTCTTTCCAAAAGAAAAACCCTCACATTTAACCTGGGGCAGGGTAGGTGTCAGTTAATTTGACCGAGCGTTCAAATTTCATAAGGAGTGTCTCATTCGAGGATCAACTGTATCTATGGTTATCCCTCACCAACCGAAGAGTGGGGCAGTCAAAACCCTTTCAAACAAGTCAGACAAGCCAGTGTCACACGATTTGTTAAAAAAAAAAAGAGAATCAAAAGAAAAAAAGAGAGAAAGAAAGCCCGCTAAGTCGACAACTTGAAAACAAATGACTTAGGCAAAAGTTAGGGCATCCCGCTGGACTTCAAGATTGAAAGATTCAAAAGAGAATCAGTCCAGGCAAAATCAGGGAAATAAAAAAAAAAGTGAAAAACAAAAAGAAGTGATCAAAAGAAAATCCTCGAGCAAGAACAAATTCGTGTAACTACGAACAAAAGACAAAAAGGGGTGATTGTTTCTCCAAAACCTCATCTGGTCTCAAACCATCAATTGCATGGGTTCCTTAAAGATCACAAAATATTTTTGAGAGATGAGCGCTTGTGCCAAATTAGCTGAACGTAGGACTGGAGAACATCACGAAGAGTGGGTGGGCACCGATAAATTTTGAGCCATAAATCCTTTTTCTGAAACCGTGAACCAGGCTACGTTACAACCCTTAAAAGTCCTAATTGAAGCAGGGTTTATTCCGAAAGTGCACTTCAGCGAGATAGCGTTCCTGACTCCCATGAGTTGTGCTAATAAGATTTTTGTTGGTGTTGCATGTGCATATTGTTTTCCATTCAAAAATCAATGTCGCATCCCAGCTAGTGATTCGTTCACGAGGCTTGGCGACGCATTTTCAATAAAACTTCAAGGTTAACACGAGTGTTGTATTAGAATTGTCATTTTCACAATAAACATTTTTTGCTTGCATGTGTTTGACATCAAAGAAGCTTGCACAATGAACGTCAGTCGAGAAGCTCGATCACGCCAAGTTGAGATGGTGAAAACTCCGAAGGACAGTCATGTCAAGGGGTATGTGGCCAAGAGACTGTGCGCAGCCTGGGGGTTCCCGATAAATGGTGATAAGATGCAGCCAATCTTGAGCAGTCACACTGAAAACTCTCCCTAAAGTAGCCAAACAGGGGCAATCAGGTCAATTTGACAAATCTCTGTAAGATCAGTCAGGGGCAAAGTTTCTTCAAGACTTGGGGCAGGCCGCCTCTAGAGAACAAGAAGTTGTCCACTCTTGAAGACGGTTAATTGAAAACACCTCTTCAAGGTTTAAAATACTGGGGCAGAGTATTTTTCAAGTCATTACAAATCCTTTCGAGGTAATTTAATTCATGGATTATGAAGTCTGGGGCAGTTGCGTCGAGATCTAATAAATCTCTCCAAGAGTTTGAAGACCCTGGGGCAGTGTGAATGCCCGGTCTTCTATGAAATCCTCTTGAGATGATTTCTTCCTTTAGACCTGGTGGTCTGGGGCAAGTGGAGAGTTCAAAGGGCCGTTTATGACCATAGAGGCAGGTCAGGCTGGGTAACAAATTTGTTTTCCCCAGTAGAGTTATTCTCCCTAGAATTGAGGTTTCATCATCCTCAGCAGAGCTTACTCTCCCCAACAAGAGTACAGAGGATTGTGTTCCCCAGACGAAGTCATGGTTGGTTTATTATTCCCTAGCAAGCAGTCAGAAGTGGATTGCTTTGAGGTGAATGTGGTTGTACCTCCAGCAGGAGATGTGTTGGATGTCTTTGAAAAGACTTTATTTTCTCCACAGAGTCTGTTACTCACTTTCCTCAGCAGGTCAGGAAGTATAATTCCGTCAGCAACGACTTGCTCTAATCCCCAACAGGGTAAATTCTTTCCTCCAACAGCAGGTTAGGCTCAATGATATCCCTCGACAGGTTTCGTTGACTTTCCTCCCCAGCATAATTATTCTCCCTAGCATTGAGGTTTCATCATCCTCATCAGACTGTCACTCTCCCCAGTCAGAGTACAAAAGATTGTTCCTCAGCCAACATCTAAAATGGATTGCTTTAGGATGGATGTTGTTTTGTTACCATAGGAGTTTGTGGAACGTATTCCCGAGACAAAGATGTTGTCTTCCCCGCAGAGTATTAATGTCTACTCCCCTCGGCCAGTCAGGAAACGTATCTTCACCAGCAACAGCAGGATAAGGGCGAAGTCATTTCCCCAGCAGCGGGTTTGGCTCAATGGCGTCCCCAACATGTCTGGTACTTGTGATGTGTCTCCCCAAGCAGAGTTCGGTGGCAGTCTTTGCAGCAGGTTTGATCAGCGATGGTTGACATCCCCAGTGGGCTTTAAGTCCAAGTGATATTTGGCACTTTTCCGATTCAGGTCTTGGTTTCCTTTTTCAAGGAGTTATATAATCCCTAGTAGAGTGGATTTCCTTTTGGATTTCATCTCTAGCAGAAGTTGTTAATCAAAGGAGTTGTTCAATGTGATCCTTCTCAGCAGAGTTCTTGGACTCAGAGGACAATTTATTTTGTCATCCCCGGTGGAGCTGCCTTCGTTTTCAGCATTTATTTTGCTGGAGTGTTTCTTTTTGCATTGCATAAGCATCGTTTGCATGGAATCCTCCCAAACGCGTAGCATTTCCATTTCGTATGAAGCATTACGCCTTAGAAAAATTCAAACATATGCATTCGAAGCATAAGCCAAGTTTGATACTTTCTTTGCCAGTTCTCTTTCTCAGCAGAGATGGCATAACTCAGGAGATTTTGTTTTATCCTCGGTGAGGTCGCTGAGGGATGTGTTCATCCTACCTGTGCTCCCCGGCAGAGTCTATATAGACTTCTCCTTTCCCCAGCGGAGTCATCTTATCTTTGGGTTGTAAGTTCGTTGATTTTACATCTCGCCCTTTCGGTTCACGACCGTATCTTTGTTGGGAGTCTGCCTTTGATTGGCCAACCCCTTTTGTAAACTCAGTTCTCGCCCGGTAGCCAGTTCTCGTCTGACTTATTTCGTTAAACCCAGTTATTGCCTGGTAGTCAGTTCTCGCTTGACATCTCTTTGGTAAACCCAGCTCTCGCCTGGTAGTCAGTTCTCGTCTGACCTATTTCGTGAAACCCAGTTCTCGTCTGACTTATTTGGTGAAACCCAGTTCTCGCCTGGTAGTCAATTCTCGTCTGACTTATTTTGTGAAACCCAGTTCTCGCCTGGTAGTCAGTTCTCGCCTGACTTATTTCATGAAACCCAGTTCTCGCCTGGTAGTCAGTTCTCGTCTGACTTATTTTGTGAAACCCAGTTCTCGCCTGGTAGTCATTTCTCGCCTGACATCTCTTATGAAACCCAGTTCTCGCCTGGTGGTCAGTTCTCGTCTGACCTATTTTTTTGGGAAATTCAATTCTCGCCTGGTAGTCAGTTCTCGTCTGACTTATTTCGTGAAACCCAGGTTCTCTTCCTCAGCAGAGATGGCATAACTCAGAAGAGTTTGTTTCACTTTATCCCCAGCGAAGTCCACCTTTGGCTTGGTCTTCCTTTTCGAGTTCGTCTTCGGCCGTCCTCGTGTTACCCTTTGGTTGAAAGTCCACCTTCGGCTTGGCCTTTCTTTTCGAGTTCGCATTTGGCCGTCCTCGTTTTCTTTTGTTGGGTAGTCCGCCTTTGGCTGGCAAACACTCCATTTCATTATCCCCACAGTTTGCAAATTTCAGGGTTCTTTTGGTATTCAATCTACGTGTATCCTTGAATGTCTGAAAGCTGTTGCTATCATACCTTCAGGACCAAGTTGATTGAATAGGGGCAGCTGTAGCACCCCAAAATTTGCCCTTTTTTTTCCAACCTCTAACTGGCTTATGTTTCCTTTTCATTTGCATTATCATTAGGTCATAATTTTGTATCATTTCATTTGCATTGGTTTTCTCAGGACATTGAGATACTTTTGTCCAAGTTTGGCAGAGGTTTGAATACTTATTGTTGTAATTTCACATCAGAGTTCGTCAAGTATCAAGTTCATTTTCTTCAAGATTTGTCAAGCATCAAGAGCCTAGGGTTTCATCACTTCTTCGGTTCAAGTTTGTTGGCCAACTCATACTCAACGGGCTCAGGGTTAGGGTTTGTTTCTCAGCATGGATATGAGATCAGGGTTATCAGGCGTTGGAATATCCTCAAGTCAGGTGTCGTTTATTCAGTCATAATCAGGATCAGATGGAAGTTTAACCTAATTTTGGTCAGACCGTCAAGAGACTGTTTCAATCACAAGTTATCAGTATCAGTAGACTCTCTTAGTCAGTGTGTGTCTAAGGTCAAATTGTGGTGTGTAGAATTCATCAAGTTATCAAGCAATGGTTCGTCTAAGGTTGGGTTTAGAAAATGACAGATTGAAAGACAATGAAGTTTGAGTGAGATATAATCTTGATACTGAAGCCGTTGAAGGCTGTGTTGAATTGAACCGCCTGGGATTGTCACTCGGGCTTTTGTTGGAGCTCATTCGAATCACCCGTGCCCTTGTTCTTGTGATGAGTGTTGGGCCGTGGAGCCCATGGTGACACTTATACCACCCTCACATCTTTGCACCCTATTCCTGATCTGTATTATTAATTTGTTATTTGCTTTGGTGTTAATTAAATTTTGGCTATTTGTTAATCTTATTTCTTTATCTTAATTTTGTAGAATTGTTATCTTAACTTTGTTTAAAGTTTTATTTTAGATAATTAGATTTTTTGCTTTGATATTATTTAGGAATTAGTTTTAATTTGAATTTCGGGTTAATATCTTTGTTTAGAGTTCTTTGTTTAGATCCTTGATTTTAGTCAAATTTTATGTTGATATTGTGATTAATTTTCTTGTTGATTTTACTTGAACTCCTAATCGAATATTTGTTGAACTTGGGCCTTGTCTTCAATTGAATTTCATTGAGTTTTGATTGAATATTTTGTTTTGTTTTCTTGTGGATCATTTGGTTAAATTTTTGTAGAATCTTTTTGGTTAACTTCGATTAGATCTTGGTAATTAACTTTGGTTATTTGTGCTTGCTTGATCTTGTTGATGCTTGAAATTGCCTACTGTCGCGGCCGGCAAAAATATTCGAGTCACCATCATATTTTTTAAGGAAAATAATGATAAACCTAAAAATCCTTAATCCCAAGGTAGAGATTCCTACGGTTCAGGAGTCATTTAAGTGAAGGGAAGGTGTTAGGCACCCTTCACTTCCATTGTACTCAATGGGATCCACCTTTGAGTTTAGGGTATGTTTGTTTGTTTGTCTAAATGATTTATTTACAAAAGAATCCTAAGTTTTTAATTAATTATACTCGCTAGGGTTGGTTTGCAACCCTATGCCTACGTACCCTCAATTTAAAGGATCAGAGTAACCGTAGTTCACCTCCCTTATTCCTACCCTCTAATCCTATTCCTAAATCCCAAAAGCTAACCCTAAACCCCAATCCACTATTTATACTCTTGGATAAAGAGTTCTATCCCTTAAATCTAGTGTTTATACTCCTAGATGAGGAGTTCTATCCCTTAAATCTCTATCAATTATTTAGACTCTCGGAGGAAGAGTTTTATCCCTTAATCCTTTTATTTATACTCTCGGATATCAAGAGTGCTATCCCTAAATCCTTATCCCCTATCCCTTATTTAGGCTCTCGGACCAAGAGCTTTATCCCTTAATCCTTTTATTTATACTCTCGGATATCAAGAGTTTTATCCCTTGGCCTATATTTATACTCTTGGAACCTAAGAGTTTTATCCCCAAATCTCTTATCCCTTGGCCTATATTTATACTATTGGAACCTAAGAGTTTTATCCCAAAATCATAATCCATTTATTTATACTCTCGGATATCAAGAGTGTTATCCCAAAATTCCTATCCATTATTTATACTCTCGGACGAAGAGTACTATCCCAAATATTTATCCCTTATCCCAAATTTTTATCCCAATTATCCCTAATATCCCATAAAATAAATAAATTCAATCCCAACATAAATTAATTCCTTTTAATAAAATAAAATTAAAATAAATTCAATCCCAAAAAAAAATTAGCCCCATTTAGTAATAAAAATAATTTTAATATCCCATAATGAAACCCCTTTAGAAAATAACAATAAATTCACTCCCAGAAATAATTTTAATATCCATTAATGAAATCCCTAATTTTAAATTAGCATTAAACTCATAAAAAAAACATTAATCCCTTTTTTAAAATTAAAATAAATGTAATTATCATCTTAAAGACCCAAAAAAAAAAAAAAAAAGAACAATCCCTTATTTTTTAATTCCAATCATATAAAATCCTAAAATTATATTATAAAAACTTTATATTTATGTAAATAAACCCCAATTTATAAACCCAAAATAAAATATAATAAACCCCCAAAATTTATATTAATATAAATAAATCCACCGAATTATAACAATCCCAAATTTAAATGTTAAATTCAAAATTTATTAATTATAAAAAATAAAAAATAAGTAAACCCAAATTAATACCTATAAAGATAGATAAGTTATAATAACCCCAAGTTATAAATTTATATAAATGAGCCCCTATTTATTATAATAGGCAAAATAAAACTCCAAATTTGTATAAATTAATTTAAATCAATCCAAACTTTATTATGATAAAAATCAAATTATAACAACCCCAAAATTATATTGTACAAAATAAATAAACTCTAAAATATAAATTAAACCCAATTTTTATAAATAAATTCCAAATTTTAGATTAAACCCAACAATTACAAGTTTAAATAAACCCACATTTAAAAAAAATAAATAATTATTATAAATCCAAAATTATAAGAAACTTAAGTAAATTAGATAATCAACGGTTTAGAGATACCAACCTGAAATGCCGTGACCCATTCAAGCTGCTTCCCACTCCCTTTTCCCTTCCCTTTGTGCCCTTCTTTGCCTTTTCCCCTTCTTTGCCTTTTCCTCTTGGTGGTGATTTCCTTGTATCCTTGTGTGAGATCTCTTTTCCTTTCCTTTTCCCTGAGATCTCTTTTCCTTTCCTTTTCCCTTTTGACTCGGAGGGATGTTGAAGGTTTAGGGTTTTATTGGTGTTGAGGGTTTTATTGTTGTTGTTCTTCGATATGTTGAACAACAACTTTTTATCGTATGGTTTGTAAAATTGCCCCCCTTTTAGTGTTGTTGTTCTTCAATGTGAAGAACAACAACCTTTTTTATACTGATTATTGTGAATTTGTGGGTGAGAAAATATGAGAAAAGGAGGTTCTATTTATAGGGTAGAATTAGGTCAAAAAATTGAATGTGATTGTCTAATTTAGGAAGGATGCAATCTGACCTGATTTTCTCTATTTCTTAAGGCCCAAGCCAATGAATCTGGATGGATTCATGGCTTGGTAAATTTGAATAAATAATAAAAATAAAAATAAAATAAAAAGTCTAATAATTAAAATGGAAAAAAGATTTGATTTGATTTGACTAATATGATTTTTTGAAGATATTTTCATAAAAACATGATTTTAATGAAAAAATCGATATTTTAAAATATTAATTAATTAAAATACGAAAATTAATAGTAAATAATAAAAAAAACTATTTTTTGGTATTCTTTTATGTTTCAAAAATAAAATAGAAAAGTTAGTAATAAAGGAAAAAAACTAAAAGTGGAAAAGGTAGGATTGGAACTCACAACCTCTCCGTCTTGTAACTCCCTATACTCCCCTTGCTACCAATTGTACCATTTTATTTATTCAAAATAAAACAACATTAGCGGGTATTTTAATAATAATTCAATGATAATATTAATATTAATAATAATATTAATATTAACATTAATCCTCTAATAACCCCACTATGACCCTAGTATAATTCGATTAAAAATTAATATGACCCGAATTAATCCCTATATATTAAAATAAAAATAATAGTAATCTAACCCTATTTAACTCATAATGCCATCATAATTTATTCTACCCCTGCTATTAAAATAAATAAACCCCTCAATACAAAAAGCAAAAAAAGAATAGACGGGTGGTCAAAATTTGGGGTACGACTGATGCCCCTATTTAATCGTCTTCGAATCAGAAAGAGGATGTTGATGAGTCTTCCTCTTTTGTTGCGGAGACGATTAAATATAAGAAGGACCCTAATTTTGACCACAGAGTCTGGTAGGTACTACGCTGATCATCCTAAGATCCCAAGTAATAAACCCTTGACGAAATACCCGATTGAACCCCTTTGAATTTTTTTTAGTGGAACCCCTTGATAACTCCTTTTGATGAAATCTCTTAAAATTTATTGACAACCCTTAATAAAATCCCTTATGCAAACCTCCTTGATAAATCCCCAGTGAAACCATTTGGCAAAACCCTGGTTAAACCCCATGATAAGACATTGGTGAACCCTTTATTAACATTTTGGTAGAACCCCTAAAAATCTGGTAGATCCCTTTTGGTAAATCCCTGTGTAGAATGTTCGATGTAAACCCTTTGATAGAACCCCTTGATGAAATCCCTAGATGATGAAAAATCCCTGGATAGGAATTTTTGTAGAACCCCTGATAAATCCCTTGATGAAATCCCTTGATGATGAAAAAATCCCTGGATAGGAATTTTTGTAGGACCCCTGATAAATACCTTGATGAAATCCCTTGATGATAAAAAATCCCTGGATAGGAATTTTTGTAGAACCCCTGATAAATCCCTTGGAAAGAAAAAAAAATTAAAAATTCTTTGATAAAATCCCATGAGGAAAAAAAACCTCGATAAACCCTTGATAAAACCCTTAGAGGAAACCTTTAAATGAAATCCTTTAAATGAAACCCTGGATATAATCTCTCTGATAAAAACTAATGAAAAATCCTAATTAAACCCTCGACAAAACCCTTAATGGAACCCTAGATAAAAACCCTTAGATAATTGAAGAAACACGATACCTTATGAAAGCCATGTTGCCAAGTTGGGGATTAAACCCCTAAGAGTAGTTATGAACCTTATGTATGTATGCATGAGTGCATGTATGTATGTTCATGCATGTATGCTCATGTATGTATGTGATGTTATGTTATATATGCATGATTAGATGCTAGAGCGTAGCGACATGATTAATGCATGACAATGATTTGAATGTTTCCATAAGTGCCCCAGTGTTGGATGTCTCCATAATATTTGTCAACTGATATGGTAGGGTGCACTGAGCTAGCCTGATATCCCGATACTTGTTCTGAACTTGACGATTGTTGATGTTGGACAGAGCTTTCATGTGCCTCTTGGAAGCATGAAGAGGGTTTGCCCTTGATTGATTGAGTTTCGAAGGATTATGCCTGAAAGGGACCTTAGATCCCACCATGCCTTGATACGACTTTGAGATGAACTGCCCCAGTATTTCAACCTTGAAAATATGCCCCAGATTTTGAATCTTCAAAAGATATGCCCCTTAATTAATTGGGTATGGAGGAGTAGCCTGAAAAGGAACTTGGATCCTACCATGCTATGATATGACCTTAATATGAACTGCCCCATTATCATGTCTTTGCCCCTGATTAGATGACTCCTGAAGTGATTGGCCTTAAATGCACCCTTGAGTTGGTATGCCCCAACGTTAATCTCTTGAAAGGTCCACCCCTTATCATTAGAGTCATGGAGGTGATTCAGCATCAGTGTGTCCAATCTTGGGGTGCTTTGCCCATTGTTAGTAGGATTTCCAGATGATATGCCCCTATGATCATTAGGATTTGCCCCTTGATTGGGAGGATTCCTTGGTAATTTCCCCCCTAATTAGAAATGTCTTGAATCAGTGTGCCCCTGATCAGAACTTTGTTGATATTTCCTTGGTGCTAAGTATTGATTTGTGAGAAAAATGTTCCCTTTGAAAAGTAATTATAACGCCATGTTCATGCAAATTTTGAAATCGAAAATTTAGACGAGGTGTATGATAGGTGATATTCGGCCATGAGGTTGGCACAAATGAAGATGTGAAAAATGTGGTTAGCGATGTTCCAACAAACATTCGGATTTGGAGTCAGTTTAACAACGACTTTGCCGAGTATGCTTTTATAGTTCCCCTAGCTTCAATTAGGACTTTTAAATGTTGTAACGTGGCCTGGTTCACAGTTTAAGAAACAAAGGATACATGGCTCAAAATTTGAAATATAACCCACCCCATTCTCCTTGATGTTCTCCATTCCTAAATCCAATCAACCCAACAAATGCCTTCATCTTACAAGAGAACCTTTTCAGTCATGGTGATCAAAAGGTATACTGGTTTAAGCACTCGATGAGATTTTTGAGGCGCAGTCACTCACTCATGTTTGTAAGATTGTTCCTTTTTCCTTTTTCTTTGCTTTCAATCCCTTATTTTTGCATGGACCAATTCTTTTGAATTTGTGGTCCATCAGGATACACTAATTTTTGCCTAAGTCAAAGTCCACTATTTTTTCAGTTTTTCTTTTCTTCTCGACTTAGCGGGCTTTTCCTCTTTTTTGAACAATTCCTGAGTGATTTGCTTTTGACTTAGAAAGGGTGTGACTGCCATATTAGATATTATGAGCTATTATCCCTTTTGCTTCCTCAATGTTAAATGGTGTGAGGAAGAAGATGTGCTTTAAACCCTTTGCTTGGATTGACCGATTCTCTTGAGATCAAAATGCATCATTGAATTAATTGAAACCTACCCTGCCCCTGGTTAATATTAAGGTTTTTTGAAAATAGAAAGAACACCAACTTCTGGCTCGAGGGGGTTGACTACGGATTATCTCCTTATTTCTCCAGTGTTTGGGGAGTGAAACAATGCCTTACATCTTCAGCCAGGTAATACCATTAAAGCATACATCCGCAATAATAGTTTGTTTATTTACATCCTTCTCCTCCTAAGTTTGTTGAAGAGGTGAGGTGAAATTGAAAAGCGTTGATTCCTTTTTTATTTTTCTTATTTTTTTTATAATAAAGAGTGAAAACGAATGGATGAATTCCAAAAACATGCATGTTTATTTCATTAAAATTATCCCAAAAGGTACAACCTTTAATACAAACAACACTTAGCAAAAAAGAAATTACAACTAGAAATGATAAAGGCCTATTGATCCTAGAGGTAAGCTTCCTTGTTAATCCACCAGTCTTGAGATATTGGTGTAGGATCTAGTTCCATTTCAAACTTCCTTTATTGTATGGCATCATCCAAGGTTATTGCATTTGAGGCTCTAAGCACTCCTCTGGCAGCATGGTGAAGGGTTATCTTCTTTCCTCAAAGGTACTTGTCCCTCTTGAATTCCTCCACAGCTTCTTGAGGTATCCTTTAAGTTCGTTCATGAGTATCGGGCAACCTCTTAGCTCAAGGGTGAAAGCGGAAAGGATATGCAAATATATGTGTATGTATGCAAATGCATGAAAATGCATGGAGTATGCAAAAATAATTTTAAAAATTTATTTGGGGGGAATTCCAAAATCCATTGTAGTTAGAGATGAATATATCCAAAGGATGAAACCCATACACATAGAATGTAAAATCCAAATCCATTAGCCAATCCCAAATCTAAAATGACTTCCAAACTTATAACAATAGTTCCTCGGGAATAACCCATAACAATCCAAAAAATGGAAAATCCCGAACTTAAGAAGGTGTAAACTACATAGATGCCCCCAATGCCTTCTTCAAATGGGATTTAAACTCCTTCAAGTATCCTTGCTTGAGCCCTCGCACTTCCCTATCCTCCTTGTAGCGAGATGATGGATCCTCAAGGGGTACAGCTGAGTTTTTTTTAGCTTGACCATTTTCCTTTTATGTTTTTTTTTCTTCCCCTTTTTTATATATATATATATATATATATATATTTTTTTTTTTTTTTTTGCCCCCATGCCCCTTGTGAGGTTTTTCCTTTTCCTTGTAAATCCAAGTACAGTCCAAATTGTTCCAGCGTAGGAGACAGTTGAAAGTCCTTGAAGAGGAAGTCACATAGAGGAGGATCCTAAAATTGTGCAAAAGCGATTACGGCCTCTACCTAAAAGATCGAGGATCCTTCCATACTTGTGTATAAACATCCTTTGAGCAGATTTTGGCATTGAGCCTTAAAGGCCTTTGAGACTTTGTAAATCAGCACTTAGCACTCTGATGCGTAGGGTAACCCTTTTATTTAAATCCATCTTTCCCATATTCCTACAACGCATCTTGAAATTCCCCACAAAAATGTATATATGCAAAAAAAGTTTTTAAATGCATGATGACATGGACCCTTTGTTTTTTGGTTAAATGTTTTTTTGGGTTAGGGTAAGGTGAAAATGCAAGCATGCCCTAGCAAGGTAAGCTCCCTATGATAGATTTAGATCTAAAGCTTATCTACCCAATCCCCTCACATGTAGGATATAAAAATTTGGATATAATAACGACCCCAAAATGTTTAGACTATACCCTTGTTTTACCATGAGAAGGAGCAAGCCTTCCTATGGTAATCCTTCGGGATAAGTCTCATTTGGGGTAGGAGCCTAGTAACAGCCCTTAAGGGTTAAATACACAGGGTTTCCATAGATTGGTGTGGGGTAGGTTAAGGTTCTCAGAGTCACGGACCACGTCCAAATCATTCCACTACGAGAGGGGCTAGCCCTTTCGTGATGACGACTTTGGAAGGATCTACTCTGAGTGTGGCATCAATGCATTTTAGGGGACGTTGCGTCCCCCGCAAAAACATTTCTGTTCCACTTTAGGTTCTAGGGTTATCCTCCAAGCTTTGGGTTTTAGCTTCACTCCTTTTTTTTTATGTCCCAATCCCTTGCATGATAATACAAAAAAACAAAATGTTAAATAAATAAATATATGAAATAAAAATAAATAAATAACAATAAAAAAATAAAAAACCAAAATAACATCCAAGACAAACAAATCCCTAAATCCTAAGGCTAGGATTGACTCTCGCTAGGAAGGAGTCCCCAGCAGAGTCGCCAGCTGTCGCGGCCGGCAAAAATATTCGAGTCGCCATCATATTTTTTAAGGAAAATAATGATAAACCTAAAAATCCTTAATCCCAAGGTAGAGATTCCTACGGTTCGGGAGTCATTTAAGTGAAGGGAAGGTGTTAGGCACCCTTTACTTCCATTGTACTCAATGGGATCCACCTTTGAGTTTAGGGTATGTTTGTTTGTTTGTCTAAATGATTTATTTACAAAATAATCCTAAGTTTTTAATTAATTATACTCGCTAGGATTAGTTTGCAACCCTATGCCTACGTACCCTCAATTTGAAGGATCAGAGTAACCGTAGTTCACCTCCCTTATTCCTACCCCCTATTCCTATTCCTAAATCCCAAAACCTAACCCTAAACCCCAATCCACTATTTATACTCTTGGATAAAGAGTTCTATCCCTTAAATCTAGTGTTTATACTCCTAGATGAGGAGTTCTATCCCTTAAATCTCTATCAATTATTTAGACTCTCGGAGGAAGAGTTTTATCCCTTAATCCTTTTATTTATACTCTCAGATATCAAGAGTGCTATCCCTAAATCCTTATCCCCTATCCCTTATTTAGGCTCTCGGACCAAGAGCTTTATCCCTTAATCCTTTTATTTATACTCTCGGATATCAAGAGTTTTATCCCTTGGCCTATATTTATACTCTTGGAACCTAAGAGTTTTATCCCCAAATCTCTTATCCCTTGGCCTATATTTATACCAATCCAAAATTATAAGAAACTTTTTTATCGTATGGTTTGTAAAATTGCCCCCCTTTTAGTGTTGTTGTTCTTCAATGTGAAGAACAACAACCTTTTTTATACTGATTATTGTGAATTTGTGGGTGAGAAAATATGAGAAAAGGAGGTTCTATTTATAGGGTAGAATTAGGTCAAAAAATTGAATGTGATTGTCTAATTTAGGAAGGATGCAATCTAACCTGATTTTCTCTATTTCTTAAGGCCTAAGCCAATGAATCTGGATGGATTCATGGCTTGGGAAATTTGAATAAATAATAAAAATAAAAATAAAATAAAAAGTCTAATAATTAAAATGGAAAAAAGATTTGATTTGATTTGACTAATATGATTTTTTGAAGATATTTTCATAAAAACATGATTTTAATGAAAAAATCGATATTTTAAAATATAAAAAAACTATTTTTTGGTATTTTTTTATGGTTCAAAAATAAAATAGAAAAGTTAGTAATAAAGGAAAAAAACTAAAAGTGGAAAAGGTAGGATTCGAACTCACAACCTCTCCGTCTTGTAACTCCCTATACTCCCCTTGCTACCAATTGTACCATTTTATTTATTCAAAATAAAACAACATAACGGGTATTTTAATAATAATTCAATGATAATATTAATATTAATAATAATATTAATATTAACATTAATCCTCTAATAACCCCACTATGATCCTAGTATAATTCGATTAAAAATTAATATGACCCTAATTAATCCCTATATATTAAAATAAAAATAATAGTAATCTAACCCT
Source organism: Lathyrus tuberosus (assembly GCA_022829125.1). Lineage (NCBI taxonomy): Eukaryota > Viridiplantae > Streptophyta > Magnoliopsida > Fabales > Fabaceae > Lathyrus > Lathyrus tuberosus. The sequence goes on from JALAZF010000545.1 coordinate 2,858,939, forward strand.
ATTTAACTCATAACGCCATCATAATTTATTCTACCCTGCTATTAAAATAAATAAACCCCTCAATACAAAAAGCAAAAAAAGAATAGACGGGTGGTCAAAATTTGGGGTACGACACCTACGATTTCTCATTGGTTGATGTTACTAATTTCTCCTTGTGCATAAGTTGATTGAGTGAAGGAAATGATGCTGATCTATACACTGCTGTTCTGTACATGCATGCTGTTAAATGCTGTTATTCTGTCCTGCTGGATATTACACCTATTCCGTTCTGGAAATAGGAGCTGTTAAATGTTGTTCTTGATGATTGCTAGAATACACTGCTGTGCTGTGCTGAAGCGCTGTTGTTGTTGCTGTTTTTATGCTTGACTATTGGACTTGCTTATTTGATGGAAGTGCCTAATAGCTTAGAGGCTTGAGCTTGTTGTGCGCTTTGAAGAGGAAACGGACCTTCTCCGTTAGGTACCCCTAGAATCTCAATTTTATTTTTCATGCCTTATTCTAGGATTGTATCCATGTTAGAAGCATATTGAGTACATCTGAAGCCCTACCTCGAAGTAGGCTCTGTTTGCACATCATGTTTAGTACTCAGATGTTGTGTATCTTCTTTTGTGTCGACGTGTTGATGTTTGAACACTTGTACATATTTGAGTTTTCTTTCTCCTTCTTTTCTTGAGACTTGTTTAAGTCTTGATTTTATCTGTGATTGAATTGGATAATGTTTACTTGTGCTTGTTCACATGATCCCTTAGGATTCCTCGTCCCACTTAATTTCTGATTAAGTCGGGAGTAGGAGAGACATTAGGATTTCAATCCATGCATGCTAACTTAGGTATATATTTCTCTTTTGAACTCAACTATAGGTCCACTTTTTCATGACAACATTAGGATAGAATTCCCCTTAGTGTTTTCTTTTCCTTGAGTCTTCTCTTCTCATCTCATAACAACTCTAACACACTTAATAAAATTAACTTGTATTGCGCATGAGCCTTGCATGTGGGAAGTGAGGAATGAGGGCTTTCCTCTTATTTTTCTAGAGTGTTTGGTGGACGTTCCATCTTGGAACGATTTGCTAAGCATTCGTTCCTATGTCATAGACTTCAGTGCAATGCAAGTTACGAACTAACTTCAATCCACTTCTGTCTAAAAAATACAAAAAAAAATTCAAGACCTTTTTATCCTTCGGGATTGTTAAGTCTCAAACCATTTTCAGAAAAGGGCATGTTACTTTCCGTCTCGTCGCAAACAGGCATCGACCCTAACTGCCAGGCGCGAATCTAACGTCGCTCATAAAAAACACTAAGACTTCGTTGGGTCGAACTACGATTGCTCTGATCTCCTCTCTCTGGTTAGATTGAGGATACGTAGGTACATGACGACGATGTCTTGGCGAGCAACCTCCCCCCTTAGTTCGTGTCCGAACTAAGTTGACTCTGACTTTCCCATTGCACGAGGGAATACGTAGGCATAGGACAACAATGTCCTATCGAGTCATTTCTTTTCCTTTTCTTTTTTTGTTTTTTCGTTCTTTTCTGTTCCCGTTTCTTCTCATTTTCAGTAGCAGTGAGCTCCAGATGATGACACTCTTTGATCGAGATAACAAGCGTGGATCCCATCGAGTACGATGGACGCGTGGGGGTGCTAATACCTTCCCCTCGCGTGACTGACTCCCTTACCCGTTTCTCTTGGTCGCGAGACCATGCTTTTCCTTTCCCTCAGGTTTACGTAGTGTATCCTTTCCCTTTCTTGGGATAAATACACATTACCGGCGACTCTGTTTCCGCGCCACTTTCGCGTTTGTACTTGGATGAAAATCCCAGGAGCGACAAATATCTTAGTTGGACTGTGTTGTTTGTACATTTGTGAGCCATTCATGTACCTCTTAGGTGCTTAAATTGGACTGAGTTTTGAGTTGTAATCACTCATAAGCTTTTAAGCAAAGAGTAAATTTTGTGTCATTGGAAGTGTGTCTTCTATTGTTCATTGTTATTGAGTTTATCACTGTTGTGTGATTGAGGGAAGTGAGAGGAGTCTCATATCTAGGAGTTCCTAGGTAGAAATAGCACGGGTAGTGATTAGGTGAGAAGTTGTAAACCAGAGGTTGTTTGTTGAGGCTTCAAACTTATATTATTATAGTGGATTTCCTTCCTGGCTTGGATGCCCCCAGATGTAGGTGATGTTGTACCGAACTGGGTTAGCAATTGATTGTGTTATTTATATTCAAGCATTTAATTTAACTGTATAATAGTTGGTGTTGTCATATTGTCCTGATCTCAGTGTCGTGACATCTTACTCGACATCTGGTGTCTATTACCAGAATAACTGTTTGATCTTATCCACTAATGTTTCGTTCGATTGTGTGGAGAATAATATCATATTGGAAACTTAAAATGTTACTAAGTCCAAAAACTAACAAATCTCTGGTCTTTAACTAACTACTTAGAAATTTGACCAAAGTCACCAATACCACTTGATGGAATCACTCCGTCGAAAAAATGTTAATTCTGATTTCATGGTTGAATGACCATTTCGACCTAAGTAAAAAACCAAGTCATCAAACAATCCAATAAATCAGAAAATCTTTACCATCAACGCTTATGTCGAAAATTCGAGGTAACAGTCGTACAAAATAATATGAAATGGGAAAAATAAAACTACTAATTTAAATATATAGTGAGTCAATAAATTTTGTTTTTCTCATATCGTGAAAATTATATGAAACAGGAAAAATGAAACTACTGAACCAATTATGTAGTGAGTTAATAAAATTATAATAAATTTTGTTTTCTCATATCGTGAAAATTATATGAAATAGGAAAAATGAAACTACTAATCCTAATATTGAATAATGAAAATTTATGGCTGTTTTTTTTCAAACATGTGAAAAAGATTAAGGGAACTTATAAAAAAAGATTGAGCAGATATTTTAAAATTGTATCTCTCTTATAAAATAATTGTGTAATCGAAAAAAACCCAAACTCAGTCAAAAGTCAAAACAAGTTTTTCCGTCAAATTCGAAACGAGTTCTGATGGGTATCTGCAAGTTCAATTACAAGTTATTTTGTCATGTCTAATTTCTATCCTTAACCAATCAAATAATATAATTTAAATACTACTTCACTTTTTATTTTATATTATTTTAAGACTACAAACGCGAGAGTGGCGCGGAAGAACAGAGTCGCCAGCAATGTGTATTTATCCCAAGAGAGGGAAATGAAACACCGCTTAAACCTGAAGGGAAGGAAAGAGCATGGTCTTGCGACCAAGAGAACTGGGTTTGGGAGTCGGTTACACGTGAGGAAGGTATTAGCACCCCCACGCGTCCATCGTACCCGATGGGATCCACGCTTGCTTGTCTCGATCAAAGGGTGTCGTCAATTGGAGCTCCGCTGCTACTGGAAAGGAAAAGGAACTGATGGCTAGAGAAGCGGGAAAGGAAGGGAAAGAGAAAGAGAGAAAATGTAGGGAAAATAAAAGAAGTGCTCGCATGGGCCCTACCCCACTGCCTACGTATCTCATCGGGAGCATGAGAATCAGAGGGACGTAGTTCCCCTCACTAAGGGTGGATTGTGTTTTTTAGGGAATGACTTACGTTCTAGCTAAGGTGTTGCAGCTCGTTGTATGGAGACTTAGGCGTTATCGTCTTGCAAGAGAACGAGAAGAAGCACGTTCGTACGTTGGGAGTGAGTGAGATGAGAAAAGAATTCCCGAAGGAAAGACGTTATTGTTTGTTTGAAGTTTTTTTAGCAAGAAGTGTTTTTTACAGTTATTTGTAACTTGCATTGAACCAAAGTCTTAAATACAGGAACAAATACTTCGCGCATCGTCCCCAATAGGACGTACACTAGGTATCCTAGAAGAATGAGAGGAAGCCCCTCGTTCTCCACTTCCCACATAGAAGGCTCAAGCGCAATACACGTTAACCTTTATTAAGTGTTTTTATTAATAATTTGAGATGAGAAGAGAAACGACAAAAAGGAAACTCTAAAGGGAAACTAAGAGTCCTAAAGTTATCATGCATGGATGTCCTATGGTTAGTGAGGATTAGGAGGAAAACTACCTAAAACCTAATGCTAATCCTACTCCAAGCTTAATCAAAAATTAAGTTGGACTAGGTAGCTCTAAAGGGAAGGAATCCAAGACTTGAACAAGTCTTGAGATTCATGGGATGAGAAGGAGTGGAAGAGAAGAAAGGAGAAGAAGAAGAAGAGAGATGAGATACAATAAATGGCAGCAAGCACATCATATCATAAATGTCCAACTCAAACCATCAAACAAGTCTCAAAGATCAATGCAAAACTATTCAAGTAAGCATGCAAAGATAAACATGAAAGAATGCAAGCATACTTGTATGAAATGCACAATTAAACATACATGGACTTCATATCAAAATGAAATGAGAAAGGCAAGATGAAAATGAAGACAAGTCAGAACCAATATCATATTATCATCAACAATTCATGTGTGCAAAAGGGATTCAAAACATGAAGTATTATGATCCAAAGAAATTCACAAAAGGAAAGGTAATGATATTCATCATACAATTCAAACCAAATGCATTCAACTATGCTCAAGAAACATGAAAACCAAATATAGAACTCAAGAGGCAGTAGCATATGCATCAATATCATATCAAAACCAAACTCAAGTCATACAAGTTCAAACATCAATCAACAACTTCAAAATATGCACCAAAGTAAACTACAAAAAGAGGACAAAGTTCCAACACTTAGGCATACTCAAACATGATCCACAAATTGCAAAATTTGGTCTCAAAGGACCTCAACCAGGGGTAGGCATTATACCAAAAGCACATACAAAGAGCCAGCAAGAAACTCAAGCAAATGGACATGGTAAATCAACTTGTGCAAAGAAGTGTCAAGATATGGTCATGCATAATTCACTTAAGCACAAAAAAATCAAACATGCATCAAATGACATTCAACAATTGTGAAATTTAAACTCAAATGATTTAGATCAGAAGACAATCAGATGTTAAAAGATCTCCCAAAAATTCACAAGTTAAACCATTCAAACAAATAAGCAAGGATCAAGTGAGAAACATGTATTAATATGTAAAAGAGGGGAACCAAAATGTAATATGAAAAGGTTTTAAAAATAAAACAAAAACATTTTTATGCACTTCAATATGTCATCTAACAAATTCAAAAAGAATGAGATGCAGATCATGTATAGATGATGAGAAATAAATTCTACAAGTTAAAGTGTTCAAGTGAAACAATTAAAAAAAGAAAATTAGGCAATTAATTAAATCAGATGCCAAAAATAAAATAAAAGGAGAAAATAAAATATGGAAAAATTTTATAAAACTAAAAATAAGCTTCATGAATTTTTTTATGATTTTTAGATGCATTAAAATGATTTTAAAAAATTAAAATGCAAAACAACAATTAAATGAAACAAAAAGAAAATAAAAAAAACAAGTAGGGTGCAAACAGCAACCAAAATGCGTGGAAAATGGAAGGTGGGCTCAGACTGGGGGTGCAATTAACAAGCCCAAAACAACAAGTCCAAAGGCGCAAGTCAATGGAGAACACAAGGAATCAGTCAACATGCAGACTCAATAATGGCCATAGGATCAATCATACGCTCACCATCAGTCAACATAACCAAAAAGTAATAAAGATGAGAGGCCATGATTAAAAGCACACCACAATTAGTAAACACACGCACGCATACAATTATTCAGAATTAAAATAAATAGCACGTGACAAACACACGCACATTTTAATGTGCTGTCACCATCTCATTCACACGATCAAATCAACGCATCACATTGAATCATCAAATTCAAAAATTAATCCAAATCAAAGGCTGGGAATGAGGCACACGTTAATAAGCCTAGGCTAGCAAACACGCAAGCATTAAAATAAAAACAAAATGAAGAGAAACGTGGAAGCATGAGGGACGTAGGATTAAGCACACGAACTGATGAGATTTCATCTTCTTCGTTCACACCCTTCACCGGCCGGAGCAAGAACCAGTCGCCGGAGCTAGGGCTCCGGTCACCCTCTCCGGTGGACTGCAATCAAAATTTCTCCAGAACATGGATATGTGTACATCATTCGAACCAGAAAAACACAAGGAACTCAAATATCCAGGCCATTTCATCAGATAACAAACACACAATGCAAATCGAATGAAAACACTTTTAGATCCAAAACTTTAAATCCACAATACACACATGTTGCACGTCTAAAATCAAAATAAAATAGATCATCATGCTCAGTGAAGTTCACAGATCATTATGCACACTTAAAATTTGAGTTCTATGATGGTGAAAATCACACTAACCTGAAACTTGAAGAGCTTAAAATACACCTAGAAATCCCTCCAAAAACTGCAGATCTACTCCTTGGAACCTCTAGTTGCAAAATAAATGCAACTAAAGCTTGAAATCGTGCTAGATCTTGAGATTTAAGTTTGAATCCTCTTGAATGGAACTTGGTGAAATCCTCAGTATGAGCTCAAAATAGCAGTTGACTCTTGCTCTATTCTCTTCACTGATCAAGAATGTGAAGAGAAATCTCCAAGAAACTCCAAGGAAAATGAGATTCGAAGAGAGAAAGTGTGAGAGCAAAAAACCAAAACTGTGCAAATGAGAGTCTCTCACCTAGCTGTGAGGGTATGAGTAAGCTTATATACTCTCCATTAGTTCACTGATTAGGATTAAGAAGTGATTAGAACCTTGGTTAATGAGATTTGGATGAAATTGCAAATTTGCATTTTGTACCACCACCACTAATTCACACGTGAGAAGCCCTTGTAATCAGCATGATTCACCTCCAATTTACTTATGGATCACCTCTGAATAGAATTTGGGCCTTGCAATGACTTGGTTCATAAGATTTGAATCCATTTGCAATTTTGCATAATGTGAAAATAATGAGAAATATGGCATGGAATGAATTGATTCAAAGGCCACAAATGATCCTCTTGACTTGTATTTTGATGTTGTAATATGACATGAAGCAAATGGGAACATTATAAGTCCTTTTGAGTGAAAATGCAAATGGTGGAAAATTTGACATATAAGAAATCCAAGAAATGCACCTTCCATTGTTTTGGCCATAACTAGAGTTCCACAAATGATATGGAAATGTTCTAGTACTTTTTGTAAATGGGAGAGAAAGATCTTCAACTTTCATGTTGGAGGAAAATTCATTTGAAGCTTCCTTGATGATGAAAAGTCAAGTTGAATGTAGTGGAAAAATTGCCAAAAATGGAAAGTTTCAAATTATAGGTCATTTCCATATTTAGTAACTTTTGTACAAACCCTTGATTCTTGAAGAATGGCATGAAACTTGACTATTGAAGACCATATGAGGATGTGATACCTTGAAAACCATGAAAAGAACCTCAGAATTCCACAGTTGACTTTCTCATTTACAGTTGACTTTTGCTTTACAGTTGACTTTTGCTTACTTCACAAGCAATTGATCCACTGAAAATCCTCCACAATAAATCAATGACCACACCCTCATCCATGAACACTTGTGAGTATATAGACCTCATAGCATCATGCTTGAACCTACAAAGCCCAAAGCCCTTCAAGAAGTCCTCTTGAAACCAAAAACCCTAACTAGTCCCTCTGGTTAGGAGGGAGAGATCCACTTGCAATCTTTTGCCATGCTTGATCTTGTGGTGATGTGATGAACTCCTCAAACCACCTTGAGGCTTGAGACTTGAGAATATGGACCAACTACCTTGATCCCATGCCCTATGCTGAATGCCATGCTATGCAATCTATGACCTATTATGGAATGCAAAAAGAGTAAAGCATAGACCAATTTATTGAGAAAACATGAAGGTAAATTTTGAGGTATTACAGGTGCCCCTATACAATCAACTGTGAATTTGAATGGATGAAAGCAACGACTATCAGGAATTCAAGATACATAGGGATTGAATACAAAAATAATTGAGAAAATTTGCACTGTGTGGTTAAAGAAACAATATTGGAAATGAAGCCATGGTACGGAAGAAAAGTTTGTGAGAAAGAATTTGGAACCATTGGACCCCATAGGAAACCTGTCGGGAACTGGTGCAATACCTGTCGGGAACTGGTGAACAACCTGTCGGGAACTGGTGAAATACCTGTCGGGAACTGGTGAGTAACCTGTCGGGAACTGGTGAAATACCTGTCGGGAACTGGTGAGTTTGGACCCGTTTTGCCTATCGGGAATGGCCAAGTATACCTGTCGGGAACTGGCAAGGTTCAAACCAAGGGAGCTGTCGGGGACGGTTACAGTTTATAACCAAGGCTTACCTATCGGGAATGGGTAACGGGGCCTGTCGGGAACTGGCATGGTTAAAACTCAAAGGAGCGGTCGGGAACGGCTGCAGTTTATAACCAAGGCTTACCTATCGGGAATGGGTAACGGGGCTTGTCGGGAACTGGCATGGTTAAAACTCAAAGGAGTGGTCGGGAATGGCTGCAGTTTATAACCAAGGCTTACCTATCGGGAATGGGTAACGGGGCATGTCGGGAACTGGCATGGTTAAAACTCAAAGGAGCGGTCGGGAACGGCTGCAGTTTATAACCAAGGCTTACCTATCGAGAATGGGTAACGGGGCCTGTCGGGAACTGGCATGGTTAAAACTCAAAGGAGCGGTCAGGAACGGCTGCAGTAATCCTATCGGGGATGGTTCTAAGGAGCTTGTGAGTTGAGAGATATGACTCTGTGGGGAGAAAAGATGATGAAACCCTTGTACTGCTTTAAAATATCTGTTGGGGAATGAACTAGGCATTCTTTCTGGCTTTGTCAATACAATATAAGGAGCAAAGTTTTGGACCCTCGCACGAGTTATCAAAACTGGCCTATGCTTCACATGCATATGTTTGAATTTTACCGTAATGCTCCATACGAAATGGAATGCTACGCATTTTAGAGGATGCTATGCGTACTATATGCAAAATGCAAAGAGGTTCCCCAGCAAAATAAATGTTGAGGAAAGGAAGACAACTCCGCCGGGGATAACTAGCTGGATTGATTTCGCGGTCGCAAACCGCACCGGGGAAGACAAATTGACCTGACCTCCTGATCTGGGCACTGACCTGACAAACCCGTTGAGGCTACTGTAGGAAATGATAACTTTGCCGAGGAGGCAACATCTGAACCAATCTGCTTAGGGAGTAACTATAACCATAGAACTCCGCTGGGGATTAATGAGCTTACAACAAACTCTGCTGGGGAGAATCATTTCAAAGTGTCTCATGCCAGGGAATGTTCCTTAAGAGAATTTTACAGAAGATCCGACATCTTCCAACTCTTAAACTAATACCGAGACTTGAGCTAGGATGCATTAGTTGGGAGGCCACTCTGTTGAGGATAATAGATCTGGAATACTCCTGCTGGGGAATTTCATGATGCTCCATGCTTGAGATGGTCAACCATTTGATTTTGCCCCAAGATACAAGTCTGATCTAGAGAAAATGTCCCAAGAGGATTTTACAGAAGATCCGACATCTCCCAACTCCTGGACACTTACTGAGTCTTGAACATCAGCTGCAAGGTGCGTGAAGCAACTCTACTGGGGAGTTTACAACCGTTATCAACACAGTAAAGCTTATAGCTGTTGGAAGTACTGAATAGGATACAATACTACCCTTTTGACAACGCTGTTGGGGATCACGAAGCTCTGTAAATACGCTGGGGATGACTACCTCCAAGAATATCTCTCTTGCTGAGAAGTCCTCTCTGCCTGAAGGGGAACGATCATTTGCGCCTTGTGAAGGATTTTGGCTTGAAGACGTCTTACATCTTTGCATAGCTATCCCGTGAAATCTCCACACCTGCAAACAAAAGAATGCGCACATATGCCCCAGAATAATACGAGGTTCGGTAGTATTCAACCAAGCACACGCGTCATTTAAAGCAATTTTAAATGTTTTCTCCTTTATGCACATTATTGTAGAACCCCCAAGGTTTTCTCATGCAAATGTTTATAAAAAATTTGGACGTTTGTGTAAACAAAGCAAATAAAAACAAAACAAACAAACAGATAGAATTATTCTGAATAACGACAATTTTATTGATTGAAGAGCCTGAAAAAGGTATTTACATCAAGAAGCAATTCCTGGGAAGAGGTAATTGCCAAAACAGAAAAGAAACTTTCCTAATGGCAATGTGAAAAGGGAACTTCATTGAGCTTCAACCCTGCTATGGTTCATATATCTTCAAGATTCTCCAACTGCTTTGCCTTCAAAGGGGGACGATTGAACTGATTCCTGACCTTCAGAGTGCTTACTGATTGAGATGAGGCAATATAGATTACTCAGATCGCAGTTTTCGCTAAATCTCTCTTTTGCCTGGATCGCCCTTTACAGGTTTTCAATCCACCGAGATACCCTTTTTTGCCTAAGTTGCCCTTGCGGGTTTTCAACTTACCGGGTGTACTTTTTTTTTGTTTTATCCCTAACTTTTGCCCGAACCCGTCTTTTTTTTTTGGTTTTTTTTTTGGTTCGCCGGGATGCCCTTTTTTGCCTGGACTCTCTTTTTACTGTCCAGCGGGTCTCTTTATGCGAAGTATTTTTTAACTGCGTCTGAGTTCACAGAGGAGAAAAAATCCTCACCGTCCATTGTTGTAAGCATCAAGGCTCTGCCCGAGAAAACCTTCTTAACAACATATGGACCTTCATAATTAGGCGTCCATTTGCCCCTGTGATCTGTATTCGGAGGAAGAATCCTTTTCAATACCAAGTCGCCCGTCTGGTAAGTCTGAGGGCGTACTTTCTGATCAAATGCTCATTTCATTCTCCTCTGATACAGTTGTCCATGACAAACTGCAGCCAATCGTCTTTCTTCGATGAGACTCAACTCGTTGAACCTCGCTTGAACCCATTCAGCCTCGTCAAGTTTAACGTCCATCATGACCCCTAAAGAAGGGATTTCCACTTCAACTGGTAGCACTGCCTCCATACCATATACAAGCGAAAACGGAGTTGCCCCAGTAGATGTACGAACAGAGGTACAGTACCCATGTAAAGCGAAAGGTAGCATTTCATGCCAATCTTTATATGTCACCACCATCTTTTACACAATCTTCTTAATATTTTTGTTGGCTGCCTCGACGGCTCCATTCATCTTCGGGCGGTAAGGAAAAGAATTGTGGTGTTCAATTTTGAAGCTCTGGCATAACTCTTTCATCATCTTGTTGTTGATATTAGAACCATTGTCAGTAATGATCCTTTCAGGCACCCCATATCTGCAGATAATCTCTTTCTTAATGAATCGGGCTACCACCTGCCTGGTAACATTTGCAAAAGAGGCAGCTTCTACCCACTTGGTAAAGTAATCAATAGCCACCAGAATGAATCGATGTCCGTTGGAAGCTGTAGGCTCAATCTTCCCTATCATATCAATACCCCACATAGCAAAGGGCCACGGAGAACTCATCACATTCAGGGGGTTTGGTGGCACATGCACCTTATCAGCATAGATTTGGCATTTGTGGCATTTTCAGGCGTACTTAAAGCAATCAGTCTCTATAGTTAACCAATAATACCCTGCTCGTAATAATTTCTTCGCCATAGCATGCCCACCAGCATGGGTACCGAAAGATCCTTCATGTACTTCCTGCATTAACAGGTCTGCTTCGTGTCTATCCACACATCTGAGCAAGACCATGTCAAAGTTTCGCTTGTACAACACATCCTCATTCAAAAAGAAGCTTCCTGCCAACCTCCTCAAAGTCTTTTTGTCATTATTTGATGCCCCAGCTGGATACTCTTGACTCTTCAAGAAACGCTTGATATCAAAATACCAGGGTTTATCATCAATCGTAGTATCAGCGGCAAACACATGAGCAGGTCTGTCTAGTCTCATCACATCAATCTTTGGGATATGGTTCCACCAATTCACCTGAATCATGGAAGACAATGTAGCTAAAGCATCAGCCATCTGATTCTCATCACGAGGTATATAGTACAATTTTACTATTGTAAAGAAAGTCAACAGTCTTCTCGCGTAGTCTCTGTAAGGAATCAAGTTCTGCTGGTTGGTATGCCAATCTCCATTGATCTGATTGATCACTATAGCGGAATCACCAAATATCTCAAGAGTCTTGATCCTCAAATCAATGGCTTCTTCAATACCCATGATACAAGCCTCATATTCCGCTTCGTTGTTGGTGACATTAAAAGTTAACCTGGCAGTGAAAGGTATGTGTGATCCTTTCGGAGTGATCAGGACTGCCCTAACACCACTTTCATTCATGTTAACGGCCCCATCAAACATCAGTTTCCACTTGTCATCAGGATCCGGTCCTTCATCAACCGGAGGCTCTTCATAATCTTTAACCTTGAGAAACATAATGTCTTCATTAGGAAAATCAAACCTCATTGGCTGATAATCATCAATAGGCGATTCGGCAAGATAATCAGACAACACACTCCCTTTGATAGCTTTCTGGGAAGTGTATTGTATATCATATTCAGTCAAAACCATCTGCAACCGAGCGACCATTCCATTAAGAGCTGGCTTTTCAAAGATGTGCTTGATTGGATCCATTTTTGAAATTAGTAGGGTTGTATGAGTCAGGATGTATTGCCTCATTCGCTTAGCAGCCCATGCTAGTGCACAACATGTCTTCTCAAGCATCGAGTACCTAGACTCACAATCGGTGAATTTTTTGCTCAGGTAGTATATAGCATGCTCTTTCCTACCTGTCTCGTCGTGTTGACCGAGAACGCAACCCATTGATCCATCACGTACAGTGAGATACATAATCAGTGGCCTCCCAGGAACTGGAGGCATGAGAATCAGAGGATTTTGCAAGTATTCTTTTATTTTACCAAAGGCCTTTTGACAATCACTGTTCCACCAGATTGATTGATCTTTTCTCAATAACTTGAATATTGGCTCGCAGGTTGTAGTAAGATGAGATATAAATCTTGCGATATAATTCAACCTTCCCAAAAACCCACTAACTTGTTTTTCAGTTCTCGGCTCTGACATTTCTTGAATGGCTTTTACCTTTGCTGGATCCACCTCGATTCCCTTTTCACTGACAATGAAGCCTAAAAGTTTACCATATCTTACCCCGAAAGTACACTTATTTGGGTTCAGCCTCCGCTTGAAATGTCTCAACCATTCAAACAACTTTTTCAAATGTATCAAGTGCTCCTCTTTCGTTTGTGACTTGGCAATCATATCATCCACATAAACTTCAATTTCTCTGTGAATCATATCGTGGAAAAGCGTTACCATGGCACGCTGATATGTAGCCCCAGCATTCTTTAAACCAAACGGCATCACCTTATAACAGAATGTGCCCCAAGGGGTAATAAATGTAGTTTTCTCCATATCGTCGGGCGCCATCTTAATCTGGTTGTATCCGGAAAACCCATCCATGAAAGAAAACACAGAGAATTGAGCCGTATTGTCTACCAACACATCAATGTATGGTAACGGAAAATCATCTTTTGGACTCGCCCTGTTCAAATCTCGATAATCCACACACATTTTGACTTTGCCATCCTTCTTCGGCATAGGCACAATATTAGCGACCCACGGCGGATAATTAGTAACGGCTAGAAACCCTGCATCCAACTGCTTTTGCACCTCCTTTTAATCTTGATGGCCATTTCAGGTTTGGTTCTCCGAAGCTTCTGTTTGACAGGGAAACAACCCTCTTTCAGCGGCAATCTGTGCACCACGATGTCTGTATCCAACCCTGGCATATCTTGGTAAGACCAGGCGAAGATGTCGACATACTCTTGCAACATTTCAATCAACTCTTTCTTTACATTCTCATCCAGGCTTGCCCCTACTTTAACCTCTTTCCTTACCTCTTCAGTACCAAGATTGACAACTTCTACCTCTTCCTGATAAGGCTGAATGACTCTTTCTTCCTGTTTTAATAATCTAGCCAACTCCTCGGGAAGTTCACAGTCTTCTTCATCCCCCTCTTCGGCTTGGTATATTGGATTATCGAAGTCATAATAAACCATAGCAGAGTCATCATCAATGAGATCCAGAGAATTACTTCTGCATGAATGATAATTCATGCCTTTAGAAACTGCTCTTTGAAAGGAAAAAGGAAAATGCAAGAAAACTGTGAAGAAAACATTGCCATTTTTTTATTTAAATGATAAAAATAAAAAAGAAATACAGGGAACACAATTTGAGTACAAAACGTCCTTTTATTAATGATAAAACTTGTATGAAAACAAAATGGAGGCCCTACAATGAAGTCACTATGCCTTGGGCAGAGCATAGGACTTTTGCATGCTTAATGAAAGAAAACAAAGAAAATTACTTATTTGGCAGAGTAACTTGGATGAGATCCTCCGAAAACAAATTGTTCAGCTTCACTCCTGGGGCACATGGATGCACCCAGTTGTCCAGGTCACAGTCACTATCTTCACCGTCTTCAATTACTACACAAGTATGGCTTGGATATATGACCCCTCCACTTGAGAATAAAACTGGCCCTTGGCGCTCTTGACCCTGTAGTGGAACCCGAGGAGGTTTATAACCAATTCCTCTCTTATCATCCTTGAAAGGTATCTCAACCATTTGTCCCCAACCTTCGGTATGACCAGACTGCACCACCTCTAAAGCCTGCTTATATGAAGTCATAGAGGTTCCCACTCTAGCCTCACCAGACGGAGAATCTCTCACCATATTCATGGTTTCAAATGCCTGACAGAGAGTTTCATGGATTTCTCCGTCCATCTCCACGTACTTGAAGGATGACAGATGGCTAACAAAAATATCTTCTTCTCCGCATACCGTAACAACTTGACCATCAACTACAAATTTTATCTTCTGATGTAAGGTTGAAGATACAGCCTCAGCAACATGGATCTAGGGATGACCCAATAGACAACTATAGGCCGGTTGGATGTCCATCACATAAAACACTGTATTGAACACCTGGGGTCCTATCTGGACAGGTAGCTCTATCTCTCCAAACACTAATCTCTTTGAACCATCAAACGCTTTCACCACCAGATCACAAGGTATGAGTATCACCACTTCCACATCCAGCTTGGCTAATGCTTTCTTGGGCAACACATTGAGAGACGATCCAGTGTCCACCAATACATGGGATAACATTGCACCTTTACATTCCATTGATATGTGTAGAGCCTTATTGTGATTCCTTCCTTCTAGCGTTAAGTCAAAATCTGTGAACCCTAATCCATTTCCAGCATTAACATTGGAGATCACACTTTCAAGCTGGTTCACTGATATTTTTTGCGGCACGTACGCCATATTCAAAATTTTGAGCAGAGCATTCCGATGGGCTTCGGAGCATAGCAACAATGACAATATGGAAATCTTAGAAGGAGTTTTATGTAGATGGTCAACGATCTTATAATCGCTCTTTCTGATTATTCTCATGAATTCCTCAATATCTCTCTCAAATGACTTATCAGATTCTACCCCTGGCACCGGTTCAGCCCCTGGCGTTGGTTCATCATTCAGTACCCGCTTCCCTTTGGCCCTTTCTAATGCTTCAGTATTGTCTTTCCTGAGTGTCTGAGGAGCGAAAAGCCTTCCGCTGCGAGTAAAACCACCCACTCCTCCAACATTTCCGACACTTGAACCACTTTCTTTAGGAGTCTGCACCTCCTGCCTCTGTCTTTGACTATTAGTCCCATAGTACCACGGGATAGCAACCTTGTTCTCATTTGGGACATAGCTGGGAACAGTTATAGTTATAGGAGCTACTCGTTCAGGCGCAGATATCTGTACAGGAGCAGGCACCGGAATTTCCACAGGATCAAAGTAGATTGTAATAGTAGAAACTTCATCATCAATCTTTTTCAACTGATCAAATTGCAAACATCCTTCATCTATCATACTCTGAAGGCCAGTTCTCAACTTTACACAACCATTATCAGCAATCAAGGAATCTTCACAACTCTCTGAACAACCAGGAAATACAGCCCCTTTCAGCAAACGTTCCTTCACAACTTTCAACGGAGTCTTGACATCATTAATGTCCCTTACCAGATTCAGCCCTCTATCTTCTTCAATGGCATGCACCCCCGGTCCACCATGCGGGGGTATGGGATTTTGAATTACATTAGGTCTCGGAGCAAAATTAATAGCCTTTGAATCAACAAGGTCTTGCACCACATGTTTGAAAGCCTTGCAGTTTTCAACGTTGTGTCCCGGCGCATTGGAGTGAAACTCACACTTTTCATTTGCATCATATCCAGCGGGTAACCTGCCCACTGGGGGAGCCAAAGTCCTCAACTGTACCAAATTCAAACGAAGTAAATTCTGTAGCATCTGTGAACAGGTCATAGGGAAAACATCAAAATGTCTGTCATTCATTATCTTTCTTGGGTGATACTGCCTCTGAGCTGCAGGTTAAGCCTCATTACCCGGAGTTGGAATAATTATAGATGCTGCCTGGTGATGTGCACCCTGTTGTCCTCTACCTCTCCCCCCTTGTGAATACACAGCATTAGCGTCACCTTCACGCTTTCTATTATTGTTGCCAAAAAACTTCTTTGCAGGAGCTGAACTTGTACCACTTCCGTCCTGAATTTTCCCCATCTTTAACAAACTCTCAATTCTCTCTCCAGCAATTACTATGTCAGCAAATCCAGTAGATGGACAAGCGGCCAGCCTATCAAGATACGGACCTTGCAAAGTATTCATGAACATGTCAGCCATTTCTCTATCTGCCAACGGAGGTTGCACCTGAGCAGCAAGTTCACGCCACCTCTGGGCGTACTGCTTAAAACCTTCCTTGGGGTCCTGTGTCATACTTTGTAACTGAGTACGATTCGGTGCCATGTCGATGTTATATTGGTATTGCTTTAAGAAAGCCAAGCACAACTCTTTCCAGCTTCTGACGCGGGCCCTGTCCAATTTTATGTACCATTCCAGTGAGGCTCCAGACAAGCTATCCTGGAAAAAATACATCCATAACTTCTGATCATCAGAATAAGCTGCTATCTTCTGGTTGTAAGCCTGGAGGTGAGTTTTAGGACAAGTGCTACCATTGTACTTGTCGAAAGTAGGTGGTTTAAACTTCAGGGGAATCTTGACACCCTGTACCAGTCCCATATCCTCAACATCAATTCCCAAAGGATTTTGACTTTCTATAGCTTTCACCCTTTCAGCCAATCCCTCGTATTTCCTTTCATCATGGTAGAATCCCATATCAGCATTAAGTACAGAAAATTGGTCATCTTGACGATCTTCCACCAGCCCAGTGTTGCCAGGAGCAAAACCCACATTAACTCCAACCGGAGGAGGAGTAACCACAGGAGGATTGACCACAGGAGGGTTGACCACAGGAGGGTTAACCCTAGGGGGATTAACGTGATCACCAGTAGGAATCTCGGTCTCCAACCTCTGGATGGTAGCTCTCATGTCTTCTTGCCCTGCTCTCAGGTCCTGCTGCCCCTGAGCAACCCCTTGCATCAGATTCATAAATTGTTCCATACGTGCCCTCAACTCAGCCAACTCTGTCTGTACCCAATCCATAGCTCTAGCCTGGTTTCGTCTGGTTGCGTATCGGTGAATGGGAGATTCAGCTATTGTGCCTGAAACTAAATAAAGGTTAGAGAGCTCCTGTAGCGAGTACCTGTTATACAAAAAATGCTTATGCTTATGAGGATGCAAATGCAAAATGTAAATAATCATATTTAAACATTTCCCGGCCGAATCTGCTTTGATTCCAGCTTTGGGCAAGGGATCAGACACAACATCGAAAAATAAATCTGACTCCAGAAATACCATCAGATCAAACCACAAGAACAAAAACTCTCAGAAAACCAGAACTGCCAGAGCACAAATAATTAACCCAAATATTCCAATACTGAAAACAAAGTAGTTCTTACAGACAGATTCAAGCATAATCAAAGGTGATTCCATCAACAATCCTGATGGTAATCCTGAACAAATATAAACAACAAAATTAACTATAAATCAACTCCAAACAAGCTAGCTTCAACTTCCTCAAGAAGGTCCGTAGTGTCAGGATGTGTAGGTTGCTGCATCAGCCCTTTGATTAACTTGTTCCTCTTTGCAATCTCCTGGTTCAACTTAGCAATCAGCTCTTCAGTGTTGTTATCCTCGCGCTTCGACTTCTTGACCTCGGCTTGCAGCTTGAGCTCCTCAATCTCTTTTTGTGCTTCTTTCCACCTGGCAAAGTAACGATATTTCCTTGCTTTCACTACCTGAAGTTCCTCTTTCAGTTCTTCATTCTCAATCTTAGCCTCCTTCCACATATCCTGATACATGGCAAGCTTGTCTTCTATTTTAGTCAAAATCTTCTTGCTTTTCTTTTAGCTTTGCCTGACGATTCAGCAGCCATACTGACCTTTTTGAAGTGCTGAGCCCTGTCGGCAAAATCCTTCTCTTTTTTCTCTAAATGCGCAGTCATGTCTTGAACTTTCCACTTCAACCCCAAGTTGTCATGTAGAGCATTCCGTAGCTGACTACTCATATCAGAGTTTTCCACCCTCAGATCAGATATCAACGTATGCTGCTTATCAAATTCTTCGAATGGTACAGTGAGTCTCTCTTCCTCAATCTCAGGATATAAGGGAGGCGCCCGGTCAAAAGGTAAATATAACTCTTCTACCCTCTTCTTCACCCATTCAACATATGGAGCGAAAGCTTGATTATTGGGCTTACCCAAAACATTCTTACCTATCTTCTTTCTGCTGAGCCAAGCTTGAGAAGCTTCTTGTGCAATAGCCACACCATCGGTCATATGAAAATACAAAGATTCTTCAAAATCTTTTCCAGCCGGAGAATCTTTTAGAGCGTATGCAAACTGCCTGATAGCCAAATATCAGTCCCCACTAATCCTTTGTCCACCCAAAGAATATCTTTAGCTGCTAAGCCCATCAAACGCTTACTCCACTCTAAAGAAATCCTTGAATCAACAAAAGCACCAGATTGGGGCAAACGTTTGGCAAACCACTTGTAAAAGAGAGATGCGAACAACAGACCACCCCACCTCGTCTTTTCTCATTCTTATTATATAGAGCGTAGTGGAGATCACCTAACAGAGTTGGCACCGGATTCTGAGCTGTGAATATCTGAATAGCATCCGTATCGACGAAATCAGACTCATTAGGGAATAACACAATGCCATATATACACAGAGCCAATATTGCATTGAAAGCCATCCACCTCTTTTCCTTTGCTTCTTCTTGAGCCCTCTTCACTAAGTACTCAAAGTGATAGCCTCGGAATTTTCCCTTCTTAGAAAAGTCAGCCTCCACTGTAGATCTGCTCAAATAAAGAGCCTTAGCCACTGCTTGAAAATCACAATCTCCTTGGGAACCACAGAAAGGAACACCTTCCCTGACAGGAATCCTCAAAATGTTGGAGTACTCCTCCAGGGTAGGAACCAACACATAATCTGGCATCAGAAAGCACCTCAAGGAAGGTTCATAGAATTGCATCAAGGTGTGTAGCCCATTGTATTCATACTCACTGAGACTCCGAACCAGGGATAAAATCCAACCATACTTCTCTTCAAAGGCTCCTAAAACTTCTGGACCAGCTATACTCTGCAGACTGTTCGACGGGCCAAGAGTGATCTTCGGGAACTTGTAGACGATGATGTGCTTCTTATCCCTCTTAGTGTCCATCCCTATGAATGCCCTCTGACTGGAATCAAAGACTAGATACTACCTGAAAATGCACAAACATGAATGTCAGAAAAAGGAATGCAATGCAGGGCATGGGATCAAGGTATCCACACAAACTGGCTACTCTGCGCTGACTGAACAAATCAAGGCTCTGTACCAAAACTCAAAACAATAACCACCATAGTGATAAAACCAGAAAACCAGGTAGGTTGAAGGTCACGGTTACCTGCAAACACCCATCCCTCTCACATGTGGGTATTAAGATCCTCAATATCCCGGGCTCTCAGGTCGAGAAATGATGATACGTTCACCATTTCTGGTTTGTCATCATCACCAATCGAGGAGGCCTCAACTGATTCACAAAAACAAAAGATCCTCAGCTTCAGAGGTTTGAGAAGCAATAGCACATTCAGCCCAAAGGATACAATGCTATCGCCAATCAAAGAGGTCGTCTGCTGATTCACTTCAAAAGGAAATCCTATAGCAAGTTCCCAGCATTGGGTCCTCAGATCGAGAATATGCAATGGGTTTGCCACAAAGTGTGGTCTGCCACTCTCACATCCCGGGAGGAGTGCCGTTACTGAGTCCTCGGGAATGGTCATCAGAGTCGACAATTCCTCCAGAGAATAACTACTGGCCTGTATCAACATATAGTAGCAGATAGCTCCGAATAGAACCTCGTCTGATTGTAGGGATCGTGATCACCCGCACGTGGCCAACACCACGAGAGCGTCACCCCTGCCCACGCTAAAACCTAGGTGTATGCTCGAGCCTGGGTATTGGGCTCATCTCTCAAAACATCCCAACCCGCCAAACAGAAAACCAGCCAGCACATCACAGTAATATCCAGTATGACAGTAATAACATGAAATGCAATGCAATAAAAGCTGTAAAAACAGTAAAGCAGTAAAGCAAAAATACAGTAAACAGTAATACAGTAATATACAACAAAGTAAAACACCACAGAAAAACACCCGATGAAAGAAAACAAACAAGCGCTAGGATTGACTCGCTAAAGGGGATGGACCAGCAAGAGGTCAACCAGAGTCCCCAGCAGAGTCGCCAGCTGTCGCTCCCGAAAGATTCGTATCCAACGGTACAAATGCGAGAGTGACGCGGAAGAACAGAGTTGCCAGCAATGTGTATTTATCCCAAGAGAGGGAAAGGAAACACCGCTTAAACCTGAAGGGAAGGAAAGAGCATGGTCTTGCGACCAAGAGAACTGGGTTCGGGAGTCGGTTACGCATGAGGAAGGTATTAGCACCCCCACGCGTCCATCGTACCCGATGGGATCCACGCTTGCTTATCTCGATCAAAGGGTGTCGTCAATTGGAGCTCCACTGCTACTGGAAAGGAAAAGGAACAGCTGGCTAGAGAACCGGGAAAGGAAGGGAAAGAGAAAGAGAGAAAATGTAGGGAAAATAAAAGAAGTGCTCGCATGGGCCCTACCCCACTGCCTACGTATCTCATCGGGAGCATGAGAATCAGAGCGACGTAGTTCCCCTCACTATGGGTGGATTGTGTTTTTTAGGGAACGACTTACGTTCTAGCTCAGGTGTTGCAGCTCGCTGTATGGAGACTTAGGCGTTACCGTCTTGCAAGAGAACGAGAAGAAGCACGTTCGTACGTTGGGAGTGAGTGAGATGAGAAAAGAATTCCCGAAGGAAAGACGTTATTGTTTGTTTGAAGTTTTTTAGCAAGAAGTGTTTTTTACAGTTATTTGTAACTTGCATTGAACCAAAGTCTTAAATACAGGAACGAATACTTCGCGCATCGTCCCCAACAGGACGTACACTAGGTATCCTAGAAGAATGAGAGGAAGCCCCTCGTTCTCCACTTCCCACATAGAAGGCTCAAGTGCAATACACGTTAACCTTTATTAAGTGTTTTTATTATTATTTTGAGATGAGAAGAGAAACGACACAAAGGAAACTCTAAAGGGAAACTAAGAGTCCTAAAGTTATCATGCATGAATGTCCTATGGTTAGTGAGGAATAGGAGGAAAGACTACCTAAAACCTAATGCTAATCCTACTCTAAGCTTAATCAAAAATTAAGTTGGACTAGGTAGCTCTAAAGGGAAGGAATCCAAGACTTGAACAAGTCTTGAGATTCATGGGATGAGAAGGAGTGGAAGAGAAGAAAGGAGAAGAAGAAGAAGAGAGATGAGATACAATAAATGGCAGCAAGCACATCATATCATAAATGTCCAACTCAAACCATCAAACAAGTCTCAAAGATCAATGCAAAACAATTCAAGTAATCATGCAAAGATAAACATGAAAGAATGCAAGCATACTTGTATGAAATGCACAATTAAACATACATGGACTTCATATCAAAATGAAATGAGAAAGGCAAGATGAAAATGAAGACAAGTCAGAACAATATTATATTATCATCAACAATTCATGTGTGCAAAAGGGATTCAAAACATGAAGCATTATGATCCAAAGAAATTCACAAAAGGAAAGGTAATGATATTCATCATACAATTCAAACCAAATGCATTCAACTATGCTCAAGAAACATGAAAACCAAGTATAGATCTCAAGAGGCAGTAGCATATGCATCAATATCATATCAAAACCAAACTCAAGTCATACAAGTTCAAACATCAATCAACAACTTCAAAACATGCACCAAAGTAAACTACAAAAAGAGGACAAAGTTCCAACACTTAGGCATACTCAAACATGATCCAAACATGATCCACAAATTGCAAAAGTTGGTCTCAAAGGACCTCAACCAGGGGTAGGCATTATACCAAAAGCACATACAAAGAGCCAGCAAGAAACTCAAGCAAATGGACATGGTAAATCAACTTGTGCAAAGAAGTGTCAAGATATGGTCATGCATAATTCACTTAAGCACAAAAAAATCAAACATGCATCAAATGACATTCAACAATTGTGAAATTTAAACTCAAATGATTTAGATCAGAAGACAATCAGATGTTAAAAGATCTCCCAAAAATTCACAAGTTAAACCATTCAAACAAATAAGCAAGGATCAAGTGAGAAACATGTATCAATATGCAAAAGAGGGGAACCAAAATGTAATATGAAAAGGTTTTAAAAATAAAACAAAAACATTTTTATGCACTTCAATATGTCATCTAACAAATTCAAAAAGAATGAGATGCAGATCATGTATAGATGATGAGAAATAAATTCTACAAGTTAAAGTGTGCAAGTGAAACAATTAAAAAAAGAAAATTAGGCAATTAATTAAATCAGATGCCAAAAATAAAATAAAAGGAGAAAATAAAATATGGAAAATTTTTATAAAACTAAAAAGAAGCTTCATGAATTTTTTTATGATTTTTAGATGCATTAAAATGATTTTAAAAAATTAAAATGCAAAACAACAATTAAATGAAACAAAAAGAAAATAAAAAAAACAAGTAGGGTGCAAACAGCAACAAAAATGCGTGGAAAATGGAAGGTGGGCTCAGACTGGGGGTGCAATTAACAAGCCCAAAACAACAAGTCCAAAGGCGCAAGTCAATGGAGAACACAAGGAATCAGTCAACATGCAGACTCAATAATGGCCATAGGATCAATCATACGCTCACCATCAGTCAACATAACCAAAAAGTAATAAAGATGGGAGTCCATGATTAAAAGCACACCACAATTAGTAAACACACGCACGCATACAATTATTCAGAATTAAAATAAATAGCACGTGACAAACACACGCACATTTTAATGTGCTGTCACCATCTCATTCACACGATCAAATCAACGCATCACATTGAATCATCAAATTCAAAAATTAATCCAAATCAAAGGCTGGGAATGAGGCACACGTTAATAAGCTAGGCTATCAAACACGCAAGCATTAAAATAAAAACAAAATGAAGAGAAACGTGGAAGCATGAGGGACGTAGGATTAAGCACACGAACGGATGAGATTTCATCTTCTTCGTTCACACCCTTCACCGGCCGGAGCAAGAACCAGTCGCCTGTGCTAGGGCTCCGGTCACCCTCTCCGGTGGACTGCAATCAAAATTTCTCCAGAAAATGGATATGTGTACATCATTCGAACCAGAAAAACACAAGGAACTCAAATATCCAGGCCATTTCATCAGATAACAAACACACAATGCAAATCGAATGAAAACACTTTTAGATCCAAAACTTTAAATCCACAATACACACATGTTGCACGTCTAAAATCAAAATAAAATAGATCATCATGCTCAGTGAAGTTCACAGATCATTATGCACACTTAAAATTTGAGTTCTATGATGGTGAAAATCACACTAACCTGAAACTTGAAGAGCTTAAAATACACCTAGAAATCCCTCCAAAAACTGCAGATCTACTCCTTGGAACCTCTAGTTACAAAATAAATACAACTAAAGCTTGAAATCGTGCTAGATCTTGAGATTTAAGTTTGAATCCTCTTGAATGGAACTTGGTGAAAGCCTCAGTATGAGCTCAAAATAGCAGTTGACTCTTGCTCTATTCTCTTCACTGATCAAGAATGTGAAGAGAAATCTCCAAGAAACTCCAAGGAAAATGAGATTCGAAGAGAGAAAGTGTGAGAGCAAAAAACCAAAACTGTGCAAATGAGAGTCTCTCACCTAGCTGTGAGGGTATGAGTAAGCTTATATACTCTCCATTAGTTCACTGATTAGGATTAAGAAGTGATTAGAACCTTGGTTAATGAGATTTGGATGAAATTGCAAATTTGCATTTTGTACCACCACCACTAATTCACACGTGAGAAGCCCTTGTAATCAGCATGATTCACCTCCAATTTACTTATGGATCACCTCTGAATAGATTTTGGGCCTTGCAATGACTTGGTTCATAAGATTTGAATCCATTTGCAATTTTGCATAATGTGAAAATAATGAGAAATATGGCATGGAATGAATTGATTCAAAGGCCACAAATGATCCTCTTGATTTGTATTTTGATGTTGTAATGTGACATGAAGCAAATGGGAACATTACAAGTCCTTTTGAGTGAAAATGCAAATGGTGGAAAATTTGACATATAAGAAATCTAAGAAATGCACCTTCCATTGTTTTGGACATAACTAGAGTTTCACAAATGATATGGAAATGTTCTAGTACTTTTTGGAAATGGGAGAGAAAGATCTTCAACTTTCATGTTGGAGGAAAATTCATTTGAAGCTTCCTTGATAATGAAAAGTCAAGTTGAATATAGTGGAAAAATGGTTAAAAATGGAAAGTTTCAAATTATAGGTCATTTCCATATTTAGTAACTTTTGTACAAACCCTTGATTCTTGAAGAATGGCATGAAACTTGATAATTGAAGACCATATGAGGATGTGAGACCTTGAAAACCATGAAAAGAACCTCAGAATTCCACAGTTGACTTTCTCCTTTACAATTGACTTTTCCTTTACAGTTGACTTTTGCTTACTTCACAAGCAATTGATCCACTGAAAATCCTCCACAATAAATCAATGACCACACCCTCATCCATGAACACTTGTGAGTATATAGACCTCATAGCATCATGCTTGAACCTACAAAGCCCTTTAAGAAGTCCTCTTGAAACCAAAAACCCTAACTGGTCCCTCTGGTTATGAGGGAGAGATCCACTTGCAATCTTTTGCCATGCTTGATCTTGTGGTGATGTGATGAACTCCTCAAACCACCTTGAGGCTTGAGACTTGAGAATATGGACCAAGTACCTTGATCCCATGCCCTATGCTGAATGCCATGCTATGCAATCTATGACCTATTATGGAATGCAAAAAGAGTAAAGCATAGACCAATTTATTGAGAAAACATGAAGGTAAATTTTGAGGTATTACACATGTGTATCAATTTTTTTTTAAAAGATGAAAATTTGAAACTAATATATAACATGAAAGTAGGTTATATTAGGATGATTTAGGAAATGTGATTATTTGATAAAAAATTCCCAAGAGAAAGTCAAAAAGAAAGAGAAGCAACCGAAAATGCGAAAGTCCCCAACGATACGCTTCACGCTCTTATTAATCCGTCTCTTTCCTTTTTTTGTATCTTTTCATTTTTTCTTATTTTTATATTCCATTTCTTCCCAAATACACATTCAATTTATTATTGTTTTATTTTTTTTATTTTTTTTATAATATTAGGGGAACTAGTAGAAGACCCGTGCGTCTGCACGGGTATGAAAAATAGTACAAGAAACAGTATTAAATATATTTATAGCTGAATTATATTCAAATGCAGATTAAGAATAATATTTATGCATGATTTTTTGTTTGAACCTAATTGATTGTATGTCGTGTTACTTTATTTTAAAGTAATATTTATGCATGCTTTATTGTTTGAATCTAATTGGTTGTGTCTCGTATCACTTCATAAACTTTTTTATATAACAGTGGAAAAAATGGAATATAATTAATTACTTGTTTTCTTGGCGAAATCTAACGGGATGTGTCCCATACGACTTTATGAATTATTCCAATCACATTTTTAAGAAAAAAATTTATTTAAATATTATATAAAAATATTTGGCTGAATCTAACGGGTTGTATCCCGTGCGACTTTATTAACGATTCCAATCACATTTTAAAGATAAAAAATTATTTAAATATTATATAGAAATAATTGGAAATAAATT
The DNA here is from genome assembly GCA_022829125.1 of Lathyrus tuberosus. Classification (NCBI taxonomy): domain Eukaryota; kingdom Viridiplantae; phylum Streptophyta; class Magnoliopsida; order Fabales; family Fabaceae; genus Lathyrus; species Lathyrus tuberosus. Next base: position 2,885,139 of record JALAZF010000545.1, read on the forward strand.
TAAATTTAATTTGTTAAGTTTTAATGCATTTAAGAGTCTTATTTATAAAAAAAAATTATGGAGTATTAGTGCCCTCTATAAAAGTAAAGAATTAAAAAAATATTTCAACATTAAAAAAGACGGAGGGAATTGACGCTTAAACATTTAAATAGTTGGAGAAAAGTTTATTTTTTAAATAGATTATCAAAACTTTATTATTTTACAATGGAACAAACATTTAAAAAGATGATTAAAACTGTCCAGACTGGACCAATGACTAGGCATGACCCAATCCACTTCTGCTCCCAGAACGGCCCAATTGCCTATGTCCAGCCAATAGGGGCAGTAGTTACCTTTCTGCCCCTCTACTGGGCACTTATGGTCAGAAGGCCCACAGGGTCACCTACTCCTCCTCGGCATTCCTGTCCGTCATGCACGACTCTACCATCCAGAAACAACCACGACGCCAGTGCCCGAAACTACACCTTTGCCTGTGGTAACGGCTAGTTTCGAGCACCTCTGTCCGTCCTAACGGTTAGTTTATGGCAGTTCCCTATTCTTCGAGAAGCGGTGATTACGCCCTGAAAATAGGTGTAATACCCCGTATTTTAAATTGCTCTGGATAATATTAGTTGTGATCAACGGAGCCCCAGTGTACTCTGAGAAATTATTTACAAAAAAGAATAATTAGAGTAACTGTTGAGCTCGGAGCAAATCCAATTAATATTATTTGACTCTGAGGTAATTAATTATAGGAGCTTTAGAGACATTTTGAACGTTTAGTAGTATTATTTACTAATAATACTTACTATATGTTTTCTTTCCTCCCACTTGGCAAACATAAAAGAGAAAGATAGTAACATAGAGAGAAAAAGAAGAAAGAAGGAAGAAGAAAGGAAAGAAAAAGGGAGAAAGAAAAGAAGAGAAAATCCAACATTTCAAGAGCAAGAATCATCATCAACTCTTCATCAAATCATCTCATCTTCTTCATCTTCAACCTCTAACCAAGGTGGGTTCTAGTTAGAAATTTTAGAGTAGAATTTCTTGAGGTTTTTGAGTTATGTTAGGTTTTCAGAAAAAATGGATGTTTTGGAAAATCAAAGAATCTAACGGTTGAAATGTATTATAAATTGTGTAGCATGATTATAACATGTGTAGAATCAACTACTGATATTGTTATGAAGTTTTAGATTGGTTTGGATTGGTATGAAAATATTAGGTTTTGTGTATAAATTATGCATTGATGTTGAAAATCATGTTTTATGAAGTTTGATGGATAAATCATGATAGAAACATGAACATATACCCCTATTGGTTGTTGGGTAAGGAGTGGAGAATGAATTAGGGGATTGGTTTTCCTGCTGTCAAAAGGGGTATTTTTCTGCATAACGCAGAGCGCGCTTAGCGCGGTCTTGAGAATTCTCGCCTCCATCAGGCCGAGAGGAGCGCGCTTAGCGCGGGGTGGGGCCCGTTTAGCGCGGCCTGGAATAAAAAGAAAAACATTTTTTCATAAATTCTTAACTTTTGACTCGTTTATCCGTTTTAAATGTTCTTGGTACCGATAGGAAGCTGTAGAAATAATCTATATGATGAACGTGGAAATTGTTGAGGTTATAGCCCGATTAAATAATAGGAGGAAACCCAAAAGTGGTAGAGTTTATGGTTGAATTATTACATGAAATTCTATTGTGCAATTGTAGTATGTTTTGCCTACTATTGATGTTGAACATGATTGAGAGTAATGCATGTTAAAAGTATGAAATAGGTAAAGTGAGGAATATTACCATAAACTATGTTGGAACCTATTAACGGCTAGGAAAAATGATGAATAACATAACGACGACGCTTGTGCATGAGAGGCCTAGGCGTGCGTCTATTACCGAACAATATAGAAATGTTATATATAATTACAGTTGTATGTGGAGTCACGAAATTGTAACCATTATTCTATTATGTGCCATTTCATGAGTAACGATGTCCTCTGTAATGAATGCACAATTACTTGGTAGGTTTGATTCCCAATGTTAGAGTACGAATGGAGCCTACGGGTAAAGAGACTTGTGACGGTGTACGGGCCGTGTGAAGTGACGATTTAAGGTGATAATGTATCCCTTATTTCCGAATCCATCTCGTATGCCAAGTAATCTACAAGGGTCCATGACTCGTTCCTACTTCTAGACGTATAAGAGGGCAGAAGAAAGGGGATGCCTTGACAGGGTTGATGATAGTGATCCACTTTCGAGTTAGCGGACTCGATAACGTGTTTTCATATAGTGTGTGAGTACTCAAAGTCACTTCCCTTCCCTTTTGACTTGAGTTAGGCTTATTAGAACCTTGTAAAGCCGAGAGGACATATAAGATAGGTAACTCACTGAGATTGATGTATCTCACCCCATGTTGTTGTTTACATCACAGGTACTATAGGTTTGGTGAAGGGTAAGGACAAAGTTGTTTGACTTTTCCTTACGGATCGTAGCTTTGTGTGGCAAGACTTCTGTTGTGAAGATTTTTGAGATCATTAGTTGATCTAGTTCTTAGTGTTGGAACATCTTGTATATATGATGCCATAGTTTTTTTTGTATTAGGTATTTTGGGCATGTATATGTATAATGTGTTAACTAGGGATTTATGGTATTTCGGTAGCACAACGTGAATTCATGTATGATATGGATGCCTTTGCTGTATTATATTATATATGGGTGTTACAGTTGGTATCAGAGCAGGTCGTATACTCGACCTAGCCATGAAATAGTTTAAGTATTTTCTTTCTGTTTCATATGCGGTGTGTCGTCATTGGTCTTGAGTGTTATATTTATGGCATTGAGCCTGATCAACTTAATCCTATCTGTATGACATTCAAGAACCTGACTGACAGGCACATAAACAACTGTGGTAGACCGAGAACCACTCCAGCAGTGACAAACCCACCAGGTGACGAGGGGAATGCCCCTTTGTGTCAATTCATGCAACAGATGCAGCAACAACAAAATCAGTTTATGCAACAAATGGTACAGCAAATGGCTGGTGGCCTGCATCCTCCAGTGGTTGTCCCCGAAGCTGCAGGAGGAACCTTTAGGGATTTCATTTGTATGAATCCTCCGGAGTTTAAGGGAGGGTTAGATCTGGTAAAGGCTCATGAATGGATATCCAGTATGGAGCGGATTTTCTTGATAGTTCAGTGTAGTGAGGAAAATAAGGTGGTTTTCGCTTCTCACTTGTTAAAGGGTCATGCCATGAGGTGGTGGGAGAGTGCTTCAGCCTTAATGAAAATTCAAGAGGTACCGAAGGTATGGGAGCAGTTTAAGATAAATTTTATGGAGAAGTATTTTCCAAGTTCCTTAAGGTGTCAGAAGGAATTCGAGTTTCAACAGTTGAGACAAGGCAACTTAACCGTGGCTTCTTATGCGGAAAAGTTCGAGATTATGGTTGCTTATTCTAGGCAAGACATGTATGCTCCTGATGAGAGATGGAAGATCGATCAATTTCTGTTTGGTTTGAGGGCTGAAATTTCACATAGCGTGTCTCAGAGGGAATTCAATAGCTATGCCGAATTGTTAAGGCAGTGCTATGTGGCAGAACACAATTTGAAGAAGGTGCAAGCGGAAGGAGACTTGAGTAGGTTGAATCAAAGGGATCGTGGAAGATCAAATCAACAATTTAGACCGAGATCACAAACTTTTAAAGGGAAAAAAGTTTAGAGTTCTAAGACTAGTGCACCTCTGGTGTGCCGTACTTGTGGGAGGATGCATTTTGGTAGGTGTCGCTTCGAAGGAGTGGAGTGTCATCGGTGTCATAGAGTGGGCTATATGGCGAAGGATTGTCCTTAAAATAACAATCAAATGCAGGAAAGGAATATCGGCCGAGTATATACCTTGGATGCGAGGAAAGCAAAGGGTGACAACTCTTTGATTGCTGGTACGTGTTTCGTTAATGGACATCCTTATTTTGTGTTATTTGATTATGGAGATACACACTCTTTTGTATCGATGCAATGTGTGAAGCGACTTGGGTTGCAAGATATTGCGTTGTCTCCACCCATGGTGGTTACTACTGCCATGGATGAGATAGTGGAAACACCTTTGATGTGTGAGAAATGTGTTTTGTCTGTGAATGATAGAGTTTTTCAGATTGACCTTATCTGTTTACCGCTAAAGAAAGTTGATGTCGTTTTGGGGATGGTTTGGCTTTCTGCTAATTCAGTGTTTATCGGTTGTGAGGAGAATTTAATCATCATTTCATCTGTTGAGGCTACCCCGAAGGATGTATTAACAACTATTTTAGAAGGTACGATGGAAATGATAAATTTCTTGTTTGAGAAGGAGAAATCTGTTTTACTGGTTCTTACTGAGGAGGGGAGTAGTGACCAGCAAGTACTGAGTATTCCTGTAGTCTGTGAGTTTCCTGAAGTTTTTCCTGAGGACGTTACTTCTCTTCCTCCGGAGAGAGAGGTTGAATTCTCTATTGACCTGGTACCAGGAACGGCTCCTATATCCGTTTCTCCGTATCGGATGACACCGCTTGAATTAAGAGAATTAAAGGACCAATTGGAAGACTTAATGGCTAAGCATTTTGTTAGACCTAGTGTTTCACCATGGGGAGCTCCAGTTTTGTTGGTAAAGAAGAAAGATGGTGGGATGCGTCTGTGCATCGACTACCGTAAGTTGAACAAAGCCACCATTAAGAACAAGTATCCCTTACCTAAGATAGACGACCTGTTAGATCAATTGAAGGGAGCCTGTGTGTTCTCAAAGATTGATTTACGGTCGGGTTATCATCAGATCCGAGTGAAGAGTTCCGATGTGCCTAAGACTGCATTTAGAACCCGTTATGGTCATTACGAATTCTTGGTGATGCCTTTCGGTGTGACTAATGCTCAGTTGTTTTTATGGATTATATGAACCATATATTTCAAGCTTACTTGGACAAATTCGTCGTAATCTTTATGGATGACATTCTTATTTATTCTCGTACTCCACAAGAGCACGGAGAACATCTGAGAATTGTCTTATCGGTATTGCAAGAGAAGAAATTTTTTGCTAAGTTAAGCAAGCGTGAGTTTTGGATGTCAGAAGTTAATTTTCTTGGACATGTTATATCTCAAGGTGGTGTGGCAGTAGATCCGTTGAAGGTATAAGCAGTGATTAATTGGGAGAGACTGAGGAATGCTTCAGAGGTTAGAAGTTTCTTGGGATTGGCAGGTTACTATAGAAGGTTCATTAAAGGTTTTTCTCAATTGGCCTTACCATTGACAAAGCTTACTCAGAAGGATTGTGCTTATGAGTGGGATTCAGGTTGTGAGCAAAGCTTTATGAAATTGAAGGAAAGTTTGACGACGACTCCAGTGTTAATTATTCCTGACCCTAACAACTCTTACGAAGTATTTTGCGATGCTTCTAAGATGGGATTAGGAGGTGTTCTGATGCAAGGCGGTCAAGTTGTATCTTATGCTTCTCGACAATTGAAAGTTCATGAGAAGAATTATCCAACTCATGATTTGGAGCTAGCAGTGGTTGTTTTTGCACTGAAGGTGTGGCGTCATTATTTGTATGGGGTACGTTTCGAAATGTTCAGTGACCATAAAAGTTTGAAGTATTTGTTTGACCAGAAGGAGTTAAATATGCGACAAAGAAGGTGGATGGAGTACTTAAAGGATTATGACTTATAATTGAAGTATCATCCAGGAAAAGCAAACAAGGTGGCATATGCATTAAGTCAGAAAGTAGTTCATAGTGCAGAATTGATGATATTGGAGTATGCTCTGTTGGAAAAGTTTAGGGATCTTAATCTTCAATTTGTATGGACTCCAAATGGTGTAATGATGGGGAATTTGAATGTCAATTCTACTCTAAGAGTTGAGATTCAACAAGGACAATTGTTGGATGAGAAGTTACAAGAAGTGTTAGTACAACCGGGTTTTGTTCAAGCTACCGATGGAATAGTTATGTTTAACCAAAGGATTTGTATTCCGGACGATGCGGTGTTAAAAAGAAAGATTTTGGATGAAGCTCATAAAGGTACTTTTACGATACATCCTGATTCTTCGAAGATGTATCGAGACTTGAAGAGAGATTATTGGTGGTCCGGAATGGAAAAGGATATTGCGGTGTATGTGTCAGAATGTGTAGTGTGCCAACAGGTAAAGATTGAACATCAAAGACCGGGAGGCCTGTTGCAACCTTTAGAAATTCCAGTTTGGAAGTGGGATAGTATTTCTATGGACTTTGCAGTAGGTTTACCCCGTACGCAAGGTGGATATGATTCGATTTGGGTGATTGTGGATCGACTAATGAAATTTGTGCATTTCTTAGCCGTGAAGACTACTTTTAAAGCAAGTCATCTTGAAAGGTTGTTCATTGCTGAAATTGTGAGATTGCGTGGTATTCCCTCTAATATTGTGTCTGATCGAGATCCAAAGTTTACTTCAAGTTTTTGGAAGGTTTTTCAACAAGCTATGGGTATGAGGTTGTGTTTGAGCACGTCGAATCATCCTCAGACGGACGGTCAGACGGAGCGAACAATACAAACGATGGAGGACATGTTGAGAGCTTGTGTGCTAGAAAGTAGAGGAAATTGGAAGGAACTTTTATCGTTGATTGAGTTTTCCTATAACAATAGTTACCATGTGAGCATCGTTATGGCTCCTTATGAAGCGTTGCATGGAAGAAAATGTAGAACACCCTTGTGTTGGGCGGAAGTTGGTGAAGATAGAATTTTGGTACCCGAAATTATCCAAGAGACTACGGAAAAGATTCGAATGATTCGCGAGAAAGTTAAACAAGCACAAGATCTCCAAAAGAGTTATACGGACAATCGTAGGAGACCTTTAGAATTTGAGGAAGGTGACCATGTATTTTTGAAAGTTACTCCGAGATTGAGATTGAAAGGACCGTTTAAGTCACGCAAGTTAAGCCAGAGATACGTGGGACCGTATCAAGTTCTTGATAGGATTGGTGAAGTAGCTTACAGGTTGGCATTACCACGCTCTCTGTCAGAAATGCACGATGTTTTTCATGTGTCTCAGCTACGGAAGTTTGTTCCTGATCCTCTTCAGCCAGTTCTACCAGACTCCGTTGAAATAGAAGCAGACTTAACTTTTGAGCCTCAACCGAGTCGCATTGTGGGAAGAGAAACGAAGGTATTGAGGAACAAGAACATTCCTCTTGTTAAGGTGCAATGGTATGTGACGCATTTGGGTGATGCTACTTGGGAACTTGAATCGGAGATGCGAGAGGCCTACCCTCACCTGTTCAGGTAATCTTTTAAATTCGAGGACGAATTCTATTTAAGGGGGGAGGATATAATACCCCGTATTTTAAATAGCTCTGGATAATACTAGTTGTGATCAACGGAGTCCCCGTGTACTCTGAGAAATTATTTACAAAATAAAATAGTTAGAGTAACTGTTGAGCTCGGAGCAAATCCAATTAATATTATCTGACTCTGAGGTAATTAATTATTGGAGCTTTAGAGACTTTTTGAATGTTTAGTAGTATTATTTACTAATAATACTTAATATATGTTTTCTTTCCTCCCACTTGCCAAACATAAAAGAGAAAGATAGTAACATAGAGAGAAAAAGAAGAAAGAAGGAAGAAGAAAGGAAAGAAAAGGGGAGAAAGAAAAGAAGAGAAAATCCAACATTTCAAGAGCAAGAATCATCATCAACTCTTCATCAAATCATCTCATCTTCTTCATCTTCAACCTCTAACCAAGGTGGGTCCTAGTTAGAAACTTTATAGTAGAATTTCTTGAGGTTTTTGAGTTATGTTAGGTTTTGAGGAAAAAATGGTTGTTTGGAAAATCAAAGAATCTAACGGTTGAAATGTGTTATAAACTGTGTAGCATGATTATAACATGTGTAGAATCAACTACTGATATTGTTATGAAGTTTTAGATTGGTTTGGATTGGTATGAAAATATTAGGTTTTGTGTAGAAATTATGCATTGATGTTGAAAATCATGTTTTATGAAGTTTGATGGATAAATCATGATAGAAACATGAACATATACCCCTATTGGTTGTTGGGTAGGGAGTGGAGAATGAATTGGGGGATTGGTTTTCCTGCTGTCAAAAGGGGTATTTTTCTGCATAACGCAGAGCGCGCTTAGCGCGGTCTTGAGAATTCTTGCCTCCATCAGGCCGAGAGGAGCGCGCTTAGCGCGGGGTGGGGCCCGTTTAGCGCGGCCTGGAATAAAAAGAAAAACATTTTTTCATAAATTCTTAACTTTTGACTCGTTTATCCGTTTTAAATGTTCTTGGTACCGATAGGAAGCTGTAGAAATAATCTATATGATGAACGTGGAAATTGTTGAGGTTATAACCCGATTAAATAATAGGAGGAAACCCAAAAGTGGAAGAGTTTATGGTTGAATTATTACATGAAATTCTATTGTGCAATTGTAATATGTTTTGCCTACTATTGATGTTGAGCATGATTGAGAGTAATGCATGTTAAAAGTATGAAATAGGTAAAGTGAGGAATATTACCATAAACTATGTTGGAACCTAGTAACGGCTAGGAAAAATGATGAATAACATAACGACGACGCTTGTGCATGAGAGGCCGAGGCGTGCGTCTATTACCGAACAATATAAAAATGTTATATACAATTACGGTTGTATGTGGAGTCACGAAATCGTAACCATTATTCTATTATGTGCTATTTCATGAGTAACAAGCTCCTCTGTAATGAATGCATAATTACTTGGTAGGTTTGATTCCCAATGTTAGAGTACGAATGGAGCCTACGGGTAAAGAGACTTGTGACGGTGTACGGGCCGTGTGAAGTGACGATTTAAGGTGATAATGTGTCCCTTATTTCCGAATCCATCTCGTATGCCAAGTAATCTATGAGGGTCTATGACTCGTTCCTACTTCTAGACGTAGAAGAGGGAGGGAGAAAGGGGATGCCTTGACAAGGTTGACGATAGTGATCCACTTTCGAGTTAGCGGACTCGATAACGTGTTTTCATATAGTGTGTGAGTACTCAAAGTCACTTCCCTTCCCTTTTGACTTGAGTTGGGCTTATTGGAACCTTGTAAAGCCGAGAGGACATATAAGATAGGGAACTCACTGAGATTGATGTATCTCACCCCATGTTGTTGTTTACATCACAGGTACTATAGGTTCGGTGAAGGGTAAGGACAAAGTTGTTTGACTTTTCCTTACGGATCGTAGCTTTGTGTGGCAAGACTTCTGTTGTGAAGATTTTTGAGATCATTAGTTAATCTAGTTCTTAGTGTTGGAACATGTTTATATGATGCCATAGTTTTTTTTGTATTAGGTATTTTGGGCATGTATATGTATAATGTGTTAACTAGGGAATTATGGTATTTCAGTACCACAACGTGAATTCATGTATAATATGGATGCCTTTGCTGTATTATATTATATATGGGTGTTACAGTTGGTATCAGAGCAGGTCGTATCCTTGACCTAGCCATGAAATATTTTAAGTATTTTCTTTCTGTTTCATATGCGGTGTGTCGTCATTGGTCTTGAGTGTTATATTTATGGCATTGAGCCTGATCAACTTAATCCTATCTGTATGACATTCATGAACATGATGACAGGCGCATAAACAACTACGGTAGACCGAGAACCACTCCAGCAGGGACAAACCCACCAGGTGACGAGGGGAATGCCCCTTTGTATCAATTCATGCAACAGATGCAGCAACAACAAAATCAGTTTGTGCAACAAATGGTACAGCAAATGGCTGGTGGCCTGCATCCTCCAGTGGTTGTTCCTGAAGTTGCAGGAGGAACCTTTAGGGATTTCATTCATATGAATCCTCTGGAGTTTCAGGGAGGGTTAGACCCGGTAAAGGCTCATGAATAGATATCCGGTATGGAGCGGATTTTCTTGATAGTTCAGTGTAGTGAGGAAAATAAGGTGGTTTTCGCTTCTCACTTGTTAAAGGGTCCTGCCATGAGGTGGTGGGAGAGTGCTTCAGCCTTAATGACAATTAAAGAGGTACCAAAGGTAAGGGAGTAGTTTAAGATAAATTTTATGGAGAAGTATTTTCCAAGTTCCTTAAGGTCTCAGAAGGAATTCGAGTTTCAACAGTTGAGACAAGGCAACTTAACCGTGGCTTCTTATGCGGAAAAGTTCAAGATTATGGCTGCTTATTCTAGGCAAGCCATGTATGCTCCTGATGAGAGATGGAAGATCGATCAATTTCTGTTTGGTTTGAGGGCTGAAATTTCACATAGCGTGTCTCAGAGGGAATTCACTAGCTATGCCAAATTGTTAAGGCAGTGCTATGTGGCAGAACACAGTTTGAAGAAGGTGCAAGCGGAATGAGACTTGAGTAGGTTGAATCAAGGGGATCGAGGAAGATCAAATCAACAATTTAGACCGAGATCACAAACTTTTAAAGGGAAAAAAGTTCAAAATTCTAAGACTAGTGCACCTCCGGTGTGCCGTACTTGTGGGAGGATGCATTTTGGTAGGTGTCGCTTCGAAGGAGTGGAGTGTCATCGGTGTCATAGAGTGGGCCATATGGCAAAGGATTGTCCTCAAAATAAGAATAAAATGCAGGAAAGGAATACCGGCTGAGTATATACCTTGGATGCGAGGAAAGCAAAGGGTGACAACTCTTTGATTGCTGGTACGTGTTTCGTTAATGGACATCCTTATTTTGTGTTATTTGATTGTGGAGCTACACACTCTTTTGTATCGATGCAATGTCTGAAGCGACTTGGGTTACAAGCTGTTGCGTTGTCTCCACCCATGGTGGTGACTACTGCCATGGATGAGATAGTGGAAACACCTTTGATGTGTGAGAAATGTGTTTTGTCTGTGAATGATAGAGTTTTTCAGATTAACCTTATCTGTTTACCGCTAAAGAAAGTTGATGTCATTTTGGGGATGGATTGGCTTTCTTCTAATTCAGTGTTTATCGGTTGTGAGGAGAAGTTAATCATCATTTCATCTGTTGAGGCTACCCCGAAGGATGTATTAACAACTATTTTAGAAGGTACGGTGGAAATGATAAATTTCTTGTTTGAGAAGGAGAAATCTGTTTTACTGGTTCTTACTGAGGAAGGGAGTAGTGACCAGCAAGTGCTGAGTATTCCTGTAGTCTGTGAGTTTCCTGAAGTTTTTCCTAAGGACATTACTTCTCTTCCTCCGGAGAGAGAGGTTGAATTCTCTATTGACCTGGTACCAGGAACGGCTCCTATATCCGTTTCTCCGTATCGGATGACACCTCTTGAATTAAGAGAATTAAAGGACCAATTGGAAGACTTAATGGCTAAGCATTTTGTTAGACCTAGTGTTTCACCATGGGGAGCTCCAGTTTTGTTGGTAAAGAAGAAAGATGGTGGGATGCGTCTGTGCATCGACTACCGTAAGTTGAACAAAGCCACCATTAAGAACAAGTATCCCTTACCTAAGATAGACGACCTGTTAGATCAATTGAAGGGAGCCTGTGTGTTCTCAAAGATTGATTTACGGTCGGGTTATCATCAGATCCGAGTGAAGAGTTCCGATGTGCCTAAGACTGCATTTAGAACCCGTTATGGTCATTACGAATTCTTGGTGATGCCTTTCGGTGTGACTAATGCTCAGCTGTTTTTATGGATTATATGAACCGTATATTTTAAGCTTACTTGGACAAATTCGTCATAATCTTTATTGATGACATTCTTATTTATTCTCGTACTCCACAAGAGCCTGGAGAACATCTGAGAATTGTCTTATCGGTATTGCAAGAGAAGCAATTTTTTGCTAAGTTAAGCAAGCGTGAATTTTGGATGTCAGAAGTTAATTTTCTTGGACATGTTATATCTCAAGGTGGTGTGGCAGTAGATCCGTTGAAGGTATAAGCAGTGATTAATTGGGAGAGACTGAGGAATGCTTCAGAGGTTAGAAGTTTCTTGGGATTGGCAGGTTACTATAGAAGGTTCATTAAAGGTTTTTCTCAATTGGCCTTACCATTGACAAAGCTTACTCAGAAGGATTGTGCTTATGAGTGGGATTCAGGTTGTGAGCAAAGCTTTATGAAATTGAAGGAAAGTTTGACGAAGGCTCCAGTGTTAATTATTCCTGACCCTAACAACTCTTACGAAGTATTTTGCGATGCTTCTAAGATGGGATTAGGAGGTGTTCTGATGCAAGGCGGTCAAGTTGTAGCTTATGCTTCTCGACAATTGAAAGTTTATGAGAAGAATTATCCAACTCATGATTTGGAGCTAGCAGTGGTTGTTTTTGCACTGAAGGTGTGGCGTCATTATTTGTATGGGGTACGTTTCGAAATGTTCAGTGACCATAAAAGTTTGAAGTATTTGTTTGACCAGAAGGAGTTAAATATGCGACAAAGAAGGTGGATGGAGTACTTAAAGTATTATGACTTAGAATTGAAGTATCATCCAGAAAAAGCAAACAAGGTGGCATATGCATTAAGTCGGAAAGTAGTTCATAGTGCAGAATTGATGATATTGGAGTATGCTCTGTTGGAAAAGTTTAGGGATCTTAATCTTCAATTTGTGTGGACTCCAAATGGTGTAATGATGGGGAATTTGAATGTCAATTCTACTCTAAGAGTTGAGATTCAACAAGGACAAATGTTGGATGAGAAGTTATAAGAAGTGTTAGTACAACCGGGTTTTGTTCAAGCTACCGACAGAATAGTTATGTTTAACCAAAGGATTTGTATTTCGAAAGATACGGTGTTAAAAAGAAAGATTTTGAATGAAGCTCATAAAGGTACTTTTACGATACATCCTGGTTCTTCGAAGATGTACCGAGACTTGAAGAGAGATTATTGGTGGTCCGGAATGAAAAAGGATATTGCGGTGTATGTGTCAGAATGTGCAGTGTGCCAACAGGTAAAGATTGAACATCAAAGACCGGGAGGCCTGTTGCAACCTTTAGAAATTCCAGTTTGGAAGTGGGATAGTATTTCTATGGACTTTGCAGTAGGTTTACCCCATACCCAAGGTGGATATGATTCGATTTGGGTGATTGTGGATCGACTAACGAAATCTGTGCATTTCTTATCCGTGAAGACTACTTTTAAAGCAAGTCATCTTGAAAGGTTGTTCATTGCTGAAATTGTGAGATTGCATGGTATTCCCTCTAATATTGTGTCCGATCGAGATCCAAAGTTTACTTCAAGGTTTTGGAAGGTTTTTCAACAAGCTATGGGTACGAGGTTGTGTTTGAGCACGTCGAATCATCCTCAGACGGACGGTCAGACGGAGCGAACAATACAAACGATGGAGGACATGTTGAGAGCTTGTGTGCTAGAAAGTAGAGGAAATTGGAAGGAACTTCTACCGTTGATTGAGTTTTCGTATAAAAATAGTTACCATGTGAGCATCGGTATGGCTCCTTATGAAATGTTGCATGGAAGAAAATGTAGAACACCCTTGTTTTGGGCGGAAGTTGGTGAAGATAGAATTTTGGGACCCAAAATTATCCAAGAGACTACGGAAAAGATTCGAATGATCCGCGAGAAAGTTAAACAAACACAAGATCGCCAAAAGAGTTATGCGGACAATCGTAGGAGACCTTTAGAATTAGAGGAAGGTGGCCATGTATTTTTGAAAGTTACTCCGAGATTGAGATTAAAAGGACCGTTTAAGTCACGCAAGTTAAGTCCGAGATATGTGGGACCGTATCAAGTTCTTGATAGGATTGGTGAAGTAGCTTACAGGTTGGCATTACCACCCTCTCTGTCAGAAATGCATGATGTTTTTCATGTGTCTCAGCTACGGAAGTTTGTTCCTGATCCTCTTCAGCCAGTTCTACCAGACTCCGTTGAAATAGAAGCAGACTTAACTTTTAAGCCTCAACCGAGTCGCATTGTGGGAAGAGAAACGAAGGTATTGAGGAACAAGAACATTCCTCTTGTTAAGGTGCAATGGTATGTGACGCATTCGGGTGATGCTACTTGGGAACTTGAATCGGAGATGCGAGAGGCCTACCCTCACCTGTTCAGGTAATCTTTTAAATTCGAGGACGAATTCTTTTTAAGGGGGGAGGATGTAATACCCCTTATTTTAAATTGCTCTGGATAATACTAGTTGTGATCAACGGAGTCCCAGTGTACTCTGAGAAATTATTTACAAAATAAAATAGTTAGAGTAACTGTTGAGCTCGGAGCAAATCCAATTAATATTATCTGACTCTGAGGTAATTAATTATTGAAGCTTTAGAGACTTTTTGAATGTTTAGTAATATTATTTACTAATAATACTTACTAAATGTTTTCTTTCCTCCCACTTGCCAAACATAAAAGAGAAAGATAGTAACATAGAGAGAAAAAGAAGAAAGAAGGAAGAAGAAAGAAAAGAAAAGGGGAGAAAGAAAAGAAGAGAAAATCCAACATTTCAAGAGCAAGAATCATCACCAACTCTTCATCAAATCATCTCATCTTCTTCATCTTCAACCTCTAACCAAGGTGGGTCCTAGTTAGAAACTTTAGAGTAGAATTTCTTGAGGTTTTTGAGTTATGTTAGGTTTTGAGGAAAAAATGGTTGTTTTGGAAAATCAAAGAATCTAACGGTTGAAATGTGTTATAAATTGTGTAGCATGATTATAACATGTGTAGAATCAACTACTGATATTGTTATGAAGTTTTAGATTGGTTTGGATTGGTATGAAAATATTAGGTTTTGTGTAGAAATTATACATTGATGTTGAAAATCATGTTTTATGAAGTTTGATGGATAAATCATGATAGAAACATGAACATATACCCCTATTGGTTGTTGGGTAGGGAGTGGAGAATGAATTGGGGGATTGGTTTTCCTGCTGTCAAAAGGGGTATTTTTCTGCATAACGCAGAGCGCGCTTAGCACGGTATTTCCCGCTTAGCGCGACCTGGAATAAAAAGAAAAACTTTTTTTCATAAATTCTTAACTTTTGACTCGTTTATCCGTTTTAAATGTTCTTGGTACCGATAGGAAGCTGTAGAAATAATCTATATGATGAACGTGGAAATTGTTGAGGTTATAGCCCGATTAAATAATCGTAGGAAACCCAAAAGTGGTAGAGTTTATGGTTGAATTATTACATGAAATTCTATTGTGCAATTGTAGTATGTTTTGCCTACTAATGATGTTGAACATGATTGAGAGTAATGCATGTTAAAAGTATGAAATAGGTAAAGTGAGGAATATTACCATAAACTATGTTGGAACCTAGTAACGGCTAGGAAAAATGATAAATAACATAACGACGACGCTTGTACATGAGAGGCCGAGGCGTGCGTCTATTACCGAACAATATAGAAATGTTATATACAATTACGGTTGTATGTGGAGTCACGAAATCGTAACCATTATTCTGTTATGTGCCATTTCATGAGTAACGAGCTCCTCTGTAATGAATGCACAATTACTTGGTAGGTTTGATTCCCAATGTTAGAGTACGAATGGAGCCTACGGGTAAAGAGACTTGTGACGGTGTACGGGCCGTGTGAAATGACGATTTAGGGTGATAATGTGTCCCTTATTTCCGAATCCATCTCGTATGCCAAGTAATCTACGAGGGTCCATGACTTGTTCCTACTTCTAGACGTAGAAGAGGGCAGAAGAAAGGGGATGCCTTGACAGGGTTGACGATAGTGATCCACTTTCGAGTTAGCGGACTCGATAACGTGTTTTCATATAGTGTGTGAGTACTCAAAGTCACTTCCCTTCCCTTTTGACTTGAGTTAGGCTTATTAGAACCTTGTAAAGCAGAGAGGACGTATAAGATAGGGAACTCACTGAGATTGATGTATCTCACCCCATGTTGTTGTTTACATCACAGGTACTACAGGTTCGGCGAAGGGTAAGGACAAAGTTGTTTGACTTTTCCTTACGGATCGTAGCTTTGTGTGGCAAGACTTCCGTTGTGAAGATTTTTGAGATCATTAGTTGATCTAGTTCTTAGTGTTGGAACATGTATATATGATGCCATAGTTTTTTTTTTGTATTAGGTATTTTGGGCATGTATATGTATAATGTGTTAACTAGGGACTTATGGTATTTCAGTACCATAACGTGAATTCATGTATAATATGGATGCCTTTGCTGTATTATATTATATATGGGTGTTATAATAGGAACCGTTGGCCATGCGTTGGGGGCACTATAAAAATCCTCTCATTCGAGAGGGTCAGGTATTCTAAATCATCCTAAGAAACACATACTTTTGTACTTGCCTTTTTCCTCTCCCGATTCTTACTTTAGCATCGGAGTGCCTTGCAGGTACACCCCCTCCTCATCTCATACACCCCGCATCACAGACGTCTTCTTGGCCCACTTCAGGTTCTGATCAGCCATCAAGATCAGTGGCACCGTCTGTGGGAAATTGTTATCCCCGTCTTAACATCCACCTCAGATTCAAGACCAAAACAACTCTCTGTCCAAGATTCCGATCATGGCTTGCCAAGATCACGTCCAAGATGCTCGCAATCCTTATTTTCTCCCTGTCAACAAAACTGATGCTGACAGATCCACATCCTTCCTCGGTGGTAACGCCTGCCGTTTGAGAGATGGCGCCTCCGCGTCACCTTCCCCTCTTCGTGATGATCATGTTGACGACCAGCCACTCCTGGACCTCCAGCCCGTGCTTGCTCCACCCAATACCTACCCGGCCGTGGCGGCCCTTCTCGAGGCTCTCAACAAGACCAACCTCCCAATCCTCCAACAAAGTGAGAGGATTGGAGCCTTGGAAGAATCTGCCCGACCAATATCCCCTTAGCCGAGGAAGGATCATCGACGATCCAGAAGTCCTCCTCCCCGACGTGAAAGTGACCGCTGGGCACGCCAGGAGCCAGAGTCCTATGCCGTCTGGAAGCGTGACCACGTTTCCCCGCGAAACCAGTACTCCCTCGATAACAAGAGAACCTGGAGAGATCAATGTTCACCTCCTTTTAGGTCGAAGAGCCAGGCACGAACACCGTCTCCCCGCAGAAGTCACCGCTTTGTCCCTGAGCGAAGCATCCGTTCCCCTTCATGGACCATTTCCAGCAGCGACGATGAGCCTTACGGCCCTTTGTCTCAAGAGATAATGGCTATGTGCCTCCCCAAAGGTTTGGATAAACTACCGTCTTTGGGCAATTACGACGAAACAATAGACCCATATGAGCATATCGAAAATATTGATGCACTGCTCAACTATCGTGGCGTCCGGGGCGCCATCAAATGCCGTCTGTTCCCTATCACGCTCTGGAAAGGAGAAATGACCTTGTATAAATAACTGTCCGAGGAGTCCATCGCCTCGTGGAAACAGCTGGGTAGAATGTTTTCCATACACTTTACGGCATCACGCCGCCATCCAAAGACCGAAGCCTCCCTTAAGGACATAATTCAAGGGAAAGATGAGCCTCTCCTGGCGTACATCGAGAGGTTAAATAAAGAAGCGGTACAAGTCCCTACCACCGATGACATGAAGAAGTTTATGCTCAAGCGAGGGCTTCGTCCCTGCACGGAATTCGCCAAAGCGGTTGGCATTGCGCCTCCCAGAACTCTTGACGCCTTCCTCCTCAAGGCGCAGGCGTATATCCAATATGAGGAGAAAGAGGCGGCCAACTCTGCCCGGGTATCACACCACTAGGAGAATGCCCAGGATGAACCCTCGACATCCCGTCGGGGAGACAGAAGACGTGAAGATCATCCTCGGGATAACAAAGGGCCCTCCGACCGCTTTCATGATTACACTCCCCTGATTGTCTCCAGGGAAAAAATTCTCTCCGAATATGCTAACTCGGAGTTTAAACAGGTGAGGGTTCAATTCCCTAAGCAGATACCAACCAAGCCGAACACCGATAAGTCAAAATACTATCATTTCCACAAAAGTCACTGCCACACTACTGAGGACTGCATCCACCTGAAGGATGCCATAGAAATACTGATCAGGGACGGCCACCTGAAGTAGTTTACAAAAAA
Organism: Lathyrus tuberosus; assembly: GCA_022829125.1. Classification (NCBI taxonomy): domain Eukaryota; kingdom Viridiplantae; phylum Streptophyta; class Magnoliopsida; order Fabales; family Fabaceae; genus Lathyrus; species Lathyrus tuberosus. The sequence continues at coordinate 2,903,009 of JALAZF010000545.1, forward strand.
GAAGGATACTCCTCGGCAAGACGCCTAGGAGTTGAAGAAAGTCGAGGAAGAGGTGCCTTCCTCATAAGAGACAAACCTCCAGGTCGCCATGAGTATATCACGGCCTAAGGACTTCTATGCTCTCGAGGAGCTCAACGCCCCGCATATTTCGCCACCCATAGCCCATGGGAAACTTTCCCCTCCGCCATGGTCATCTCTGGAGGGGGCTTCAACAAAGTCACTGTGGACTCCGTGAAAAGAAAGTTCGAGCACTTACTCAGCACGAGCTCCAACAAGAGTACAACACTCGACAAGGTCCGGGGAGAATCGGTCCCCATCTCTTTCTACAGAGAAGAACTCCTCGGAGGTGCCCTGAACTCGAGCATTCCGCTGCTCGTAAGAGCCCAGATGGCAAATTTTGATGTTCGCCGAATCTTAGTCGACCAAGGCAGCTCGGTCGACATCATGTACTCACAGTTGTTCTCAACCCTCCAGCTAGACGAATCGCACCTCACTCCCTACGTGGGATCTGGCCTGCAGGGTTTCAATGGGTCGGTCGCGAAACCCTGGGGATATGTCGATTGGATCGTGACCTTTGGATCTCCAGAGACAGCCAGGTCTATCAAAGTGCAATTCCTGGTTATTAACTGCCCGTCTCTCTATTAGTGCATATTCGGGCAGCCAACCTTGGCCGAATTGGTGGCCGTACCGTCAACTGTCCATCTCAAAATCAAGTACTACACTTCGAAGGGTATGGTCGCCACCATACACGGGGACATCGAGGCTGCACAAAGATGCTTCGAAGCGGCCACCAAGGGACTCAACACCATTGCTGCCAAGCCGAAGACGTCCAGCAAGCCAGCCTTGCCCAGCAGATCCGAGGAAGCCAAGCCACTGCCACGCGTCGACTCTATCGACCTCGACAACCGCTTCTCCGAAGATGATCAGAAGGAGGACCAGACTTGCCCGAGCAGCTCATCCACTTCGACCAGCACCAGTAGCGGCTCCCATCTGATGCGCCCGATTCCGGATGGCGAGTTCGAACTCGTCCTGCTCGGCGATGACTCTCAGCGAGGAGTAAAGATAGGGACCGACCTCCCCGACATAATGAGAAAACAACTCAAAGCTTGCCTCTGAGAAAATGCCAACATGTTCGCCTGAAGTGCCGCAGAAATGCCCAACTTAGATCCTACTGTCGCCTGCCATCAACTCACAATTGACCCCGCCGTCAAAGCTGTAGTACAACGTAGGAGAAAGTAGTCTCCAGAGAAAATGGAGGCTGCAGAACAAGCTGTAAAAGACCTCCTCGAGGCAAACTTTATTTCAGAAGCCAAGTACACCACTTGGCTGTCCAATGTTGTACTCGTCAAAAAATCTAATGGAAAGTGGCGTATGTGTGTTGATTATACTGATCTCAATAGGGCATGCCCTAAAGATGCTTACCTATCCCTAATATTGATAAACTTGTTGATAATTCTGCCGGCTTTAAACTGTTATCATTCATGGACGCCTATTCGGGCTACAATCAAATACCAATGGCGAAAAGTGACAAAAATACATGGCCTTCATGACCGAATCGGGCAATTATTACTACAACGTAATGCCCTTCGGCTTGAAAAACTCCGGTGTGACCTATCAGAGGATGATGAACAAGGTCTTCCGAGGAGAAATCGACGACATGCTCGAAGTCTATATGGACGATATGATCGTAAAATCCCATGAGGAAACCGATCACACGGCTCATCTAAGAAAGGTCTTCGAGCAAGCTAGGAAATACCATATGCGTTTCAACCCGGAGAAATGCACTTTCGGGGAGCGGGCGGGCAAGTTCCTCGGCTTCTATCTGACAGAATGAGGGACCAAAGCCAACCCTGACAAGTGCAGGGCATTCTCCGAGTTCCCAACGCCCACCTCAAAGAAATCCATCCAATCCCTCAACGGGATGCTCGCGTCATTATCTCGTTTCGTGGCCAAGTCTTCCCAGCACGCTCTGCCCTTCTTCAAACTCCTCCGCAAGGAGGCAGCGTTTGAATGGACGAAGGAATGCGACCAGGCTCTCCTCCATCTGAAACAAGCACTGTCAGAGCCGCCATTTCTCTCCCAACTGGATAACGGCGAAACCTTATACCTCTAACTCGCCATGGCAACCGAGGTCGTTAGCGCCACCCTCATCCACAAAATGCTCGACGGGAAAAACCACATTTACTTCACAAGAAAAGCATTGTAGGGACCATAACTGAGATACCAGCAAATAGAGAAGGTAGCTCTGGCCTTCATTAACGTTGTGCGAAGACTGAGGTACTACTTCCTGGCCCACACGATCGTGGTCCGAACAAATCAACCCGTAAAGCAGCTACTAGGATGACCAGATATGGCTGGCAGAATGCTTAAGTGGTCATTGGAACTATCCGAGTTCGACATTCAATATGAAAGCAGAAAGGCCCTCAAGGCCCAGGAGTTAACTAATTTTGTCGCAGAAATGACGTTCGCAGATTCCCCCACCTACAGGGCACGCAAGTGGACCATCTTCCTTGATGGAGCATCCAGCTCGGCGGGAAGCGGGGCAGGTATAATCTTGGAAAACGATGAGGGAATCATCGTCGAGGTATCACTCATATATTTCCCTACCTCTAACAACCAAGCTGAGTATGAAGCCTTCCTCGCCGGTCTGCGCATGGCCGAGGACCTGGGAGCTGAAGAAGTCGTCATCTGCACCATTCGCAACTCGTGGCCCTTCAAGTTTGAGGAGAATATCAGGCCAAGAACAACAACAATTCCGAATACTTGTCCCTGGTCAAAGAAAAATTGACGAAGTTCGCTACAGTAGAGGTGAAGCACGTTCCTCGCAAACATAACGTCCGAGCAGATGTGTTGTCTAAATTGGCAAGCACAAAGAAAAAGGACAGAAACAAATCTGTCATCCAGGAGGTGCTCCCTCGTCCCAGCATCGAGAAAACCTCCACGACCCTCGATGTGCAAGTCATTGGCAACAACAACTACTGGATGACCCCCGTTTATAATTATCTCGCTAAGGATGAACTCCCGTCCGACCCCAAAGAGGCCTGCATAGTCAGGCGCAGAGCCTGCTCCTATGTCCTGGTCGAAGACAAGCTCTACAGGCGAGGGTTCTCCATCCCTTTACTCAAATACATCGAGGAAGAGATGGTTGCCCACGTCTTGCGTGAGATCCACGAAGGAATCAACGCCTAATACCTAGGGGGAAGATCCCTCACCAGGAAAGCCCTTCGAGCAGGGTACTACTGACCAACCATGTAGCAGGATGCAAAAGAACACGTGAAGAAGTGCGACAAATGCCAACGGCACAGGGACATGCACTTGGCTCTACCTAACGAGCTCAAAGCTATGTCCTCCCCGTGGCCCTTCGCATGGTGGGGCATGGACATCCTGGGGCCGTTCGTAGTAGGGTCAAACCAGAACAAGTACTTGATAGTGGGTGTTGACTACTTCACAAAGTGGACAGAAGCAGAGGCTCTGGCTAAAATAACGGCCCGCAACATACTTCACTTCTATAAGCGAAACATCCTTGCTCGCTTCAGCATCCCACAAGCAATAGTCACCGACAACGGGACACAGTTCACAGACAGAAAGTTTCAGGACTTCTTCACCCAACTAGGCACGAAACAACATTTCACATCCATCGAATATCCCCAAACCAACGGGCAGGCCGAAGCGGAAAACAGAGTAATCCTGCAAGGCCTCAAACAAAGGCTGGACGAAACAAATAAAGCCTGGGTCGAGGAACTGCACAGTGTACTCTGGGCCTACCGCACTACGCCCCGCTCCTCGACCAGGGAAACCCCTTTCCGCCTAGCTTACAGGACTGAGGAAGTGATCCCCATCGAGATACACGTGCCATCCCGGCAGACTGAATCACCTCTGGACGAGGAGATAAACGACGAGGCACTAAGAGAATAGCTTGACCTTGTCGAAGAGGTCCGGTCAGGAGCAGCTCTCCGCGAAGCCTCATTGAAGCAGAAAATTGAAATCAGGCACAACGCCAAAGTTATACGGTGAGAATTCCAAGTGGGCAGCCTAGTCTTAAGAAGGAACCACAAGGATTCTCGAGAAGTCAAACTCGCCGCAAACTGGGAAGGACACTATCACGTCTTGGCAAAGACGGAGAATGGGGCCTACTACCTAGAATACCTCAACGGGGAAGAACTTGCTCGACCATGGAACGCCGAAAAGCTAAAACAATATTATAGCTAAGGCCCAGATCATTGGTTTGCTTCGTCGAAGCGACGAACATAACATCCCGACTATGATGCACGCCTAGGTACAAGCGTCGCATACCAACTAAGACAGGATCCCGCTCAAGAGCGAGCGGAACCCCTGCCTGATGGTGGTTCCTCGACCAAGCCCACCGTCATCAAAGTACCATGACAGGTAGAACACCTAGCTCGGGATGAGAGGTTCACACCGCGAGCTTAGGCCTCAAACGTGACCTGAGTTCCGCCCTAATGCCCGGAAGCTACCCAGGCCGTTCGACCAGTCCCCCTCACTGCTGAACACATCTACGTCGAGCAAACACCGAAACTACAAATCACTCAAAGTTACCCTTATTACGGGCACACACACGTATCGAGTAAAGTTTTTACACTTAGCGCAAATAAAAACAAACAAAACCATGCACGAGTATAAAACATACAAAACCGACCAGGACGGCTGGACACATATATATCAAAATAATTAGTGACCACAAAGGCCACAATTGTGCTTGTTACATGATGAAGGGGCCACACCCCATACAAAATAACAATAAAATTACATAAAAACATGGCACGCAGGCCAGAAACATAACAACAACGAAAAGGAGACATCATTCCTCCATCTGCTCAGCCTGCTCGGGGATAGGCTACGTCTGCTGAGACTCCTTGTTAAGGAGGCAAGCATGCTCATCACCAATCTGGAGGAAGTATGGATTAACAATTTTGCCATCTTCAACGTGACTCAAAAAACAGGTCCCCTCTGTGGATAGGTGGACCCCTGGATTCACCACCTTGAGTTGAACCACAACATTGTTGAACGACTCCTCCCCGATGGCATAGACATCGTCCTCCGCCCGTGCAATACGAGCAACCAGCTCGGCCCTAGTTTTCAGCACCTTCACCTCCTCAGGCTCATCTTCAGTCGGGGCCGCCGCAGATTTCATCAGCTCGAGCAGGTCTTCAGCAGCCTTCTTTTCAGCGACCAGCGTATCCTTCTCCTCTTTCAATTTAGCAGCCTCCTCTTTGGATTTCTTCCTCACGTCATCAGCAACCTTGGCCTCCTCTTGGCCTTATTCACCTTTTCTTCCAAGGATGATATTGCCGCTTGGGCCTTCTTTAGCTCGGATTCGGAGGAGGAGTCTTCCTCGACGTAGACCGCCACCATCTCCAGTACTCAGATCAACGCAGAGGCATCTTGTGCCAGCATCGCCCTCTTGCTCGGGCGGTCCATACCCTAGAGCTTTAGGGACTCTTCCCAAGGAACCGTCAGGGATGTGCCCTCGAAGAACTTCTTGTCATGAAGGCAGAGAGGAAGCTCAAACTTGCTCTTCTCCGCCGCCCGACTGAGATTCACCAGCTCGTTCAGTCTGGTTCGCTTAAACCTTAAAGCCCCGGGCACAGGAGATCCCTGGGAAGAAAAAGGAACGGGCGAGGAGATCCCCACAGCCAGTTGAGGAGGAGGCACCCGCTGAGTAAACTGAGGCTTTGGGTTGGTCACGCCCGCCTTGCCCTTCGTTAGAGCATTCTTCACCATCCTCTCATGAGCAGATGGCATTTAACCTACAAAAACGTAACAAGCACGTTAGCAACCGAAGAAATTATAATCCGGACAAGCTAAAAAATAAATACTACCAAGCAACTTAAGGGCATCAGCATAGGTCTTGCACTCTAGAATCCCTTTCGTGTTGATATAACGGTGTTCTACTCTTTGCCCACCATCTTCATCAAAGATCAGGTCCCCTTTCTTAGTCCAACACTCCGCGAGTTTAAAACTGTTAACATATTTGACCAGCGCCGCGTAGCTAGCTTTATCATCCTTGTTCAACATCTCCACCTGGGCAAGATAATTGTCGGTGCCTCGAGAGAAATGGTTCCTGCTCCAACAGAAGGGGAACTTAAACACTCTATCTGCCAACAACTTCCCATGCTCGGCGGGCTCCACGACTGTCCATTCCTCCGCGGAAGCATGCTCGGGATTCTCCCTGACATCATTGGGGGCGGTTAAAGCCTCAGTATCACTACTCTCTAAGGAGCTCTCCTCGGATGAGTATATAAGAATCTCTTTCTTGGGTTCGCGTGCCACCTCGTTCACCTGAAAAGCAGAAGAAAAAAGTGAATTCGACTGCAAAATCAAATCCACCCTTCCACCGCTAGTCAAGTGAAAGGGCACACAAAGGGCCGAGGAAGACGTCCCCGACCTAAGCCCTAAATCAAATAGTACGAGGGTATTATGCGAGGAGATGCCTGGTGGTAACCCCTCCTACACGTACGGGGAGACTCTCCCCGGGCCGCTACCCCAGTTTTCCGATTGAGGCTCCATCGGAAAACTTATACATTCATCAAAAAATTCATGAGAGCACCGAAAAACTCACGAGCTCCGCCGGATACGCTCACGCTAGTCATCACAATGATGTTGAAAATAGCCCAACTCCACGGTCCCTTAAATCTCCGGCGACCACGACAGCGGCAGAGAGTGGCCAAGCCACCGTCTACCACCAACAGTCGTCGGAAAACGCTACGGTATCTACCTAAAATCATCTTAGCCACGTGCATTCTAAAAAAACGAAAGCAAAAAGCTAGAAACAAAACTAGGAATGGGTAACTTACGTGGTCGACGAGGATTTGAAGGGTCGAAGAGCTTACTCGGAGCTTTGTACGGTGGCTGGTACGATGGCTGACGGTGACGACTAGAAACTCAGAAAGAAGAACGAGGAAGGAGAAGGAAGCGAAAAGCCCAAATGAGTAGCTTCTCCCTCTATTTATAAGCACTCTAAAGGCACGTGCACGAGCACGCACGGCTAAGGGCATCATCATGACCCTAGCCTAGCCATCATGATGCAATTAATGTTGCACAAGGCTCGAGGCACACGTGGCGTCACGTCTCTTCAGACTACCTCAACCGATGACCTCCCCGCATGCCGGGCAGACCAAGCAACGTTACATATCCCACGGGCACAAAACCTCTGGGCATCAAAGGACAACTCCACCTCGTTGGCAAACGACGACCCCTTTAGAGTTCCCCGGGGCCGCGAGTTATCCTTAAGTCATTACTCCCATGCTCGGGAGCAACGACTTGGGGGGCTTCTGTTCCGGACTGGACCAATGACTAGGCATGACCCAATCCACTTCTGCTCCCAGAATGGCCCAATTACCTATGTCCAGCCAATAAGGGGCAGCAGTTACCTTTCTGCCCCTCTACCGGGCACTTATGGTTGTCTTACCCCAAATTTGTCCTACCTGTATATAAATGACCTATGTACATCCTTTTTCTTCTAAACCACTTTTGAATCCAAATATCCATTTTTTTGAACCACTTCCATATGCATTGTGATTTCATCTCGTTATCCAATATAAATATCCATTCATTTTATAAATATCCATTCCCATAACCATTTTGTTATTTACCCATTTTTCAATCCAATTTTTCATTCAACTATCCGTTTTCATTATCCATTTTACTAAATAGTCCAAATAACCATTTCTCTTGTTAATATCCATTTAATTTAAAAAAAATTTCAATTCAATTCAATTTCATCTTTCTTTCCAAATTCCAATTCAAATTCCATATTTAAAATCACCAATGTTAATAATCATTAAACCATGTTCTAAAGTCCATTTTTTATCCATTTTTCTACCATACACCCATTATCCATTATCCATAATTCTCCATTTTTCTATTAATTATTTTTCATATCCACTTTTCCAAACTAATTCCAATATCCATATCCATATTACTATTCATATTTTACAAATCCTTCACACAAATACAAAAGCCCAATTTCAATTTAGTGTTGAGCCCATTTTGTAATATTTGGTTTACAAGTGAAGAAAATGATAAAATAAAAAGGTACTAGTTCAGCAAAGTCACATTTTTTGTCAATGTATATTTCTCATGCTTACGTTACTCTCCAGCTGCTACAAGTCACAAACCACCTTCTGCACATGAAAGTGACAGTACCATGTTGGGCCTCTACACACCAAAAAAATACAAGTCATACACTCCAAAAACACTGCATCTACTGCCAAAACAAAACTAAAAAACGATGTTCCAAAACTGCACGCCAAACTGCTGCTACTGCAAACCACAAACCAATGCACCTGCTAGCACCAGTACAACAATGACTTGTGCATAAACAAGACCAACAAATTCTACACAAATAAACCGTACCACTGCTAAAGCCAAAAACTCGATTCACAACAACACCACATCCGCATTCTGCTATAAGACAATAATGAGAGTAACAACACAATAATGAACAAGGCTTGGACCTACATAAAAAGAGGAGGAGGACAACCTAAAAGGGGGAAGCAGAGAGAAAATCGTGAAGAGAACCTTGGAAACACTCTGCAAAAACATAAACCTTTATCAAAACTCTTCTTTATCAATCTCACGCTGGAACCCATTGATTCTTTAGTGCCTCAATTCCTCCATCACTCCTCTTCATCTTCAATATTCAATTCGCTCCTCAACCATAACACTTCTACAAACCATCACCATTTTCGACCTTCAAAAAACCGAATCTCAAAAATTTCTCACTCACCACCACTTGTTTCATCTCCTCCAAACTCAAACTCACTTGTTCACCACCGTGTCGGATCCCACGCGAACACATCTCTCTCTGCTCTATTCACCTGCGATTCACACTTTACATCACCAAACTCCTCTCCACTCGACAACGCCCCATCACCGTGTCCAATCTGACAACTAACAAACAACAACAACCCTTATCCTTTTCTCACCACCATCCATCACCGCCAAAAAACCCGATAGAATCCCTTCCTCCAAACACAACCTAAAACCTCAAATCCCTCCAAATCACACATCAATAATCAACAATAACAACCACATGAGAACTCTTTAATCTCCTAACCCACCTTCTTTCAATCAACCTTAAACCAACAAAAAATCAGAAACAAATCAGAAGAAGAAGATGAGAGTTTTTGAGACGATAGAAGCAAATCACACGAACCTATTGGAACGATTTGAAATCGAAACCCATAAATCAAACGGGGAATGAATCGTAAGACTGAAACCGGAGATTGAGAGAGATCCGACATCATGAGAAGGCCGGAAAACTTGGACGTTTTGAGTTCGATTTGTTCGTTTCTGTTGATTTTGATTGATGAGCGTGATTTCATTGTGGACTGCTCCGTGTGAGTTTCGTTTGTTGACTTTTACTTGTGAGTGTGAAGCGTATTTGTGCTGATGATAGAGTTTGGGAACGTTTTAGTTTTTATTTTATTTTTTCTGATACCTTGGTTTTTGTCTGGACGGGCTAAGCGTGATGTATTGGGTTTCCATGGCCCATCCATGCTATTCGTCTCACCCCCTTTTTTTGCTTCATGTCCGATTTTGTGTTTGGGTGGATGATGGGCTAAGGCCCAAGTGATTCCACCATATATTGTATTCTCTTCTAGATTCTGCACCCGGCCATTTGTTCATTTTTTTTTCTAAAAGATTTTGTTTTAAGAAGTTTTTTAGTTCTTCTTTCTAGTTTATTCAAAAAAGTTTTTTTTTTCAGAAATAATTAATCTTTGATTACTCCTTTGATTTCGATTTTATTTCTCTTTTTGTTTTAATTCCATTTTCGATTCCATTTTCTTTTAGGGCCAATGACATAAAAGCATCATAATTTTGTGGATTATTTCAAATCAATAAAGTTTTGATAAATATGAGGCCACCTTTTTTTTTATCAGTCAATGAAAGTAAAAAAATCATAGTTTATCGATCTAAGATTAAAGACTTTGATTAAGACGAGACCGATTTTATTCTTTTCATTTTTTATGGATCGATGAACATCTATAACCAAATTTTGTCGGTTAAGATGAGACTTTTCTTTGATTTCGATTTTATTTCACATTTTACTTTGCACTATATTCTTTTCATTTCCGATCAATGAAGGTCTTAAACATCATGGAGCCTCTTTTTTAGAGTTCTTGATTAAGACGAGGTCATCACCTTTTATTTCCCGATTCACCCGATTAATCATTATCTTGTTTATTTTCCGTCCAATATTATCTCGATTATATTTTTCATTCATACTATTCATACTGTCCACATCATACTCATATTCATGTTTATCTAACAATTTTCTTTGTTCATACACTTAATCTAAATACACTAAATTGGAGACCTTTTATTGCATGTCACCCTTCTTTTTTCAACCAAACTTTCGAAAGGAGGAGATTCTTAGAATCTAGCATTCCTTGGGTCTTCGAATGGATGGCTCTCGAGGCACGCCCCTTGGGTTGTCATTCATTCAATCTTTTGACCTTTTCAACTAAACCATTTCCAAACCGGTCCTCGATTCGCCATTTGGCTCGCCATCAAACACACACTTGTACATCTCGAGGTTTCATTACTAGGAGCACCCCTAGGGACTAGTATCGATTCTCACTTCTTTTTGTAACCAATCCGACTCAACCTATTTCAAACACTTTCTTAATCAACTAACGAAAGGAGGAGATTTTTGGAGTCTAGCATTCCTTGGATCTTCGAATGAATGGATCTTGAGGCACACCCTTGGGTTGTTGTTCATTCAACCTTTCGTCTTAAAACACTTAATCATTATCAAACAATTTCATAATCAATAGAATGAAAAAGGTGTCGTTGAGATCTAGCATCTCAGTAATGCCCCGATTAATTGGTTGCGAGGCTGACGTCTCGTTTATCGAATAGTCGTCGTTCTTCCTCTAAAAATACTTAACAAACCAAACACTTCCCACGCAACCGAAACCCTAATACACTTAATCCACAACTCAAACACCTTTCCCAAAGAACATTGTTTAAGTCATTCTTTCGCGCATATGAACTCGTACTTCAGCCTCCCCTAGTGAGCAGACAAGCCAATGTTTAGCAGTTAGAATGCAACCTAAACTTTCGTTCGCCTAAAACACGTCCAAATCAAACCTTTTTTCTCAATCAAATCTCTAACACACTTAATCCAAATCAAACAACTTTCACAAAAAGAACATTGTTTAGTCCATTCTTCCGCGCATATGAACTAGTGCTTCAGCCTCCCTTGACGAGCAGACAAGCCAACGTTTAGCAGTTAGAATGCGAATTAAACTCTCGTTCGCCTAAAAAACACAAACAAACCGTAGTCCCACGAACTACGAATGCTCTGACTTTCTCATTGCACGAGGGAATACGTAGGCACAAGGTTCTAATCCTTGCCGAGCACCCTAATAAAAAACCATCCATTTTCCCCTTAGAAAACAATATCTACCTTAGAAGAAAACAAACAAACCAAGCTAACATTTCTCCCGAATCGAATCAAGAGGTTCCCGTTGAGTACAACGGACGTAGAGGGTGCTAATACCTTCCCTCTTACGTAACCGACTCCCGAACCCGAATTTGGTTGCGACGACCATGTTCTTATCTCCCTTAAAAGGTTTTATCGATATTTTCCTTTCCCTAACTTGGGATGAATAAAGTTCGGTGGCGACTCTGTTTTGAACAGTTTTTTCCGCGTCCATCGCGAGGATCGTATTTTTCGAGGTACGACAGATGGCGACTCTGCTGGGGATGCGCATTGCCCTATGCTAGAGAGAGTCAAGCCTAACTTGACTCGATTCGAGAGTGTTAACTTTGCTTGGTTTTTTTCTTTTTCATTGTTTCTATATTACTTATCTATTTGCTTTTATTGCTTTCTCTTTATCATATGTTGTTTATCATACTCGTCTGTTGGATCTTGGGATGATATCACAAGTAAGGCTCTATACCCGAGTCTTGGAAAAATAAGAGAGAACACATAGTTTAGATTTTGGAAGTAGTTAGTGTTAGTCCCCAAGGACTCGCTCCTTGTGTGCCTAGCATGAAAGCTTCCCCTAGAGTAGAACTTTTCGTAGATCTTGTTGTAACGCAGCTAGCCTGTCGCACGACTTGATTCATGAAGGGTTCGTGACTCTAGGACCCACTCTTAGCACCAGTTTTCATCTTGGTGGTTGTTAGTGTTAGTCTCCGAGGACTCGCTTCCCGTGGGCCTAACATGAAGACTACACCCAGGATAGACCTTTTTGTATCCCCGTTGCAATGCAGCTAGCCTGTTGCGTGATGTTGATGCGATTAGTGTCAGAGACCCTGGGAACCATATCCATCAACATAAGAGCTATCCTGTGAGTGGGTTTATGGGTAAAGAATCTAGAACTATCCTCTTAAAAGCCTACCTATTAGGGTATTTTGCAAATACTTGTGTTATCCTGGATCCTGAGTCTGCCTGTATTGCATTTGTTTACATATCATTGCATTTGCATCTCATTTGCATGGCATACCCTTCCAACCAAAACTCGTCTGATCCTCTGTCCATTTCCTGCCAGTTGATTTCCCGACGCTTATATTGAACCTGTGGTAGCCTCAAAGCATTTGAAGCAAGTTCAAGCTGAGATAAAAGGAGCATAGATACTTTGAAAGTTGTGATGGCTATGTTAGAGGATAGTTTTCAACATATTGGGATGAAGGATTTTGACCCCCCATCAGGTTTTACTGTGTCGACTAACCCATTGTATGATCGTCTACCTGGTGATCATCCTCCACAAGTGAACGTCCCTGCTCAGTCTCAGATGATGTCAATATCTGATTCCATGGAGAAAAGGTTTTGTGCCCTCGAAGAGAAGGTTCAAGCTATGAAAGCGCGTGATACTTCTGGGCTCGATGCTGTTGATATGTGCCAAGTGCCAGACTTGGTAATTCCTCCGAAGTTCGAAGTACCCAACTTCGAGAAGTACGCTGGTCTCAGTTGCCTGAAGCGTCATTTGGTGATGTTCTGCCGAAAGATGACTTCTCATGTCCGCGACGACAAGTTGATGATTTACTGTTTCCAAGACAGTTTGAGTAGTGCATCTTTGAATTGGTACATGGGTTTAGAAAGAAGCTGTATCCAATCATGGAAAGACTTATCCAATGCTTTCCTAAAGCAATATGAGTACAATTTGGACATGGCTCCCAGTCGCACGCAGTTGCAAAGCCTAACTCAGAAGAGCGGTGAATCCATTAAGACCTATGCATAATGGTGGAGAGAGTTCGCAGCCAGGGTACAACCACCACTCTTGGACAAAGAACTGATTGACATGTTCTTGGACAGTCTGCATGCCACCTATCTTGAAAAGATGGCTGGCAGTTCATTCTCAAGCTTCTCTGACCTTATAATAGTAGGAGAACGCATCGAGAGTTACCTCAAAGCTAAACAAGTCCAAGACGTCTCGAGCAACCAAGATGGTGAGACTGAATCCTTCAGCAATCCCCAAGAGGAAGAGGATAATGAAACTAATGTGGTAATAGCAAATGTTGAGTATTCTCAGGGTACACCAACGAGACTTTATGGCCCTTCAACTTCTCGGCAGTTATCATGGTCAGCGCCATATCATCAATATGGGCAACTTGTCAATCCTAGGGCGTCATATCAGAAACCCATGATTTCTCCTCGTGCAAATCAACGAGCTCGTGGTCAAGGATATCAGAATCATCATCAGAATCAGCATAGGCCTTGAAACAACTTGGAAAGAAGGACTGCTCCTCTTCACCTAGTTCCTATGTCGTACAGTCAACTTTTGCCGCATCTGGTCCAAAACTCACTGGTAGAGCCCAAAGCTATCAAGCCACTGCCAAAACCATACCCGCCTGGGTATGACCCTAATGCGCATTGTGGATATCATGCTGGATCAATGGGGCATTCGACTGAAGATTACAAAGCTTTTCAAGCCAAGGTGCAATAGTTGATTGACAAGAAGCACATATCCTTTCAAGAAGGGAACTTGGTTGTGCACGTCAGCTTCTCGCCCAAATAAGTTCCAAGACTTCAAGAGGCAGCCAGTGGTTCAGACAAGAAGACTTCCTCAGATACTGGCAATCATTGGATTGTTTTTATCATTTGTAATTTCTTTATGATTAAATACTACTTGTTTTGAACATTGTTTATTTTGAATGGTAATATTAATGATGTGATCATGCGTTTTCTGAATTAATCATGTCGCATTCGCTCATTTTTCTTCACTTATATAAAAAAAACAAAAAATTCATCCATATACCTCTCGTCCACTTTCTTCACCAAATTGTTGTTTTAGCAAAGATTGGAGGGTGGATGATGAAAACAAGGTACCCATAATTGCTGATGGTATGCTTTTGGATGGAATCCTGCCAAGGATGTACAGGCATTGTTTCAACCCCCAAACATTGGAGAGACAAGGAGTTAATCCCTAGTAAACCATTTCGAGCCTAGAATTAGTAGTTTCCTTCGGATATTCAAACCCTTACACTCAACCTGGGACAGGGTAGTGTTTAGTTAACCTGATTACGCACTCAGTTCACAAAAGCAAAATCCAAAACATGATGGTTGTCAATGACCAATAACTTGGCAGTTACAATCCTTCGACAAAATAAAAAATAAAATAAAAAAACAAAAGCCTGCTAAGTCGAGCACCTCAAAGGAGACTTAGGCAAAAATCAAGGCAATCCCGATGGACTTGAAAAAACAAAATCAGTCCAGGCAAAAGATAGGGATCAAAATAAAAATCAAAAGCAAAAGAGGGTCACTGACATCCCTAACAAAAACAAAATAAGGTGACTTCCATTTCGAGCATCATCACTCTTACACCGTCAACTCTTTTGGAAGACAAACATGTGCAGAATCAACTGAACATAAGACTGGAGAACATTACGAAGAAGGGGTGGGTACAAAACAGATCTTGGGCCTTATATCCTTTCTTTCTATAACCGTGAACCAGACCATGTTACAACCCTCGAAAGACCTAATTGAGGCGGGGTTTATTCTGAAAGCATACTACAGCAAGGTTGCGTAAACTGACTCCTAGAGATTTGCTAATCTTCTAAATTGGTGTCATATTCTTGCTATATCTTTCACACTAGCTAAGTCAACACTACGTCTGGACTAATGGTCCATTCGTCACACACTATCACATCATTCCAACAATGATTGATTTTTTCAAAACTTGCATAAGCATCGCATTAAAATTACCATTTGTGAACGAACAATTTTGACTGCAAGTCAGTGTTTGACATCCAGGAAATTCCAACAAGGAGCAATCAAAGAGAGCTAGATCATTCAACAGAGTTGATTTAAACTAACAACACCTCATAACCCTATGGAACAGGGGCATTGACATCCCATGATTATGGAATCAATCAGTTTAAAGCAAGTCCCCGAAGCAGTAGTTGATTATGGGGCAAATTATTCAAGAACAGGTTGATCAAGGTGAATCATCTCAAGACTCTACCAACCAGGGGCAGGCCACCCAGAGGTTCTTTTGATTAAAGGAAAACCCCTCTAATGTTCAATCAACACAAGTTAAGTCGTTCCAACGCTCATTCTGGGGCAAGTTACCTCAAGGGTACTTTGAAGCCAAATACTTCAAGACTCATTCAATGAAGGAAGAATCCTTTCATGACTTGGAATTCTGGGGCAAGCCATCTCGAGTTCATCTCATGGTACATCTGCTTCTGAATTTTCCTTTCAAGGACAAATCCTTTCACGACTTGGAATTCTGGGGCAAGCCATCTCGAGTTCATCTCATGGTACAACTGCTTCCAACTTTCTTTCGAAGACGAAGCCTTTCACGATTTCGAATTCTGGGACAAACTATCTCGAGATCATATCATGGTGCAGTTGTTTCCATTCTCCTGTCAAGGAGAGATTCTTCATGGACCCAGACTGGGGCAAGATGAGCTACACAGGGGAAAATCTCTGCGTTGCTTTCAATCTGCTCAAGCGAACTCCGTCAAGTGACCTTTGAGTTCAAGACGAGTGTCGGGGAATCATGCTATCACCCCACAGAAATAACCTTTTGCCTTCTTTCTGACAAGAAACCTTGCTGCGTAGGAACCTATTCGTCCATTATCCTTTACTGGGGCATCCTTAGAAACCTTCATATCATTGCATAAATCACTCATATGCACTAATCACGTCGCTTCGCTCATTGCATAGACATGCGCATCATACCTCAAGCCTAACCTTCCAACAAGATTTGACATCTCAAAGCCTGGTATCGCAAGACTTGGCAACCCAAAAGTCCAACTTAGCTTGGCAACCAAAGTCCAACTTAGCTTGGCAACCAAAGTCCAACTTAGCTTGGCAACCCAAAGTCCAATTTCATTTGGCAAATCATTTCAAAGTCCAGTTCTCGTCTGGAAAATCATTTTAAGGTCCGGTTCCCATCTGGCAAATCATTTCAAAGCCCAGTTCCCGTCTGGCAAATCTTTTAAGGCCCAGTTCCCGTCTGGAAAATTATTTTAAGGTCCAGTTCCCGTCTGGCAAATCATTCAAGGCCTAGTTCTCGTCTGGCAAATCACATTTTAAAGCCCAGTTCTCGTCTGGCAAAACATTTTAAGGCCCAGTTCTCGTCTGGCAAATCATTTTAAGGCCCAGTTCTTGTCTGGCAAACATTTTAAGGCCCAGTTCCCGTCTGGCAAATTATTTTAAGGTCCAGTTCCCGTCTGGCAAATCATTTTAAGGTCCAGTTCCCGTCTGGCAAATTATTTTAAGGCCCGGTTCTCGTCTGGTAAACCAATTCAAGGTCCAGTTCTCGTCTGGCGAATATCCTTTTCACACCAGTTCTCGTCTGGTAATCTATCCTCCAATCCAGTTCTAGTCTGGAAGATTAACCTAAAGTCCAATTTCATTTGGCGCATAACCAAAGTCCAATCCTTTATTGGCAACTACTCAAAAGTCCACACTCGTTGGCATCTTCAAATCTACCCTTTAAAGTCCAGTCTTCATTGGCAACCACTAAAAGCCCACCGTCATTGGCACCCTCATAACACCAAAATAACCAAAGTCCAATTTCATTTGGCAATTACCAAATCCAATCCCTGGTGATACCCTCGACAAAGAAACTTACCCCCAGCGCGCTTGATCATTTGCATCGTCATGTGCACAGCATGCTAGCATAACATTACATAATCATATCAAGCACTATCATATCTTGTGCATTCATACGTGCATTAGGTTCCCCAGCAGTGGCATCTTAGCATATGTTTCAGTGCATTTTGCAATGCATGGCATATTCATCCCCAACAACATAGCATAACAGGATCAAGGATCGATTCGCGAGCATCTTGGCCAGTCCTCCTTCGAAGTCGGCAGTATTCTTCTGAAAAGATACCCCGCATGTGCACAAGGAAGTCCTATTTCCCAGCAAGTCATTCTTCAGCCCTGCAGTTGATAATGATAATCCTCAGCAGCTGTTGTCAGTGCTCCCCAAGCAGAGGCTACCCTAGAAAGTTTCTTGTCAGCCTTCCCCTGCAGAGCCAGCACATTTTCTCCAACAGGAATCTTACTCAACTACCTCCCAGCAAATTTACCGCAGAGATACTACTCTGGTATCATCGAGGAACCTTAACGGATAAGGGACTGCTTCGACGACCCAGAGAATCGTCTACCTTCAGAGATACTGCTTTGGTATCATCGAGGAACCTTAACGGATAAGGGACTGCTTTGACGACCCAGAGAATCGTCAGCCTTCAGAGATAATGCTTTGGTATCATCGGGGAACCTTAATGGATAAGGTGCTGCTTCGACCACCCAGAGAATCTCAAGTTATTTTGTTCAATTTGGAACCTCGCTACCTCATTTTGTTAGCTCTTACACTTTACCTTTTGACAGACAAATTTTGGGGTCTTCTTATATCTAATTGACTTCCACCCTAAAAATGAACGTCATACAGCAGTTCATTTTCTCGGGTTCAAGACAATTAAATAGGGGCATCTGTCATACCGCAAATTTGTCCTACCTGTATATAAATGACCTCTGTACATCCTTTTTCTTCTAAACCACTTTCGAATCCAAATATCCGTTTTTTGAACCATTTCCATATCCATTGTGATTTCATCTCGTTATCCAATATAAATATCCATTCATTTTATAAATATCCATTCCCATAACCATTTTGTTATTTACCCATTTTTCAATCCAATTTTTCATTCAACTATCCATTTTCATTATCCATTTTACTAAATAGTCCAAATAACCATTTCTATTGTTAATATCCATTTAATTCAAAACAATTTTCAATTCAATTCAATTTCATCTTTCTTTCCAAATTCCAATTCAAATTCCATATTTAAAATCACCAATGTTAATAATCATTAAACCATGTTCTAAAGTCCATTTTTTATCCATTTTTCTACCATACACCCATTATCCATTATCCATAATTCTCCATTTTTCTATTAATCATTTTTCATATCCACTTTTCCAAACTAATTCCAATATCCATATCCATATCCATATTACTATTCATATTTTACAAATCCTTCACACAAATACAAAAGCCCAATTTCAATTTAGCGTTGAGCCCATTTTGTAATATTTGGTTTACAAGTGAAGAAAATGATAAAAGAAAAAGGTACTAGTTCAGCAAAGTCACATTTTTGGTCAATGTATATTTCTCATGCTTGCGTTACTCTCCAGCTGCTACAAGTCATAAACCACCTTCTGCACATGAAAGTGACAGTACCATGTTGGGCCTCTACACACCAAAAAAATACAAGTCATACACTCCAAAAACACTGCATCTACTGCCAAAACAAAACTAAAAAACGATGTTCCAAAACTGCACGCCAAACTCCTGCTACTCCAAACCACAAACCAACGCACCTCCTATCATCAGTACAACAATGACTTGTGCATAAACAAGACCAACAAATTCTACACCAATAAACCGTACCACTGCTAAAGCCAAAAACTCGATTCACAACAACACCACATCCGTATTCTGCTATAAGACAACAATGAGAGTAACAACACAACAATGCAAAAGTCTTGAACCTGCATAAAAAGAGGAGGAGGACAACCTAAAAGGGGGAAGCAGAGAGAAAATCGTGAAGAGAACCTTGGAAACACTCTGCAAAAACATAAACCTTTATCAAAACTCTTCTTTATTAATCTCACGCTGGAACCCATTGATTCTTCAGTGCCTCAATTCCTCCATCACTCCTCTTCATCTTCAATATTCAATCCGCTGCTCAGCCATAACACTTCTACAAACCATCACCATTTTTGACCTTCAAAAAACCGAATCTCAGAAATTTCTCACTCACCACCACTTGTTTCATCTCCTCCAAACTCAAACTCACTTGTTCACCACCGTGTCGGATCCCACACGAACACATCTCTCTCTGCTCTATTCACCCGCGATTCACACTTTACATCACCAAACTCCTCTCCACTCCGACAACGCCCCATCACCGTATCCAATCTGACAACTAACAAACAACAACAACCCTTATCCTCTTCTCACCACCATCCATCACGACCAAAAAACCCGATAGAATCCCTTCCTCTAAACACAACCTAAAACCTCAAATCCCTCCAAATCACACACCAATAATCAACAATAATAACCACACGAGAACTCTTCAATCTCCTAACCCACCTTCTTTAAATCAACCTTAAACCAACAAAAAATCAGAAACAAATCAAAAGAAGAAGAGGAGAGTTTTTGAGACGATAGAAGCAAATCACACGAACCTGTTGGAACGATTTGAAATCGAAACCCATAAATCAAACGGGGAATGAATCGTAAGACTGAAACCGGAGATTGAGAGAGATCCGACATCACGAGAAGGCCGGAAAACTTGGACGTTTTGAGTTCGATTTGTTCGTTTCTGTTGATTTTGATTGATGAGCGTGATTTCATTGTGGACTGCTCCGTCTGAGTTTTGTTTGTTGACTTTTACTTGTGAGTGTGAAGGGTATTTGTGCTGATGATAGAGTTTGGGAACATTTTAGTTTTTATTTTATTTTTTCTGATACCTTGGTTTTTGTCTGGACGGGCTAAGCGTGATGTATTGGGTTTCCATGGCCCATCCATGCTATTCGTCTCACCCCCTTTTTTTGCTTCATGTCCGATTTTGTGTTTGGGTGGATGATGGGCTAAGGCCCAAGTGATTGCACCATATATTGTATTCTCTTCTAAATTCTGCACCCGGCCATTTGTTCATTTTTTTTCTAAAAGATTTTGTTTTAAGAAGTTTTTTAGTTCTTCTTTCTAGTTTAATCAAAAAGTTTTTTTTCAGAAATAATTAATCTTTGATTACTCCTTTGATTTCGATTTTATTTCTCTTTTTGTTTTAATTCCATTTTAGATTCCATTTTCTTTTAGGGCCAATGACATAAAAGCATCATAATTTTGTGGATTATTTCAAATCAATAAAGTTTTGATAAATATGAGGCCACCTTTTTTTTTATTTTTTATCAGTCAATGAAAGTCAAAAAATCATAGTTTATCGATCTAAGATTAAAGACTTTGATTAAGACGAGACCGATTTTATTCTTTTCATTTTTTATGGGTCGATGAACATCTATAACCAAATTTTGTCAGTTAAGATGAGACTTTTCTTCGATTTCGATTTTATTTCACATTTTACTTTGCACTATATTCTTTTCATTTTCGATCAATGAAGGTCTTAAACATCATGGAGCCTCTTTTTTAGAGTTCTTGATTAAGACGAGGTCGTCACCTTTTATTTCCCGATTCACCCGATTAATCATTATCTTGTTTATTTTCCGTCCAATATTATCTCGATTATATTTTTCATTCATACTATTCATAATGTCCACATCATACTCATATTCATGTTTATCTAACAATTTTCTTTGTTCATACACTTAATCTAAATACACTAAATTGGAGACCTTTTATTGCATGTCACCCTTCTTTTTTCAACCAAACTTTCGAAAGGAGGAGATTCTTGGAATCTAGCATTCCTTGGGTCTTCGAATGGATGGCTCTCGAGGCACGCCCCTTGGGTTGTCATTCATTCAATCTTTCGACCTTTTCAACTAAACCATTTCCAAACCGGTCCTCGATTCGCCATCGAGCCCAATCGTAGGTCGAGCGCCATTTGCCTCGCCATCGAACACACCTTGCACATCTCGAGGTTTCATTACTAGGAGCACCCCTAGGGACTACTATCGATTCTCACTTCTTTTTGTAACCAATCTGATTCAACCTATTTCAAACACTTTCTTAATCAACTAACGAAAGGAGGAGATTTTTGGAGTCTAGCATTCCTTGGATCTTCGAATGAATGGCTCTTGAGGCACGCCCTTGGGTTGTTGTTCATTCAACCTTTCGTCTTAAAACACTTAATCATTATCAAACAATTTCATAATCAATAGAATGAAAAAGGTGTCGTTGAGATCTAGTATCTCAGTAATGCCCCGATTAATTGGTTGCGAGGCTGACGTCTCGTTTATCGAATAGTCATCGTTCTTCCTCTAAAAATACTTAACAAACCAAACACTTCCAACGCAACCGAAACCCTAATACACTTAATCCACAACTCAAACACCTTTCCCAAAGAACATTGTTTAAGTCATTCTTTCGCGCATATGAACTCGTGCTTCAGCCTCCCCTAGTGAGCAGACAAGCCAATGTTTAGCAGTTAGAATGCAACCTAAACTATTGTTCTCCTAAAACACGTCCAAATCAAACCTTTTTTCTCAATCAAATCTCTAACACACTTAATCCAAATCAAACAACTTTCACAAAAAGAACATTGTTTAGTCCATTCTTCCGTGCATATGATCTAGTGCTTCAGCCTCCCTTGACGAGCAGACAAACCAACGTTTAGCAGTTAGAATGCGAATTAAACTCTCGTTCGCCTAAAAAACACAAACAAACCGTAGTCCCACGAACTACGAATGCTCTGACTTTCCCATTGCACGAGGGAATACGTAGGCACAAGGTTCTAATCCTTGCCGAGCACCCTAATAAAAAACCATCCATTTTCCCCTTAGAAAACAATATCTACCTTAGAAGAAAACAAACAAACTAAGCTAACATTTCTCCCAAATCGAATCAAGAGGTTCCCATTGAGTACAATGGACGTAGAGGGTGCTAATACCTTCCCTCTTACGTAACTGACTCCCGAACCCGAATTTGGTTGCGACGACCATGTTCTTATCTCCCTTTAAAGGTTTTATCGATATTTTTCTTTCCCTAACTTGGGATGAATAAAGTTCGGTGGTGACTCTGTTTCGAACAGTTTTTTCTGCGTCAATCGTGAGGATCGTATTTTTCGAGGTACAACAATGGTCAGAGGGCCCACAGGGTCACCTGCTCCTCCTCGGCATTCCTGCCCGTCATGCATGACTCTACCATCTAGAAACAGCCACGATGCTCGTGCCCGGAACTACACCTTTTCCCGTGGCAACGGCTAGTTTCGGGCACCTCTGTCCGTCCTAACGGCTAGTTTCTGGCAGTTACCTATTCGTCAGAAAACGACTATTACGCCCCGAAAATAGGAACCGTTGGCTACGCGCTAGGGGCACTATAAGAACCCTCTCATTCGAGAGGGCCATGTATTCTAAATCTTCCTAAGAAACACATACTTTTGTACTTGCCTTTTTCCTCTCCCGATTCTTACTTTAGCATCAGAGTGTCATGCAGGTACACCCCTCCTCATCTCATACACCCAGCATCACAGACGTCTTCTTGGCCACTTCAGGTTCTGATCAGCCTTCAAGATAAAAAAATTATGGAGTATTAGTGCCCTCTATAAAAGTAAAGAATTAAAAAAATATTTCAACATTAAAAAGATGGAAGGAATTGACGCTTAAACATTTAAATAGTCAGAGAAAAATTTATTTTTTAAGTAGATTATCAAAACTTTATTATTTCACAATGGAACAAACATTTAAAAAGATGACCAAAATTGATGATTAAACATTTAAATAGTTGAAGAAAAGTAACAAATAAGAACAAAAACTATAGATAAAATAAACTTTTTGAAGATTGCTCTGCATTAAATCTTTTCACAATCACCTCATCAAGTTCAACAATCTTTTCCTTGACAATGTTGAAACCATATTAAGAAATTGTTCTCTTGATATCATTTGTCACAATCACCTCATCAAGTTAAACAATCTTTTCCTTGACAGTTTTGAAACCATATTAAGAAATTGTTCTCTTAATATCATTTGTGTAGTCACCGAGCAATCTATCAGGCTTTATGATTGCTTAAATTATCTACGCTTTTGGACTTTCATTAGTAAAAGAGCTGCAACTTTGAAAACATCAGAATCAGTTAATTTCCACCATATGTTATGAGATCCTGCTCAATAAAAATAGTGTCCAAGTCCAACCAATTCATGAACACATGAAATGAAGAATCAAAATTAATACTTTGTCAAGAAGTCAACATTTTTCATTTCAATCACCATAATCCACTACCAATCTATAATCAAGCATGGCATTTACACTAATACCATCACTAAGATCTCCAATCTCCATTGAAATAATAAACCAATTAATTTTACACAACCAAATATATATAATATGACATCCTTTTGAATACAAACATACTACATAGCAATTCTAAAAAATTAAAAACAACACAGAGACACATACATAATAATATTATACATTAGACCACAAGAAGAGACAATATACAACAGTAATTAAAATCTAAAGTAGCATTTCAGAATTCTAAATATGGTGACTCTTTTATTTGAGTTCATTCATGTTATTTTATTTTCTATAAAAGTTTACTTTTATTTGCAGGAGAAAAAGTATAAATAAAAACTTGTTACCCATAATTAGGAACGATTTCTCAAAAGATCAAGAATCTCAATAATCACAGTCTAAAACTTCTAAAATACCTTTCGTAAGATAGTCAGATATACTCAACTTACAATAATCATTTATTAACGCATTCGTCATAGTCAAAGGCAAACAACTGACAAATGTGACATATTATTTTCTTACAATAAATGCTTAGCAAGGATTGGCTGAGCCAAAGAAGATCAATAGGGGCTATGACCTTCCAAAGATCAAAGTTAAATATTTATATAAGGAAAATATGTAATCCTTGAGCTTATTAATGGTTTAATAATCGGTTCAACTGGATTATTTATATCCCCTAGGACTGTGTTGACTCAGCACAATCAATTATATGTTGATTACAAGGCATTAGGTCTTGTTTGGCTAAGTTGCATTCTATTTACATAGATGTACAGTTTTGGCTATTAACTCTAAAATCAAACCCAATGCAGTTTGTCGACCCTTCCCATGTCTTAGATGTTAAACTTTATATATGAAACATATAATAGCTATAAATAAGCAAACAAAAAGATTTAAGAATAATTTTACTCACAAAGGCAGTCTTCAAGTAGCTTTTGGTTGTTGGTGCCAAAATCTAGCATCACTGGAAGTATCTGTCATATTTGAAAATACAACATAGGTTGAGCTAGCAGGATTTATTACTGCTTTTACTAAGTGGTGATTAAACAAAAGGAATCTAATCGACATATTATTCCACATGACTAATCTTGAGATAAAATGTCAAGAAAACATTGTCAACTCATATATAAAAGACACATAACTACACATGACAAAACTAAAGGCATCAATGTGGTGATATATGGCTAATAGTATCCTAGCACATCAAATAATTGGCAAAAATGTTTAAGTTTATGCTTGCCAGATGTGTTATAGAAAATACAAAAGCAATAACAGACAGAGATTAAGACTGCTACAAAAATAAAAACATAAAAAAAAACATACTCTTTGTAGGTTGATGCCAGCAATGACATACTCGTCAAGTTTTCCAATGGGTATTCCAATTCCTTGAACTCCAAAAACACCTAATCCAAGAATTCGACTTCTATCTGTCAAGGCAATCATGTCTACCTGTAAAAGAGCAATGAGATGTTGAAACAAAATATAATATATGAATAAATGTAAGACAATTTGTTTTCGACTTAATAATTAAATGATGAAAATCGCTCAGGTATGTTATGATCTTGTTTGCTTGGAAACTATTTGCAATTGTCCATAGATTCTGTTATTTGTCAAGCTCTACGACAATGTATAAGTACATCCAAAATTTATATCAACCTTATTATTTACACTTCATAATTTTGAATTTCATGACAAAGCTAAATATTATTAATATTTTAAAGGTATTATGTAAAATATTGCTTTTAGTCTAAAAGTACGTTGGGTCTGCCCTGTGTAAAGTTGAAGTTCAAAAGTTTGTTTAGTTGTATATGTACTAATTTCTTTATTTTAGACAAAATGCACTAATAATTGGGTGTCTATCTTACAAAAGTGGACTTGGCAAGAAAGTTTAAGTAAAACTAAATATTTAGGGAAATATAATAGTAATTTTAAATTTAAGGAACAACAATAACACTTACAGAAATTCATATCTAAATTTGTAACTTCCTTTTTTTACAAGAATTTTTAACTTTCTTTAAGTGATAATCTTTAGCTATTGGTAATTGTTTCATTACTCTAATGGGCCGTTGATAATCATATTTTTATTTCATCTTGTGTTTCGTATGCCCACACCAGGTTCATGTTTTTGCCTTAGAATGCCTTTTAGAAATCATGAAACTCTCTGTGATCGTGCCTTTAGTAATTGCAATTAATGAAGAATTCAAAGAACTCCTTCATTAGTATGAAATGGAGAAGAATGAGGCGGCAAACTATATATTATACAAGCTATAATTTAGTTACATCGATAAACTATTACACTACAAGAGCTTTTTCCATCTCATGATTCTTAAAACCTTTTTTGTATGAATTTATCCATTAGTACAACAAAACCACCACTATCCTAAAATGTATTTACAGAGTGGTGCAGTTTTAAAAAAAATAGGCTAGGGTTTAAAGAAAATGAAGCAAAATATGAGAGGAATTTCAAAAACCAAAAACTATTCTGAAGAGTATTTCATAAGGCTCCCATATGAACAGGCCCAAGGTGTTATACTATGTGCTTAGCTGCAGGTAGTTGGATCAGTTGTAACCAGTTACAACATTGGACTGATTTCATAAGCAGTTGAAGAAAATGAGGGAT
Source organism: Lathyrus tuberosus (assembly GCA_022829125.1). NCBI lineage: Eukaryota > Viridiplantae > Streptophyta > Magnoliopsida > Fabales > Fabaceae > Lathyrus > Lathyrus tuberosus. Next base: position 2,929,037 of record JALAZF010000545.1, read on the forward strand.
ATTGTTCGAGAAGAAACGACGTACCGTACATCATAAGTTACAGGGGGTTAAACATAAGACTTCTATTAGTTACTCCCCCATTACCAAGCTCGGCTTGACCTGTACTTCCAGTGCATGTCTCAAGTTAAAATGACAAAGCAAGCATTAAGAAACATGCTTATTCACTTGTACAGATATTATATTCAATTTAAGATGTATCTTGAAAATGATATCAGTTCAATTTTCAAATCTTGCATTTCATTGACAAGTTTTACAAACACACCCTATAGTAAGTGATTATCATATGATTATTATTACATTGTCGATGACCATTTGATTGTGATCCTTATTGAACCCCAACAACAGTTTTTCCATTTTCGGGTGGTGTAACCAATGCTCTGCAGGTAGGGCAAGTATGTTGTCGCTCTAGCCATGATTGAAGGCAATGGACATGAAAAAGGTGTACACATATCAGTTTCTTAGCAACATCCATCTCTTCACAACAGATAGTACAAGTCGCATCACTACTGCACAACCATTTTAAAATAATGTAAAATTCATTCACAGTAATATCAAATTAATAAGTTGATATGCTATATTAAGTTTAGAACTCACGCATCAAGCTTTTCAGGGGTTGCATCTAGAAAGAAAACAATCATATTTAAAGTGATCTTATGATATCTAATGTAATTTGCAATGCGATCTTTGAAGTTCCTAAATGTCTCGTACAACTCCCGTATTAGGTGCAAGGGAATGTCGTAGTTTCTAATAGATCAAATGTATGTATGTTAGTTTAACAGAAACTAAATGTATGCATGAGAGTGTAACATAAAGCCCAAGCATCATTATTGATCTTACCTGATCAAAAAGAATTCAGTGGCCAGCAACGTCGTGAGATCAGCAACTCCGGTGATGGTGAAACGATCGGGAGGTGTACCTGCAAGGTACTTCGATGCCAAAGTTAGGAAAAAGAGAGTAAGCAAGTACAGAAAAGCAAAGGGTGAGTTGGAGAATATTGCCTACCCTGACCCTCTCAAGTGAGAGGGTATTTATAGGCTGCCCCCAGCGCGGGGCCAACGGTCACTTACACTGGGCTGGATTGCAAGGCCCAATACAGGTGACTGCCAGGGCTTACGTGGCGTAGGGAAGACCAGCATGTGGTCTTCGCCCTGGGGTAACGGTTCCGAGATCTCCGAAAGGTGGGCAGACCGGCTCTTTCGGAGGTGGGAGGTTACAAGATGACGTGTCCTCGCGGGGAGGAGCACGTGGGGTTCGAGGAGAGACGTGCCCCCCAACACTCGAAACCTCTGCTCAACGATACATGGTCAACTTGTGCCCAATGAGGTGGAGGTCTGAACGTGCTCGACACTGGATAAACGTGGGCCTTGTTGGGCCACCTCAGATCATTGGGTTGGGCCCGCCCGACCAATGGGCAGGCGCTGGCCCAGTCCAGAACAAGAGCCCCCCAAGTCGTTACTCTGAAGTGTCGGAGTAATGACTTAAGGGTCAGCTCCCATGTCGAGGACACAATAGGCGTGCCCGGTGGACCAGGTTGAAAGTGGTTATCTGATACCAACAGGTAATCCTTTGTCAGGGAGACTCGTTAAACGGGGCAGTATCCCCGCTATAACGGGCTCGTAGTAATGGAAGAGCCACGAGCAAGGGATGCTAAACAGGCAGGAATTTTGAAGTCTGCTCGAACTTCGTATGTTGCTGTGGGGCGATGTTGCGGGAAGACGAGAAGTTGTGGACTCGAGCACCAAAGCAAACGAAGGGACATATGCGGGAGGCGGCTAGGCTAGGGCTAGGGTACTCGAGTGCCTAAGGGCGCCTCGAGTCCCGTGAGGGCTCTATAAATAGGAGCCAGCCCGTGCCATTTGTACGTTTCGCTCTCTCTTTCTCAGAGTTTCCCTCCCTTCCTCTCTAGGTTTCTCTCACCTTCCGTCGCCGTCTCGCCGCCACACGTCGCCGCACCGGACTCTTCCAACCGCTCTTTTCAAGTAAATTCCTGGTCTTTTCCTTTCCGTTTGTGTTTTTTGTGGTGGCCCTCCGGTGAACTGATGAAGTTCTTGGGGAGGTCACGGAGTTTCCGGCGAAAACGGCGGAACTTCTTTATGTTTTTGATGAATCTCGCAGGGGAGATGGGATGAATGTCCCGGGGACCTGAGGAAGGTTCCGAGGACGTGGGATGAATACCCCGGGGACCAAGGATGAAGGAACCAGGGACTTGAGGACGGTCCCGGGGACGCTCGCCTGACATCCCGAAGACGTTGGGTGAACGGGATAAATGAGCGTCCCCGACACTCCTGGGCGGAGGGCGTCACTCGCGCAGTTCCCCGTTTCATTTCTTCGCCCCTTTCACTTGATCAGCGGTGGAGGGGTGAATTTGATCTGGATTGTCGAATTCACCAGTTCCTTCTACTTTTTAGGTAAGTGGAGGTCGTGGCCGTGGGATCGATAGATATTGACGACCAGCCCGACTCCCCGATGGCGCCGATCACCAGTGTCGAGGGACGACCGCTCGAGGATTGGGCTAGCGATGAGCCTCTGAACTTCGAATTCCAGTTTAACGCAGGTGACCAGGACGATATATTCGCCACTGTCGAGCATCGCCTCGAGGGCTCCACTAAGACCTAGATGATGTATAGACCTCTGCAGCACCACAGCATCTGCTCGACGTACAGGGGGATGAGATTTCCCTTGTACGAGTTCATGTTCGACGAGGCAGGGTGGCACCTGCCCTTCACCGATTTTCAGCGAGAGGTGTTCATTTGGCTGCACTTGGCACCGTCGCAACTCCACCCCAACGCCCTCGCCTTCATTCGCGCCTTCGAGCTTGTCTGTCAGTATCTCCGCATCGGGCCGACCCTACCTCTGTTCTTCCGTATATTCCACTTGCAGAGGTAGATAATTGATGGAAGACATGGCTGGGTGTCTTTCAAGTAGGTGAACAGGCTGTTCCAAACTTACATGGACTCTGTTCGCCACTTCCAGTCCCGATACTACATCGTGAAGCCTGTCTCATTCGAGGCCGAGGAGTCGGTGTACAGACGGGTGCACCGAGAGATAGACGGGCAGCAAGAAGAGGTCCTCGAAGCGAAGTTTCCATTATTCTGAACAGAGGAGCACTTTAAGAGGGGCATGAATAGTTATATATTCAGTCCTGGCAGATTGTGCGAAGGGGATCGTCTGGCTCACGAGGAGATAGTCAAATTCGTCGCTGATGGGAGGCCCCTAGAGCACAGCTCGTGACACTGGATGGGAAGCCTATCTGCAGCGACGATGGGAGGCCCCTAGAGCAAGCCCAATTGATTAATACGAGGGCCCTCCTCGAGACGTTTTTCGACGAGGATGCCCTTAAGTTGTTAAGTGGTGGATGCCTCTTTGATTAGATCCTCCCGTGCATTTTGCTCTTCGACTTACTGAAGTATTTCCTTTTTCTTTTGCAGGCACCATGTCGAGCGCGGATGAGCGTCTTAGGAAGCTGGCAGTTACTCGAGTTTCGAAGAATGGTGGAAAAGGGCGGGTCGAGTAGATCCGGTCACAACGCCCGGACCCCACCCCAACAACCGGGGACTCTTCCGGCTCTCCCCAGGGTAGCCAATCTCCTGTCATGCAAGGGTCTCCAAAAAGAAAGCGACCCGGCGAGCATGTGGACGTTGATCTTACCGAGAACAAGAGCCCTCCTGCTGTGAAGTTCGTGCTCCCGCCTTGTTACTCGAGGCCGAATTTATTTTCGGGGAACAATTCCCTGTGTGTGGGTGCACCTGAGGCTCAGACCATATTAGGCGTTGACCTGGCTTCTAGAAGAAAAGCCTTGGTGGAAGACGTGTCCGCGGTGATGCGGGTTTGTGCTGACGCCCTAGTACTGAACGACGAGACCTGCCCAACAGTTAAGCTGACCAAGTTGCAGGAGAGCTTCACGTCGGTCGCAGCCGAAATGGAGAAGGTGGACAAGGACCTGGCAGAGTGCAAAAACAGAACGAAACCCAGGTTAAGCTTCAGAGGCAGTTGGAGGAGAAGCTGAAGAAGGCCGTGTAGCGCGAGTTTTATGTATGGTTGCGAAGCACTATCGCTTTGGAGGTACTACAGTTCGATTCATTTTTTATCCTATTGAAGTTGATGAAGGAAGGGAAATAGATGTCTCCAATTAACCCTGCTTGCAAACTGAGTTTAAACAGATAACTGTTGGTTTATAGATGCTACAAAGATTGTGGGTCTCTTTTAGGTTATTTTGTTAAGAACACAGGGTTTAGACTATTGGTAGGATGTTAGGACTGATGCTTTTCGATTGATGTATGAAGGTACGGGATTTTGGGTTTTTGATTAGTGCGATCGCTAAGATTTTTCAATTTTATGCCTACGTATTCCCGTTTAATGAAACAGGGAAATCAGAGCGATCGTAGTTCCTCCTATTCTATGAGAGGAAATGGTGTTTTGGTGTCTTGTTCAAAGCCCAAGACATGAAGCTAAAGGTGGTTTGTATCTTGTTCAAAACCCAAGATGTGAAGATGAAGGGTTTATTTGTATCTTGTTCGAAGCCCAAGATGTGAAGCTAAAAGGGTGTTGACTTTAGAGAGAATTTGTCATCTCTAAAGGGGAATATTTGGCCTGTTTGGCACAACTATTGGGTGACTGATTATAAAGGAAAATTACTTTAACTGGGATATGTGAATCCAGCAATGCCATAATTTCCTTTATAGGGGATTTTCAACCTGAAGGAGAAGACTTTAACTCAGTTTAGAGCAATGACATCTTTCCTTAGGAATTTCTCATGCTAAAAGAGGGACAGTGGCGTGGATATAAATAATCCAGAGGCTTGCCGCTTACAGCAATTAGACGAGGGAAAAGGAGTTGTTGATGTTTGTATGTTGTGACCAAAGCATGATTTGATGCTAAAAGGTTGATTGAATCAAATGGGGATTTCTTTATACAAAGCCTAAGAGGAGGCTATTGACCCAACAAGAGGATGCTTTTGTGTCTCGTACTAAGCCCGAGATAGAGGCTAAAAGGGTTGACTCAACAAGAGAGTGTTTTTATATGTGTTTTGTACGAAGCCCAAGACGGAGGCTAAAAGGGTTTGACTAAACAAGAGAGTCTTTTATACTCACCAAGAGAGTGATTTGCATCTCGTACGAAGCCTGAGATAGAGGCTAAAGGAGGATCGACTCAACAAGAGAGTCTTTTTATACTCAACAAGAGAGTGTTTTTGTATCTCGTACAAAGCCCGAGATAAAGGCTAAAAATGTTTGACTCAACAAGAGAGTGATTTGTATCTCGTACGAAGCCCGAGATAGAGGCTAAAGGAGGTTAGCTCCGCTGGGGAGAATCATTGTACAAAGCCCAAGAGGAGGCTATCTATGTTGGTGAGTGTTTCAGTTTAGTGACAGGTCCAGTATGTTGTATAAAAGAGAAAATCAGTTCTTATAAAGAGACTGATTCCAGGTGAGGTTGTACTTTGGTACTGATCAGAAGATCGGGGTTATTTCCTGTTCTTTAAGGAAATGGGAAATCCAAAGGGTATTAAGACTGTCCAAGTCTACAGGTGTTTTGGAGAAATCGATTCTCAGATAGTGAATGATCTTTGTATAATGCCCAAGATAAGGTTGGGTTACTGTGGAGGATTAAATCCATAGGCAGGCCAAAGGGCGAGGAACTCTCATGAGAGAGGCAGACTTTTGGAGCGATCAGTGTTTTTTTCGATTTGTGAAACGAACTTGAGAATGCATTTGAGACTCAAGGGGTTTTTAGACTGTCCAAGTCTAGATTTTCATCTTTTGTACAATGCCCAAGAGGAGGCACGGGCTTTAAGGGATGAGTATCAACCCTTAAATGGTCAGAGTTTTGACGCTGGAAAGACTGCTCTAGCAAAGGATGATTAAGTTCTGTCTTATACCTTTAAGAGGTTGTCAGGGTCCTTGTATTAAGCCCAAGAGAAGGCATGAGAACTTCTAAGAAGCCGAAGGGTCCTTGTACAATGCCCAAGAGGAGGCGGGGATACTTTTAAGAAGCCCGTGGGTCCCCAAACCCAGAGAAGTTCAAGATATGCCATTCACAGAGAATAGATCAAGCCAGGAAAGTTCGAGAATTTGGAAGAAACTCAAGAGATGCCATTCACGGAGAAAAGATCATCTCTGGGGAGTTAGAGTTTCTTTGACAATTTTTAAGGGTGTTTTTAAGAAGCCTGTGGGTCCCCAAACCCCGGGAAGTTCAAGACATGCCATTCACAAAGAATAGATCAAGCCAGGAAAGTCCGAGAATTTGGAAGAAACTCAAGAGATGCCATTCACGGAGAAAAGATCATCTCTGGGGAGTAGAGTCTCTTTGACAACTTCTAAGGGTGACAGTCTGAGAAAGGGTTCACCGAGAATGCTGCCTTTCACGTCTCCATATTGTTTAACCCCAAGAGGAGGGAAGAATGTGTCTGGTAATCCTATGGGGATCTAGATTTGACTGTATCTAAGAGCGATCAACGGGGCTTTACCTAGTGCTTAGACGTAGTTGTCGGGGAAAACTTTAAATAACTATACTAGTATTACACAGTTGATATTTGACAAGTATATAAAAGTTTGTGAAAGTAGACTTACAGTGAGCAGCCCCACAATACAGTTATATATATATATATATATATGAAAGCGATAAATGAAAGCGAGTAAATACTTACTCGGTTGTAGAGCTTCCATGCTGTTTTGTTAGTTGTTCAACAAAGAACGCTTTGATAACAATATTATATTCTAAATCAAAGGGGAAAGTGCTTTGAAAAGATTGTTGGGGCTTACAGCTCAAGGAGAGGCCCAAAGTTTTATCAGTGATTGCACTGTGGAATTTGTACAGGGACTTATACAAGTGACTGAGGCTCAAAAAGGTTTTTTGTACAAGGGGATGGGTCTTACACTCTCTCAAGAGGCCCAAAGGTTTATTTTTTTACAAGTGGTGAGGCTTACAGCTCAAGGAGAGACCCAAAAAAATGGTTTTTCAACTGGCGATCGCGCCGAGATTTTCTTTTAACGCAGAGGGACTTATACAATATCTGAGGCCCAAAATAGTTTTGGTTAAAAGGGTTTGGGTCTTACACTCTAATAGAGGCCCAAAGGTGTTTAAAGAAAAATAATGGGGCTTATAACACGAGGGTAGGCCCAAGGGTTTGATTTGTTAGAAAGGCGACGACCGCGCCGAATTTTTTGACGGTATCGAGACTTATACAATACACTGAGGTCCAAATTATTTTGGTTTTCTAAAAGGGTTGGGTCTTACACTCTACTAGAGGCCCAAAGGGTTTTAATAAAGTTTGATGAGGGTTGAATTGATCAAAAACCCTAATTTGTTTCCAAAATGTATTTTAATTGAATAAAATTTCAATTAAAATGATCAAAATTGTTAAACATGTGGAAAACAAATTGTGATCTTGGATTAATGTTTCAAAAATCAAGTTTTGACCTACAAAATGATTAGAAGTCATTAAAATTTGCAAAACCAAGAAGAAAAAAATATTTTAAATGTCAAAAACAATTAAAATATTAATTCTTTGCAAAAATATCAATTATATGAAATAAATAATATTTTTAGGATTTTTTAGTAAAATAAAATATTTTAACATTTTTGTGAATTATTAAAAAAAGAATCAACTCAAAATCATTAAAACTCAGAGAGAAATTAATTTTTGAATCAATTAAATAAGATCACAAAATTCAAATATTTGAATTTTTGAAAAAGGGCGCCAAGAACAAGGCAAGAACACGCGCCCTTCCTCTGTTTCTGCAGATTTGCGTTTTCTATCCAATCTCACTGAATACTTGATTATATCATGCAATCTACATATCAATCTACTCGTTTCAACCTCACGATCATGTTTATGGTCTTTAATTTCATTTATTTTAAACATGGAATAAGAAATCAAAGAGAAACCTCAAGAACCCTAAAATTTGCATGAAGGTTCAGAAATTCCATACACGATTCAAACAATGCAATTGATTGAGGGAAAACACTCCATGCATGATTATGAACATATGGCCAAATTATTATGCAGTAAAAATTGCATGGATCATAGAGTTAGAAGAGCTCATGCTTACCACTTGTAGCTGGTGATCGTGTTTTGTGTTAGAGGTGTTACAGCTTGGTTCTAAGGTTATGGACAGCTTCCCTAGGTGCTATGGAGTGTGTCTGGATGCCTGGAGTGGATTGATTTGAGTTGGAACTTGATTTGGCACCTCAACTGCAAATCTGTCAAAGGCTTGAGCAGTTGGCTGGTGATTTTGTGATTTTAGTGTTTCAGATGTTATGTGAGTGTTTAGATCACTTCTATATGATGTTTATGAGGTGTGTGTGTGATTGGTTTGATTGGAATTGCTCTCAAACTCAAAACCCGATAGTGACTTGCTTTGGAAGGCAAAATTGGAGTGAAGAAGGAGATTTTGAGGAAAGCATCTGTTTGATGGCTTTGGTGTACTCAAACTGATCACAAATGAGCTCTATTTATAGTAGAGCAAGTTTATTTTGCAAGGAATAGTGAATGGCAACTGCTGCATAGGTTTGGCCAATGTTGATCAATGAGAATCCAAGTCTCCTCTAGCCATTGACTAGAGGTTAGGGCACAGGCTGCTGGTTCCCATGGTCTTGGATAAGTATTGACTGAATTCAGTTGGCAATGGCTCAGTCCATGCCATCTTGGTGTATGCATTGAATGCTCCAATCCAAAATTGGAGTCTTGTCCCTCTTTTAGGCAATTCTAGGTTTGGCATGCTACTTCTTGTTCCAAGGACTTTGAAGGCTTGAATCAGTGTTTGTCCCCTTTAGATTTGATCCTCAGATGTGTCCAAAGTGATGACAAGGCTTGGAATTATCTGATTTTGCCAAATCGAGCAAAAGTGCAAAATTCTGCCTAGCCTTGGCAGTTTTCAGCAAGGCATATTGCCATTGTCATATCTCATGGCTCAAGTGGAATTTGACGGAGTTCTTTGCCATTTTGGAAAGCCCTCATATGATACAACAACTGTTTGATCATATTTGGTTTTGATACTTTTTGGATCCAAGTGAAAAATGCCCCTACATCTGGAAAAAAAGTGAAGGCAGATTTTGACTTAGTGAAAATTTCACTAAGTGTTGGAAAAAAGTGACATTTTCACTTTTCTTGATTTTGATTATTCCATAACTTGAAATCCATGGGGAATTGGAATGAGTGGTAGTTGAAACTTTTGTAGAGGGTAATGAGAGCTACAAATCCAGCTTTGGATGGGAAAAAATGGCCTTGTGGTTTAGGAGTTATGATCCTCCAAAGTTGGTTACCCCTTTTACAAGTTATCCCACTTTTCTTGATTTTTCTTGATGAATGATGATTCCAACCACACATTAACATCATTTTAGGGTTAAGGAACCATAATTGTGAAAATTCTCAAAAAGTCAAAGTTTGACTTTTGTGCACAGTTGACTTTTTGTCAGATGAATTCCAAACTGTGCGATCCTCTATGAAATCAAGTCCTTGAACTAAATCAAACTTGATGTATTGATTTCATAGGTGTTATAGGGTGTATTGAATCATGTCTTAGGGTTTGGGAGCATGTCCTGGTCAAAAGTCAAAGATACAGTTGACTTTTTCCGCGAAACCCTAACTGTGGTTCTGATGAAATTGAAACTTGTTGCTCAAGCTTCTTGGCTCAATACATTGTTAAAAATGGACCAATGTGGTGTGTTAGGGGCCCTCAAATCATCTCTTGAGTTCTTGGCTCATGCTTTGTCCCAAAAGTCAACTTAGGGGTGAATTAGGTCAAGAAACCCTAATTCCTGATTTTTGATGTATACATCCCCTGAGGCTAAATTGACTTGGTGATTGGGTTCATGATGTCCCATGGAGCATTTTAGGTTATGCTTTGAAGCATTGGCTAATTCCCAGAGGAAAATTTCCATCTGGAGGCCCTGGTCGACCAAACCCTAATTTGGTGACACTGGCGATCTTAAGGCTTGATCCACCTAAAAGGGAGAAACCTTGTGCTTAACCCTTGAAGTGGGAGTCCTCTTAATCCTTTTAGACAAGTTGAAAATCATGTCATTCCTTGATTAATCCTTTGTCTAAGAACTCTGAGAGGGCTTGAAACCCTAAGTTTGATTGTAGTGGATGCTCACCCATCTTTGGGGAGACTAATGGTTCATCCATATTGTGATGATGATTTGCACAATGATGGTAAATCTTAGTGGTCAAAATTTGGGGTATGACAGATGCCCCTATTTAATCTTCTTGGACCCGAAGGTGTGAATGGCGAAGGTATTCGGGCATTTGGGGTGCAAGAGGATTAAATATCGGAATGCCCAAAATTTTTATGGTGGTTAAGAATGGCGGTTCACACATCCTTCTTCTCTTGCTAAGCAATGATGCTTAGAAAAGGTAAACTTCTTCTCGATCCTGGTTTCCTACCAAGGAACTGGTCTTAGTTTCTAAAATAAACTTCCCCTCGATCCTGGTTTCCTACCAAGGAACTGGTCTTAGTTTCTGATTTAAACTTCCCCTCGATCCTGGTTTCCTACCAAGGAACTGGTCTTAGTTTCTGATTTAAACTTCCCCTCGATCCTTGTTTCCTACCAAGAAACTGGTGTTAGTTTCTTTTGTCAATACTTTATCGACAAGGGACGCTATGCGTAGCGTTTTTCCTCAAACTTCTCGCCGAATTTTCCTGGGGAGATGCTATTTGATGGAAAAAATTTTGATGTCAGACTTGCTGGGGAACCCATCTGTCTGAATTGTAGAGGTGTACAAACTTCTCTGTTGGAGACGCTATTTATCGACTCTACTGGGGAAAGCAAGTCTCTTGAGAGACTGCTGTCGCTTGGGGATGTTACATCATACTTTTCTTCGAGATCTTCTCGGAGAAATGCCATATGATGCGATCCAATTTTGAGGTGCTGATGACTTCATTAACATCGACTCTCTGGAGAGCAAAATCAATGTGTTGTTGAAAGTCTTTAGTTGTGAGGCTTTCTCTGGGGATTTTCCTTAATCCGGGAAAGCGAAGACATCATCTTCAATGGCGAAGAATGATGTTGGCTGAGGGTTCTCTGGTTTTTCAGAGGTTCAAGTTATCAAAGTGGTCAAGGGCCGACTTCATCCTAGAAATAAACTGGAGGAGAGAGGTAGTGCAGACACAACATTTCCTGACGAGGAAAGAACCGACAACTCAATTGTGAAGACTTTTATCCCTAGGGGACAAGACCGACTAGAGTGATAGTGATGCGATATGAATGCGAATGTAAATCAATAATGCATGATGTATGTATGTGTATGCTAAGAAAACTGACACGACATACAGACTAGTGGATGACCATGACTGAATACTCGGCCACTGCAAGGGACAAAAAGTATCGCTGGTTCAAGATAGCAATTCTGCCTTGCTTAGGAGAAGTAGTCCCTGCGGGAAACAATCGTTGGTCGGGCTTAGGAGGTAAGAACTCTGCCAAGGATGTCAGATGGAGTATTCGCATCTGATATAGTCGATCCTTCCTTCAGGTGCACTGGTTTAGGAGGAGTACTTTGATTCTGCACTTTGAAGCTCGCTTACTTCGGGAGAAGCGATCGATGTTCTTTCCATGTTCAACAGTCAAAAGAAATTGCAATCTTTATTTTAAAGCAGAAAAATTTTAACAAGTAAATTAATTTTGTTTCGTTTCAAGAATAGTTGATCATGTTAAAATGTCGTTCTATAAAGCTAAAACAAATAAGAATTGCAAACAAAAGCACAATGGCTCAAATTGTATTGATAGGATAGAAACCAGCCAAACGCGTGGTTCCATAGAGTATTTACAAAGTTTGAAAATGGTAATTTAAGGGAAAAGGGCTACATTGAAACATAACGACCGTTATCCTTCTACCAACTTTGAATTCTGGACATCCTGAGCTTCCGTCGAAGATGACCGTGACTGGAGTTTTTTGATGGATGGCAGGACTGCCGCTAGGGAATTTTCCCCTGTTGGACGTAGTTACTTGCCATTATCCCTAATTTTTGCCTGGATTATACTGTGATGTTTCCAATCCACCGGGATGATTTTTTATTATGTCTCTAATTTTTGCCTGAACCGCCTTTTCGGGTTTTCAATCCACCGAAACGTTTTTTTTTAGTTTAGGCGAAGTATTTCTTGACTACATCAACATTTGTGGGGTAGGCAAATTCCTCTCCGTCCATGGTTGCAAGTCTCAAGGCGCCGCCTGAGAAAGCTTTCTTGACCACATAGGGGCCGTCATAGTTTGGAGTCCATTTGCCCCGAGAATCAGTGAGAAATGATTGTATCTTTTTTAGCACAAGGTCTCCTTTCCGGAAGACGCGAGGTCGGACCTTTTTGTCGAACGCCTTCTTCATTCTTTGCTGATACAACTGACCGTGGCATAGTGTCGTGATTCGCTTTTCCTCAATCAGATTTAGTTCATCGTGTCGACTTTGACACCATTCAGCTCCTGTAAGCTTAGCTTCCATCAATACCCAGATTGATGGGATCTTTACCTCTATGGGGAGAACTGCCTCCATGCCATAAACTAGAGAGGAAGGGGTTGCCCCTGTTGAAGTGCGGACAGATGTGCGATAACCGTGAAGAGCCAAGGGCAGCATCTCGTGCCTATCTTTGTAGGATACAACCATCTTTTGAACGATCCTTTTGATGTTCTTGTTAGCCGCTTCTACCGCTCCGTTCATCTTGGGTCGGTAGGGAGATGAGTTATGGTGTTCGATTTTGAACTCAACACACAACTCTTTCATCATCTTATTGTTCAAGTTAGATCCATTATCCGTAATGATCTGGCTCGGAACACCATAACGGCAAATGATATTGTTTTTGATAAATCGGACCACCACTTGTCGGGTTACATTGGCGTATTACGCTGCTTCGACCCACTTGGTGAAGTAATCAATGGATAACAGGATGAACCGATGTCCGTTTAAAGCTTTGGGCTCAATCACGCCAATCATGTCGATTCCCCATATGGAAAAAGGCCATGGGGAAGAAAGAACTTTGAGATGCGTTGGTGGTACATGGATTTTGTCGGAGTATATCTGACACTTGTGACACCTCCTCATGTACTTGTAGCAGTCGGATTCCATGGTTAACCAATAGTACCCGACCCTAAGAATTTTTCTGGCCATTGTGTGTCCGTTGGCATGAGTGCCAAAGGATCCTTCGTGAATTTCTTTTATCAGCATGTTTGCTTCTTTTATCAGCGTGTTTGCTTCTGGCCTGTCTACGCATCGGGCAGGATGTTAAAATGGTCCCTTGAACTGGCCGAGTTCGACATTCACTACGAGGGGAGGAAAGCCCTCAAGGCGCAGGTTCTGGCCGACTTCATGGCAGAGATGACTCCGGAACCATCCCCTTCGGGAGGGACACAGGAGTGGATCATTTACGCGGATGGCGCATCAAGCCCCTCGGGCAGCGGAGCAGGAATTATCCTCGAAAACGAGGAAAGGACCCTGATCGAAGTGTCCCTGGTCCTCTCCTTCAAAACATCTAACAATCAAGCCGAGTATGAAGCCTTCCTCACAGGGTTACGACTGGCCAAAGACGTCGGCGCGAGAAAAATAAAAATCTGCACTGACTCCCAGCTCGTGGCGTCCCAAGTACGAGGAGAGTTCTAAGCAATGAACGACCAACTAGCCGAATACTTGGCCATGGTGAAAGAAAAAATGGCGGAGTTTGAAGCATAGGAAGTTCAGCACGTCCCGCGCGAACAAAATACCCGAGCAGACATCCTCTCTAAATTAGCCAGCACCAGAAAAAAAGGTGGAAACAAGTCCATCATACAAGAAATACTGGCTAGCCCGAGCATTTTAAAACCCGACCTGCTAGATGTTAACATCATCGGAGATCCCCGTCGTTGGATGACCCCGGTATACAATTATCTCACCAAAGGGGAACTCCCCGAAGACAGTAAGGAGACCAGTGTAACTAAGCGACGAGTCTGCTCGTACGTACTGGTCGAGGACAAATTATATCGACGAGGGTTTTCAATCCCCCTGTTGAAGTGTGTCGACGATGCCCAGGTCCCCGAAATCTTACAAGAAATCCACGAGGGCATCAACGCACAACACCTAGGAGGAAAATCCTTGGCTCGAAAAGCCCTGCGCGCAGGATATTACTGGCCGACCATGCAACACGACGCCAAAGAACATGTACAAAAATGTGACCGCTGCCAACGCCGCGGGGACATGCATTGGCGCCACCCAACGAGTTGAAGACCCTCTCCTCGCCATGGCCCTTCGCCTGGTGGGGGATGGACATCCTAGGCCCCTTTACAATGGGATCTTATCAAAATAAATTCCTAATCGCGGCCGTAGACTATTTCACAAAGTAGATTGAAGCCGAAGCGCTCGCTAAGATCACAGCCTTCAACATATTGCGTTTCTACAAAAGAAACGTCCTCGCCAGATTCGGGGTACCCCAGGCCCTCGTAACCGACAACGGAACCCAATTCACAGACAGAAAATTCCAAGACTTCGTCACCAAATTGGGAACGAAACAACACTTTACTTCACTCGAGCATCCCCAGACCAACAGGCAAGCGGAGGCCGCGAACAGAGTAATCCTACGCGGATTGAAGCGAAGGCTAGGCGAGGCCAAGAAAAGGTGGGTCGAGGAGCTCAACAGCATCCTCTGGGCGTACAAGACAACACATCACTCCACCACCGGGGAAACCCCTTTCCGACTAGCATATGGAACAGAGGTGGTAATACCGGTGGAGATAAGGGAACCCTCCAGAAGGACAGAAGCTCCCCTCGACGAGGAAATAAACGATGAGGCTCTACGCGAGGAACTCGATCTGGTCGAAGAAATAAGACCAGGGGCTGCCCTCCGCGAGGCCGCGTTAAAAGAACAAATAACGTTGCGACATGACGCCAGAGTCGTAAAACGCAACTTCCCCGTAGGCAGTCTGGTCCTGCGCAGAAACCAGAAGGATTCTCGCGAAGGGAAACTGGCAGCGAACTGGGAAGGACCTTATAGGGTCAAGTCCAAAACGGGCACGGGAGCATATTACTTGGAAACACTGGACGAAAAATAACTTGCTCGACCATGGAATGCTGAAAAACTCAAGCAGTACTACAGCTAAGTCCTTAACCACGAGGATAGACAAATTGCCGACATAACCACCCCAAAACGGGGAGAGTTGCGCGACCATCGTATCATGCCCTGGTGAAGCATGACACGCATTACAACACCGACCAGCTTCTGCTTATTGCACGAGCAGATCCTGCGCACAACGGGGATACCTCAACCGAGCTCCGCCGTTGCCGCACCATTCAGGCAGGACACCCAGCTCGCGATGGGAACAGTCCAAGCCTATGAGATTAGTACCTCAAACGAAGTCCTAGCCTCATCATGGGAAAAACCACTTCGCCCTCCTCGGTAGGTTTCACGCCTCGCCGAGTACACACACATACATTTAAACAAAAAGAGCAAAAGTACATGATAAAACATTTACAAAATCCAAGTATATTAAAATACCGGGCATGACCGGGTAATGACATAAATACAAAAAAGGGGCACAGCCCATACAAGTCATACAAAAAGGGGCGGCGCCCATACAAATTGATAAGGGCACGCAGGCCCACAAAAACATGCTAAAAACAACAATCCTATTCGGCGACCTCACTCTCCTCTTCGGCAGGAATGACCTGACCGTCAACCACCTTATTGAACAAACCCATCCCATCCGTCATGAGTTACACGTCAGAGTTGAGGGCCACCATCTGCTCTTTCGCCGCACTGAAGCCGAACTCAGCTGCTTTCAGGTTGTCCTCGCCAAGGATCCTAATCCTCCCGATCAAGTCAGCCCGCGACTTCAGGGACTTCTCGTCGTCATTTTCATCCTGGACAGCTGCAGTCAAGCCTTGTAATTCAGCGATCCTCGCCTGCAGACGTGCCTCCTCCTCGTCAGCCTTAAGCGCAGCCAACTTCAGCTGGGTCACCTCCGTCTGGAGTAGCACCTTAGCCTCCTCGTGACCTTCAAACTGTTTTAAATCGTTGAACAGCTTGTTATTTTCTGTCTCCAGCTCGACAATTCTATTCTTGGACGTCATGAGGCTCGTCCGAGTAGCAGCTTCATCGTCGGCGAGGACAAGGGCAGCTTCAAGGACCCTAAACATGCCTGCCGCATCCTGGCACAACTGTTTTCTCATCACTTTAGAGTTGGCATTCAGAATAGCCACGACTTCAGAATCATGAACATCTATCGAATCCTCTTCAGCGAACAAATCTCGGTGCGTGTAGCAGGCGGGCAGGACGAGATGACCGGTACCGGATCCCCCCCCCCCGAACCAGCGGCCACAGAAGTCCCCGCGGCATCTCTCTTCCTTTTATGGGAGGCCTCCGGGATCAGCGGCGTTGAGGCTCTCTCCGGGACGGGGGTAGCTCTAGCAGCAAAACTCTCCACCACTGTCTGCTTAGGCACCCCGGCCTTGGCACCTGTGGTTATTTTCTTGTGAACCTTCGCCGCCTGGGACCTCATCAGACGCTCCCGCATGTCAGCCATCATACCTGCGAACACACATAACAAGTCAGGACCAAGAATTCAAAGAAATAAGACTAAATAATGGAGCATACCAAGTAAGGTCATCGCATCACCGTCGTTATCACACTCGAGGAGAGCTTTAACATTAATATATCTAGCTGCTTGGACGGGCCCATCATCCCCAACCAGCTCTTTCCCATCCCGATCAACGACGAAGGCCGGGGAAAAGCTCTCCACGTAAGCGTGGAGGATCCTGTACGATTCCTTGTCCGCTGGGCAAAGCTGCTCGTGCTTTACCAGGAACTGATCTGTTCTGCGTTTGAAGTGGGTGTAGACCCACTCCAAAGGAAATATGGAGACAACACCATCCCTCTCCCGACCATTCACCACCACCTTCTCAATGGTCGAAATGGTCCTCTTTGCCTCCTCCGTAATAGGCTTCACGATCAGAAACCTATCCTTGAAATTGCGTATTGAATCAGAATACGGTCAGAACATCATACTCTGTTGTTTGAACGAAACCCAACTCTGTTTCATCCCCGTTGTGCTCCTTTGGATTTGGAAAAGGCAGAAGAAAAGATCCGTGGTCGCGTCGATATTAAGGTAACGACACACTAACTCAAAAGCCCGAATAAAAGCCAAGGCATTGGGGTGAAGCTGAAACGGGCACAAGGCCAGATGGGTAAACAGGGAGGCTTGAAAGTTGGTGAACGGGAGACGCATCTTGGCCTCCGTAAAAGCGAACTCATACATAGGAAAACACAGTCCTGGGTACGAGGAACAAATTCTATCATACTCCCCAGGGCGAAATGCTTTCCATGCCCGTGGAGCGTCTTCGTCACGCCTCTCCAACAAGTTTAAGTCTCGTATCTCCTCGGCGGAGAAAGTTGATCGAAACGACAAAGGCTCATGTGCGAGCCAGTCAAGGTCCCCTCCTGCGACCTTGATATTCGAATAATCGGCAGGCATACTGGGCCCCTCTTGTGTTTCCTGCGTGTCGGGCACAACTTCATCCTGGGGTTCAGCCATTTTTCACCTGAAAAGCAGAGGAAGAAAAGTGAATTCGACATCCGAGATCAAATCCACCCTTCCACCACTAATCAAGTGAAAGGGCGTTGACGAATCCGAGGACAACCGCGTGCCCGTATAAATTACCTACCAATCGCTAGGAGAGGTCTCTGCGACCAGAGCTCGCAGACATCCATACGAGAACGCGTGCACGTCTCAAAATCACGTTAAAGTTCCGAACAGGCCTAGTGCCCGACTACAAACGAAATTCTACACCTAACCAGATTCTACAAGGGTCTACCCTAACAATTTCTACAAAAATCCTAGAAAATCCTAAAATTCATCATGTTCTTCATAAATTTTCCAGAAATTCATGTGTTCATCGAAGAACACATGAAGTTCAACCGGAAAATATGAAGTTCAACCGGAAAATCCATAGAAATAGACAGAAAGGGAAGAACGAACTTACAAGAAAAAGAAGAGGTTGACGGTGGCGAAGAGAAGCTCCGGCGAGAGACTAGTTGCAGAGCAAATAAGAGCAAGGAGTAAAAACTTGTGAAAATTATGAAAGTGAAACCTTCCTCCACCCTTTTATAACCATTTGATCGTGGGGAATCGTGAAGGTCATCATAGCCTATGCGGCCCTAGGACTAACAAAAGCCATAAATGCTCACCACGTGTCACAAAAACTCTTCGCTGGCCTAATGCAGAAAATACACTAGCCCTTGGCTCCCACGAGCAAGTCTCCTCATCAAAATGAACACATTCGTGCAGGGCTGCTCGCTAAAAACTCCCATTTCCCCGAGAACGCTGCAAACCTTGATCGACATTGCGTGCTGTTATCTAACGACCACACCTGGTCGGACACGAATGGTACGCTCCACGCGAGCAGCTATTTCCCCAACGGTACAGTCGAAGTCACAGCTGTCTAAAGTCATTACTCTCCAACAGAGCAACGACTTGGGGGGCTCCTGTTCTGGACCGGGCAGGGCTTCCTACCCTTAAGGACTAGGCCCAATCCATCATAATGGGCGAACAGGCCCAACAGGCACAATATAGCCGTTGGGCACAATATAGTCGTTGGGCACAATATAGCCGTTGGGCGTGTCCCCTGCACGCGCAGAGTAGTTCACGCGACCAACTGCCTCCCCGAATATCACGGAAACAGTTGGAAAGACCACGCGCCTTGCCCTCCATCTGGCAATCCCTCATTGGACGATCAGACGCTTTGTTCGCCAAAAATCCCTCTATAAAAACCCCCTCGCTTGAGAGGGGCAGGTATGACAAATCATATACTTGACTTCTCTTACTTGCTTTTCCCCTTTTTGACCAAATACTTACTTTGGCATCGGAGTACCTTGCAGGTACCTCCACCCCCTTTTCCTCTCTTACGAGCATCAACTTTTGCCCTACACGAAGGCCACGACGATCTCCTTCTGGTCCTCTCCGATCAGAATGTAAGTCTGGCAGTGAAAGGAATGTGGGTACCCTGAGGTGTTATGATGATTGCCCCAATTCCGTTTCCGTAATGATTGACAGCTCCGTTGAAAATTAGTCCCCATTAGGAACCTGGTTCTGGCCCTTCACTGGGTAACGGTTCATCACAATCTTTCATTTTCAAATACATGACATCTTCGTCCGGGAAGTCAAAGCCGATTAATTCCTGGTCGTCAATCGGTTGATGAGCTAAATGATTGGCTAAAATACTCCCTTTAACGACTTTTTGAGCGTGGTATTCGATGTCGTATTCTAACAGCAACATCTGCCAACGGGCAATCCTTCCTGTGAGAGTAGGTTTTTCAAATACATACTTGATTGGATCCATTTCGGAGACCAACCAAGTAGTGTGACGAATTATGTACTGGCGAAGACGTTTGGCTGCCCAAGCCAAAGCGCATCAAGTTTTCTCAAGCATAGTGTACCGAGTCTCGCAGTCGGTGAATTTCTTGCTCAAATAGTGGATGGCAGACTCTTTCCTTTTGGTTTCGTCTTGTTGGCCAAATACACAACCCATGGAGTCCTCCAGGACTGTGAGGTAGATGATCAGCGGTCTTCCTTCCACTGGAGGTGATAAAATCGGTGGGTTCAACAGATATTCCTTAGTACTGTTGAAAGCGGTTTGACAGTCTTCTGTCCAAACGTAGTCCTGGTTCTTTTTGAGTAATTTGAAAATCGGCCCACATGTCGCGGTCATGAGGAATATGAATCTGGAGATGTAGTTCAAACGTCCCAGGAATCCTCTAACTTGTTTTTCAGTTTTCGGAGAAGGCATTTCTTGAATGGCCTTGACCTTGTCGGGATCAACCTCAATTCCTTTCTGGCTGACGATGAACCCTAAGAGTTTCCCTGAACGGACACCGAAGGTGCACTTGTTGGGATTCAAGCGGAGTTTGTACTTTCTCAACCGCTCGAATAGTTTTGATAGGTGAGTCACATGCTCCTCCTCTGTTTTAGATTTTGCAATCATATCATCGACATACACTTCGATTTCTTTATGTATCATGTCATGAAACAGAGTAGTCATGGCCCTCTGATAGGTTGCCCCGATGTTCTTCAAACCGAACGGCATTACCTTGTAACAGAAGGTACCCTAGGGGGTAATGAACGAAGTTTTCTCCATGTCTTTCGGCGCCATTTTGATCTGATTATAGCCCGAGAATCCATCCATGAAGGAAAAAACTTCGAACTTTGCTGTACTGTCTACCAACATGTCAATGTGTGGTAAGGGAAAGTCTTCCTTTGGACTAGCCTTATTTAGATCTCTGTAATCCACACACATTCTGACCTTTCCGTCCTTTTTCAGAACTAGTACGATGTTGGCTAACCATTGAGGATGCTAGATGATGGCTATGGATCGAGAATGGGGGGTTGAATAGACCCCTTGAGTTTTACACGCAAATGGTTTACAAAAATCTGTTTTAAAAAATTGTTTAACGGAAGCTACCACTGGATAGAACGTCTACAACGAACCTTCTACCAAAAGGATCAGATATGCACGAATATATCACGGATGAGTATGGAAGAGAAAAATTCAGTTTAGAATACTACACTTAAAAACACAGTCAACAAAATATCCCTTGCTTGATGTTTAATCCAATCCAATGAGGTAAATTGATAAGCAATTAAAGGCAACGAGTTCGAATTTTGCTTTGAAACAAATTATCAAACACCTAGTGTGCGTAAACACACTAAGTGCAGAATTTCTATGGAGGGTAATGTAATGCTGCTCCAAGATACAATTCAAGGAATTGTATCAATTTAACAAAATAGTTTATCAGCTTACAATTACTCTACGACAGAAATTTCAATGACTTGCGACTTCACAAATTCGAACGAACTGAATTGTAAAAGAGTTAAGGAGAGAGAGAACAAACACAGTTTGATTAGGCAGTTCCCCAATCATCCTCACTTTGGGTACGCCTGCCCCCAACTCCACAAATGGAATTGAGATATGTATATATAAAGTTGTTGCAAATTGTTTATTACAAGAGAAAACTATGAACATCCAAACCCTCGAACGTCTTCGATCGTTGATGCAGAATTTTCTCTTCCCTTGATTCCAGATGAATCAAGTGTTTCGAATATGGTTGATCCAATTACCTTCTCACGCTACTAAACCGAAAGAATCCACCGTTCTTCAGTTACCTTCACTCGGTCAATTGCGATCTACCAAGAATTCAAACCCAAACCTCCCTTCTACGATCCTCTGATTACAGCTACTAAACCGAACAATTGCGCCAATTTTTGGTTACCTTCGCCCAGCCGAATCCATGTAGAAAGAACAGTTTGTGCAAAAACCCCCAAAATCTATCTGATTCTTAGAGGACAAAACCAACTGGTTTGATTCAAGAAACACCTGCCAAACTCTCAACCCAGAAGATGAAGATCACACTTCCTAAATTCTGAACGTTATCACTTCGATCAATGGGCAACACAAACAAAGATGATTATGTGTGATTATTTGTTTACTCAATGAAGATAAAGATGAAGAGAGAAATGACATATATCTTTCACGTTTCTTGTTCTGGAATGAAAGGATGACCAAAACTATTTATAGGAAAATAAAATGACCCACAAAAAATAATAACAGAAATAACATAAAAGAAATTAAGTGAAAAATGCAGAATTTTGAAGTTATGCGCCGACCTCCTAACTCCATGCGTCGATGCATAAAAGAATATTTTTGTGTCCATTGAATTGTGCGCTTTCCCACAGGTTTTGGAGGTTAGCGCATGAATTTGGAGGTTAGCGCATGAACTGGGAGGGTCAGCGTATGAAGTGCATTTTTTCAGGAAATTCAATTTTCTGAGCATTTTCACCAAACCAAGATCAGAAACATATACTAGACACAACTAAAACGATAGTGGACATTTATTTTTGGGAAATACAAGATCCTATGCATCTAGACACATGAACGATAATGGTTAGACGCAATATGCCCGACATGTGTAATGATATCGCTCAAATTACAATCTAATTTCTTACATGTTTGTTGACATCATTAAACCACGGTAAATAGAAGAATATCCCTCACATACTCCCCCTTTTTGAGCAACACTTTCTTAGGTGTCATGAGATTTGTAATTTGAGAGTGAGCAACATTAGCAAAGCTCCCCCTGTCTTTGACACTAGTTTAGTAAAATTTCTGCATTTGTTGTTATTCTTCTCCCCCTTTGACAACATCAAAAAGAAGAAAAGACGGTGGTCAAAATAAAACACTATAATACGTAAAGGATCATCACAAATTTGCAACATACAGACATTAACAAACACTTAAATAAGGGAAAAACTTAAATGCAATGCATTCAATCCGATAAAGTTCAAACAAACGGAAGCAACATTCAAAGTTCAACAGCAGAGAGCAAAAACAAAACAGAAATGCAAGCACAAATGAAATATGATGCCCTAAACTCTATGGCTTTCTCCCCCTAAATGGATGACCTCTTCCCCTATAGTATTGGCTTGGTGGTGGAAAGTCCTCTAGATGTAGGTTGAGTTCAAGCAACGTGTTGTTTAGGTTTCCAAGACTATTTGCCAGGTTCTGGTTTTGTTGAGTCAAGTTGGCGTCCATCTGATTGAAACAATTCATAGCGGCGTTAGTAAAATTGTTGAAGTTGGTAATGTAAGATGAAACTTGATCAGACAGATTGGTGAACCGTTCTTCCTGAGCAGAGTAACGAGTATCTTGCAGAGCTTGAAAATCTTGATGCTGAAGAGTCAATTCGTTCAACCTAGCCAGAATTTCTTCAGAAGCCTGCGGATCATGCTGAGGCGGTGGATTTGGAGGAGCAGAATTGTCAGGTTGCTGCCATTCATAGTCATCACTATAGGTTGGAGGCACATAGGCGTTTCCAGACGCATTCCAATAATTTGGTTGCCATTGACCCCAGCCCTGATTTTCAGAAGTTTCTTCAGGTTGATAGTCCATCCATGCCTCATTGTCCTCTTCTTGCATCACCATATTTTCTTGCATAACCACATCTTCTTGCATGACCACATCTTCATCATTAACAGCTTGATTTGCATTTCCTGGAATGCCCTCATCATCACTTCCTTCAAGGTGAACAGGTTCATCATGTTCAGGATGGGTGGATCTTGGTCGATAAATGAACTTGTTCTCACATGAATGCCAAAAGTAACCCATCATGGAAAGGGTTTTGGCAAGAAATTATTGTTCAGCGGTAATATGAATGTGACAAATCTGCGGAACAAAAATATCAAAGTGATTCAAAATGTTTGCAACAACATATGCATAACCAAGTGTCGGAAATTTGTTGGAGCTGCGAGTAACGAACATCCTATAAGCAAAATAATAAGGCCAGTTAATTTTGATCTTATTCTTGAGGATATAGATGAGATGACCCTCTGCCTGCTCAACTCTTGAGTACCCTCCTTTCTTAGGCCTCAAGATGCGAGCAACAATCCACTGAAGAATACGGTCTTTAAATTTTAAATGACCGGTAGTGACACTTTTAGGAAATAATCCACTTGCCACAAAATCATCTGAATACGGTTCCCGCAACATCGAATTCAGAGCAGTTTTGAACTCATAGTCCTTAACAAAGGTTTTATCAGTAACCTTTGGGAGAGTGTCATCAGTGTTCAATACAAACAATGTAGACCATACATTATTGGCCACTTCAAATTCTGCATTATTCATAGAGAATTTAAATTCAGCCCCATGAAATTTGCCCTTGATCCCATAGTAGAACAACCGAGTCAAATCTTCACTATATTTATCATCGCATTCTACAAATTCACCAAGATTTTGAAAATTTATAAGTTCAGAAATCTCAGGAATGTGAAAATCTGGACCCATCAGAGGATAAAAGCCATGTTGTCTTATAACCGCACGATTACAAAATAGTTCCTCAAAAGGAATAGTTAGCCTTTCAGAAATTAAAGACTTAAAGGTTACCTGTTGTGAAGATGATGTTCTGGTTGGTGCTGGTTGTGAAGATGAGCCTCTTGTTCCACTTCTACTAGAATTTCTTCTTGAAGCCATGGTTGAAGAAGAGTTGGAAGAAGATAATGACACTTGATTTTCGCAGAGAGTGAGGAAGAGATATGTGCAGCCCTTAGAAAACATAGTAGTAGTAATATAAATAATTTTCTCTTGCTAGGTTTTTGATTTTTAGGGTTTTGATGAGGATTTAGTGGAGAATAATGGTTATTGATGAGGTTTAATGGAGGAAGATAAGGAGAGATTGACCATAAAGTCTAATGAGATGACATGCAATAACCATAAATCAATGTGCAATGAGAATATGTAGGGAAAATATGCAATACTAGGTCGGCGCACGCGTCCCAGTAAAATAGAAAGTATGGACGTTTGGTTTATGCGTCGACCTATGAATATGTGCGTCGGCGCATGATTCATGAATTTTTTGAAAAAGTTGAACATTTGGTTATGCGCTATCCCGAACATTTTCACTAGGTCAGCGCACAAATCACGCGTCGAAGCATGAACATACAGAAGTGAAATTTTGCAATTTTTAAGTTCCAACCAGATAAATAGACATATACACATACATAACAAAACATCCATATGAACGATAAGTGCTCAAAATGAAATAAACATCAAGATTAGAGTAATTAATATGGCACAAAATATTGATAAACATCTATAAATTGGAACGATATTACCTTAATCATCATGACGATAAGATCCCTCACATATAGCTAAATATCTCTTTGCATTGTTAGTTAAAAGAATAAGCAAGCATGTATATATGTGAAGATCACTACCTTAAAGGATTATTAAGCACGATCCGAGATATCGAGAATGCCAAGTTCCCTACGGATGTGAAAGAAAGGCTCTGTAGCTAACGGTTTTGTGAAAATATCAGCAAGTTGATTCTTAGTGTCAACATGCTCAAAAATAACATCACCTTTCTCTACATGATCCCTAAGAAAATGATGGCGTATTTCGATATGCTTGGTGCGTGAATGTAATACGGGGTTCTTAGTTAGATTAATCGCACTAGTGTTATCGCACAAAATTGGAATACGTTCGAGTTTAAAGTTGAAATCAAGTAATTGTTGTATAAGCCATAAGACTTGAGCACAACAACTACCGGCAACAACGTATTCCGGCTCGGCTGTTGACAAAGCAACGGAAACCTGTTTCTTGCTATGCCAACTCACCAAGGAATTTGCGAAAAAGTGACATGTGCCACTAGTGCTTTTCCTATCCAACTTGCACCCGGCAAAGTCGGAATCGGAGTAGCCAACTAAGGAACAAACACTACCTTTGGAATACCACAGCCCATACTTTGGAGTACCAGAGAGGTATCGAAGTATGCGCTTAACTGCCTTTAGGTGGGATTCCTTGGGATGTGCCTGATACTTCGCACACATGCATACACTAAACATTATATCGGGACGTGATGCAGTAAGATAAAGAAGAGACCCTATGATACCTCGATACTTCTTTACCTCAACATCCTTACCCTTTTCGTCACGATCAAGATTAGCACTTGTAGGCATAGGAGTGTCTATTGCTTTGCAGTTCAGCATATCAAAACGTTTTAGTAACTCAAGACAATATTTCGTTTGACTCACGAATATGCCCTCTTCAAGTTTTTTGATTTGCAATCCGAGGAAATAGTTGAGCTCCCCCATCATGCTCATTTCAAACTCCCCCTACATCAAACTAGAAAACTCCTTGACCAAGGTCATGTTAGTAGACCCAAATATGATATCGTCAACATAAATTTGTACCAAAATTAAGTGTTTTCCTTGACGTTTAATAAAGAGGGTTATGTCAACCTTTCCTCTTGAATACCCTTGATCAAGTAGAAATTTGCTTAGACGTTCATACCAAGCCCTAGGGGCTTGTTTAAGTCCGTACAAAGCTCGTTTAAGTTTATAGACATGATCAGGATATTCGTGGGATTCAAAACCCGGAGGTTGGGCTACATAAACCTCTTCATTTATATATCCGTTAAGGAACGCACTTTTAACATCCATTTGGAATAATTTAAAGTTCTTTGTGCAAGCATAGGCAAGTAGAAGGCGTATGGCCTCGAGTCGGGCAACCGGCGCATAAGTTTCCTCATAGTCGATTCCTTCCTCTTGGTTATAGCCTTGCGCTACAAGCCTAGCTTTGTTACGCGTTATTACTCCATTTTCATCAAGTTTATTCCTAAACACCCATCGGGTGCCGATTACTCGATGATCTCGCTGAGGGGGGACAAGGTCCCAAACCTCATTTCTCCTGAATTGATTTAGTTCATCTTGCATTGATAGAAACCAATGCTCATCGAGTAATGCCTCCTTAGCGTTTTTAGGTTCAACTTGGGAGACAAAAGCAGAGTAATAACAAAAGTTACTAAGTTTAGAGCGAGTAGTTACTCCCTTAGAGATATCACCGAGAATGTTGTCAATCAGATGGTCTTTTGAAGACTTCCAAGCTGGAGGAAGTTCATCTTTATCAGCATGATGATCATCCTCACTTTTCACTGGTTGGTGATCCTTTTCCTCCTCAATACGCACTGCTTCAGGTTGATCAATTCCCTTATCAGTGTCCTTGAGTATGTCTTCAGTAGGTACACCTGCACCATGAAAAAAACTACCTTCTCCGACATTTCTCGGATAAGACTCGTCAAAAGTAACATGTAATGACTCTTCAACTACGCGTAATCTCTTATTATAAATTCTATACGCTTTACTTGACTGAGAGTATCCAAGAAAAATACCCTCGTCGGCCTTGGCATCAAATTTACCAAGAGTCTCTTTCCCATTGTTTAACACAAAGCATTTGCAACCAAATACATGAAGGTGAGAGATGTTTGGCTTACGCCCTTTTAAAAGTTCATACGGTGTCTTGTTTAGAATAGGTCGGATGAGCACCCTATTCAAAACATAACAAGCCGTACTTATGGCGTTGGCCCAAAAGTATTTTGGTAATCCACTATCATTGATCATAGTCCTTCCAAGTTCTTCCAAAACTCTATTTTTACGTTCCACTACCCCATTTTATTGAGGGGTGCGTGGTGCGGAAAAATTATGATCAATTCCGTTGGAATCACAAAATGCTTCAAACAAGTGATTTTCAAACTCACCCCCATGATCACTTCTAATTGACCCAATGTTTGTGTTTAACTTGTTCTGAGATAACTTAGCAAATCGTTCAAAGAACGAAAAGGTATCACTCTTATTTGCTAAGAAAATGGTCCAGCAAAACCTAGAAAAATCATCAACTATAACAAACCCATAATAGTTACCACCTAGACTTTTAACCCTAGATGGTCCAAAGAGGTCCATATGGAGGAGCTCAAGGGGTCTCATAGTTGAAACGATGTTTTTAGATTTGAATGAGATCCTTGTTTGCTTCCCCATTTGGCACGCATCACAAAGGTGATCCTTTGTGAATTTAATTTTGGGCAAACCGATGACTAGGTCTTTAGAGACAATTTTGTTAAGCAAATCAAAGTTGATGTGAGCTAACCGTCTATGCCACAACCATGAATCTTCATTCATGGCGACTAGACACTTGTCTCCATTCAACGATACCTCATTTAAGTCTAGCATATAAACGTTGTTCACCCTCAAGCCCTTAAACACATTCTTTTTGTCGCAATCTTCAACTATGCAACAATCCTTTGAAAAAGATACTTTATAATTCTTGTCACATAGTTGACTAATGCTTAAAAGGTTGTGTCTAACGCCTTCCACAAGCAGCACATCGGAGATAGTAGTAGATGAGGGGTTACCTACACTACCTTTGCCTAGAATCTGTCCCTTATTGTTATCTCCGTAGGTAACAAACCCCTTTTTCTTCGCCGATGAAAAGAGATATGTCGCCTGTCATATGTCTCGAGCAGCCACTATCCAGAACCCATCTTCTTTCGGTGGTCTCAAGACATTGTACCTACACAAACAATCAAGGAAAAGTAGGTACCCAATTCTCATTGGGTCCTTTAAGGTGAGTGAAACCAAGACCTCACTTGGGCAACCATTGGTAGATGCCTTTTGGAACAAGAAACCTTCTGAAGCGACATTTTGCAATAGTATGACCAGGCTTACAACAGTAAAGACAATTACGATTCATTTGGAATTTACTTTTGCTATCACTATCTCAAATCACATAGGTATACTTTTGATATGGATTATTCATGCTCTCACGAAAATGTGATCGATCAATAGCAAACGTAACTTTTGGCTTAAGAGCCTTGTCCAATTTGGCCTTGAGGGTTCTCACCTCTCGTTGCCAAATATGACAAGTGTCACGGCCCCAATTGAACCAAGAGGTAGGATCCTCTTCAACCTTGGCTTTTGATGTGTCCACTATAGAGTTTTTGAGAGCTTCCAATTCCTTTTCGGAATCGGAAACCTTCTTCTCCAAATACGTGAAAATCCTTTTATTTGAGGCTAAACGTTGAAATGCTTCCTTAGCCTCATAGTGTAACATGTCAAAAGCCTTTCGTAACTCTAAATGCCACATAGTATTAACATGATCATATTTAGAATGCTTTACCTCTTTTGCTTTGTTGTGGCGTGCCATAAGACAAAAGTTAACGGATTCACTTTCGTCACTTGAGGAGTCATCTTTCTCCGACTCACTATCGCTTTCCCACGCGATGTATGCTCATCGAGACTTGTTGGACTTTTTGTTTGAGCGACTCTTGTCATTATCCTTATCTTTGTATTTCTTTAGAGATGGACAATCCGGCTTGTAGTGCCCGTATTTTCCACAGTTGTAGCACGTCCCTTTTACCTTGCCATTTTTATTTCCTTCGCTTCTAGATTGCTTCCTAAACTTGACCAGATTTCTATCCGAGTGTTGAATATCGTTCTTACGAACATATCTATTATCTCTCTTCACAAATAAGCCATATCATCACCGGATTCTTCATCTTTGTCATTATTGGTTTCATCATCACTTAACTCTTGATGCGTGGACTTTGAACAAGAAGCCTTCAGAGCTATCGACTTCTTTTCCGTATCTTTTGCCTTCTCTTTCTTGATGCTCTTTTCATGTTTATCCAAGCTAATGAGCACTTGCTCATGCTCATCGAGTTTACCAAAGAGTGTTGTGAGGTTTAGTGTAGCAAGATCATTGGCCTCCTTGATAGCGGTGACCTTCGGTTGCCATTGCCTATTAAGACACCTCAGAATTTTGTTAGTAGAAACCTCATTTGGAATTGGTTTACCAAGAACATGCAATTTGTTGATAATGTGAGTAAATCGTTTTTGCATATCCGCAATGGTTTCCCCTTGCTTCATGTAAAATAAATCAAACTTTTGCGTTAGTGCATTAATACGAGCCATCTTAACATCATTAGTGCCTTCGTGGGCTACTTGTAAAGCATCCCACATGGCTTTGGCCATTTCACAATGGGAGACTCGATAATACTCATCAACTCCCAAGGAGGAGATGATCATATTACGAGCCTTCCAATCATAGCTGTACTTTTTCTCATCCTCCTCAGTCCATTGAGCTTTGGGTTTAGGAACGACAACGCCTTCCGCGTTAGTCATAGTAATTTCCATGGGACCATTTAAAATAACGTTCCAAACCTTCCGATCTATGGAATTAATTTGGACGCGCATATAATCCTTCCAGTAGCTGTAGTTTTCACCTGTAAAAACTGGAGCTCTATTATAAGCCCCTTTAGGTTCGTTCGCCATTATCCAAGAAGTTTTACCGAAGCACCAGAATTAACCAGAGCTCGTGATACCACTTGTTAGAAGATGGTTATGGATCTAGAAGGGGGGTTGAATAGATCCCTTGAGTTTTACATGCAAATGGTTTACAAAAATCTGTTTCAAAAAATTGTTTAACGGAAGCTACCACTGGATATAACGTCTACAACGAACCTTCTACTAAAAGGATCGGATATGCGCGAATATATCACGGATGAGTATGGAAGAGAAAAATTCAGTTTAGAATACTAGACTTAAAAACACAGTCAACAAAATATCCCTTGCTTGATGTTTAATCCAATCCAATGAGGTAAAGTGATAAGCAATTAAAGGCAACGAGTTCGAATTTTGCTTTGAAACAAATTATCAAACACCTAGTGTGCATAAACACACTAAGTGCAGAATTTCTATGGAGGATAATGTAATGCTGCTCCAAGATACAATTCAAGGAATTGTATCAATTTAACAAAACAGTTTATCAGCTTACAATTACTCTACGACATAAATTTTAATGACTTGCGACTTCACAAATTCTAACGAACTGAATTGTAAAAGAGTTAAGGAGAGAGAGAACAAACACGGTTTGATTAGGCAGTTCCCCAATCTTCCTCGCTTTGGGTACGTCTTCCCCCAACTCCACAAATGGAATTGAGATATGTATATATAAAGTTGTTGCAAATTGTTTATTACAAGAGAAAACTATGAACATCCAAACCCTCGAACGTCTTCGATCGTTGATGCAGAATTTTCTCTTCCCTTGATTCGAGATGAATCAAGTGCTTCGAATATGGTTGATCCAATTACCGTCTCACGCTACTAAACCGAAAGAATCCACCGTTCTTCAGTTACCTTCACTCGGTCAATTGCGATCTACCAAGAATTCGAACCTAAACCTCCCTTCTACGATCCTCTGATTACAACTACTAAACCGAACAATTGCGCCAATTTTCGGTTACCTTCGCCCAGTCGAATCCCTGTAGAAAGAACAGTTTGTGCAAAAACCCCCAAAATCTATCCGATTCTTAGAGGACAAAACCAACTGGTTTGATTCAAGAAACACCTGCCAAACTCTCAACCCAGAAGATGAAGATCACACTTCCTAAATTCTGAACATTATCACTTCGATCAATGGGCGACACAAACAAAGATGCTTATGTGTGATTGTTTGTTTACTTAATGAAGAAGATGAAGATGAAGAGAGAAATGACATATATCTTTCACGTTTCTTGTTCTGGAATGAAAGGATGACCAAAACTATTTATAGGAAAATAAAATGACCCACAAAAAATAATAACAGAAATAACAGAAAAGAAATTAAGTGAAAAATGCAGAATTTTGAAGTCATGCGTTGACCTCCTAACTCCATGCGTCGACGCATAAAAGAATATTTCTGTGTCCATTGAATTGTGCGCTTTCCCGCAGGTTTTGGAGGTTAGCGCATGAATTTGGAGGTTAGCGCATGAACTGGGAGGGTCAGTGCATGAAGTGCATTTTTTTAGGAAATTTAATTTTCTGAGCATTTTCACCAAACCAAGATCAGAAACACATACTAGACACAACTAAAACGATAGTGGACATTTATTTTTGGGAAAGACAAGATCGTATGCATCTAGACACATGAACAATAATGGTTAGACGCAATATGCCCGACACATGTTGTGATACCGCTCAAATTACAATCTAATTTCTTACATGTTTGTTGACATCATTAAAACACGGTAAATAGAAGAATATCTCTCACAGAGGATATTCTGACGTAGCGAGGAAACCCGTGTCAATCTGTTTCTGTACCTCCTCTTTGATTTTGATGGCCATGTTTGGGTGAGTCCGTCTCAACCTCTGTTTTACTGGCGGACATTCCGATCTTAACGGTAGATGATGTTCCACGATGCTGGTATCCACCCTGGCATGTCCTGATAGGACCAAGCAAACACATCGGGAAATTATCTGAGAAGCTTTGTCAAACTTTCTTTGATAGTCGGACTGAGTAGTGCCCCAATCTTGACTTCTTTTCTCTCTTCTTCTGAACCCAAGTTGACTGTTTTCAACGGCTCTTTGTGAGGTTCAATGGACCTTTCCTCTTGTCAGAGTAATCGGGAGATCTCTTCTGGAATTTTGTTGTCAACTTCTTCTTCAGTCCCAAATACCGGGAACTCAAAGTCGGGAGAAGGCATCGGATCGTATGTTTCAACGGGGTTTAAAACAAGCAATCTGCATGACGTGATGATTTGTGTTTAGAAGAGGTAGAGAAAATGCAAGTGTGTGCAGTGTATTTCTTTTAATGCTTGTTTTTATTATTGAGTTGTTTTTTAGGATTACCATTTTCTGAAAAAAGCGAAAAGAGAAAATAGCAATTAATGCGGAAATTACAGAACGACGTTATTTTATTAATGAACAAGTCGATTCTTGAAACTACAGCCCTATAAAACAAAACTCTGTCGCTTCAAGCAAAGCGAAGAGGGAAATTTACAGAAAGTGAGCCCTATCAAAACATCTGTTTCACCTGGGCAGGGTGAAAGGTTAAAGATGGCAATTACTTTGACTTATGGACAATCTTCAGAACATCGACAGCAACCCATTGGCGACAAATTCCTCAGTGAATCACAAAGTCTGGTACCTTCCTTGATTTGTCTTCAGAAATGACGTTGATTTCTGGTGGAGCAGGATCATTGGAATCTGTCTCCCAGGCAGAGTTGTCGTAGGAGGATTCCTCAGTTGTATTTTGCGTAGTATTTGTACTCTTAGCTGTATCTCCCCATCCAGTTGGCTGGATGTCTTCGAGCTTGATACGAGAGCTTTCAGGAGCGGTATACTTGACCTTGAAGTCGTATTTTCCACTCGGTTGTCCCAAGGTGTCCCACACTTCTTTGGAACTGGAGGAGTCATCCCTCTCGATGACGTTGACCTCGGGAAAAGCATAGTTGATGAATTCTAGTTTGGCAAGCTTTGCCAATTCATCGTCGTACGAGATATTTTCTGAATGACCTGAGTGTTGATCACATGACATGGTGGAGACACATGTATTCTATTCAATGATGCTCAGCTGTTTTTCATTGTTCGGCTGATTTTCTTGCCCCGAGCTTCCTGGGTATGGCTGCCAGATAGGCAGGCCATCCATCGGGCCATAATAGTCGTGGTCAAAGTTGTCCTTCATCAGAGTGTCTTCCTCTAATGAGTTTGGTGGAGCACGGCATCCTTCCGGATCACAATCTTCATATATCATTTCGACGTCTGACCTGGGTATAAATCTCAGACTCTGTGCGGGACAGCAAAATGGCGTAGGCACCTCTTCCTGAGACATATAACCGTCCTCGTTGAGATAAGACTTCCATTCCTCATCCGTATCGGAGGGATCCTCCTTGTTGATAGTATGGACTGTCTGAGGCACTGGGTGAAGGAAACCTCCACTGTGGAAGAAGTCCTGAATGGGATGAAGACTTTCATCGTTAGCAGCTGTTTGGGTGCAGGTTGCAAAAAAACCAAGACCCTTCTTTGTTTTATTATCAGTAGGAATGACAAGATGTCCCCATCCTTTTGCATTGTTATTCTCGATCACTTCGAGAACATCTCTGTATGAGGAAATAGAGGTTCCTTTCTCTGATTGATTCTCATTGCTCACCGAAAGTGCTTGGAACTGAGTCCCAACAACCTCCTCGGGTTCTACACAAGTAGATAATGACAAGTTACTCACGAGCAAGGCTTGTTCTCCATAAACCGTGACGAGTTGATCGTTCTTGACGAACTTCAGTTTCTGGTGCAGCGTCGAAGCGACTGCCCCAGCCTGGTGTATCCAAGGTCTTCCTAATAAACAACTGCACGCTGCCCGAACGTCCATGACCTGGAAAGTGATTAGGAAAGTGTGAGGACCAATAGTTATGGGAAGGTCGACTTCGCCGATAACTGCTTTCCGAGACCCGTCAAATGCTTTGATGATAACCTCACTGCCCCTCATCGGGGATCCTTTGAATGATAATCACATTAAAGTGGACTTCGGCATAACGTTGATGGACGATCCTGTGTCTACCAGTACGCTGGCTAAAGCATCGTCCTGGCAGTTAACTGTGATATTGAGCGCCGTGTTGTGGCTTTTGCCCCCCTCTGGCAAATCCTCATCACTGAATCCTAAGTTGTTGCAGGAAGTGATGTTAGAGATGATGCTGTCAAACTGTCGTATTGACACATCCTGTTCCACAAAGGCATACTCTAACACTTTCTGTAGAGCCTCTCTGTGGGCTTCGGAACTGAGTAAAAGTGATATCACCGAGATCTTTGAAGGAGTTTGTAATAGTTGGTCAACAATGTTGTATTCACTCCTTTGGATGAGCTTCAGCATCTCATCATTGTTTTTTGAAAGGTCGGATTTACTGGATTGAACGACTGATGGATCGGGAGCTTCTGTCTGAAGTTCCTTTTCTTTGTTAGGTTCTCTAACTCCTCGGTTGAAGATTCGACCGCTCCGTGTTACTCGACTGATGTCTGCAATATTCACGACGGAGGGTAATAGAATTTCCTTTCCGTTTTCAATTATTGTTGCACCATATTTGTAAGGGATCTCCTTAGCTGAACCATACGGTAATGGTCCTGGCAGATAAATAACCACAGGAGCCTTCTGATTTTTCTGACTGTCGTAGGTAAATTCAATCAGTTCCTGGCTAAGAACCTTTGATTCGTCCAGTAGAGGGATGATGGTACAAACATCATTGGTCCTCTCAGGATCAGAGATTACAACCACATATTTGATTTGATCAGTGAAGTAGTCTGGCGTCCAGTTAATGGACCCCGAAACTGGATATTATTGAATCTCTTTGCGGTCCAACTGACCCTGAAGGGCTGCTCGCATGAGGTAACATCCTTGGTTATTTTCCGAGCAGACTTTACAACGTTCATAGTTGTGTGGTGGCACCTGGCGACGCCCGCTTTGAATACAATGTAACCTCACTAGATCTGTTTCCGTAGATCGAACATCCTGACTTTGATGCCGAGTAGGGTTCCCGTCAACCACACTGATTTGTTGCGTGTCTTCATCCATATAGATTGGAAGCCACCAGTGGTTTAACAAGTGTTGTAAAGTTCTTTGAACGAGAGCGCACCCTTGGTTACTCTCACAACATCCTTTACAGTTCTGATAATTATACGAAATGAGAAAACCGAGTTGGACCTGCCTGGCATGTAATTCCACCAAGCTGGTATTCATCAGACAAATATAAAATATTTGAATCATGTTTATCTGATAGGGATTCCTATCATGGTAGTCCTGGATCCATCCTAGATCCATCTGACGCTGGAGGGCCTCTTGTATAAAAGAGCATCCCTGTTTGTTTACCGAGCAAGTCAGACAGGAATTATAATCGTGCCATGACAGATTATGGTACTGGCTTTGCCTTGAGTGCATTGCCACCAGGTTGACATTCATTGCATGGACGTCGTGGTTCTGAATGATGTTGGAATTCGTATAGGTCATGTTGACTCCACGAACTCGATGCTCTTGGATCCACCCGAGATCCAATTGTTCATGTAGAGCTGATTGCACCACAGAACATCCCTGATTGTTTTTAGAGCAGATATCACACTGGTTATAATTATGAGGTGGCACATGGCCATATCCACTCTGTCTACAATGTATCTTGACTAAATTGGCCCTTAACAAGAGTACATCATGAATTTGATAGGTGTTGTTAGACTCTCCCTCTATCAAATTGACTGCAGCTTTCTCTTGTTGAGGCATCGGGTTTGTGAGAACATTCGGATTCGTATCTTTGAAAGATAAAACCCTGCTCCTAACAAGCTTTTGTACGTCGGATTTGAAACTGAGATAGTTTTCTATGTTATGCCCTGGTCCTCCTTGATGGTAAGGACAAGTCTGAACCGCTTTGAACAAAAAAGGCAGATTTTCCGACACCGTAAGATGAGACTTAGTCTGGACATGCCCCTTGACCAGTAGTAACGGAAGTAGTTCTGCGTACAACACAGGTATAGGGTCGAACCCTGGTGGTCGCGTTGCACGATTGTTTTTGTACAGAGGGCGAGCCTGCTGAAGAGGCTATTGTGTCCTTTGCTGATATTGCTGTTGAATCGGTTGGCTCTGCGTAACCTGAGGTTGGTATGTAGGATAGACGCAGGGTTGATAACAGGAGTTACAGTTGCTACTGGTTGATATCGTCGCATTTGCTTTCCGAGAGGGATATTCCCAATATCCTGCTCTTTTTTCTTAGGGAGAGCACTACCGTATCGTTTTGTACTACCCGATGATCCAGCGTCTTTAACTAAACGTCCTTCTCAGACGGCCTCCTCAAGATGAACTTCCATGCCCACCATCTCGGTGAAGTCACTGGGCGCACTGGCGACCATTCTGTCGTAGTAAAATGAGCTTAAGGTGTTTAAGAAGATCTTTGTCATCTCTTTTTCCTCAAGAGGTGGACAAATCTGGGCGGCAATTTCACGCCATCTCTGAGCGTACTCCTTAAAGGTTTCCTTGTCCTTTTGTGACATCGATCCGAGTTGATCTCTGTCAGGTGCCATGTCCAAATTGTATTTATATTGTTGAACAAAAGCAGCGCCAAGATCTCTGAATGTGCCGATCGTAGCGCGGTTTAAACCCATGTACCATTTTAATGCGGCACCGGTTAAACTATCCTGAAAGTAGTGAATCAGTAGCTCCTGGTTCTCTGTTTGAGCGGACATTCGCCGAGTGTACATCACCAGATGACTCTGAGGGAAAGAATTACCCTTGTATTTTTCAAAGTCGGGCACTTGGAACTTATGTGGGACTTTCAAATTGGGGACCAAGCAAAGGTCTGCGGCGTCCTTTCCAAATAAATCCTGACCGCGAAGGGCTTACAGTTCTTTCTGCATCTCCAGGAATTGTTCCTGGAATTCATTCATTTTGTTGATCATGCTGTCATTTCCACCAGAAGGTATTTGTGGAATCTGTCCTTCCGGGACAGTGTGTACCATA
Organism: Lathyrus tuberosus; assembly: GCA_022829125.1. Taxonomy (NCBI): domain Eukaryota; kingdom Viridiplantae; phylum Streptophyta; class Magnoliopsida; order Fabales; family Fabaceae; genus Lathyrus; species Lathyrus tuberosus. Next base: position 2,965,603 of record JALAZF010000545.1, read on the forward strand.
GGTGGTGGTATAGTCATTATGGCCGAGACTCTCGGTGCCTCCCAAAGTTTGTAACCTTCAGGAGTTGTTGTCATGCCCCTGGCATCTTTGCTTTCCCGAAGTTTGTAACCTTCAGGCCCAGCGGTTCCTGCTGCGGTTCCCTAATCCTCAGCGATCGACGGAACATATCCTTTCGGGATATAGTTAAGTGGCATGCCCCAGGGACGATCTTTCGGCATTCTGTACCTAGGATCATACTTCTCCACTATGGGCATTGATATGATCTCTGAGATCACAGTCCGTTGTTGTTGCATCTGAGCCTCTACTAGAACTTGCATGTCGTTATGAAGCTTTCTCAGATCCTCTTTCAGAGTGTCGATCTCTTCTCTCAACTCTCTGTTCTCTTCCTCGAGATCATCCATCCTTTTCTGACGATTGGCCCGAGTATTGTACGAATGAGACAGTTTAACTCTAGAATCGAGACACAAACGTGAGATTCGTAGGTAAGAAGAATACGTTTATGATTAATGCAATGATTACTAATTATTTTTTTTTATTCAAAGTAAACTTCGACAATTAGATTGCAAACATCAAACAGTGGGGAAACCCCGTTTTATTGAATTCAAAGGATTGCGGAAATGGAAATACAGTAGATTACAAAGTGCTGAAAAAGGAAATCTAAACGAATGGATCCTGAGTCCTCTCTGAAGAGAGCTCAGGTGCTGGTTCTGGTGCTTTCCTTTTCTTTGACCGGGACTCTTGAGCCGTTGTTGGGTTGTCTTTCCTTTGCCAAGTGAAAGGAGCGAGCAAATTCCTTTGGTCAACCTGATTTTCTACAGCATGTTGCTCTAAAATCTCAATCAGGGCATCTTTTTCTCTTAACATTTGCTGTATTTTCTTGCACTCTACATTGAGAATACGGTATTTTTTCCTCCAAGACCTCTTCTCCTGCTGAACTTTGCTGAGAGTAACTTGAAGTTTTTTCATCTCAGACATAAAATAAAGGGCAGAGTCCCTTAATGGAAAAACTTCCTGACGAGGGTAAGGCATCCTCAGCTTGAGAGCTCTAGTCTGTACCCAGTGGAGATAAGGCTCCATCGAGACACAGTATGGTTTTCCTAGAGACTCTCGTCCTTTCCTATGAACGTGTTTCCAAGCATGCACTATTTCCGTCTTTAGTGCCCTGTCATTTTCTCCTTCCTTGAAGAAAAGACCTTCCAGATGAGCACTGTGCGGGACATGCCAAATCGGGTATCCAAATTGACGACGAACTAACACCGGATGATAGTTGATTCCCCCCTTAGTTCCTATAAGGGGTACATTTGGGAAATTTCCACAACGGTCAATGATTCTGATCCCGTCATAGATTCGATTGTACCAATCGATGTCCGAGTTGGTAAGAGACATGACTCTCTACGACCAACGTAAAGTATTCTTTTGATCCCAAAATGCAACAGATTTGGGCAAATGGGAAGTGAACCATTTGTATAGCAGGGGTACACAGCACGTGATCATCCCTCCGCTGTATAAATTCCTTAAGTGTACCGAATGATACGCATCTGCGAGTAAGGTCGGTACGGGGTTTCCAATCAGGAAAATATTAATGGCGTTGATATCTACAAACTTATCGATGTTGAGAAACAAAAATAACCGTAGGTGAGCAAAATAAAGATGCTTTCGAAAGCGGCCACGTTCCCTATACTAGAAAAGTACAGGGCTTTCTTTGTCAAGAACTGGGCTGGCAAACCTTGGATGCCACCCTTAGTGGTCATGTGAGTCCTGACTTCCGACTCGTCCAAATAAATTGCTCGTGCAATAGTCTGATCCTTTGGAATTTCTTCCAGTCCAGAAAATGGAGCTTGATCATTGATATGTAAATCAGTCAAATGAGAGTACTCCTCCAGTGTTGGTGCTAGTTGATAATCCAGGAATGTGAAACAGTGATAGACTGGATCGTAGAACTGGATTAACATGGACATGATTCCTTCAATTACGTGGACCCTTAACAAGGACATCAGTCCTCCATACTTAGCTCTGAAAGCCTCATGGTTGGTGATCATTCTCGCCAAACCTCCCAAATCCTCTACCTTTGGAACCTTGAAGGTGTACTTATGAGTTTTCCTTCTACCGAAATCCATTAGCGCAATCTCCTTTCTCTGATATTTGCAATCATTGTCTCAGTTTAATTTGAAAAAGAGAGACTAGAAGAGAAGATTTTCTTTGTTTTAATGTTTTTTAGATGAATGTATGAATGCAACACACAAAAACATAGAAAAAAAATGGGGTCAAAGGGTCGGTGTCATGAAGTCAAGCCTCTACCCCCCCCAAAAGGTTTATACTGGTATTTTTTGTACCTGCCCGCAAAATCATTGACCCCTCTGGGATAACAACAGCAAGCAGATTGCCAGTGAGCTGATGTATCCTGGAGTGATCTCAGATGAGGGTAGTATCGCGTGACAACTATTTTCGATAGCTTCCACACTACAAAATGGCTTACGTCTGCTAAAAACCTCAGCTTCTCAGATAACCCAGTCGACGAAACTACTTTCAACAACCGAAGTCGTATAGGCAATGTATCTGCAAAGGGAATCTCACTGAGTTTGATGGTCGATCGGGGGCTCTAAACTAGAATTCACTCCCAGTAAAATTACCCGCATTGCCATCACCTATCTTAGGTGTTTACTCAATCTTTCCACATGCGGCATCACACGCATTCCCATTAGCAGAAAAATAAACACAGATATCAATTAGGAAAAGCAGTATATATATTTGTCTTAATCATCCTAGACCTCTAGTCTTGTGATCCTATGCAGACAATGACACCCCAACAAAGCAGTCATTTCTGTGATATGAATGTGAACTCAAGGTCTCTGCCTAAGAGATGGGAACATCTGATAAGGAAAAGACACTCCCCAGCAGAGTCACCATTTTTCTGTAGCGCGAGTTTTATGTGTGGTTGCGAAGCACCATCGCTTTGGGGGTACTACAGTTCGATTCATTTTTTATCCTATTTAAGCTGATGAAGGAAAGGAAATAGATGTCTCCAATTAACCCTGCTTGCAAACTGAGTTTAAACAGATAACTGTTGGTTTACAGATGCTACAAAGATTGTGGGTCTCTCTTAGGTTATTTTGTTATGAACACAGGGTTTAGACTATTGGTAGGATGTTAGGACTGATGCTTTTCGATTGATGTATGAAGGTACGGGATTTTGGGTTTTTGATTAGTGCGCTCGCTAAGATTTTTCAATCTTATGCCTACGTATTCCCATTTAATGAAACAGGGAAATCAGAGTGATCGTAGTTCCTCCTATTCTATGGGAGGAAATGGTGTTTTGGTGTCTTGTTCAAAGCCCAAGACATGAAGCTAAAGGTGGTTTGTATCTTGTTCAAAGCCCAAGATGTGAAGCTGAAGGGTTTATTTGTATCTTGTTCGAAGCCCAAGATGTGAAGCTAAAAGGGTGTTGACTTTAGAGAGAATTTGTCATCTCTAAAGGGGAATATTTAGTCTGTTTGGCACAACTGTTGAGTGACTGATTATAAAGGAGAATTACTTTAACTGGGATATGCGAATCCAACAATGCCATAATTTCCTTTATAGGGGATTTTCAACCTGAAGGAGAATACTTTAACTAAGTTTAGAGCAATGCCATCTTTCCTTAGGAATTTATCATGCTAAAAGAGGGACAGTGGTGTGGATGTAAATAATCCAGAGGCTTGCCGCTTACAGCAATTAGACGAGGGAAAAGGAGTTGTTGATGTTTGTATGCTGTGACCAAAGCATGATTTGATGCTAAAAGGTTGATTGAATCAAACGGGGATTTCTTTATACAAAGCCTAAGAGGAGGCTATTGACCCAACAAGAGGATGCTTTTGTGTCTCGTACTAAGCCCGAGATAAAGGCTAAAAGGGTTGACTCAACAAGAGAGTGTTTTTATATGTGTTTTGTATGAAGCCCAAGACGGAGGCTAAAAGGGTTTGACTCAACAAGAGAGTCTTTTATACTCACCAAGAGAGTGATTTGTATCTTGTACGAAGCCCAAGATAGAGGCTAAAGGAGGATCGACTCAACAAGAGAGTCTTTTTATACTCAACAAGAGAGTGTTTTTGTATCTCGTACAAAGCCCGAGATGAAGGCTAAAAATGTTTGACTCAACAAGAGAGTCTTTTATACTCAACAAGAGAGTGATTTGTATCTCGTACGAAGCCCGAGATAGAGGCTAAAGGAGGTTAGCTCTGCTGGGGAGAATCATTGTTCAAAGCCCAAGAGGAGGCTATCTATGCTGGTGACTGTTTCAGTTTAGTGACAGGTCCAGTATGTTGTATAAAAGAGAAAATCAGTTCTTATAAAGAGACTGATTCCAGGTGAGGTTGTACTTTGGTACAGATCAGAAGATCGGGGTTATTTCCTGTTCTTTAAGGAAATGGGAAATTCAAAGGGTATTGAGACTGTCCAAGTCTACTGGTGTTTTGGAGAAATCGATTCTCAGATAGTGAATATCTTTATATAATGCCCAAGAGAAGGCTGGGTTACTGCGGAGGATTAAATCTATAAGCAGGCCAAAGGGCGAGGAACTCTCATGAGAGAGGCAGGCTTTTGGAGTGATCAGTGTTTTTTTCGATTTGTGAAAGGAACTTGAGAATGCCTTTGAGACTCAAGGGGTTTTTAGACTGTCCAAGTCTAGAGTTTCATCTTTTGTACAATGCCTAAGAGGAGGCACGGGCTTTAAGGGATGAGTATCAACCCTTAAATGGCCAGAGTTTTGACGCTGGAAAGACTGCTATAGCAAAGGATGATTAAGTTCTGTCTTATACCTTTAAGAGGTTGTCAGGGTCCTTGTATTAAGCCAAAGAGAAGGCATGAGTACTTCTAAGAAGACGAAGGGTCCTTGTACAACGCCCAAGAGGAGGCGGGGATACTTTTAAGAAGCCTGTGGGTCCCCAAACCCCGAGAAGTTCAAGACATGCCATTCACAGAGAATAGATCGAGCCAGGAAAGTCCGAGAATTTGGAAGAAACTCAAGAGATGTCATTCACAGAGAAAAGATCATCTCTGGGGAGTTAGAGTTTCTTTGACAATTTTTAAGGGTGCTTTTAAGAAGCCTGTGGGTCCCCAAACCCCGAGAAGTTCAAGACATGCCATTCACAGAGAATAGATCAAGCCAGGAAAGTCTGGGAATTTGGAAGAAACTCAAGAGATGCCATTCACGGAGAAAAGATCATCTCTGGGGAGTAGAGTCTCTTTGACAACTTCTAAGGGTAACAGTATGAGAAAGGGTTCACTGAGAATGCTGTCTTTCACGTCTCCATATTGTTTAACCCCAAGAGGAGGGAAAACTGTGTCTGGTAATCCTATGGGGATCTAGTTTTGACTGTATCTAAGAGCGATCAACAGGGTTTTACCTAGTGCTTAGACGTAGTTGCCGGGGAAAACTTTAAATAACTATACTAGTTTTACACAATTGATATTTGACAAGTATATAAAAGTTTGTGAAAGTAGACTTACAGTGAGCAGCCCCACAATACAGTTATATATATATATATATATGAAAGCGATAAATGAAAGCGGGTAAACACTTACTCGGTTGTAGAGCTTCCATGCTGTTTTGTTAGTTGTTCAACAAAGAAAGCTTTGATAACAATATTATATTCTAAATCAAAGGAGAAAGTGCTTTGAAAAGATTGTTGGGGCTTACAGCAAAAGGAGAGGCCCAAAGTTTTATCAGTGATTGTACTGTGGAATTTGTACAGGGACTTATACGAGTAACTGAGGCCCAAAAATGTTTTATGTACAAAGGGATGGGTCTTACACTTTCTCAAGAGGCCCAAAGGTTTATTTTTGTACAAGTGGTGGGGCTTACAGCTCAAGGAGAGGCCCAAAAAAAATGGTTTTTGAACTGGCGATCGCGCCGAGATTTTCTTTTAACGCAAAGGGACTTATACAATATCTGAGGCCCAAAATAGGTTTGGTTAAAAGGGTTTGGGTCTTACACTCTAATAGAGGCCCAAAGGTGTTTAAAGAAAAAGAATGTGGCTTATAACACGAGGGTAGGCCCAAGGGTTTGATTTGTTAGAAAGGCGACGACCGCGCCAAATTTTTTGACGGTATTGGGACTTATACAATACACTGAGGCCCAAATTATTTTGGTTTTCTAAAAGGGTTGGGTCTTACACTCTACTAGAGGCTCAAAGGGTTTGAAAAAAGTTTGATGAGGGTTGAATTAATCAAAAACCCTAATTTGTTTCCAAAATGTATTTTAATTGAATAAAAATTCAATTAAAATGATCAAAATTGTTAAACATGTGGAAAACAAATTGTGATCTTGGATTAATGTTTCAAAAATCAAGTTTTGACCTACAAAATGATTAGAAGTCATTAAAATTTGCAAAACCAAGAAGGAAAAAATATTTTAAATGTCAAAAACAATTAAAATATTAATTCTTTGCAAAAATATCAATTATATGAAATAAATAATATTTTTGGGAATTTTTGGTAAAATAAAATATTTTAACATTTTTGTGAATTATTAAAAAAAGAATCAACTCAAAATCATTAAAACTCGGAGAGAAATTAATTTTTGAATCAATTAAATAAGATCACAAAATTCAAATATTTGAATTTTTGAAAAAGGGCGCCAAGAACAAGGCAAGAACACGCGCCCTTCCTCTGTTTCTGCAGATTTACGTTTTCTATCCAATCTCACTGAATACTTGATTATATCATGCAATCTACATATCAATCTACTCGTTTCAACCTCACGATCATGTATATGGTCTTTAATTTCATTTATTTTAAACATGGAATAAGAAATCAAAGAGAAACCTCAAGAACCCTAAAATTTGCATGAAGGTTCAGAAATTCCATACACGATTCAAACAATGCAATTGATTGAGGGAAAACACTCCATGCATGATTATGAACATATGGCCAAATTATTATGCAGCAAAAATTGCATGGATCATAGAGTTAGAAGAGCTCATGCTTACCACTTGCAGCTGGTGATCGTGTTTTGTGTTAGAGGGGTTACAGCTTAGTTCCAAGGTTATGGACAACTTCCCTAGGTGCTATGGAGTGTGTCTGGATGCTTGGAGTGGATTGATTTGAGCTGGAACTTGATTTGGCACCTCAACTGCAAATCTGTCAAAGGCTTGAGCAGTTGGCTGGTGATTTTGTGATTTTGGTGTTCCAGATGTTATGTGAGTGTTTGGATCACTTCTATATGATGTTTATGAGGTGTGTGTGTGATTGGTTTGATTGGAATTACTCTCAAACTAAAAACCCGATAGTGACTTGCTTTGGAAGGCAAAATTGGAGTGAAGAAGGAGATTTTGAGGAAAGCATCTGTTAGATGGCTTTGGTGTACTCAAACTGATCACAAATGAGCTCTATTTATAGTAGAGCAAGTTTGTTTTGCAAGGAATAGTGAATGGCAACTGCTGCATAGGTTTGGCCAATGTTGATCAATGAGAATCCAAGTCTCCTCTAGCCATTGACTAGAGGTTAGGGCACAGGCTGCTGGTTCCCTTGGTCTTGGATAAGTCTTAACTGAATTCAGTTGGAAATGACTCAGTCCATGCCACCTTGGTGTATGCATTGAATGCTCTAATCCAAAATTGGAGTCTTGTCCCTCTTTTAGGCAATTCTAGGTTTGACATGCTACTTCTTGTTCCAAGGACTTTGGAGGCTTGGATCAGTGTTTGTCCCCTTTAGATTTGATCCTCAGATGTGTCCAAAGTGATGACAAGGCTTGGAATTATCTGATTTTGCCAAATCGAGCAAAAGTGCAAAATTCTGCCTAGCCTTGGCAGTTTTCAGCAAGGCATATTGCCATTGTCATATCTCATGGCTCAAGTGGAATTTGATGGAGTTCTTGGCCATTTTGGAAAGCCCTCATATGATACAACAACTGTTTGATCATATTTGGTTTTGATACTTTTTGGATCCAAGTGAAAAATGCCCCAACATTTGGAAAAAAGTGAAGGCAGATTCTGCCTTAGTGAAAATTTCACTAAGTGTTGGAAAAAAATGACATTTTCAGTTTTCTTAATTTTGATCATTCCATAACTTGAAATCCATGGGGAATTGGAATTAGTGGTAGTTGAAGCTTTTGTAGAGGGTAATGAGAGCTACAAATCCAGCTTTGGATGGGAAAAAATGGCCTTGTGGTTTAGGAGTTATGATCCTCCAAAGTTGGTACCCTAGCCACTTTGTTCCATAACTTAGAAAATTTCTAAGTTTTTTATGGTTACCCCTTTTACAAGTTATCCCACTTTTCTTGATTTTTATTGATGAATGATGATTCCAACCACACATTAACATCATTTTAGGTTTAAGGAACCATAATTGTGAAAAATCTCAAAAAGTCAAAGTTTGACTTTTGTGCACAGTTGACTTTTTGTCAGATGAATTCCAAACTGTGCGATCCTCTATGAAATCAAGTCCTTGACCTAAATCAAACTTGATAGATTTATTTCATAGGTGTTATAGGGTGTATTGAACCATGTCTTAGGGTTTGGGAGCATGTCCTGGTCAAAAGTCAAAGATACAGTTGACTTTTTCCGCGAAACCCTAACTGTGGTTCTGATGAAATTGAAACTTGTTGCTCAAGATTCTTGGCTTAATCCATTGTTACAAATGGACCAATGTGGTGTGTTAGGGACCCTCAAATCATCTTTTGAGGTCTTGGCTCATGCTTTGTCCCAAAAGTCAACTTAGGGGTGAATTAGGTCAAGAAACCCTAATTCCTGATTTTTTATGTATGCATCCCCTGAGGCTAAATTGACTTGGTGATTGGGTTCATGATGTCCCATGGAGTATTTTAGGTTATGCTTTGAAGCATTGGCTCATGCCCAGAGGAAAATTTCCATCTGGAGGCCCTGGTCGACCAAACCCTAATTTGGTGACACTGGCGATCTTAAGGCATGATCCACCTAGAAGGGAGAAGCCTTGTGCTTAACCCTTGAAGTGGGAGTCCTCTTAATCCTTTTAGACAAGTTGAAAATCATGCCATTCCTTGATTGATCCTCTGTCTAAGAACTCTGAGAGGGCTTGAAACCCCAAGTTTGATTGTAGTGGATGCTCACCCATCTTTGGGGAGACTAATGGTTCATCCATATTGTGATGATGATTTGCACAATGATGGGAAATCTTAGTGGTCAAAATTTGGGGTATGACAGGCCGATGATGAGAGGAAGGATCTCTTGGCGAGGATCGCCGAGTTGGAGCAAGTTGTTTGTCCTGTTGAGGACGACAGGCTACTGACGTCTCGGGCAGACCTGATCGCGAAGTTTAGGCAGACCGAGCAAGATGTCCTCGTGGATGCCGAGGTGGGTTTTAATAATGTCGTGAAGCAGCTCAGGATTGTGAACCCCGACCTCGTCATTGAAGGGACTGATCCGTACTATGAGGTGGTCGAGGGTCAGATTGCTCGGCCAGCGCCTGAGGAGGATGATGACGGCAAGGCCACGGGAGACGAGCAATGTAACAGTCCGTTTTTAATATTTCCTTTTTCCGTGCTTTTTGGTGTTAATTGGTCGAGTCTTTATTTTTAATTGAGCAATATTTATGTTAATTGCTAATTGATGTGATTATATGTTATTTTTGCACATTGTGTATTTTTACCGTTTTTGAGAGTTTGCGGGGAAAATTGGAATAGAGGGTATTTGACATATTTCATAATTAATAGTATTAGTTAATAATAGTTAGTTTAGATATTTATTAGAAATGTTTAGAATTTTTAAGTTAAGAAAATATAAAAGAAAATAGTTAGTATAAGTTTAGAAAAGAAGAAAAAGAAAAGTTAGTAAGAGTTTCCCAAAAGAGAAGAAAAAGAGAGAAATAGAGAAGTGAAGAGAAAGTGAAGACAAAGGGGAAAAATCACCAAGCAAGCTTTAGGAATCGGATTGTTATCGGGTAAGGGTGTGAAACTCGGTTATTATATTGATTGTGTATGATTATATATGTTTGTTTTTGAATTGTTTGAATGTGTAGAGAATTATGTGGTTAGGTTGCTATTTTTGACATAATCGGTAGAATCGAGAGTTTTCACGGATGAAATTCGAAACAAATTGTGTAGTTTAGTCGTGTGAGGTGAGGCCGACATTATAGGAACTCGTTTCGTTGATATCGGTTGATGATTGAAGTTTTCACGTTTTTGGCTTTTGAAAGTGTGAGGTTTTCGTGAAAAATAAAAGACGAGTAATCGGGTTTTTCTTGATTGCAATATGTCCGTATGCATTTATGTGATATTACCGCGTGTTTTGTTTGAGGGAATTCTGAGAATCGGTCGGGTTTTGAGGGGTTTCGCGCGGCTGGCAGCAGCTGCCCCAAAATTCTGGTTTTTGTGCGCGTCGTACGGACGCGTGGTGTAGGTGAAAATTCTGTTTTCGTGTAATTTTCGAAAATTCATATCTTTTGATCCGTAAGTCGGTTTTAACCCCCGTTCGAAGCGTTGGAAAGCTAATGAGATGTTCTTTCTAGGAAAAATAGTTTTGAGGTCTGAACCTCGTCCAATCAGTACAGTATTTTCGAACCGTTTCGTAGTGTCGGGCGCCCGGTTAATGTTTTTTTTCCGTTATTTTGAAATATCGATAACATGTTCGTTGTTTATCGGATTTAAGAGTTCTTTATACCGAATCGAAGGTCTTGAGGAGTACTTTTTGATGACGATGGAAAATATTATTTTTTTGACCGACTTTTAGCCGACTTTTTCGAGAAACCGTAAAATGGAATTTTTGAGTTATTTTCTATATTGTGCGATAGGATATGATATGTAACATATGACTTGTGTGAGGGATGTTTGATGGGTATATGATGTTGTGGTGAAGGTTTGTGGCCGTTTGGCAATTATGTGCATTGTATTATATGTACTTGAAATGCATGATTTAATGTATGAGCCTTGATTGCCATGGGTCATTATATGACATGCATCAGGTTGTAGACATTGTAGATCCCTTCGTGGGTGTAAACAATGCATGTAGACATTGTAGATCCCTTTGTGGGTGTAAACAATGCATGTAGACATTGTAGATCCCTTCGTGGGTGTAAACAATGCATGTTGAATTGTAGATCCCTTATGGGTGTAAGCAATTGTTGTATTGATCGTGTGCCTATTATAAAGGACTAAAAACGATCCATAACGTCGTATGCTTGTTGATAAGTGGTAGCGACGCGGAACATCGTATGCCCGACGGGGAGTTACCCTAAGTAACGAGCGATGATTCCAAGAGTTCCTAGGGGACTAATGGTACCGCATGCATAGAGTCGTTGTGTCGGTCTCTGTGCATTTGCATAATTCATTACATGAATGTTTATGTGTTGAATTTTGAGAAGGATTTGTTATGCATTGTGTTAATGTATATGCTTATGTGATTGATGTGTGAAATGGGTTTAATATGTCTTGTGTTGTTTACAAGTATCGTATTTGTGTGGTGAGAATAATTGTGCATATTTTGCTAAGTGTTTTATAATGATATGCAATTATATTATAATCCTGTTTCTCACCCTTCTGCTGTGGTTTAATGCTGTAATGACATTGCAGATTAGACGCTGGAGGTCTTTTGCGAAGATTAGTGTCTTCGTCTTTTTGTCGTTCCGTCGGCTCTGATATGTAACACGGGTAGTCGGGGTTCGAGTGTAGATGTTTCTTTTGGCTTGTATATAGTGGTTTTGTATGAACATGTATATGACATACTTATCTTTTGTGATGACATCAGTTATGGATGTTCCGCTTTAATTCTGTAACTGAACGATGATATTTTGGAACTGAGTTCCTATGTTTATATGACTATCAGGTTGTTATATATCTATATGAGCAGGTTGTTTTAGTTCACGTTGGTGTGACATCTCTGGCTATATCATGATAAATTATTCTTTGCTCTGATGTTTTATTTATAAGATTAGTTTATTCCGGTTTTTGTACGGGGTATAGAAGGGGTGTTACAATAAGTGGTATCAGAGCCAATGTTTGGTTTGTCCGACCATGTTGTCGTGTCTGTTATGTCTTGTTGGTCTGTTGCACTCTGTGGAGTGGTTGTTTAACCATAATTTGCTATCATTGGGAACGTTCAGATTATGGCTGGAAGAGGTGTTGCTGCTATGAATGCGGCCATGCAAGCTATGGCGCAAGCGATGCAGAATTTACCCAATGCTGCGGTGGACGAGGAATCGCGTAGTATGGATAAGTTTCAGAAGAATAATCCACCGAGCTTCGAAGGTACTCATGATCCTGAGGGAGCACAGATTTGGCTGAAGAAGATTGAGAAGATCTTCTGTTTCATTAGGTGTTCCGAGGATCAGAAGGTGCAGTTTGGTACTCATGTGTTGGAAAAGGAAGCTGAAGACTGGCGGGCGAATGCTTCTCAGAGGTTTGAGGAGGATGAGATAGTGGTTACATGGGCTGTGTTCAAAGATGCTTTTCTTGAAAAGTATTTTCCGGAAGATGAGAGAGGTAAGAAGGAAATTGAATTTCTTGAACTGAAGCAGGATAATTCCTCTGTTGCGGATTATGCTGCTAAGTTTGAGGAACTTGTGAAGTTCTGTCCTAATTATAATACGGCTGGTTCTGAGAGGTCAAAGTGTTTGAAGTTTGTGAATGGCTTGAGGCCAGAAATCAAGCAGGGTATCGGTTATCAGGAGATCAGGCAGTTTCCAGTGTTGGTGAACAAAAGTAGGATTTTTGATGAAGATAGTAAGGCACGTGCTACGCATTACAAGAATCTGGGTGATAAGAAAGGAAAAGGGCAGTTCAGAGGTAGGCCTTATGTGACTCCTGCTGATAAGGGGAAACAGAAGGCTACTTTTGATAGGAAGCCGAGTGGAGGAGGAATGAATTCTTCTGTGAAATGTTATAATTGTGGTGGTATGGGTCATCGTGTGTCGGAGTGTAGGAGGAATATGAATAAGTGTTCTAATTGTGGTTTGACGGGTCATGTGGCTGCTGATTATAGGAGGAATGCGATCAAGTGTTATAATTGTGGGGAGAATGGTCACTATAGTACAAAGTGCACGAAACCGAAGCAAGCTCAACCTGGAGGGAAAGTATTTGCATTGGCGGGAGCTCAGCCTACTAATGCAGATCGTTTGATCAGAGGTACTTGTTTTATTAATAGTAATCTTTTAATTGCTATTATTGATACTGGAGCGACTCATTCGTTTATTTCGATTGATTGTGCGAAACGTTTGAATTTGGTGTTGTCTAAGATGGGTGGAGAGATGGTTATCGATACTCCAGCTTCGGGATCGGTAATTACTTCTTTCGTTTGTTTAAGTTGTCCTTTGACAATTTTTGGTAGAGATTTTGTGATGGACTTAGTATGTTTGCCATTGAAGGGTTTGGATGTGATTCTGGGAATGAACTGGTTAGAGTTCAATCGTGTTTATCTTGATTGTTATCTTAAGCGGGTGATATTTCCTTCTCTTGAAGAAGAAAGGGAATCTGGTTTCTTATCTACCAAAGAGTTGAAGAAACTTTTGGCGGAGGAAGCTCAGTTGTTTGGATTGTTTGCATCGTTGTCTGTGGAGAGTCAAGTTGCAATTGGAAGTTTTCCTGTTGTGTGTGATTTTCAGGAGGTGTTTCCGGATGATTTTTCAGATGTGCCGCCAGAAAGAGAGGTGGAGTTTTCTATAGACCTAGTTCCTGGTACTAGACCTGTATCTATGGCACCATATCGGATGTCAGCATCTGAGTTGGTGGAGTTGAAAAGACAATTGAATGAGTTGTTGGAAAAGAGGTTTGTAAGGCCTAGTGTATCACCTTGGGGTGCTCCTGTTTTGTTGGTCAAAAAGAAAGATGGAAGTATGCGTTTGTGTATCGATTATCGGCAGTTGAATAAAGTGACGATTAAGAACAAGTATCCACTTCCAAGGATCGATGACTTGATGGATCAACTAGTGGGTGCAAGTGTGTTTAGTAAGATTGATTTGAGGTCAGGATACCATCAGATTCGGGTTAAAGAGGAGGATATTCAGAAGACGGCCTTTAGGACACGATACGGACATTACGAGTTTTCTGTGATGCCGTTCGGGGTTTCTAATGCGCCGGGTGTGTTTATGGAGTATATGAATCGTATATTCCATGAGCATTTAGATCATTTTGTTGTTGTTTTTATTGATGACATTTTGGTTTATTCTAAGTCACAGGAGGAACATGCGGAACATTTGCGTATTGTGTTGCAGATTCTGAAGGAGAAGAAACTTTATGCCAAACTGTCCAAGTGTGAGTTCTGGTTGTCAGAAGTGAGTTTTCTTGGGCATGTGATTTCAGGTAATGGTATTGCTGTGGATCCATCCAAAGTAGAGGCAGTTCTACAATGGGAGGCTCCTAGATCTGTTACTGAAATTCGAAGTTTTCTGGGTTTAGCTGGATATTACTGGAGGTTTATCGAAGGTTTTTCCAAGTTGGCACTTCCGTTGACTCAACTGACTTGTAAGGGTAAGGCATTTATTTGGGATATTCAATGTGAAGAAAGTTTCAACGAGCTGAAGAAGAGATTGACTACAGCTCCGATTTTGATCTTACAGAATCCTAATGAATCATTCGTTGTGTATTGTGATGCATCTCTAATTGGTTTAGGTGGTGTTTTGATGCAAGATGGTAAGGTGGTTGCTTATGCTTCGAGGCAGTTACGAGTTCATGAGAAGAATTACCCTACTCACGATTTGGAATTAGCTGCGATGGTTTTTGTATTAAAGATTTGGAGGCATTATCTCTACGGTTCTAGATTCGAAGTCTTTAGTGATCATAAAAGTTTAAAATACTTGTTTGATCAGAAAGAGTTGAATATGAGGCAACGGAGATGGTTGGAACTTCTGAAGGACTATGACTTTAGCTTGAATTACCATCCTGGTAAGGCTAATGTAGTAGCTGATGCTTTGAGTCGGAAATCTTTGCGTATATCTGCTTTGATGGTGAAAGAGTGGGAACTTCTGGAATAATTTCGAGACTTGAGTTTGGTTTGTGAGCTTTCACATGAGAGTGTGAAGCTTGGTATGTTAAAGATCACTAATGATTTTCTGTTGTCTGTTATAGAGAAACAGAAGTTGGACTTGAAACTTGTTGATTTGTTGCTTGTTGGAAATCAAGAAGTGAACGGTGACTTTAAAGTGGATGATCAGGGTATTTTGAGATTCCGTGGTAGAATTTGTATACCGGATGATGCAGAGTTGAAAAAGATGATTCTTGAGGAAGGACACCGGAGTAGTATGAGTATACATCCTGGTGCTAATAAGATGTACCAAGATTTGAAGAAAATATTTTGGTGTTCTGGTTTGAAACGAGATGTGGCTCAGTTTGTTTATGCGTGTTTGACTTGTCAGAAGTCGAAAGTGGAACATCGAGGCCTGCAGGATTAATGCAACCGTTGGATATTCCGGAGTGGAAATGGGATAGTATATCGATGGATTTTGTGACGGGTTTGCCTAATTCTCCGAGTGGGCATAATGCTATTTGGGTGATCGTTGATAGGCTGACTAAATTGGCGCATTTCATTCTGATTGATATCAGTTATTCTATGGAGCGTTTGGCTGAGCTTTATATCCGTGGGATTGTGAAGTTGCATGGCGTCCCGTTGAGTATTGTTTCTGATCGTGATCCGAGGTTTACTTCCAGATTTTGGGAAAGTTTGCAAAAGGCGTTAGGTTCTAAGCTGAGATTGAGTTCTGCTTATCATCCGCAGACTGATGGTCAGACGGAGAGAACAATTCAGTCATTGGAAGATTTACTGAGATCTTGTGTTCTTGAGCAAGGTAGAGTTTGGGACAGTTTTCTTTCATTGATCGAGTTTACGTATAATAACAGTTTCCATTCTAGTATCGGAATGGCACCTTTTGAGGCACTTTATGGAAGAAGATGTCGAACACCTTTGTGTTGGCATGAATCTGGTGAAAGTGCAGTAGTTGGACCTGAGTTAGTTCAACAAACGACGGAAAAGGTGAAACTTATTCGGGAGAAGATGAAAGCTTCTCAGAGTAGGCAAAAGAGTTATCATGATAAAAGGAAAAGAGATCTTGAGTTTCAAGCGGGTAACCATGTGTTTTTGAGGGTTTCGCCGGTGACTGGTGTTGGACGTGCTTTGAAGTCGAGGAAGCTTACTTCACGTTTTATTGGTCCATATCAGATATCCGAAAGAGTTGGTGCAGTGGCTTACAGGATAGCATTGCCACCGAATCTTTCGAATCTACATGATGTTTTCCATGTTTCACAGCTACGGAAGTATGTTCCAGATCCGTCTCATGTGATTCCGATGGATGAGGTTGAGGTAAGAGATAATCTTACGGTTGAGGTTTTACCGGTGAGGATTTTAGATCGCGAGTTGAAAAGGTTAAGAGGCAAGGAGATTACACTTGTGAAAGTGGCGTGGGGAGGCGCTGCTGAGGGCAATTTGACTTAGGAATTGGAAAGTCGGATGCGGGAGTCGTATCCGGAGTTGTTTGGATCAGGTAATATTTTCGAGGACGAAAATTTCTCAAGTGGGGGAGAGTTGTAACAGTCCGTTTTTAATATTTCCTTTTTCCGTGCTTTTTGGTGTTAATTGGTCGAGTATTTATTTTTAATTGAGCAATATTTATGTTAATTGCTAGTTGGTGTGATTATATGTTATTTTTGCACATTGTGTATTTTTACCGTTTTTGAGAGTTTGCGGGGAAAATTGGAATAGAGGGTATTTGACATATTTCATAATTAATAGTATTAGTTAATAATAGTTAGTTTAGATATTTATTAGAAATGTTTAGAATTTTTAAGTTAAGAAAATATAAAAGAAAATAGTTAGTATAAGTTTAGAAAAGAAGAAAAAGAAAAGTTAGTAAGAGTTTTCCAAAAGAGAAGAAAAAGAGAGAAATAGAGAAGTGAAGAGAAAGTGAAGACAAAGGGGAAAAATCACCAAGCAAGCTTTAGGAATCAGATTGTTATCGGGTAAGGGTGTGAAACTCGGTTATTATATTGATTGTGTATGATTATATATGTTTGTTTTTGAATTGTTTGAATGTGTAGAGAATTATGTGGTTAGGTTGCTATTTTTGACATAATCGGTAGAATCGAGAGTTTTCACGGATGAAATTCGAAACAAATTGTGTAGTTTAGTCGTGTGAGGTGAGGCCGACATTATAGGAACTCGTTTTGTCGAAATCGGTTGATGATTGAAGTTTTCACGTTTTTGGCTTTTGAAAGTGTGAGGTTTTCGTGAAAAATAAAAGACGAGTAATCGGGTTTTTCTTGATTGCAATATGTCCGTATGCATTTATGTGATATTACCGCGTGTTTTGTTTGAGGGAATTCTGAGAATCGGTCGGGTTTTTAGGGGTTTCGCGCGGCTGGCAGTAGCTGCCCCAAAATTCTGGTTTTTGTGCGCGTCGTACGGACGCGTGGTGTAGGTGAAAATTCTGTTTTCGTGTAATTTTCGAAAATTCATATCTTTTGATCCGTAAGTCGGTTTTAACCCCCGTTCGAAGCGTTGGAAAGCTAACGAGATGTTCTTTCTAGGAAAAATAGTTTTGAGGTCTGAACCTCGTCCAATCGGTACAGTATTTTCGAACCGTTTCGTAGTGTCGGGCGTCCGGTTTATGTTTTTTTTCTTCGTTATTTTGAAATATCGATAACATGTTCGTTGTTTATCGGATTTAAGAGTTCTTTATACCGAATCGAAGGTCTTGAGGAGTACTTTTTGATGACAATGGAAAATATTATTTTTTTGACCGACTTTTAGCCGACTTTTTCGACAAACCGTAAAATGAAATTTTTGAGTTATTTTCTATATTGTGCGATAGGATATGATATGTAATGTATGACTTGTGTGAGGGATGTTTGATGGGTATATGATGTTGTGGTGAAGGTTTGTGGCCGTTTGGCAATTATGTGCATTGTATTATATGTACTTGAAATGCATGATTTAATGTATGAGCCTTGATTGCCATGGGTCATTATATGACATGCATCAGGTTGTAGACATTGTAGATCCCTTCGTGGGTGTAAACAATGCATGTAGACATTGTAGATCCCTTTGTGGGTGTAAACAATGCATGTAGACATTGTAGATCCCTTCGTGGGTGTAAACAATGCATGTTGAATTGTAGATCCCTTATGGGTGTAAGCAATTGTTGTATTGATCGTGTGCCTATTATAAAGGACTAAAAACGATCCATAACGTCGTATGCTTGTTGATAAGTGGTAGCGACGGGGAACATCGTATGCCCGACGGGTAGTTACCCTAAGTAACGAGCGATGATTCCAAGAGTTCCTAGGGGACTAATGGTACCGCATGCATAGAGTCGTTGTGTCGGTCTCTGTGCATTTGCATAATTCATTACATGAATGTTTATGTGTTGAATTTTGAGAAGGATTTGTTATGCATTGTGTTAATGTATATGCTTATGTGATTGATGTGTGAAATGAGTTTAATATGTCTTGTGTTGTTTACAAGTATCGTATTTGTGTGGTGAGAATAATTGTGCATATTTTGCTAAGTGTTTTATAATGATATGCAATTATATTATAATCCTGTTTCTCACCCTTCTGCTGTGGTTTAATGCTGTAATGGCATTGCAGATTAGACGCTGGAGGTCTTTTGCGAAGATTAGTGTCTTCGTCTTTTTGTCGTTCCGTCGGCTCTGATATGTAACACGGGTAGTCGGGGTTCGAGTGTAGATGTTTCTTTTGGCTTGTATATAGTGGCTTTGTATGAACATGTATATGACATACTTATCTTTTGTGATGACATCAGTTATGGATGTTCCGCTTTAATTCTGTAACTGAACGATGATATTTTGGAACTGAGTTCCTATGTTTATATGACTATCAGGTTGTTATATATCTATATGAGCAGGTTGTTTTAGTTCACGTTGGTGTGACATCTCTGGCTATATCATGATAAATTATTCTTTGCTCTGATGTTTTATTTATAAGATTAGTTTATTCCGGTTTTTGTACGGGGTATAGAAGGGGTGTTACAAGCAACCTGAGGAAAACACAACCGTCTAGTTTTTTATTTGTTTACTTTGTTTGGGCCTGTGAGCCATTTTTTGTAGTGACTTTGCCCGACCTGCGTGCCAGGGGCCTTTTGACATCTTTGTACTATTCGCACAATGGGCTTCTGCCCGATTTAATGCTTTGTTTTTGCTTATCTGTGTGTGTGTGATATTTACATATTTGATATATTTGTTGTTTTTTGCCTAAGTAATTTGTCTAAGTAATTTGGGGGTTTGCTCGACTTTGTTGGTCCTCGACTGTGTGGGGAACTGGTCGAGTGGCCGAAGATGTATTCCGACCTTTAACGAGGCTGGGAATTCGGTTGAGGTCCTAGTCTCGTGGCATGAACTTCCCATCGCGAGTTGGGGTTCTGCCTGACTGGTACGGCAATGACGGAGCTCGGTCGAGGTATCCTCGTCGGATCGAGGGTCCTTGCGCACACACAACGCGACCCTCAATCTTCTTGTTTTGTGGAGGGGAGTCGCGCTTGTACCTCAGTGCGCCCCCCGTAATCGCGACGTGGCTGTGTCGCGAGCAGTGTTTAACTGTAGTATTGTTTAAGCTTCTCAGCATTCCATGGTCGAGCAAGTTCCTCCCCGTGTAGATTTTTGAGGTAGTAGGCTTCTGTCCCCGTTTTCGCGCGGACGCGGTAGAGGCCCTCCCAGTTCTCGGGGAGCTTGTCTTCTCGCGAGTCTTTCTGGTTCCTTCGTAGGACGAGGGTGCCTATCTAAAAATCACGTTTAATAACTTTGTTGTTATAATGTAGAGTTATTTTCTGTTTAAGTGAGGCTTCTCGGAGGGACGCGCCAGACTTTATCTCCTCGACAAAGTCGAGCTCCTCCCTTAGGGCCTCATCGTTTGTCCCCACGTCGAGGGGAGATTTCGTTCTCCTCGAGGGTTCCCTTATTTCCAAGGGGATCACCGCTTCTGTTCCGTAGGTTAAACGAAAGAGGGTCTCCCCCGTCGTGGAATGTGAGGTTGTCCAGTAGACCCAGAGGACGTTGTGCAGCTCCTCGACCCACCTTTGCTTGGCGTCGCCTAGTCGGCATTTCAGTCCTCGCAGGATCACTTTGTTCGCCACTTCATCTTGCCCGTTCGTTGAGGGTGCTCGATCAACATGAAGTGATGCTTCGTGCCCAGCTTGGTGATGAAGTCTTGGAAGTTTTTGTCGGTGAACTGTGTCCCGTTATCAGTGACAATCGCCTGGGGCACGCCGAATTGGGCGAGTATGTTCCTCTTGTAGAAACGTAGTATGTTGTGAGCCGTGATTTTGGCCAGGGATTCCGCCTTGATCCACTTCGATAAATAGTCCACGCCGACGATCAGGTACTTGTTTTGGTATGACCCCACGACGAAGGGCCATAGGATATCCATTCCCCACCACGCGAACGGCCATGGGGACGACGATGTTTTGAGCTCGCTAGGGGGGGGGGGCAGGTGCATGTCCTTGTGCCGTTGGCATCTGTCGCACTTCTTGACGTGCTCCTTGGCATCCTGTTGCATGATGAGCCAGTAGTATCCTGCTCATAACGCCTTGCGAGCTAAGGACCGCCCGCCGAGGTGTTGTGCATTAATCCCCTCGTGGATTTCCTGGAGTATATCGAGGACCTTGGTCTCTTCGACGCACCTGAGGAGGGGGATCGAAAAGCCACGTCGGTATAATTTGTCTTCCATAATTGTGTATGAGCACGCTCGTCGCTTAACCACCCCGGTCTCCTTGGGATCGTTGGGCAGATTGCCAATGGTGAGATACTCGTATACCGGGGTCATCCAGCAGTTGCTGTCCCTGATAGCTTTCACGTCAGTCGCAGGGATGGGTTTATCTCTTGTATAACAGATTTGTTCCAGCCCTTCTTTTTTGTGCTTGCCAGCTTGGACAAGACATCTGCTCGAGTGTGGTGCTCGCGCGGGATGTGGGTTACTTCTGCTGAGGTGAAGTTCTTCATTTTTTCCTTCACCAGGGTCAAGTACTCGATGTAGCTTTCGTTCTTGGCTTGATACTATCCTCGGACCTAGGAGGCCACGAGCTGGGAGTCTATGAAAATTTTGACTTCTTTGGCACCAAGGTCCTCAGCCAACCGTAGCCCGACGAGGAAAGCCTTGTATTCAGCCTGGTTGTTAGACTTCGGGAAGGACAATTCGAGGGAGACTTCGATCAGGATGCCTTCCTCGTTTTTGAGGATGATGCCTGCCCCGCTGCCTTTCGAGCTGGATACCCCGTCGACGTAGATCGTCCACTTTTGGGATCTGTTGGTCGAAGTTGCCGGGAGGGTCATTTCTGCCACGAAGTCGGCCAGTACCTGAGCCTTCAGGGCCTTTCTTCCTTCATATTGAATGTCGAACTCGACAAGTTCGAGCGACCATCGGAGCATCCTCCCCGCTATGTCTGGTCGACCGAGGAGTTGTCTTATGGGCTGCTCGGTCCTTACCACCACCGTGTGGGCCAAGAAGTAGTGTCGTAATCTTCTGGCCGCGGTGACGAGGGACATGGCAACTTTCTCGATCTGCTGATACCTGAGCTCGGGGCCTTGGAGGGCCTTGCTGGGTAAAGTAGATCGGTTTCTGCCCGTCACGGATTTCCCGGATAAGAACTGCGCTGACTGCTTCGCTCGTGATGGCGAGGTACAGAAATAGCGTCTCCCTGTTCTCTGGTCAGGAGATAACTGGGGGTTGTGAAAGGACTTGTTTAAGGTGGAGGAGAGCTTACTATCATTCCTCAGTCCATTCGAACGTGGCTTTCTGTCGTAGAAGTTTAAAAAATAGGAGTGCGTACTGTGCAGATTTGACGACGAAGCAGGAAAGCGCGGTCAGCATCCCGTTTAGCGATTGTATCGACTTCTTCGAGTTCTGGGTCAGAATCTCGGAGAAAGCCCTACACTTGTCGGGGTTTGCCTCGATTCCCCGCTCTGTGAGGTAGAAACCTAGGAACTTGCCCGCCCGAACGCCGAAGGTGCATTTGTCGGGGTTGAACCTCATCCTACATCTCCTCGCCGTGTCGAAGACTTTCTTGAGATGGGCGACGTGGTCGACTTCTTCCGCGGACTTGACGATCATGTCGTCCATGTAGACCTCGAACATGTCGCCGAACTCTCCCCGGAAGACTTTGTTCATCATCTGTTGGTAGGTCGCGCAGGCGTTCTTCAGGCCGAAGGGCATTACGTTGTAGTAGTAATTGGCCGATTCGTTCATGAAGGTAATGTGCTTCTTGTCGGTCTTAGCCATGGGGATTTGGTTGTACCCCGAGTAGGAGTCCATGAAGGACAATAGTTTGAAACCTGCAGAATTGTCGACCAGCTGGTCGATGTTAGGCAAGGCATAAGAATCTTTCGGGCATGTCCGATTAAGGTCGGTATAGTCAACACACATCCTCCATTTTCCATTATTGTTTTTTGACAAGTACAATGTTGGATAGCAAGGTTGTATACCTGGCCTCTGAAATGAAATTTGCCTCTAAGAGGTCTTTTACAGCTTTTTCAGCAGCCTCTGCTTTTTCGGGAGACTGCCTACGCCTACGTTGTACTATGGCCCTAGCAGCCGAATTTACAGTGAGCTGATGGCAGGCCACCTCTGGGTCGAGACCAGGCATCTCGGATGCGCTCCATGCGAACAGATCAGCGTTCTCCCTGAGATATGCCTTGAGCTGCTTCTTCGCCAGGTCGGGGAGTCTAGTGCCAATCTTTACGCTCCGGTCTGGATCATCTTCAAGGACGACAAGCTCGAAGTCTCCGTCTGGGATGGGGCGCGTTGGGTGGAGAGGCAGCCCGTTGCCTTTGGCTGGGAGGTCATGGTCAGCTGCTCCGCCTTCTTCCTGCTCGCCGGGGAACCTGCTGTCGAGGTCGACCGCGTTGACGCGCGAGAGCGGCTTCTGCACTGCATCCGAGGATGGCTTCGCTCCGGCCTTGGGTTTGGTGTTGATGGAACTCAGGCCCTTGGTTGCAGCATCGAAGCACTTCCTGGCCGCTTCAATGTCCTCGTGCATAGTGACGACCCAGCCTCTGGCCGTGTAGTACTTCATCTTAAGATGTACTGTAGATGGTACTGCCGTGAGTTCGGCCAGAGTGGTCCTCCCCAGGATACAATTGTAGAGGGACGGGCATTCGACCACCAAGAAACAGGTTTTGACTTGTCAGGCAGTGTCCTCGCTCCCGAAAGTGACCATTAGTTCAACATAGCCCCACAGTCTGGTGGTGGTGTCGTTGAATCCTTGTAGATCCAAGCCCACGTAAAGGGTCAGATGCTTTTCTTCAAGCTGGAGGGTCTCAAAGAGGTGGGCGTACATTATGTCCACCGAGCTCCTTTGGTCGACTAGGATCCTACAGACATCAAAATTTGCCATCTGCGCCTGGATTAAGAGGGGGATGGTGGCGTTGGGCGCTCCGCCTGGCAGCTCCTCGAGGTAGAAGGTGATGGGGTTTGATCTCCCTTGCACCTTCTCGAAAGTGGTGGTCTTCGCCGAGGTCGCAGATTCCAGCTCGTCAAATTTCTGCTTAATCGACCCAACTGAGACCTTCTCGAAGCCTCCGCCGGATATGACCATCACCGTGGGAAAGTTCTCCCACGTGCTGCGGGCGGTGACGGGATCTTCAGGGGGGAAGCTCGCCCACATGCTGCAAACTGCCTCGGGGTCATCGATTCCCTCGGGGACGTAAAAGTACTTAGGTCGAGTGATGCTGAGGGCGACTTGTAGTCGGTTTTCCCCGGAGGGAGGGGTCGTCTCCTCGACGCTTTGTGTGTCCCGGTCATCTGGACGAGGAGCGTCATTCCTCTTGGTATACTGCTTGAGATGCCCTTCTTTGATTAGGATCTCAATTGCATCCTTGAGGTGGATGCAATCTTCAGCGACATGTCCATGGCTCTGGTGGAACCTGCAGTATTTGGACCTGTCAGTGTTTGATTTAGGGGGTGTCGGCTTCGGAAAGCGGACACCCCCTTTGTGAAATTCTGAGTTGGCGCACTCGGTGAGAATTCGCTCGCGGGGAGCGTTGAGTGGAGTGTACTCCGTGAACCGGCCATATGGACCTCTCGGATCGTGAGAGTCTGGAACGGCTGTTCCATCTTCTTTCTCCCCTGCGTCGGGGGGCGGCAGAGTCTTCATCTCTAGGGCCACGGGAGCCCTCTTGGTGTCGTGAGTCTCGGGCAACGTAGGCGGCCTCCGAGTCCTCGAACTGGATGTACGACTGTGCCGGTGGAGGAGGTCCTCCAAGTTGCGAGGTCTATGGATGCCCACAGATTTGGAGAATTCGGTCCCATGACGTAGTCCCCGCTCGATCAAAAAATTTTTCATGTCGTTGGTAGCAGGTACCTCGACAGCTTCGCGGTTGAATCTCTCGATGTAGTCTCTGAGAGATTCGTTCCTCCCTTGGAGGATGCTTTCCAAAGAGGCCAACGTCTTCAGATGGCGGTGAGACACAATAAAATGCTTGGAGAAACATCCCTTCAGTTGCTTCCAGGACGTGATGGATTCTGGAGCGAGGCTTTTGTACCAAGTCATGGCACCTTTCCTGAGGGTAGTCGGGAAGAGTCTTCATTTAATAGCTCCCCGGACATTCCTATAGTCGAGCATAGCTTCGAACCTCTCGACATGATAGTCGGGGTCGGCGGTACCGTCATAGGTCCCCAATGGGAGCGGCTTTTCCATCCCTACATGTATAGGGGTGTTCATAATTTCCCTGGACAGAGGGGTCCTCTGGTGGTCCTCATCACTTCTGACTGGTGACCGTGATGGGGAGTGATGGTCTCGACCAGGTCCATGTCGTCGAGGAGAGTTCCTGGAACGGCTCTTCGGCTTTTCGCCGTCGACTTTGCTCCTCTTCTTGGTCGGGGAGCTCCGTGGTTCCTTCTAAGAAGGGGAGTGAGGGCGCTTCTAGGTGACCACAAGCTGGGTTCTATCCAGGCGCGGTCGACGGCCCGCAGGTTGCAGGGAAGCGCTGCGAGAGTCCGCCAGGGGTGTCCTTCGCTGGGAAGGGGACCAGCGAGGAGAAGGTGGGTGACGATGTCTTCGCGGGGAAGAGCGTCGTGGTCGCCCCCTCTCGAGGGCTTCGATCTTCTCGTTCTGCTAGGCGATCAATTGGTTGGTCTAATTTATCAAGGCGATCAGGGCCACCGTAGCCGGATCAGCGTTTGGCGGTGCAGCGACTGGCTGGTAGACAACCGGCGGGTTGTCCTGTTGGACGGCGTCATACTCCGCGTCGTTGGAGAAAGGGGAAGCAATATGCCCATCCCTTACGTCGCCTTCTTTGACGTGGACGGCCGCATTGTCCTCGCGGTGGTTTCCGCTGTTTAGCTGCGTGAAGGCGGTGTCTGGAGTCTTGTTCCCAGGCTGGGAGTCGGCCATGGTGGTCAGAAAAAGAGTAGAGATTGCTTTGGTTTTACGATGAGGTAAACAGGGAAGCAAGGGTTCCCACAGACGGCGCCACTGATCTTACCTGATCAGAAAGAATCCAGTGGCCAGCAACATCATGAGATCAGCAACTTCGGTGATGGTGAAACGGCGGGGGGGGGGGGGGGGGGTACCAGCAAGGTACTCCGATGCCAAAGTCAGGAAAAAGGGAGTAAGCAAGTACAGAAAAACAAAGGGTGAGTTAGAGAATATTGCCTACCCTGACCCTCTCAAGTGATAGGGTATTTATAGGATGCCCTCAGCGCGGGGCCAACGGTCACTTACACTGGGCTGGATTGCAATGTCCAATACAGGTGACTGCCAGGGCTTACGTGGCGTAGGGAAGACCAACACGTGGTCTTCGCCCTGGGGTAACGGTCTCGAGATCTCCAAAAGGTGGGCAGACCGACTCTTTCGGAGGTGGGAGGTTACAAGATGACGTGTCCTCGCGGGGAGAAGCATGTGGGGTTCGAGGAGAGACGTGCCCCCCAACACTTGAAACCTCTGCTCGACGATACATGGTCAACATGTTCCCGATGAGGTGAAGGTATGAACGTGCTCGACACTGGATAAACGTGGGCCTTGTTGGGCCACCTCAGATCATTGGGTTGGGCCTGCCTGACCAATGGGCAGGCCCTGACCTAGTCCAGAACAATTATTAATTAAGACAATAAACTATTTTAAGTGCAACCCAAAGGTTAAATGGGTAAATCTCAATGAGATACACACTCACACGTATATAAATGTAGATAATATAATGGACTGATCACTTGCACAAAAATAGCAAAGAAGAAGCACAGATACATGGACAAATGGAACAAGTCCTTAATAAGTTTTAAGTAAAATGTGAAGACTAGTTTCTTTTCCCATTGTCCCTCCATAAGCATGTCACTGACATAGAAAATATATTTTTACAAAAATCGACACTGTTGTTGTTGTTGCCATTATCATGTACCTGCGATAGAAACAAACAACTTGTCAACCAAAATACTCAAGTATAAAGTATAATAAAACCATATAACATGCAATGCATAGTACAAAGTGATTTTCCTGTTATCCAGTGTGTATAAAATGGGAAGAATTCAGCGGAGACCTTTCATCGAACACGTGGTGAGCAAAGCGCAAAACCACATGATCTTGAATAAAATGTAATCAAGGGAAAACAAAATCACGAGAACCAGAAGAATCGAAAAAGCCATTAAATCTTTCATTACACAAAAATAGCCATTGAAGCATCTTAAAGTGAAAAAACCAAAACTAAGTACATTTGAATATTTCTAATGAACAAAAAAAACCCTTAAAATCGGAATAGGTGTACGAATGTAATCGAAATCAGCAAAAGAAGTATATGAGGCTTCAATACTTGCTGCAAAAAATGGTGTCTTATAATAGAAGGAGAAGAAACGTGAAGAAAGGTGAGAGGAAAATGAGGGAAAGAGAAGGGACTGTGATTTGCATACGAACTGAAATCGCTTGAAAGATTTGAGAGGAAGTTTGGATAGAATAGAAGAAAAAAAACAATATCATCATGTTTCTAACGTCAAACCTGAACAATTGTTGCAGTCGACGATATCACCCTCTCTAGCATGACTTCTCTTGATCGACACTGATACGATTTCTGAAATAGACGTTTGGTGGTGAGAAAAAGTGTCTTGGCTGAAACCGTGCCTAGACCGTAGGGGCGAAAGGAAAGTGAGGGAAACAAGTTGTTAAAAATGAAGAAATAAAATGATTCAATTGGCAAGTGACAAGTGGCAAAGGTAAAGCAAAAGTTCAATGAAATACATAACTATTTAGTTGTTAGTTCTCTTGTATTAGGATTGGCTTAATTTTTGTAAAACAAATAATAGCAGCAATATTGTAATAGAGAATAGGATGTATAAACTTGCTAAGAAGAACAGGTACAACAAGATGTCCTTTTTGAAGTGCCAGAACATGTTGTGTTGAAGTTATTCAACAATTGGAACAACATGTCGAAGAAGATGTCCTATGAGGGAGCATTCGACATCGCGCCTGCTGAGCTGGAATTTATGAGATTCAGCTATGTTTTGAATTGTGCAGAATATTTAAGAGAAAATTATGCATTCCATGTGGCGCATATTTGAAGGTTTAGAAGATTCAATCAGATATCAAGACTTTCTAAATATGGAGACATATTAGGAAATATTAGATTGAAGTCCTATTTTGTAGCAGAAGTTTCTGCTGATTTGTAACAGCTATTAAAGCTGTGATTGAAGGCCCAAATCCAGTTGGGTACATGTTATAAATAGAAGGGTTTGTAACCTTGGAGGTGACGGCTCAAGATGTAGAAGTCTAGGGTTCTGTCTAGGTAAACCTCCCGACTTGTGGAAAGGTTACCCGTATTCCTCAAAACCTATAGGTAAGAGGCAGTACGTTATTGTTCTTGGAGGAAGCTTTTAAGTAACTCTAAGTTGTGTCTTGGAAGGGTGTCTTCCTTGCTGAATTGTTGTATAGGTAAAGAGCCATTGATGCAGTGGCGGATTGTCGACTGCTAGACATCATTGCGATGATTGGGAGTGAGAAGTGTTTCTCATATCTAGAGAGGATCTAGGTAGAGGGGTCATTGGGTAGTGATTGAGTGATAAGCTGTAAACGGAGAGTTTAGCTTTGAATTGATACTACTGATAGTGGACTTCATCCCTGGCTTGGTAGCCCCAGAGTAGGTGTATTAGACCGAACTGGGTTAACAATTATGTGTGTCTTGCTCTTATCTTTTCAGTACCATGATTATTGCAATATACCTTGCCCTTTGTGATCATGTCAGACCAGATGTCGAACAACATGTTCTAGGACATTTGAATTCTGCACATGTACCAGAATTTCAATTGGTATCAAAGCAGGTCATTCTGTTCTGTATCTGGATTAGATCCAAGGGAAGATACTTTCTGGTTCATGGTCAAGGTAGAAGTTTTCTACTGAAAAGTTGTTTGAACTTGGAGTAGTTCATATAGGTGTGAGAATGGTCCCTAGAAGTGGAGGATGAACTGTTCGTGACAGTCAGTGGCATGTGCTGAAGGCTTGGAGGAGTGGTTGAAAAGCTGCTGTGTTGTGGTTACGTTAGGTTTGATTTATTTTCAAACCTGTGGTATTGTGGTGTCACCGGGACTATGATGCTAGGGGTGATACGTGACACCTGAAGGTTTTGAGGAGTTTGTGTTTTGATCCGCTGCGTATCTATCTGAAAACTCCTGAGGTTGCATTTGAGGAGGTTATTCTTTTCTAAATGTATATACTATGGCGATGGGAGATATGCAAAACTGCTTCAACTTACCGTGTCAACGATACTTGAAGATTATTGTTCAAGTCCACTCATAAAGGCATTGATAAGTGATGTTGTAAGGAAGAGATCTGAGAAGTAATTTACTTTTGCCTCTATTCCTAAAAGGGCTGATCTCCAGTCTTTGATCTCTTGATGTGTTCATTGGAATGATGTCCTATCTTGTGGTAGAACATCTCGTCAGAATTGTGCTGAATTCTGTTGTTTGAAGGAATGGCATAGCAGATGCTCTGGGTGCTAAACTAATGTGGTTTGATCACATGAGTTTGGAACCTACTCCTGATCTGGAAGAGGAGGCATCTGGGTGGTTTTGTCTAAGAAGGTTCTAGCCCTGGAACTTATCTTAGATGTGTGAGTTGGTCAAGGTGTGATTAACATGTTATTTACTCCTGAGGTCAGTTTATTTCTGGTCCTTGCTGCAGGAGTGGAGAACCTGAGATTTCAAGAAGTATTCTCGCTTGCAGACTTCTTGGACATGAAGGTCAAAGATCAAAGAGGCATGATTTTTTTGGGAGTATCATCTGAAGAATCGTGTGAAGCTAGACAGTACTGACTGTGTGTGATTCAATCATAGCCTGTGCTGCTGTTAAAGGTGATTGATTACAGATTGGAGAGTTAGATGAGAGAATACTACTCTCATGCTTCTGTGATGTGATGGGTTATGATGGTTGGTTCTAGTCTCGAGGCTTAAAGGGGAAGGTTGGAGATTCTGTTTTGGAATGTGGTGTTTTTCTTAGTGCAGATGGATTCTGTTCATGATGTCAAGACTGATGTCTTAACATCTGTTGGCAAAACATTGTCTTCAGAATGTTATGGTGGTTGTCTCCTGAGATCACAAGTCTCTACTTGATTTCTGTACTGTTGTAAGGATCAAGCAGTAGGTGAATGTGTTCAGCGAGTATGTTGAACAGAGAGTGCGCTCTTGAAGACATGAAGATGAGTCTCATGCTCTCCATTCATTTAAGGTATTCCTCCTGCAAAGAAGTACTGGTGGTCTTAGATAGAGAGAAGTTGATCAGATTAGGATCATGTGAGTATTTGTACAAGTAATGATTGTGTTCAACTTGTGAGTTGAACAAAGAGTGAGCTCTTGAAGACATGAAGATGCGTCTTATGTTTTCCATTCTTCAAGGTACGAAGAAGCACATGTTATTCTTGATAGGGGGTGAGTGTTACAATTATATGCAGCTGGACGTGTGATGTTAAGGGGGAGATTGATAATTCTGCTACTTTTGGTGTTGACACTGTTTTTGAAGCAAATCAGGAATTTGCATACATGAGGATTAAGTGTGTTGTGATGTGATCCTTATTGCTTTTGGAAAGTTTAATGGAACAAAATTTAAACAGAATTTTTATTGCACTGGTGAAAGCATACAAGATTAGAAAAAGCAACAAACAAAAAGTCTAAAGATTATCCCAACCCCCCGAGTCTAGAAAAGTTTTCCAATCTTCGTCCCAGTCATCATCAGAAGCTTGAAGTTGCACTTGGTTTTTCTTGATGGTCTTCATCCTTGTTTCTGATGTCTTTCGTGTTCGTGTTGCTCCTGATGATGCTCCAGCTGTGGACAGTGTTGTGTCATTCAACTTCTGAGGATCTAGCTTCTTGTCCTCCTGCATGTATCTCTTTGCTACATTCTTGTTAGACTGATTCATAATTCTTTCCTTGGTATGCTGATAGGGGCAAGGAGGTTTGTTATTTATAATGGATAAAAAGTCATCGTTTGTATCGCCTGACCAGTCAAAGTAGTCTTTGGTGTTGGAATCGGTCCTTCTTGGGAAACTGTTTTTTTCTTGGCACATTGGATACCAGAACTTCGTGTTTGGTGCCTTGGTAGAGGTTGTCCTAGTAGGATGAGCCTAGGTCTTGTCTAATTGTCTGATGAGTTTGCTTTTGGTATAACTGCTGGTGCTGGTTGTGATCAAGTGATGTGTCCTTTTGTCTCTTGCTGATGTCCTACACTTTGCTACAACATTTTTCTGTAGTGTACCATACTTATGGAGTTAGAAGAAGCAGCATTATCGTCTGAAGTGGCAGTTCTGACATAATGTGGATTAGAATGGGCAGATTCTAATCTTGATGGTAAGTAGTTCTGGAAATACATGGCTACTTTCATGTTGAAGACTCTATTAGGGTGTTATAAGGTTGTTGCCAGGAGGTTTCTTCTAATACAAGCAAAAGGTGGTGGCAGCCCTTATCTTGTGTTGCAAGACATTTGTTTGGAATTTCAAATCAAGTAGGCTTTTGTTTATTGGACTTGGCAGACCTTGTATCTAAAATCCCCATGGTGAGGTCTTGCTCAACTTTTACCAGAATGTGGCATTATTGGTGTAATATCATAAAAGGCATTGAATGTTAAGGCTGTTATCTATAGCCTATTGCAGCATGTGTGTTGGTCAAGTTTGTGTTGTGTAATGTCAAACATCATGATGGGACATATCATAGCTGTGTGGAGTTAGTGCATATGCAGGAGAAGTCTGAAAAGCAGAATTGTTGTATCTGGGTGACCCTACTTTTTCTCTGCTGTTTTTGAAGGAATCCAAGAAAATATGCTTTGAATGTATAAATCTCTGAGGAGTCTTGGGTTGGTAACTCTGTGAACAAGCATACAAACTATTTTGGTAAGATGTCAGAACAGCACTCAAGACATGTTTCCCTGAGCCAAACAAAGGAATATTCTAGACTGTGCATCCAACCACGCGTAAGAAGGGAGCCTAGTAAATGCTGATTGGCCATGCAGGACTGGTCTAAGAGCTATTAAAGGCGTTCAAAGTCAGTTTGGACGGTGCACCTTGAATTAAGTTACAGGTTTTCCATTCTCAATTAACATTCTCTTTGACCAAGAATTAAAGATCGTTAATATCTAAGAAACTGCTCCGCTATTTGGAGAGGCTTCTCCTATCCTCTACCATCAGGTCAGGGTTGTTCTCATAAATACTATGGGTTTTGTTCGGGTCTGGGTTAGTTGTGCCTGGGTTTGGTTTTGTGATGGCCTCCTTTGTCAATTTTTGGCCAAAAAGGGGGAGAAAGGGATTGTTGCTCAGAGGTTCAGACATGAGTTTGTGATTGCATATGTTGTCCAAACATGTCAAAT
Source organism: Lathyrus tuberosus (assembly GCA_022829125.1). Taxonomy (NCBI): domain Eukaryota; kingdom Viridiplantae; phylum Streptophyta; class Magnoliopsida; order Fabales; family Fabaceae; genus Lathyrus; species Lathyrus tuberosus. Next base: position 2,997,312 of record JALAZF010000545.1, read on the forward strand.
TAAATGTCAAATGTCTATCATATTTCTTTTTGGATATTTTTGTGACCTGTGATCTGAGTTATGAACACAGTTGTGATCTGTGTTCTGAGTTACCTGGAGTGGTGGAGGGTTTGGTCTTAAGTTTCCTCTTATGCCCTTCAAAGAGCAATTAAGAGTTCTCTTATGCCACCATTGGTCTCCGTGTTAAGAAGAGGTTCCTGGATTGAGGGGGAGTACAAGCTGTCTTCTGCTATCTTCTTCCTCGTGTGCATCAACAAACTTCAGGACCTTCCTTCCTTTTATCCTGAAGATTGCTGTTCGTTGGTGCTGATGCAGTGGAGTTCTTCAGAGTGCTGCAAAGAAGATGTCAAACAAAGATGGTGAGACATTATTTTCAACATGAAGATCTGTTGCTGTGTGCTGTAGACTCTGAACACTACGCTGTTGGCTGTATTTTTATATTGCTGTAAACTTCTGGTTTATAATTGTTTTTAGATTATTTGTTTTAGCCAAAATTTGCCAAAGGGGGAGATTGTTAGTTCTCTTGTATTAGGATTGGCTTAATTTTTGTAAAACAAATAATAGCAGCAATATTGTAATAGAGAATAGGATGTATAAACTTGCTAAGAAGAACAGGTACAACAAGATGTCCTTTTTGAAGTGCCAGAACATGTTGTGTTGAAGTTATTCAACAACTGGAACAACATGTCGAAGAAGATGTCCTATGAGGGAGCATTCGACATCGCGCATGCTGAGCTGGAATTTATGAGATTCAGCTATGTTTTGAATTGTGCAGAATATTTAAGAGAAAATTATGCATTCTATGTGGCGCATATTTGAAGGTTTAGAAGATTCAATCAGATATCAAGACTTTCTAAATATGGAGACATATTAGGAAATATTAGATTGAAGTCCTATTTTGTAGCAGAAGTTTCTGCTGATTTGTAACAACTATTAAAGCTGTGATTGAAGGCCCAAATCCAGTTGGGTACATGTTATAAATAGAAGGGTTTGTAACCTTGGAGGTGACGGCTCAAGATGTTGAAGTCTACGGTTCTGTCTAGGTAAACCTCCCGACTTGTGGAAAGGTTACCCGTATTCCTCAAAACCTGTAGGTAAGAGGCAGTGCGTTATTGTTCTTGGAGGAAGTTTTTAAGTAACTCTAAGTTGTGTCTTGGAAGGGTGTCTTCCTTGCTGAATTGTTGTATAGGTAAAGAGCCGTTGATGCAGTGGCGGATTGTCGACTGCTAGACATCATTGCGATGATTGGGAGTGAGAAGTGTTTCTCATATCTAGAGAGGATCTAGGTAGAGGGGTCATTGGGTAGTGATTGAGTGATAAGCTGTAAACAGAGAGTTTAGCTTTGAATTGATACTACTGATAGTGGACTTCATCCCTGGCTTGGTAGCCCCCAGAGTAGGTGTATTAGACCGAACTGGGTTAATAATTCTGTGTGTCTTGCTCTTATCTTTTCAGTACCATGATTATTGCAATATACCTTGCCCTTTGTGATCATGTCAGACCAGATGTCGAACGGCATGTTCTAGGACATCTGAATTCTTCACATGTACCAGAATTTCATTAGTTAACTAGCGGGATACCCGTGCCTTCGCACGGGTACCCGTCAGTGACGCGCATTTGTTTACATCTAAAATTTGAAAAAAATTAGAATTAATAAAAATTAGTATATATAAAAAATATAATTTATATTTAAAAAAACACATTCTCAATTATAAAAGTATTTGGATCATTCATACACTTTATATTTATCAACAATCACATACTTTTTATATCATGTGTCACATACTAAGTTCAAATTGACTTTGATAGTCTAGCGGGTTACCCGTGCCTCCGCACGGGTACCTGTCAGTGACACGCATTTGTCTACATTTAAAATTTGAAAAAAAGTAGAATTAATAATAATCATTAAATATAAAAAATATAATTTATATTTTTAAAAAAGATAGAATCAATTCTCGCGGACACCGGTTGCTATTTTTTATAAAAACATTTATGCAATAATTTACAAAAATATTTTAGTGAATAAAAAACTTGTTCCCAATTATAAAAGTATTTGGATCATCCATACACTTTTTTCATATATAAAAATAAAGTTTAATCTAAAATATTTAAATTTTTCCCGTATATAAAAATATTTGTCTCATGTGCTTTTCTATATTATCAATGACTTTGTTTTTCCCGTTTTAGTATTTAACATTTATATATTTTTGTATAATTTTTTGATTGAAAAACATTAAATTATTGATTTGTATAGGTGTCACACAACACACTTTACTGATATGAGGAATATTGATATATTTACATTTTCCATAATAATACGTGAAAATAACAAAAGTAACCAAATGTAATTAATAAATATAAAAAATAGGTTTAATATGAATTAGTAAATATAAAAAATATAATTTATATTTAAAAAAAAAGATAGAATCAATACACGCGGGCATCAGTTGGTATTTTTTATAAAAATATTTATGCAATGGTTTAGTTTAATAAATATCAAATATTATTTTAATTGTATAAATAAATATTAATTAGTAATATAAATAAATACATTTTATGTAAGTACTAACGGGATACCCGTGCCAAGGTGACGCACATTTGTTTACATTTAAAATATAGAAAAAATAGAATTAATTTATATATATATATATATATATATATATATATAATAATAATTTATATTAAAAAAATAGAATAAATATTTTTAAAAGAAAGAAATATTTTTAAAATAAAAATAAATTTGTTTTACCGAAATTGTTTTACATCAATAATATATATATTTTAATTTTCCATATATTATTTTAAATAATTTTGTATCTTAAATTAAAAATAATTTTAAAATAAAAATATTAGATATATAAATAATTAAAAAAAAATATTTATATTGTTTTTGGATTAATACATTAATTTTACTTTTATTTTTTTTAATTGTAAAAAAAATATAATAAGTTGTGCGTTTGCACGAATTTTTGTATGGTTACCCGTGCGCTCACACGGTATTGGTGTGTTACCCGTGTGTTCACACGAGTAATGGCGTGGTACGCTATAATGTCACAATTATTCATGCTTATTGAAAAAAAAAAGTTAATTGAATGCATAATTAATTGAAAAATATTTTCTACATTACCTTCATGTTCCCATTAACATTCAATATTTTGATCAATAAGGTCATGTTCTCGTTAATATTCAATACTTTGATCAGTAACTTCATATTTATGTTAATATTCAATATTTTGATGAGTAATTTCATGTTTCCGTTAATATTCAATATTTTTATCAGTAACTTCATGTTCCCGTTAATATTCAATAGTTTGATCAGTAATTTCATGTTTCCGTTAATATTCAATAGTTTGATCACTAACTTCATGTTCCCGTTAATATTCAATTTTTTTATCAACCACGTCATGCTCCCGTTAATATTCAATTTTTTGATCAGTAACTGCATGTTACTGTTAATATTAAATATTTTGATCAATAACTTTATGTTTTCGTTAATATTCGATATTTTGATCAATAATTTTATGTTTCCGTTAATATTCAATATTTTGATAAATAACATCATGTTCTCATTAATATTCAATATTTTGATCAGTAACTTCATGTTCCCGTTAATATTCAATATTTTTATCAGTAACATCATGTTCCCGTTAATATTCAATATTTTGATTAGTAACTTCATGTTATCGTTAATTTTCAATATTTGATCTGTAACTTCATATTCCCGTTAATATTTAATATTTTGACCCATGTTCCCGTTATAATTGTATCTTAAATAAAAAATATATTTAAAATAAAAATATTAGTAACATAATTAATTTAAAAACAACACATTTTTCTCATGTTTGAATTCATACATTATTTTAAATATATTTTCTTGTACTTTCTTTTACCGTAAAAAATATAATAATCCGTGAGTTCGCACTAATTCCGGTCTGAATAACCATGTGTTCGTACAAGTACTGATGTGTTACGCGCATTTAAATCTAAAATATAATAAGAATAAAAAAAACAAAAAACAAAAAACAAAATTATTTAAACATATATTTTAAATCATAAAACTATGACATTATTGTCTATAATTAAAACAAATGAATGTTTCAAATTAAATTTAAACATATATTTTAAATCATAAAGTTATGATCACACCAGTTTGTTAGCTACTATTATGGATAGATGAAATTAGTATTATAACATAGATAGGTAAGTAATCTAAGTTAAATTATTACTCCACTTAATTATTAGTCTCATTAATAAATAAAAAAAATTATTAGTTTGATTGTGTTAATGCAATCAATATTTTTAAAAATTGTGATGTAAAATTCTATTAAAAAATAAATATTGATAATACTTTTTCTTAAATTTAAATATTAATTTATTTTCAATTTAAATTATATAATAATGAAATTATCAAAATAATGTATGATATATAATTAAGTGTAGTGTACATTTATAAGATATATTCGAAAACACAAGTACATAACTATCTAAAAGAAATATTCGAAGTATAAAATTTCAGTTTAAGATGCTCCTCAAAATGCATATTCAACATGTAACATAAAAATATAATGTTAAGAGAATATACATAAGTTGAAGCTGTGTCTCAGTAGCGTCACCAAAATTCTATTATATATGCACTAAATAGTTACAGGCATTGATGAGAAAGGAATTTAAAGGAACATGCTAGAATATCCTAAAGTATACTTGGAAAATATTCCTATATTATTTTAATAATATTTAAATATTAACAAAAACAATAAAACCATAGCTCAAAACCAAGGAAAGTAGAAAATTTGTTTGGATATAAAGATAAGTAGCAAATCTTAGCTTACAAAAAGATGTTCTCATTCAGTTCAGTACGTTATCTATAAACTTAGTTATAAGCACAATAAAAAAGTAGTATCATATTACAACACATCCAGGTTAAACTTCATTGCAATAATACATGTACGATGTTTAGATATCTCGCTACACATGACAAATTCTTTCAACAATTAAGAGTGAACTACATGCTGTTAAAACAATCAAACTTGAATCTACTTATTAAACTGCAGTAGCTACTTTGGACCTTGATGTCATCACCCTTCTCACTGATCAATGACTACAACGTTTCCTCCACATGGTACAACCATATCTGTTGCAGTACACATTAGTATACCTCCATCAACAACAACTTATTGAACTGCTGAATCGAGAAACACAGAAGGTGAACCATATGGATCAAGATCAACCTGGAAGACATAATAGGTGAAACTAAAGACCGTGAACATGTGTTTTTGTCATATTAAAAGCATTGGTGTTAAATAACATCTATATTAAAGAAGTGCAGAAATTGGAAGTGGAAACTGTTAAGAATGTAACAATATCAGATAAGTACCTTCCAGGAAGAACCCTAACAATGTTTTACATGAGTGAATTTATGGAAAGGCACACATTCTCCAAACTTAGTGGTTCACCTCGACATCATATTGGTTACACCGAAGGCGGTCAACTGGTTGAAGCAGTTCGGCGTCGTCCTTACACTGTAAGAATGTTAACAGAATGCAAGCTTAGCATCATGATCCTATATAGATAATTCAATCAAATCTTTCAATAGTTAATTCAATCAACTCTCATACGTTAGTTCCTTGAACTTCAAATTCCCAATGATTCAATCTAAGAATGTTAACAGAATACAATCATAGCATCATGATCCTATATAGATCTAAAGTTAAGAAACAACATATAATTCAAAAATCATCGGCAACTTATAGATCCTGGCGATGTTAGGATCATCCGGTTGAATATCATCGGCAGGTTATAAAAAATCAAATCAATGTTAATCGTTTCAGCGAGAGAAGACGGAACATCACCGTCGATTATTATCATTTTGATTCCTTGCAAACATAATATGTGATATACCTGATATACAATGAAACACTTCAGTAATAATTAAAAAGTCAAGAATTATGTTTTTCTGGGGCATGGAAATAAAGTGAGCCACTGGCATACATGTTTCATATATTTCACGTGGACCATGGCATACTGTTGTTGTAATATACTTACATACTTACATTGATTCCTTTGTTTGCATTGCCAGTGGAAAAATCATGTTTTCATGCATCTCATTAATCTCGACACACTTATTCCAACCCTAAAGTAACCTTAATACAATTTTCATAAACAATACACTATAGAAGCTCATTCAACTTAAAATAACCAGAGAGAAAAGTCGCCACCGCATGTAGCATATTTAACTTCAGAAATGACACAACAAACAATGACATACAATAGAGGTATATGATTTGTTCGAAATGAATTAAAGAATTACTCTCCGACAAAATAAATAAGCAACAAAGGGCGGTCTTACGTAGGAATGATGTTATTCCAGCTCCAGTAGTCAAGTAAACAAATATCATTGATACTTGAAATTTGAAATGCATCCTGATATTTTATAAAACCGGCAATTTCCTGCCAAAGAACCAACAATACATCCCTGCTATGCATCATATTATTCAAATGAAATCATTTCCTTTATATCAATAGAATATGTTCAAATTGTCGGTCAGTGTCGATGTCTGAAATTATTACTGATGTCGACGGTCAGTGTCGGTGTTGTGTTTCTACTGTTGTTGCTGCATTACAAAACTAAGAATCAATTGTTAGCTGGAAAGTAACCCTCAGAATCATACTCCAATTATATGCAAAGTTATAAGGTAGGAAAAATCAACTACTACAAAATTTCAAATAAAGTTATACCTTCAATGCTGGATAAACTGAAGATTCCTTAATACAATACGCCTAAACTCATTAAAAGTGATGATGCCTTTAGTGCGCTAAAGCATCAATTTGAGTCCATATGAAAATTTCAGGTTTGTTCAACCTGTCTGAAATTGTTTTCTCTAAGTCAATGAAGGCTCCTCTGCAAATTAAAAGTATATTCTTTGTATAAATCATAAAGTGAAGATGAAGCAATGACACTGCACTCAATGGTAGGAATCTCTAAAGATAAAGTGAACAACAAATACATAATAGTAAAGCTACAACATAAACTATCTATTTAGATAAGATATTACCTCTCCACCAACAAATAAAAGTGCCATATCGAGAGGATCCCGAGATTTCTTCCCTTTCCATTATCCAATAAATATGATAAGGGAAATAGAAAATTCAGCAGCAGCAACAATGATAGAAAAACATATAAATCCAACAGCGGTACACATAATGTGAAAATTCATAGAAGCATTTTGTCAAACACGAGGGTGCAAAAGTAAGGAAAATTTGATTCAGCAAGATGAAAAAGATGAAAATTAAGTCACTCACCATTTGACATGACAGATCTCTTACTCTCGACGCCAAGGTAAAGGTTCTGATGGTTGACCGATATTGCTCTTTTGTTGTCTTCTACCATTTCACCTCTTTCTCTCCAAGATCTTTCATGTACAAAAAATTCAGAGAAAAAATCAACAAAAAATTAAGAATAAAAGAGAGAAATAGATCCAGTTATGCTCAATCTTCTTTCCGTGTGCATAATCCAACCGGAAAATTAAACAAAAATCATCGCCGGAAATCTGTTTCCGCCACCACAAATCTACCACTGTCAAAGAGTCTAGCACCATAAAATTACCGTAGTTTCGTAGATCTAAGCAGAAAAAGATAAAAGTAACATCTTTGTTGAAGAAAATGAAGACAGAAAAGACACATTTCTCTCAGATCCTTGTTCCTCTAGCTCTTATTTTGCATGATGCTTTACTCAGATCAGAAAAATCTACACGAGAGACACACAAAATCCATTCAAAACCAAAGATTCACAGGGAGAAGAAAAGAGATTGGAAACTAATGCATAAAGAAAAAATAATAAACTTACTGAAAAATAAACTTTCCGTCCCCGTCCCCGTCCACGCTTTCATATTCATTGTCGTTCCAAACCTAATTCCATCTACCTTTATCTAAAGCATTATGAAGATGAAGAAGAAGTAGGAAGAGAAAGAGAAAGAGAAAGATGAAGAAATTGGCGGAAGTTGTAAGATTTCAAAATGAATGGAAGAACATAGATGGGATGGATATGAGACATGGAAAAAGGAGAGGATCGTGGTTGGAATGAGTGATTGTCGGTTTGTGTAGATGGAAGAGAAGTTTGTGTAGATGAAAGAGAAACCGTTTTTTATTAAATCGTGCATTAAATGAGGAAGGAGAATTGAGTTTTAATAATTTTTTTATTAATTAATTGAAATTTATTATTTGAATCTACGAGTGTTAATCCAAAAAAAATAGGTTGCTTATTATTAAACATAGCCACGTGATAAATTATGGGATCAGAAGGATAATTAGGAGTTTTTAAGACCACCTAATTTTCTTATAGGATAGATTACCGAAATAAAAATAAAGGGATGATGGTGTGTTTAATTTTCTTAGGTAGGTAGTTGATGCATTGCTGGCAATGAGGTGAGAGAGCCTCTCATATCATATTATCCCATTCTCACCGACATTACTGCGCGCTCTTTCATTCCAACGCTATCCCTCATGGCCCGCTTTCAATTACCCGTCCTCCTCCTCCTCATCGCCACCGTCCCCCTCATCTCCGCCCTCCACGACCTCGCCGGGGATTTTCTCCGATTGCCCTCCCAAGCTTCAACATTCCTCAACGACAACAAGGAAGGCACCCGATGGGCCATCCTAATCGCTGGTTCCAATGGCTACGGGAATTACAGACATCAGGTCATTTTCTCCTTTCCTTCTCCAAGATTCAAAATTCAATCATCTCGTAGCACCGACACATCTGATAAAATTGTGATTAGTTTAATTTGTCGACATGCAACTTCGGTGTCCGTGCTTCATAGCTTAGCTTGTAACTCATTTTCTTATCAGATTTATTTGCTTCTTAATTTATTTATTTTATCAGTCTGATGTATGTCACGCGTATCAAGTGTTGAGAAAAGGTGGTTTAAAAGAGGAGAATATTGTTGTTTTCATGTATGATGATATTGCTTACGACGAAGAGAATCCACATCCTGGAGTCATCATTAACAGTCCAAATGGAGAGAATGTTTACAAGGGAGTCCCTAAGGTTTTTTCTATTTTTTTGAATCTCTTTCTGGCGTTCTTCTGTTTTGTATTCAAGATTTAGTGTTTGCTTATGTGGATTCTTTTATGGTAGGATTATACGGGTGAAGATGTTACTGTGGGCAACTTCTTTGCTGCTTTACTTGGAAATAAGTCGGCTCTTAGTGGCGGCAGTGGGAAGGTTGTGGATAGTGGTCCCAATGATCATATATTTGTTTACTATAGTGATCATGGGGGTCCTGGAGTGCTTGGTTAGTGATTATTATCGTCTCGGGTTTATTACATGCTTTTGATTTATTATGTTTAGTAGAATGAAATTTAGTATTACCTATAAACTGTGATATACTTTCGTCAAACATGAAGTTTTGTTTGTGGATGATTTCTAGCTAAAACTATTTTTAGTTGTTGTGATAAGCATAATCGAGCTAAAGGTTTGAACTTGAAAATCGGGGTAGGATGATTGTTTGAGAATAATTTTTTTTTTTTAAATTTTAGATAAGGTTTTTGGAAATTTTTGTATTTCTAAGATTGTCCCGTGTGTTTAATTTGGATTGTTATTTGAAGAGGGATATATGGAGCTTAGAATTATGCAGCATAGCTGAGGATCAATGTTAATATTTTGATCATATGTTATTCTATGAATATCGTTGTTGTTGAATTTTTGATTATTTTGGCAATTGATACTATAATCAGTGATTCTTATATTAACATTTTGGTATTATCGTAACGCCACCAAATATCTACTCCTTTCTATTTTTAATGTGATCCTTTATTTGGGGGTGGGGGTGTTACTGGGGTTGGATTTCAGGGATGCCTACTAGTCCGTACATGTACGCATCCGATCTAATTGAAGTCTTGAAGATAAAACATGCTGCTGGAACTTATAAAAGCCTTGTGAGTTACTAGTACTTAGCATTTTCTTTCTGTTTGTGTCAACCTACATTAAAGCTATTTAATCATTTCATGTAATGGTTGTGCAGGTATTTTATCTAGAGGCATGCGAATCTGGGAGTATCTTTGAAGGTCTTCTTCCTGAAGGTCTAAATATCTATGCAACTACTGCCGCAAACGCAGAAGAAAGCAGTTGGGGAACATATTGTCCCGGGGAGGATCCTAGTCCTCCCCCGGAATATGAAACCTGCTTGGGTGACCTATATAGTGTTGCTTGGATGGAAGACAGGTAAGATCAAATGAGCACAACAAGTAAACATTTAACTGTTAGAAACTGGTATCGAAATACAATTTTGCTGTAGAAACTGATTTTTATTGATGGTAGGATATGTTTACTGAAGAAAAAAAATTACACACAATATAGAGAATGCAGAATTCACAACTAGAGAAAGAGATAGTCTATTGTTACAAGACAGTCTCTGTCCAAGAAATACAAGATTCTCGGCCCATCCCTTTCAAGAATTCGAGAGCTTGGTCTCCCTACCATTAACACTCAATAACTGTCCCATTATCACTTCGCATTTCCTTGCTCTAGTTAGTAGTTAGTCATATAAATAAACACCATAACTGTTCATAACAGCCAATTAATTTCTGCCCTCTCTTTTATTTTTCTCTAATAAGAAGTATAGCAATACTATTTTCCAGCGTTTAATTTTTTAATTTTCTCCAACATTCCACCAAGTTTCGTAGATTAGCCGGACCTCGGACACCATCTTCATTGTCTGCTTGTCTGCCATAACCAGAATTATCATTCTGATTAGGATGGATTGTAGTTTGTCACACCATCTCTCCATTATTCATTCAATTGTCTTCTAGTTTCCAACTGTTCCAACATCTGTTCAAGACTCTTTTCCAGATTTTCCCTCATCGATAACAATCCCTCAAACTCATGTTTAAGAATCTTCACTGCTCACATTGAAACCATCTAATCCTTAAGATCTTACTGCTCTGATGCCAGTGATAGTTCTTTGGTATTTAAAAGACTAATGGATAGAATGATAAACTGAATACTATTGATAAAACACTTATGCAGTAACTATAGCAGCTACAGAACAGAGGGAAAGTACAACTGCTGCAATAGGAATATTAACTACTAATAACAAACATAACCGTCTAGGAATTAGAGAGCCTAGTCTCTCCCAATGTAATCCACATAAAACAACTGAATCCTCCTAGTTTCCTATCCTTAAAATCATAAATAAGATGCAATAGTTGTAATTAGAAAATCTCGATGATGTAGTTGAAAGCCCGTGACTATTGTGACACTAGAATATCACCACTATCACAACATCTTTTTTCTACTTGTTAGAAGAAAGTTACTTTTGCATAACTAATGGTGTAAGGTCTTTTAGCATGTACTGATTTTCTTACATCTTAACTTTTGTACAGTGACAAACACAATTTGCAAACAGAAACTTTGCACCAACAATATGAATTGGTAAGATTCTGTGGCCAGCCCTGTTGTTTTACATGATCAACTAGTATAAATCGAAGAATACAATTTTATACCTTGGTTGTTTAAGTAAATTGGAGAAAATTTTGGTTATTTTCATAAAATTATGGGTCTAAAATTTTAAGGGTCAAACAAGGTATAAGGTATTTTTGAATTATGTAACATATTTCTTCTTGCTCTTATGCTCACAGGTCAAAGAAAGGACGTCAAACGGGAATTCAAATTTTGGTTCCCATGTGATGCAATACGGTGACATTGAGCTTAGCAGGGATAGTCTATTCCTATATTTGGGATCAAATCCTTCAAATGAAAATTTTACTTTTGTGGGTAGAAACTCACTAGTGCCACCTTCCAAAGCGATCAACCAGCGTGATGCAGATCTAATCCATTTCTGGGAGAAGGTATCCTATTTGTGGGATCTAGTGCTATATTTTATGAAATACATGCATAGTTCTATCTTCTTCATGATTTGGCTTCCAAATTTTATATATGAAGTAATATATGCATAGTAAGAATATTTATTATTTGTTGAACCAAAATTGAGATTTAATGTTAACAAATAGTGCAGAAACCAAGTAACAATTGATGAGGATATGTAACAGTAAGAACATGCCATAGTATCAACCGTATGGTATTGAAAGATAAATCTTGTATCATGGTGATTTTCCATTCTTTAGAATGAAGATTCCCCCTGATTCTTTTCTGCATTCATTCCATAGTTGAATGCCATCCCATTCCTGTTCTTGAAACTGCCAAGTTTCAGACTGGACATTGCTATTCCATTTTAGTGTATTCCATGGAATCACCTATTCGTTTACCAAATGTGCCATAATAAGTAGATGAATTGAATTCCACTAACCAGATATTTTTGTATGCAGATGAACTTTTTAACTAGATATGAATTAAAAAAATAGTAACAAAATAAATCGGATTAATCTGGAAAAGTACAAATTCCAGTCTATTACGATTAAGTGCAATGTTTTTTTTTAATTTTATTTCTTGAAATGTTGTCAATTGGTATTAATTTAATGATAATAAAATTGCAAGAAAATAAGGGTTGTTATATGCAGATACTTATTCTGTTGGACCTGTGTTTTGCTTATTATATTTTGTATTTTGACATCATCTTCGCTGATCATTGGCAGTTCCGCAAAGCTCCTCAAGGTTCTCCTAGGAAAATTGCAGCTCAGAAGCAAGTTCTGGAAGCAATGTCTCACAGATTACATATAGATGACAGCATAAAACTTATTGGAAAACTTCTATTTGGCATGAAAAAGGGTCCAGAGGTGCTCACCAGTGTTAGACCAGCTGGGCAGCCTCTTGTTGATGACTGGGACTGCCTCAAAACACTGGTACCATATCTAATAATTCACTTGATTGAGATTGTTCTCTTGATGCCGAAAAAATATAATGGAATAATTGCTTTCCTTTTTATTATAAGATCACATAATTACATCATTACACACGAGCAAGTTTTCCAGCAGTTGATTATCATTCATTTCTTGATTACATTGAAGCTTTTGGATTTCTGAGAGTATGTTTGCGCCTTAATCTTTCGTTATTGCATGCAGGTTAGGACCTTTGAGACATATTGCGGATCTCTATCTCAGTATGGGATGAAACACATGAGGTCCTTTGCGAACTTCTGCAACGCAGGAATACACAGAGAGCATATGGCTGAGGCCTCTGCACAAGCATGCACCAATATTCCAGTCAATCCATGGAGCTCTCTGCAGGGTGGTTTCAGCGCATAATTCATTGCTCCATATTGAAGATTAATGCATAATTGTCATAGGACTGCTTTATAACTGTTATATATAAAATATGTTGTGCATGGTGTAATTATTTGTTCACACCTCTGTAAATACAATGAGGGACCTTGTGCATTGTGTTTATCTATGAGAATGAAAACAGAAGCAGTAACTTTTCAATTTTACTGAAAGATATTGCACCATAAGGGGCCTAGCAACGACTAATGTGAGGTCATGTTTGTATATCAAATGCAGTTTTATTTATAGTACTTTATAGTAACCACCATGTTACTTTCATAAACTCTCAATACAACTAACTATATTCTTTGAATTATTTAGGCTAAATTACAATTTTGGTCTCTTGGTTTGGTTTACTCACGGTTTTAGTCTCTCTATTTTCTTTTTAAACAATTTTGGTCCTCCATCTCATTTTTGATAAAAAAATCGATGAACAGTGCATGACCGTGCATAAACCGAATATGAACAGTATATGAACAGTGCACGAACATTTGAATCAAAATTGGGATGGAGGATCAAAACTGTTTAAAAAGAAAATGGGGGGATTAAAACCGTGAATATACTAAAACAGGAAGACCAAAATTATAATTTAGCCAATTATTTATTTATTATGTCTTTGAGCGATTTTTTTAAAGTAATTTTATTTATGTTTGGTTTAAAAGCGGGAGGTAAAGATGGAGATTTTAATTAAAAAAAATACTTGTTCAAATAAAAAAAGAAAAGGAGATTACAGAAAATTCATAAGCATTTTTTTAACAATGCAATATCGATAAATAGTTAAACATAATTTTTTTAATAAAATGTTGATGTTTCTAAAATTATAAGTTACCAAATAACATTTAAAATATTTGTGTATAATTGACTGAGATTTTAAGTCTTGGACACATATCTAACTATGTGTTGCTAACAGTTTTTTAATTATGGTGAACAATTTTAAAAATTATTATAAAAAATACATATAACAATTTATCACTAAATATAAATAAAAAATGATTAGATTAAAATGTAATATAAAATAAAATACAATAGAATAAGTGATAAAATAGATAACTGGAGTGACAATAATTTATATTAGATACAAAATATAAAAGATAATTTGAAAATAGAGAACAACTATAATAAATTGGTGAGAAACATCAAACAATAATAATGAAGGAAATGATAATTTTTTGAATATTAAAATAAAATTGAAGATAATTTAATAAATGTAATTGTTTTTAATCAACAAAATTTCTCTTCCCTTCCATCCACTCCATCTAAATTTCTCAATTTAGGAAAAACAAAAAATTGATTTGTAGGGGTTTTGCTAATCCCCCTCTTAACCAACATATATAGTTATACATAAATGCTATGTTGACACCAATTTTTACACTATACTATATTTTACTATTTCAAATACATGAGTTTTATTACTCTCTCTCACTCACTCATAAAAATACACTAAAAGTTCACGCATAGAGCTCTAAACTATCAACTTTCAACATATTTTTTTGGTGTGACTGTGAATGATAGAGATTGAAATCAAGTAATAGAGGTTGAGATAATTGAGTTTTGTTAGATAAAGAGAAGAGAGAAAGGATGCTTTTGATTTTACAAGGAGAAGATAGATTACTTTTGTAAAAATTCCAAGTTTTAATGGAGGAGGAGAGAGAAAATGTGTGGTTCTGATGGAAAAAAGAGTGGTCATAGAATTCAAATTAAAATGATAAAAGTATCTGATCTGACCAGTTGATTAGAATAGGTGAGTATCCAGCAACACGTCTGCAGTCTTCAACGATCGACGAAAGGGGGTTGTACCTGCAGGTACTCTAATGCTTAAGTCAGTTCGGGTGAAGAGGTAAGTAAGAAAAGGTTAAAGAATAGAATACCTGACTCTCCTGCAGAGGAGGGTTTTTATAATGAGCCCCCAGCGCTTGGTCAATGGTCTCTGTTATGGGCTCAGTGTTCAAGCGCACAAAGGATGACTGCCAGGATTCCTACGTGAAAGTAAGGATGAACAACTCGTGCTCATTGTCCTAGGTCAATCGCTCCGCAATTCACAGATAGTGGATGGACTTGCCCGTTACGAAGGGCAAAACGGTTCTACGAGGTGTGCGGGTTCAGTTGGTGACATGTCCTCTGGTGAGGAGCACGTGGGGAAACGTGTTCTCCACTGGTTCCAACGGGTTGGGCTAGCACTCTGGGCCGTCCTCGACGTAGAACTGGATTGGGTTGTGCTCGATGGTGGGTCAGCCACAGGCCCAATCCAGAATAGAAGCCCAATAACTCGTTACTCCTAGGCAGAGAATCAATGACTTAGAGTCAGTTCGCGTGTAGAGGAGGAGCAAGGGACTCTACGCGATGAGGGATTTCTTTCGGGCTCGCGATTGCAAGCTCGTATTTCTGTAGACGGTGCTCGCCATGGGCGTCTCTTGTTCGTGAGTTTGCTCCCACGAGGACGATGTTTTGCTCGTAACTCGTTGGATTTCTCTTACGAGGAAGACGCGTCGTACAGGGATTGTGGTCGAGAGTTTAGCTTGCGCTCGCGTTGAGCGTTTGGCTTTGCTCGCGAGTTATCATGCTTCCTGTAAATTTGCTTCAAGTTTTTCTCCGAGGTCATGCTCGTGAGAAAATGTGAAAGTTTGTTGCTTGTGCTTGACAAAGGATGCTCGACGTCTTGGAATCTGGAAGATTGATGGGACTTGAAGAGACAAATGCTTCATCCCCTCGAGCCACACATCACATCTATTAAATAGGTAATGACGACCTATAAATAGGGGTAATTATGAGCCAAACGACAACACGTTTACCCATGCAGTGGAGCTGGCTTATAAATAGGAAGAAGTGGAGGGACATTTGCAAAGTTTGCTTCCTTCTCCCCTCTACTTTTCCTCCGAGTTGCAGAGCACCGCTGTAACACCCTTCTAAACCCAACGAATAATTTAGCGCATAAATCAATAATTAAATCAGAGTAAATCACCGACAAGGGTGTCACATGCTTCATAAAAACATTCTTATGAAACATCCTGCTCCGTTACACGGGTTTTAAATACTTATAAAATTCATCTTAATAACTCCACATATAATTGAAACTTCGCAGCGGAATCTTAGTATCAACATGACTTCATAATTTTCATCAAAGGACTTCAAGGCCTTTGATCATAATCAAAACTCAACATAAAACAAATCATCGCATAACAAACTCTTAAAAAACATGTTCTTAAATCAATAACGACTTCAGAAAACCAAACGTTCCCAAACCCCGATGTTACGTATCAGAGCAAGACCCTCTTAATTCACAAAAATAAGATAAATTGACTCCAAAGTTAAATCTTCACGCGTCAACGAGCTTACCTTGATCACCTGCACGTTACCCACGTAGAGGTAACATTCAAACAGGCAGGGTGAGTAATCACAAATCATTACAAAAGGTATAAGAAATAGATATAGTAGTTACAACAACAATTATCCATACTTCATATATCCATCACACATCACACACATACTCACGCTGTCACTTCATTAAGTCATTCACAATGTCATTACATCATCAATAAATCATCATCGTCAAAACATCACTTATGTCACAAGATCATCAAAACATTTATTAACTCATATTTATGCAATGTCACTTAGTATGTAATGCAACAAAACGACTCATACATATGGTACCAACACTTTGATGAACACATGATCATCTCCCTCCAAAGATCCCCACCATAGGATCGATTCCCACTCGGAACTGGAACACATCATAAAACACACTCAATCCACACAATGGGATTGAGGCCACCACTGGATCGAAGTCCTAACATCGTCACTAGACCGAAGTCCTAACATTATCACTGGACCGAAGTCCTACATTGTCACTGGACCGAAGTCCAAACATCGTCACTGGACCGAAGTCCTAACATATTCTATGAATGCATGATGCAACACGTCACAATACACACGACCACGGCTAGTAACATTTGCATCATCATTCATGTAATCTTCATAGTATATCCCTCATAATCAGTCACACTCCATCATAGCATCATTATTAGAAATACATCATATTAATCATTTCACTTCATGTGAGACAACACAACAACAAAAAGAAAGAAAATAAAGACAAAAGAAAAGTAAAATAAAAAAAATGTCAGCTTCTGCTCGCCCGCCGAAGTATATGACTCTCCCGACAAAAGCGCGAAAACAGCAACTCTGCAATTGCATTTTCTGCATAGTCTAGAACCCAAAACTCTTGCGATTCCAATATCATTCAATCCGAAAACGTACATAATTCACAAGATATCACAATACAACAACAACACTTCATAATAGGTGAAATTATGGTACAGCAGATCATGAAGATGTCTAACAGGATGTTGAGACACTTGATCTCTGCTTCTCAATGACAAGAATAAGGACAATAACATAATGCAATAATTAAAGAAAACACGCAGCAATTGTTAACCCAGTTCAGTGCAACTCACCTACGTCTGGGGTGCTACCAAGCCAGAAATGAAATCCACTAAGCGGTATTAGTTCAAAGCTAAACACCTCCGTTTATAACTTGTCACCTAATCACTACCCGTGCTATATTTCTACCTAAGACACTCCTAGGTATGAGACCCTTCTCAATTCCCTTTCAATCACAGCAGTGACTGAACAATTACAACTCAATAAAACAGTCAAACTCAAGTATTCACACAATATAAGAGAGGCTCACAAAGTACAAACCCAAACTCACTAGGCAACAATGTTTTTTTTCATTACTTTCCTAGGTTAAATCCATCCTATTTATAACCATAAAAAAGACTGAATTTGGGCTTCAGAAACGCAGCAATTATGCTCCACAGAATCTGCAACTAATTCTCCTCTAGAATAGTTTCTTCAATCCTAAGTTTCCTAAAGTGTCTCCACACTTAGAAACAACATCTTCAAATTAGAATCAGAATCTCTGATTCATCAATCTTGGACGCCTCCTAGGAAAAACAAATAATCCCATAATAATCGAAAATCTGGAATAACATAATTAAAACTGAAAAGTAATAGACAAAGATGTCGAATCATCATGATAGGACATCTTGTCCAACAACTTGATCTTCAGTTAGTTCTTCATATTAGGACATCTTGTCCAACATCTTACTATCAAGTTAGTTTTACCAAAATTGATGTCAACCACAAAGGCTTAGACTCATCAATAGACATCATATACATCATCTAATAGCACTACAACATCATTTTATCACTTACTTCGCCATGAATCATCACATTACCATCATATTACTATATTTTCCCTAAAACCCTAAAACCACCTACATACATCTAAACCCTATATCAATTGTAATGAAAAGTAATACTCCCCATACCTTAGATTCTTAGTTCTGATCCTTTTACTTGAGTTCTACAACAATCTCTTAGAGCCCTAGCCTCTTCTACCTTTTTCCTCAGTGTCGTTTCTCCAAAACACGATCATTTAGAATGAACTTCTCCACTTCTATTTTCCCTTTTGTTAAACTTGCCCTTAGGACCCATAATATGCCTTTCCTAACTTACCCTCACTAATACTTCTATAATGACCACCTTGCCCTCGATGTTTCCACTAATTTTATTTTAATTAATAATAATAATAGTCTAAATAACATAATCTATATTATTCTATTATCATTAACTCTAAAATAATTCTAATTAATTATTTAATTTCTAAATAATCCTATTATTCCCTTAACTCATCATCACCCCACAACACACAATAAGAACACACCATGCATAATAATTCACCAAAATTCATCGACAATCACAAATAATTTAACAAATATTAAAATATAAATATTGGGGTGTTACAACTCTCCCTCACTTAAAGAATTTTCGCCCTCGAAAATTACCTGAAGAAAATAGAGTCGGATGCGACTCCTTCATCTGATCTTCACGCTCCCAAGTTTAACTTTCACCAGCTGGTCCATCCCACAATACCTTCACCAAAGCAATGTTCTTACCCCGCAGTTGTTTCATTTCTCGACCATCAATCCGCACGGGTGATGCTTCAACAGTTAGGTTATCTCTCACTTGTACATCATCCATTTGTATCACATGCGACGGATCTGGAATGTATTTCCTCAACTGAGATACATGAAACACATCATGAAGATTCGCAAGCGACGGCGGTAAAGTCACTCGATAGGCTACTTCTCCTATCCTCTGCATAATCTGATATGGACCAACAAAATGCAAAGTGAGCTTTCTAGAATTTAAAGCTCGACCCACGCCAGTTACCGGCGTAACTCTCAAAAACACGTGATCTCCCTCTTGGAATTCAAGTGCTTTCCTCCTCCTATCATGATAACTCTTCGGACGACTCTCTGAAGTTTTCATCCTCTCTTGGATCATCTTAATCTTCTCGGTCGTCTCCTACACAATCTCAGGTATGAGTACAACACTCTTTCCTGACTCATACCAACACAATAGAGTCCTACACCTCTTACCATACAACGCTTCATACGGTGACATTCCAATACTAGCATGAAAACTGTTGTTGTACGTGAACTCAATCAACGACAAGTGTTTATCCCAAGATCCTCCTTGGTCCAACACACATACCCTCAGCAAATCCTCCAAAGACTGGATAGTCCTCTCTGTCTGACCATCCGTCTGCAGATGATATGTATAACTCATCCTCAACTTAGTACCCAAAGCGTCTTGCAAGCTTTTCCAGAATCTCGACGTAAATCTCGGGTCTCTATCCGACATAATACTCGAAGGTATCCCATGCAACTTCACAATTTCCTCAATGTACAACTCTACTAACTTTTGCATAGAATGATTAATCTTCATCGGTAAGAAATAAGCTGATTTAGTTAATCTATCCATAACCAACCAAATCGAATCATTCCCCTTCGCAGTCTTCGGCAATACCGACACAAAATCCATGGAAATACTATCCTATTTCCATTCCGAAATATTCAACGGTTGCATCATACCCAAAGGCTTATGATGTTCGATCTTTGACTTCTGACAAGTCAAACATGCATAAACAAATTCAGCAATATCCCTCTTTATACCTGGCCACCAAAACAACTTCTGTAAATCCTGATACATCTTCGTAGCACCGAGATGAATACTCACCTACTTCGATGTCCTTCTTCAAGAATACTCTTCCTAATTTCTGGAACATCTAGAACACACACTCTATCTCTGAACCTCATCACGCCATTCTCATCAATCCAGAATTCACCTCCGTTACCTTGGTTAATCAAGGCCAATTGATCAACCAATCTCAAATCAGATTTTTGACCTCCCTTGATTTCTTTGAGAATGCCACTCGTCAGTTTCAACATTCCCAACTTCACACTGTCAGGAGTCTCCTCACATACTAAACTAATTTCTCTAAACTGCTTGATCAATTCTAGTTCTCTCACCATAAGCATCGACATATGCAAT
This sequence comes from Lathyrus tuberosus, assembly GCA_022829125.1. NCBI lineage: Eukaryota > Viridiplantae > Streptophyta > Magnoliopsida > Fabales > Fabaceae > Lathyrus > Lathyrus tuberosus. The sequence continues at coordinate 3,017,925 of JALAZF010000545.1, forward strand.
GACTTCCTGCTCAACGCATCAGCTACCACATTTGCTTTACTAGGGTGGTAACTCAAATCGAAGTCATTGTCTTTCAACAATTCCAGCCACCTTCTCTGCCTCATATTCAACTCCCTCTGATCGAATAAGTACTTTAAACTCTTATGATCAATGAACACCTCAAATTTAGAGCCAAAAAGGTAATGTCTCCAAATTTTTAACACGAACACTACAACTGCCAATTCTAAATTATGCGTAGGATAATTCCTTTCATCACTACTACTAAAAACCCATTTAACAACGGTTGGAAATGACATATAATGACGCGGGCGAAGGCGTTGTTATGTAGAGTGTTGTTGTATATGCGGTACGTACAATGACGGTCCTGGGACCGTTGTTGTATCCCTTAAAGCGCGCACCATTTCATAACGGTTAAATTACACAACCGTTGTGATATAACTAAAGGTGATCTGGTTCGATTCTTAGCAACAACATTTTTTATTTATATTATTCTGGTCAGCGTTTGACATACAACTACGGTTAGGTTTTATAACCGCTGTCAAAACAGTCTGTTTTAAATATAAAAATTCTCTGCTTATCAAATTCTTCCTATATTTTATCCTGTCAAAACAACTTCTGTTTACATCAAACACAATATGTGCATCAAACACAATTCTTCCTATATTTTATCCTTATAAATGAATCAGAGAATTTACATCAAAAGCTAACAGCTAACATTGTTTAAATCAAATACAATACGTGCATCAAAAGCCAATATTATTGATTTCATTATGTGCATCAAACACAATATCCTGTACATCAAACACAATATGTGCATCAAAAGCCAAAATTATTGTTCACATTATGTGCATCAAAAGCCAAAAATATGTGCATCAAAAAATATGCTGAGGAATGTTGCTAATATATCAAACAGCAGGAGGACCCTTAAGCGCATTGTGGATATACGCCCAACGTTTACGAAGATCTAGAAAGTCCTAAACGGGGAATGGGGTTTGGTAGTTAAACATCTACATAAGAAAGAGCAAAAAATTGAATATCATGCATGATAATAATTCAATAGTTAACTTATATATTAATATATGTAAACATTTATGACATATATACCTTATCCAATGAATCAACAATGTCGCCAAGGACAATGTTTAACATTTGTTTCATGACATAATACCCACACTCGTAACTCCCGGGTTGTTTCCTCGTCTAAAAATTACATGAATATAATAACATGAATATAATAACATGAATATAACCACACATGAATGTAAATGAAAGAAACAGGTAATCGGGCCACGTACTTTAGGAGCAATCCACGTGGGCTTTTTTCTAACATTCCTCATTATATTAACTTGCTCCGCAAGACTGTGCATTGAAAATTGAATTAAACATATTACATGATAAACTAATTACAATTAATGTCAAAGAAAATGATATTTAACATAGACACTTACGTTAGACTAATATCTTTCATTGGTTTGTGGAGTGGGTCGTGCAAGGAACACAGTAATGTCACCGTATTTGTTATAAATGATATTATGATCAATTGCCAATGACCACTGAATGGACACGAGAATATATATATATATATATATATATATATATATATATATATATATATATATATAATTAGTTTTTACTAAAACAAAACTAAATATAGAATATATAAATAAATTACAACAATACTTACCTATAGAGGAATGGTGCAAGGTAACATTCTTTTCCTCCCTCATTTAGCCGTTCCTTCAAGTACCTTTCTATGATATTTTTTTCATTATACGCCCAACCAATATAACTTGGCTCCAAGATTCCATAAGTACTTGATTTATTTAACTCTATACAAACACGGTGAATGTACCTAAATGGTCAAAGAAAATGAATAAATTAAGGGAGAAATACAAAAAATTATAATGTTCTATAATGACATGTATATTCGACTATATACTTACGTGCACCAAACTTGCAAAATCGCTATGTCAAGCCACTTAAATCCTGCGAGAAAATCCCTTACATCTTCAGGAGTGTAATACATTACATCCAATTTCGGGCAATGTTCTAGCGGGAGAGGTTGCGCAAAGTTTGTTGTTGCACTGGACAAGTATAAATTGGTTATTTCATTTGGACTAGGGTCTAATATCCCATTGCGGTTATCTAAAGGGTGGGGGGAGGGGCTGTACAATTACTTCCTTTTGTAGAAGCGCGGCTTATAACACTTCTACTTGGAGTTTGATCATCACCATCAACGTAACGTTGATCTTCATTTGTTCGTTGTTCGAGGTTTTCACTTAATCTCTACATCATAACATTCAATTAGAACATAAAACAAAAATAAGCACAATATATATCATACATTTCCGATAAAACACTAGCATCTCAAGTAAAGCACATACCGAATATAACTCTTGTAACTTTTCCACGTCTTTCTTCCTTTTCCCCCTCTCCTCTTCAAACATCCTCCTTTGTTCTTCCAATTGCTTCTCAACATTCTCAATCTTTTGTCGTTGAGCATGAAATTCAGTGGTTTCGGTGCTTCTTCTTTGAGATCCAAAGTATGACCTCAAGCCGACACCTTTTCCAACACCAGGGACACGACCTCCATGCTCAACTGTTCCGATAGCTTCCACTAATATGTCATGTCGTGCTTTTGGAACAAATGTGCCTTCACGGGCCGCCACAACCAAATTATCCTACACAACATGAGCAAATTACATAAGCAAACACATTTAAATAACATAAGCAAAACAAAACATATACTTACAATTTTCTCAGCAACTACTCTTGAAGCCTCAGAGATGTACTCTCCATTAGGTCTTAATCGAGTCCTCTTCCATTTCTCATGTCTTGACAGTGGAGATGGGATGTCACAATCTCCTCCTTCTTTTTGTTTTTCCTGCATGATTCTCTTCTCAAGTTTCCTGTAACCCCCACGAGACAATCTATGGGGGTACATGTTTTTCGCCTTGTTTTGAATTTCTTCTTCGCTTTTAGCCTGTTATTAACATATTGAAAAATGTGTATGATTAGTATCTATAACTCATTAGCATAAAATTATAGGTTACATAAGACTAGTACTAACCTTGAATTCCTCAGAACGGCATTTCTTCGCAAACTTGTGCCACACATTCTTCGATAAAAAACTATACCGAATCCATGGATGTTGAAGACCGCTCTTAGGCTTCGTAATGTAGTCAGCCGTGAGCCGTGACTTAAATCCCCTCCAACGAACACCGGCATAAGTTATCCACTTTTTTTTTTCAATTTTGAGTCATCGGTAAACTCAAAATTCAACTACATTAAATCAATATATAAGTATGAATTAGAAACTATAGGTAGTGATATCAAATATATGAAAATTATAGTATGTAATACCTTAACGTCTGTCCATATGCTGTCTTTGACATTAACATCCACTTCTCTCTAATCATCTATCAGTATACTCACTTTGCTATGTGCAAGGAACTCAACATAACTCTTAAAAGTAGAGTAATATGGACAATCCACTAATATGTAGTGCGAATCAAACTCGATAGGAATTTTTACACCTGATGAGTTGCGGACTTATGTGAATTGGGGCATCATTGTGACACCTCTTTGTGATCTTTTCGATTGAGTATCAATCGTTTGATTTGTATTCGCAGAACACTCAATCGTTTGAGCATCTTCGCTGCTTCCTGGTGTAGAACTCGACAAGGTCGACATCTATGTTCAAAAACAAGAACAACAACAACAACATGAATAACAAGAACATAAACATGAACAACAACAACATGAACAACAAGAACATGAACAACAAGAACATAAACAGCAACAACATGAATAACAAGAACATAAACAACAACAACATGAACAACAAGAACATAAACAACAACAACATGAACAACAATGGCAAATGAGTTTACTGTAGATGCATGGGAACAATATTTTACGCACCCTAAACGTGATGACTAAGTAAACGATGTTGGTGTTGGTGTTGTTGTTGTCTTCCTTCCTTACAACAACGACGGTGTTGTTGTTATCTTCCTTCTCGACGGTGACGATGATGACGACGGTGTTGGTTGGTGCGTAATCTTCCTTCCGTAACAATCGTGACGATGATGACGAAAATGACAACAACACGGTGAAGAATGGATACTGATGATGCAAGCTTTGGTTGAAATCGTGTATTGTTTCATAGTATTGAACGTTAGGGTTTAGGGTTGAAATCGTGTATCGTTTCGTCTAGTTTCTATTTTCAATGGAAAAAAGGATACTGAAGAGACAATGAAACTAGCTAGCTTGGAGAATATTGAAAAGCTACTGCGACGGTCAACATTATAAACTATTATGATATATTACTTTCATAATGAAATTTCATATTAAAGCGCCAGAGTTATATTTAGAATTAAAAATTAAAAAAACATACAAAATATATCACAACGGTGTAAATAAACAACCGTAGTCATAACTTTTAATTTTTTTATTTAAAAGTAAATAAAAAAGAAAAGGCGCGCCTTAACATAAAAGGAATAATATATATGATGGCGCTGAGGTTCGAACACATGAAAGCTTGATGGTATCACCACGGTTGGATTATCAACTGTTGTTATATACAGATAATTTTTATTAAAACAAAAAATAAAATACAACCGTGCCTTAGTTTAGCTATGTCACAACGGTGTAGGGATGAACCGTTGTGACCATGGCGTCGTTGTTTACGCGTTTTGTAGTAGTGCATGAACCCTCAATTGTCTAGAAGCATAAGCAACAACCTGACCATTCTGCATCAACACTCCACCAAGACCCATCTTTGACGCATCACAATATACCACAAAAGACTCCCTCAGATTAGGCAAGATCAATATCGGAGCGGTTGTCAAATTCTTCTTCAATTCCACAAAATTCTCTTCACATGCAACATCCCACACATAAGCTTGACCCTTCTGAGTCAACTGAGTCAAAGGTAATGCCAACTTAGAAAAACCTTCAATAAATAATAACCTGCCAACCCAAGAAAACTTCGTATTTTCGCAGCAGACTTCAGAGTCTCCCACTGTAACACAACATCAATCTTAGAAGGATCCACAACAATTCCACCAATCGATATCACATTTCCAAGGAAACTTACTTCCTTCAACCAGAACTCAGATTTCGACAGTTTTGTATATAACTTCTTCTCTTTCAACACTTGCAACACCGTACGCAAATGCTCAACATGTTCTTCTTCAGATTTCGAGTATATCAGAATATCATCAATGAAAACCACAAAAAACTTATCCAAATACTCAAGAAAAATCCGATTCATATACTCCATGAACACACACGGTGCATTGGATACACCAAACGACATCAAGTGTATTCATAGTCACCATACCTCGTCCTGAAAGTTGTCTTCGGAATATCATCTGGCTTAACATGAATCTGATGATAACCAGACCTCAGATCAATCTTGCTAAACACACAAGCGCCACTAGTTGATCCATCAAATCGTCGATTCTCGAAAGTAGATATTTATTCTTGATAGTCACTTTATTCAACTGCCTGTAATTAACACACAACCTCATACTACCGTCTTTCTTCTTAACTAACAACACATGAGCACCCTACAAAGAAACACTCGGTCGAACAAACTTATTCTCAAGCAATTCTTCCAATTGTTTCTTCAATTCACTTAACTCAGAAGCTGACATCCGGTAAAGAGCCATTGACACCAGACTCGTACCTGGTATCAATTCCACCACAAACTTGACTTCACGCTATGTGGGCAAATCACTTACGTCGTTTGGAAATACATATGGGAATTCGCAGAAAACATGTAATTCAACACTTGTAATTTCACAGTCAACTTGCAATGATGCAAACATTGCAAACACCAAGGCTTAATCTTCTAGAAGTTCATCCACTTGCTTAGCAGACAAAAACACCAGTTCTCCATTATCACCAAACTCAGGAAATATCACAGTCTAATTATAACAGTTGATATGAACATAGTTGAACTCCAACCAGTTCATTCCAAGGATAACATCAATTTGGTGCAAGGGTAAACACACCAAATCCATCACAAAACTCTTCCTAACAATAGTTAAAGGACAACCCGAACACATAAAAGTAGTAGTAACAGAACCATTAGCAGGAGTTTCTATCACCATACTACCATTCATATCAGATAATTTTAAACCCACCATAGTAGTACATTCAAGCGAAATATACAAATAAGTAGCACTAGTATCAATAATAGCAACCAACTCAGTATTGTTAATAAAACAAGTACCTCGAATCAAGTTATCCTTCTTAGGCACTTCTGAACTGCTCAAAGCAAACACTCTGCCATTAGTCTGAGCAACAGTAGTAGTCTTATTCGAATTCTGGTATTGTGTACTGATGTGACCCCATGTTCACCACAATTGAAACAAGTCGGACCCTCATTCTTGCAATCAGTGGCTCGATGACCTATCTTACCACATCTGTAACATCTCAGCACATTATTGTTGCAACCATCAGCACAGTGACCTTGCTCGCCACACCTGTAACACTTAACAGAAGTGAGAGCTGCTCCTCCACTTTTCTTCTTCCCATCTGAAGCCTTCTGCTTCCCTTTGTCAGCTGGAGTCACATAAGGTTTTCCTCGAAACTGTCCTTTCTCTTTCTTCTCACTAAGATGTTTGTAGTGAGCCGATCGAGCTCTGCTATCCTCATCATATATCCTACTCTTATCCACCAGCTCAACTTACCTACGAATCTGTTGGTGTCCAATACCCTGTTTGATCTCTGGTCTCAGCCCATTCTCAAACTTGAGAAATTTAGAAATCTCAGCATCAGCACAGTTGTAATGTGAACAAAACTTCACCAGTGCCTCAAACTTTGCAGTATACTCTGCAACAATAATGTTTCCTTGCTTCAATTCAAGGAACTCTATCTCCTTCTTACCATGAACGTCCACAGTGAAATACTTCTCCAAGAATTCTTTCCTGAATACAACCCAAGTTATCTTAGTACCAACATCCTCCAATCTCTGAAGTGCATTATCCCACTAATCTTCAGCTTCTTTTGACAGCATATGAGTACCAAACTATACCTGCTAAGCGTCCGTGTATTCCATCACTCAAAAGATCTTTTCAATCATCTTGAGCCACTTCTGTGCGCTCTCTGGATCATGATTGCCCATGAAAGTTGACGGATTGTTCCTATGGAACTTTTCCATAGCACGAAACTCAACAGGAGCCCCTCCATTCTGATTGTTCTGTACATTCTGGGCCATCACATGAGCAAGTGATTACAACGCGTCAGCAATAACACGATCGTTTCTCCCAACCATTCTACACATCATCAACCAACATTAGAAGAAATAAGCTATTGACAGTGTACACACACTCGTCGACTAACAGGGGACTGACACATATAAAAACCTGGTCGGACAGACCGACCTGCTCTGATACCACTAATGTAACACCCTTCTAAACCCAATGAATAATTTAGTGCATAAATCAATAATTAAATCAGAGTAAATCATCGACAAGGGTGTCACATGCTTCATAAAAATATTCTTATCACACATCCTGCTCCGTAACACGGGTTTTAAATACTTATAAAATTCATCTTAATAACTCCAAATATAATTGAAACTTCGCAGCGGAATCTTAGTATCAACAGGACTTCATAATTTTCATCAAAGGACTTCAAGGCCTTTAATCATTATCAAAACTCAACATAAAATAAATCATCGCATAACAAACTCTTAAAAACATGTTCTTAAATTAATAACGACTTCAGAAAACCAAACGTTCCCAAACCCCGATGTTACGTATCAGAGCAAGACCCTATAAATTCATGGAAATAAGATAAATTGACTCCAAAGCTAAATCTTCACGCGTCAACGAGCTAACCTTGATCACCTGCACATTACCCACGTAGAGGTAACATTCAAACAAGCAGGGTGAGTAATCACAATTCATTACAAAATGTATAAGAAATATATAAAGTAGTTACAACAACGATTATCCATACTTCATATATCCATCACACATCACACACATACTCACGTTGTCACTTCATTAAGTCATTCACAACGTCATTACGTCATAAATAAATCATCATCGTCAAAACATCACTTATATCACAACATCATCAAAACATTTATTAACTCATATTTATGCAATGTCACTTAGTATGTAATACAATAAAACGACTCATGCATGTGGTACCAACACTTTGATGAACACATGGTCATCTCCCTCCAAAGATCCCCACCATAGGATCAATTCCCACTCGGAATCGAAGCACATCATAAAACGCACTCAATCCACACAATGAGATTGAGGCCACCACTGGACCGGAGTCCTAACATCGTCACTGGACCGAAGTCCTAACATTGTCACTGGACCAAAGTCTTAATATCGTCACTGGACCGAAGTCCTAACATCGCCACTGGACCGAAGTCCTAACATATGCTATGAATGCATGATGCAACACGTCACAATAAACACGACCATAACTAGTCAAATTTGTATCATCATTCATGTAATCGTCATAGTATATCCCTCATAATCAGTCACACTCTATCATAGCATCATTATTAGAAATACATAATATTAATCATTTCACTTCATGTGAGACAACACATCAACAAAAATAAAGAAAAGAAAGATAGAAGAAAAGTAAAATAAAAAAATGTCAGCTCCTGCTCTCCCGAAGAATCAGGGGCGAAATGCCTTCCCCATACAAAATTCCATGAGCACCTCTTTTTCATCCTTCCTTCGCCTCTCCTTTCGCCCGACGCTTCCTAAGCGAAGTAGCTTTGCCCGGCGAAGCATATGACTCGCCAGACAAAAGCGCAAAAACAGCAATTCTGCAGTTGCATTTTCTGCACAGTCCAGACCCCAAAACGCTTGCGATTCCAATATCGTTTAATAAGAAAACACACATAATTCACAAGATATCACAATACAACAACAACACTTCATAATGGGTGTCATACCCCAAATTTTGACCACTAAGATTTCCCATCATTGTGCAAATCATCATCACCATATGGATGAACCATTAGTCTTCCCAAAGATGGGTGAGCATCCACTACAACCAGGCTTAGGGTTCCAAGCCCTCTCAGAGCTCTTAGACAAAGGATCAATGAAGAAATGACATGATCTTCAACTTGTCTAGCCTCTCGAACATCCACAAAGGATCAAGAGGACTCCCACTTTAAGGATTAAGCACAAGGCTTCTCCCTTCTAGGTGGATCAAGCCTTAAGATCGCCAGTGTCACCAAATTAGGGTTTGGTCGACCAGGGCCTCCAGATGGAAATTTTCCTCTGGGCATGAGCCAATGCTTCAAATCATAACCTATGATGCTCCAAGGGATCTCATGAACCCAATAATCAAGTCAATTTAGCCTCAGGGGATGCATTCATAAAAAAAATCAGGAATTAGGGTTTCTTGACCTAATTCAACCATAAGTTGACTTTTGGGACAAATTATGAGCCAAGACCTCGAGAGATGATTTGAGGGTCCCTAACACACCACATTGGTCCATTTGTAACAATGGATTGAGCCAAGAAGCTTGAGCAACAAGTTTCAATTTCATCAGAACCACAATTAGGGTTTCGTGGAAAAAGTCAACTGTATCTTTGACTTTTGACCAGGACATGCTCCCAAACCCTAAGACATGATTCAATACACCCTATAACACCTATGAAATCAATCCAAATGTAGGGGGGATTTTTCACTTGGATCCAAAAAGTATCAAAACCAATTATGATCAAACAGTTATTGTATCATATGAGGGCTTTCCAAAATGGCCAAGAACTCCATCAAATTCCACTTGAGCCATGAGATATGACAATGGCAATATGCCTTGCTGAAAACTCTCAAGGCTGGGCAGAATTTTGCACTTTTGCTCGATTTGGCAAAATCAGATAATTCCAAGCCTTGTCATCACTTTGGACACATCTGAGGATCAAATCTAAAGGGAACAAACACTGATCCAAGCCTCCAAAGTCTTTGGAACAAGAAGTAGCATGCCAAACCTAGAAATACCTAAAAGAGGGACAAGACTCCAATTTTGGATTGGAGCATTTAATGGATGCACCAAGGTGGCATGGACTGACACATTTGCAACTGAATTCGGTCAAGAATGATCCAACAACTAGGGAACCACAACTCTGTGCCCTAACCTCTAGTCAATGGCTAGAGGAGACTTGGATTCCCATTGATCAACATTGGCCAAACCTCTGATGCAGTTGCCATTCACTATTGATCCCAAAACAAACTTGCTCTACTATAAATAGAGCTCATTTGGGCTCAGTTTGAGTACACCAAAGCCATCAAACAAATGCTTTCCTCAAAATCACCTTCTCACTTCCAAATTTGCCTTCCAAAGCAAGTCACTATCGGTTTTTGAGTTTGAGAGAAATTCCAACCAAACCAATCACACACACACCTCATAAACATCATATAGAAGTGATCTAAACACTCACATAACATCTGGAACACCAAAATCACAAAATCACTAGCCAATTGCTCAAGCCTTTGACATATTTTCAGTTGGGGTACCATCTCAAGTTCCAGATCATTTCAATCCATTCCAAGCATCCAGACACAGTCCATGGCACCTAGGGAAGCTATCCAGATCATTGGAACCTAGCTGTAACACCTCTAACCCAAAACACGATCACCAGCTGCAAGAGGTGAGCATGAGCTCTTCTAACTCTATGATCCATGCATTTTTTGTTGCACAATAATTTGGCCATATGTTCATAATCATGCATAGAGTGTTTACCCTCAATCAATTGCTTTGTATGAATCGTGTATGGAATTTCTGAACGTTTATGCAGAATTTAGGGTTCTTGAGGTTTCTCTTTGATTTCTTATTCCATGCTTAAAATAAATGAAATTAAAGACCATAGACATGATCGTGAGGTTGAAACGAGTAGATTGATATGTAGATTGCGTGATATAATCAGGTATTCAGTGAGATTGGATAGAAAACGCAAATCTGCAGAAACAGAGGAAGGGCACGTGTTCTTGCCATGTTCTTGGCGCCCTTTTTCAAATGTTTGAATATTTGAATTTTGTGATTTTATTTAATTGATTCAAAAATTAATTTCTCTCTGAGTTTTAATGATTTTGAGTTGATTCTTTTTTTAATAATTCACAAAAATGTTAAAATATTTTATTTTAGCAAAAAATCCCAAAAATATTATTTATTTCATATAATTGATATTTTTGCCAAGAATTAATATTTTAATTGTTTTTGACATTTAAAATATTTTTTCCTTCTTGATTTTGCAAATTTTAATGATTTCTAATCATTTTGTAGGTCAAAACATGATTTTTGAAACATTAATCCAAGATCAAAATTTGTTTTCCACATGTTAAGCAATTTTGATCATTTTTATTGAATTTTTTATTCAATTAAAATACATTTTGGAAACAAATTAGGGTTTTGATTAATTCAACCCTCATCAAACCTTTTAAAAACATTTTGGGCCTCTAATAGAGTGTAAGACCCAATCCTTTGTAAATACAAACCTATTTTGGGCCTCAAATGTTGTATAAGTCCCGTTGTATTTCAAAAGTTCGGCGCGATCATCGCCCGTTTAAAACAAACCATCTGGGCCTCTCCTCGAGCTATATGTCCCATTCAAAATAATTTTGGGCCTCTAATAGAGTGTAAGACCCAATCCCTTTTTTTGAAACCAAAAACTTCTGGGCCTCAGTCATTGTATAAGACCCACGGTGTTTTCAAAACCTCGGCGCGATCGCCGCCCTTTTCAAAATTAACCATTGGGCTTCTCCTTGAGCTATAAGACCCATATTTGTTCACTTTCAATCATTTTGGGCCTCTTGAGAGAGTGTAAGACCCATCCTTTTGTACAGAAAACATTTTGGGCCTCAGTCACTTGTATAAGTCCCTGTACAAAACGACAGTGCGATCACTGATAAAACCCTGGGCCTCTCTTTGAGATGTAAGCCCCAACAATCTTTTCAAGGTACTTTCTCCTTTGATTTTGAATATAATATTGTTATCAAAGCTTTCTTTGTTTAACAACTAACCAAACAGCATGGAAGCTCTACAACCGAGTAAGTGTTTACCCGCTTTCATTTACCGCTTTCATATGTATATAACTGTATTGTGGAGTTGTTTCACTGTAAGTCTTCTTTCATAAACTCATATCGACTGTGTAATACTAGTATAGATATTTAGAGTTTCCCCAGCAACTACGTCTAGAACTAGACAAAACCTCGTCTCCTTACATCCGACGTTCTCTCAGATATTTCAACATAGCCTAAACCATGAGAATTTTCTTTTACAACAATTTTAGATAACTAGATCTAAGAAATCTCCCCCTTGAACAATTCATATACAGAAGGCCAATGTTCCAAGTGAAACCCCTTCTGGAACTATTCATCAGCCTCCTCTTGGGCTTAGTGCAAGGACCCACAGGCTTCCTAAAAGCATCCCTGCCTCCTCTTGGGTGTTGTACAAGGACCTGTCGGCTTCTTAGAAGTTTTCACAGCCTCCTCTTAGGCTTCGTATAATGATTCTTCCTCCAGGAAGATAGCCTCCTCTTGGGCTTCGTACAAATTGTCCCTTCGGCTTCTTAAAAGTTTTTCTCGCCTCCTCTTGGGCTTCGTACAAATTGTCCCGACGACCTCTTAAAGGTATAGGAACAAAAATTAGTCATCTTAATAGAACAGTCTTTCAAAGACTCTAGATCTTTCTACCGCGAACGTACTGTCTCTTAATTTCTCTTAAGCTTAGTACAAAAGATAAAACTCTAGACTTGGACAGTCTAATCTCCTTGAGTCTCGAAGACATTCTCAAGTTCCTTTCAAAAATAGGAAAAAAGACCCCTAGACTTGGGCAGTCTCAATACCGTCCGGATTCCCCGTTTCCTTAAAGAACAGGAAATAATCCCGGTCCTCAGATCAAATCCATGAGTACAACATTACCCATGTAAGAACTGATTTTCTCTTTTAACCAACATACTGGACCTGTCACTCAACTGAAACAGTAACCCTAGCCTCCTCTTGGGCTTTGTATAATGATTCTCCCCAGCAGAGTAAATCTTTGCAGCCTCCATCTCGGGCTTCGTACGAGATACAAAAAACACTCTCTTATTGAGTATAAAAGACTATCTTGTTGAGTCAATCCTCTTTTAGCCTTCATCTCGGGCTTTGTACGAGATACAAAACACTCTCTTGTTGAGTATAAAAAGACTCTCTTGTTGAGTCAATCCTCTTTTAACCTCTATCTCGGGCTTCGTACGAGATATAAATCACTCTCTTGGTGAGTATAAAAGACTCTCTTGTTGAGTCAAATCCTTTTAGCCTCCGTCTTGGGCTTCATACAAGACACATATAAAAACACTCTCTTGTTGAGTCAACCCTTTTAGTCTCTATCTCGGGCTTGGTACGAGACACAAAAGCATCCTCTTGTTGGGTCAATAGCCTCCTCTTAGGCTTTGTATAAGGAAATCCCCGTTTGATTCAATCAACCTTTTAGCATTGTTGCACCCTAATTTTTGACCCTAAGATCCCCGTCTTTTTTCTTTGCATGGCATATTTGGTCCATCTTTCGTGCATGACTAACCGCTATATCTAGTTTTTGTCTGTTTGTTTCTCTTTTGAGTACAGGTACTGCTGCAGAAGATTCAAGGTCTTGAAGGCTGTGTTGTGTGTGTGTTCGTGGAGGTTCTCTGTTCTTTGCAAGATTGTGTATGGACTCCTGTGAGATTGTGCCCTCACCCTTTTTGATCCCTAAACCACTACCAAGCCTTTCCCCCCTCAAGACTCCTCAGTTTTCCCTCACCAAAGATTAAGTCCAGAATACCCTCTGATATGACAATTGGTCCCTAGAGACTGGCCACTAGTTGTGTGGTAAAGTTACATTACAAGATGGCATCCTTTTCTCCCCTCTGTCAGCTCCCCAAGACTTGGTGTTTATGCTTATTTAAAGATAATGGTATTGGATTCAAGGATGTTTCAAATGATATTAAATTCTTGAACATTTAGTTTGTCCTAAGATTTAACTCAATAAGAGGATGTCTCGCGTGGTTTGTATAATGTTGTGATCTAAAGAAGAATAAATTTAAAGTATACTATTTGATTTCAAGGTTCAAGACCTATTATTGGCTTCATACTGAGATACCTCACAAATAAGCAAACTAACGTTTCTTTGTTCACGTTCAAGATTCCATCATGGTTCCTGAATTGGATTTATAAGATTCAAGAGTTTCATTAGTTCTAAGTTCAAAGCCAAGGCAAAATAGAATCAGATTTTTATTTGAAATGCAAACATGAATATCTTTTGCCGCAAAAAGCCCTTTTACGTCATCTTAAGTTGACACATTTATTTCAAAGCCTAAGATTAATACAAGATGCCTATATGCTTAGAACAATTCTTAATCATTGTCACGGTCTTGATAATTGAATAAGAGTATTCATGAGGAACTACAAGGCTGAGGTTGAAATGAGTCAGCTTTTGAAATTATTAAAAGCTGACGTTGGAACCAAGTTTAAGATGCCCCAAGTGTCGAGAAAACTTTATCTATTCAACTAAAAGCCTAGAAGGCCAAAGTGAAAGGGAGCTCGTCTAGAGATGCTGTAAACTTTCTCAATATGTACGTTATAAAACATTTGTTTTGGACAGGCAAATCTATAAGTGAAGGCATGCAATTTTCCAATGCTAGACATAAATGCAATGAGCACCTCAAGCAGAAGGACATTTTAAGTGACAAATGTGACTAATTTACTAAGAAGTGTTTCCTTTGGAAGTTTGAATACTACGAAGGTCAACAGTAGAAAGGATGGGCCTTTGGAGTCATCACCAAAGCATTATTTTTAGCCTATACCAATCCCAAATGTAGCGACATACTGAAACCCCGCCATAACAAAAAGGTGACGAGTAAAGTCATTAAACATCCTGCTGCTACTTGGATTCATAAATGCAAGATTACAAGATTTAAGGTCCCATGTCAAGTTTATTTCCAAAATACAAATTCAAGTTCAAAATGTGAGGACAAGATCAAGTACAAAATCCTAATACCATTTCCATTATGTTGATGTTCAATTTTTACAAGTTGGAGTCACAACATTTCATCCCAAACATTCACGTGTTACAATTCCAAATAAAAATTTCCAAGATCACAAAGTCCACAAGAACAATGGCAATGAGAACGACACAATGGCACAGGAGTCGTGTCCTTAAAACGCAGAGGAGAAACTTGTAGTAGTGAATACCTATTTTTCTTCTTTGAGAAAAGATGATAAACTTCAGAAAAAGATTCATGAAAAAAAACGCATCCAGAAAAGTATACCACTGCAGCAGCCCACCTGTAAATCAAGGAATTAGAAATATAACCAAATTAGACTCAAACAGTCAAAACCATCCATGCTAATATTTATTCAAAATAACTTTTCCAATATCCAAAGCATGACAAAGCTTACATTTTAAGCCAAATTCTGAAAGTGGCATTACAAGGGTAAACACTGTCATGACACAAGCATTCGATTTATACTTTCCTCGCAGATGTTACGCATGATGGGCAAATGAAAGCCATAGCCACTCAGCTAACAAGTTGAATTTTGATGTCTCGCCAACTCAAACGTTTTTTTTAGAAACCTAAAGACTGCAGAGACCGTCACAAGATGGTGCTGAAGATTCAGGGTATCCCCGTTCGTACCTGGCTATACTGCTTGAAACTCCGAAGGGTGGTGCCGGATCATTGTCACGATTGAGTTAAAGCAACATTACCACAAAAATTCAAGGCCTGTTGTTCCTCTAAATTGCCCACCTGCCATGCAAGCTTTAATTGAGCAATGAAGGAAGTGTCACCGAGAATTCCCAAGTTGGAGAAGTTTCTGTGATAAATTCTGAAACAGGACGTCAATTATATTGTCCTCTAAAGCAATACACCTGACAAAACAAAAAGAAGTTTATGATTAACAAGGAATTTCTCAGAAAACTGGGAGGAAGTTTTGGTTCTGTCTTCAAAGGAATGTTACCTGATTCAAATATCATAGCAGTGAAGAAACTTGAAGATGCTAGCCAAGGCGAGCCGCAGTTTCGAACAGAAGTGAGCGCCCTTTGGAATTGTTCAACATGTCAACCTGGTTAGACTTCGCGGTCTTGTCCCGAAAACGACAAAGATCTTGAAATGTAGTAGCAGTACCATTCGGTATTTTCTACCAAATACCTTCTATTTTCGTTTGAAAGTCGCGAGAACTATTACCACACCCTCTTATGTCTTCCAACCTGATAATAGAACAAGAAAGAGGATGATGGTAAGAGAAAAGAAAGGTAGAAAAGAGGAGAAAGAGATAAATGTTGACATCCTTGAACCTGAAAGCTTGCAGAGAATTTGTTTCGAAAGCATGTTAGGAATTTGGTTAAGGATAGTATTTCAGTAGCACTTAGAATCCTTAAACATCGCGCAGGAGCAGTTCCAAGGTTTATGCAGTCCCCCAAAGCCAACAGCAGCGTTGCTTCCCCTGTTAATGAAGAGGGTTTATCAGTTAAAACTTAATGGCCACAAAATGGGAATAGTCGAAATTCTCAGCACAATCATGCTAAGTCACAAATGCAAGGAATCAAGTGTATCCGTCAACTTCCAAATATAGTCAGACATCATCAAAACTAGATTCAAAAATTTCCAAATCAGCTCACAACATGTTCAGACAGACTTAAAAAAAACATTCCAAATACAGAGGAACATGCTTCAGACACATTTCAAAGACTTTCCTAACTATAACAGATATGTTTCAACCATCAAATTAAGAGCATTCAACAAGTTGGGTTCTCTAAAGCCTATATAAAGAATCAGCATACACGCCGCAAAGGGGAGGAAATTTGAAATCCAAAAAACCAGCAACAATCTTATACCAGCACATATCAATACACAACAACAAAACCCCAAACAGAGCACAACCATTCATCAATCATATACATCTCAAGTCGTATCAGAAAAACCAGAAATTCATCATCACCAAAATTCACAAATCCAACAAAAAACCAATTTCACAGAAAAGCCACGAGACATATCCTCAACTCAACTACCATACAAGACACACATTAAGAAGAACATTTACCTTGCGCGACACAAACACTGCGACAACGCACAGCCTTTCGTCCAACATCGTCACGTTGAAACTACTTCGACGCGAACAGACTCGGCCCTTCATCACCACTCACAAACCAAATTGCGAAGGCACCCGGAACACGAAAAAGAAGCAGTTTCAAAATCAACGAACATCAACAACACACGGTCGAAGAAGATAGGAGCAGAAGGGAAGACTCACCTTTGAAGCCGCCTTCAACCTTCACTAGCCATTTTCGTTTTCGTTTCACACTTTAATCTGATGTAATATGTAAACTATGATATCATAATGAAATGGGGTATCGGGTTTCGATCGGGGATTAGGGTAGATTTAGGATTTTTGTTTGTTGATTGTTTGAACGAGGGAGAGAAGACGTGGGTGGCGGCGGAAATAGAGTTTACAAACCCTAATTTCAGAGAGAGCGAGAGAAGCTGAGAGAGACGGAAAGATGAGCGCGAGAGGATGGAGACGAGAGACGAGGGAGTTCAGAGAGAGGAGAGATTGAACGAGTTGTTTTTTTTGCTTTGCTTTATTCCCAATCTGATCACATACGCACACACCCACATAACCCACCGTGCACCCTCCGTTTTGTTTTAATCTAACTTTTTTTTTATATAAAAACAACCTTTTTCTTTAATTTAAAAATAGTTTTTTTTCTAAGTTTTTTATAACATAACCCTCTCTTTTTTTTTAGTCGAACTTTTTCAATAACTTTTCTCCTAAAAAAATTTAATTATAAATTTTTAACAAAACCTCTTTTAGATTAGTAAACCTTTTTTTATAATAAAAACTTTTATATTAAAATTAAAATCTTTTCAATTAATAAGAAAACTCTTTTACTTTTATAACTTAAAAATAAATGATTTTTTTGAAAACCTTTTTTTACTAGATAATAAAATTAATTTCTTTTTATTTAATAATAAAAAAATCTTTAACTTTTTTAAATTAATAATAATCTTTAACAAATTCTCAAAATAATAAATAACCTTTTCTAAGTTCCCCTAAAATCGAAACTCTTTTCTTAATAAACCAGCTCGTTTAGAATCTCTCGCGCCCGAGTGTACGCTTGCATGTTTATCTACTTACTATGCCTGTCTTGATGTATGCTTGTTATCATTCCTTATGTGCTTATCTTGTTTACTTGGTGTTGCTCTCAAACCTTTTCAAAACATTAAAAATTCTCGATCCAACGTCGAGCCCCTTTTCTACCTATATAAGTCGATCGCCTTAGGGCATCGCATTCGACCTACCGATCACTGGACACAAGTCTAGCATCACTTTGCTAGCACACTCGCCTAAATAACAATAACTTAATCGCATTAATATCCAAGGGAAAATCCCATGCATAATAACCACGTTATTGTGCATGGTGCATATCATTTGCATCATAATCGTTACCCTTAAGTTAGGACTTTTAGACAACTTAGGATAGATTTCCTAGGTTAGTCCCCCCTCAATTTTGATTTTAAATCAAACTTTAGCCCACCTAATTCTCCACACAAGAGAATTAGATGTTAATCATCTCAAAGAAAGGGACATACAATCCCATACCCCACAAAAATTCAAACATTTTCAAAAGTGTGGTGGTCTTTCTTAAGATGATGACTCATCTTCTTTTCCTATACCTCTAAAACATTTAGTATCCTTAATAAGGAACTACAAGTGCTCTGATTCCCTCCTGACAGGATATGTAGGCACAAGATGCGATATCTTGTCGAGCACACTTAGGATTAAAAATAATAAATTGCCTATCCTTAAAACCTTAGCAAAACAAATAACAGATAATATAAAATGAATCAAGAGGTTCCTGTAGAGTACTACAGATATCTAGGATGCTAACACCTTCCCTAGGTATAACCAACCCCCGAACTTAGAATCTTAGTGCATTTGCATTGCATTGTGGGTATTCGGTCTTTCTCCCTTCCCTTGGATAAAATCAAAGACGGTGGTGACGTTAAAAATGCGATCCTAGTTAATAAATAACTATGGTATCCAATTTTCACCGCGACAAGCATCAAATCATGCTTTGGTCACAGCATACAAACATCAACAACTCCTTTTCACTCGTCTAATTGTTGTAAGCGGCGAGCCTCTGGATTATTTACATCCACGCCACTGTCCCTCTTTTAGCATGAGAATTTCCTTAGGAAAGATGTCATTGCTCTAAACTGAGTTAAAGTCTTCTCCTTCAGGTTGAAAATCCCCTATAAAGAAAATTATGGCATTGCTGGATTCGCATATCCCAGTTAAAGTAATTCTCCTTTATAATCAGTCACCCAACAGTCATGCCAAACAGGCCAAATATTCCCCTTTAGAGATGACAAATTCTCTCTAAAGTCAACACCCTTTTAGCTTCACATCTTGGGCTTCGAACAAGATACAAATAGACCCTTCAGCTTCACATCTTGGGCTTTAAACAAGATATAAACCACCTTTAGCTTCATGTCTTGGGCTTTGAACAAGACACCAAAACACCATTTCCTCCCATAGAATCTTTCGCTCTGATTTCCCTATCCCGAGAATACGTAGGCATAAGATTGAAAAAGAATCTTAGCGAGCACGCTAATAAAAAAACCCAAAGTCCCCTACCTCCATCCAATCTGGCGCAGGATCCCAACAAATTCCCCATGAACAATCCCGATATTTCGTTCTGAACAAAATAAGCAGAGAGAGGCCCACGAACTAAAGCCGCATTTGTAAACCAACAGTTTTGACTGTTTAACCTCAGTTTGCAAGCAGGGTTAGTTGGAGACATCTATTTCCCTTCCTTCATCAGCTTCAATAGGATAAAAAATGAATCGAACTGTAGTACCAAAGCGATAGTGATTCGAAACCACAAAAACTGCGCTACAATAGGCATCATATACATCATCTAATAGCACTATAACATCATTCTATCACTTATTTCGTCATGAATCATCACATTACCATTATATTACTACATTTTCCCTAACACCCCAAAACCACCTACATACATCTAAACCCTATATCAATTATAATGAAAAATAATACTCCTCGTACCTTAGATTCTTAGTTCCGATCCTTTTACTTGAGTTCTACAACACTCTCTTAGAGCCCTAGCCTCTTCTCCTTTTTTCCTTAGTGTCGTTTCTCCAAAACACGATCGTTCAGGATGAACTTCTCCACTTCTATTTTCCCTTTTGTCAAACTTGCCCTTAGGACCCTTAATATGCCTTTCCCAAGTTACCCTCACTAATACTTCTATAATGACCACCTTGCCCTCGATGTTTCCACTCATTTTATTTTAATTAATAATAATAGTCTAAATAACATAATGTTTATTATTCTATTATCATTAACTCTAAAATAATTCTAATTAATTATTTAATTTCTAAATAATCCTATTATTCCCTTAACTCATCATCTCCCCACAACACACAACAAGAACACACCATGTATAATAATTCACCAAAATTCACCGATAATCACAAATAATATAACAAATATTAAAATATAAATATTGGGGTGTTACATTCGCAGCCGCAGTTTGTCATTGCCACCATCATCAACCTTCGCCGCTTTCCCAAATCAAGTAAGTTTTCCTCTTCTTATGACTTGCATGTTGATGTTAGTTCTAGAATATCGATATGCCTTCCCTTTGTGTCAGGTTTCGGTGGGTGTTGCTGTTTGGCGGTGGTTTGGCCATTTCCAAACGCCGACTGTTGATTTTTTTATGCTATAGCCATGTTTTTTGAGTAGGAAAGTTAATGTTTCACGTGTTATCTCTTTTGAAAGCCACTCCGGCGCCACCGTTAAGGCGGTGGATAGAACTTGCATTGGTGGAGCTCATGAATTTTATGTTGAAGCTTCATGTCGAGGAGGCTCTTCCCCGTGGTTTTTTTGGTGAGTCGACTAAGACCTCCGTCGAGTAGAATATCCTCGTAATTTCCTTGCTTACCGTTGAATAAGGACTTTGGTCGAGGGTAGCGTCATTATGCCTCTCTTCGCCCTTTCACTTGATTTGTAGTGGAAGGATGGATTTGATTTGATCGTTGAATTCACTATTGTCCTCTGCGTTTTAGGTTTGTATGGATCGTAGCGCCAAAGGTCTTCGCTTGGTTGACACAATCAACAATCCTGAATTAGCTTGGGTCGGTATGGAACCCCGAGGGTTAGCCTCACGTTTTACTGACTTCCCAGAGAGTGCATTTATAATTGTCGAAGAAGGCGTGTGGTATCCGGAGGCTCCTAAGAACTAGGCGGTTTATAAAACTGAGCGGGAGGAACGAGTTTGCTCGCGTTTCTCGAGGAACCGTTTTGTTATGTACGAGTATGCCTTCAAAGAGCTGGGGCTTTATTTGCCATTCAGCAGTCTCCAAGTGGGCATTTTTGATCGGTTGGGGTTAGCGCCCTCTCAGCTGCATTTGAACTCGATTGCGTTTAATCGGGCCTTCGAGATCGTGTGCCAATATCTTGAGATCGGTGCCACCATTCCTCTGTTCTTCCGCTGTTTCCACCTTCAACGACAAACTTCGAAGGGGAAGCACAATTGGGTGTCCCTTAAGCAGCCAAAGAAGTTGTTCAAAATGTTTACGGACTCCATTCTCACTTTTAAGGATAGGTATTATACTGTTGAAATAAGAGAGACTAAGAGACATTTAAATTAAACCGCGTGTTTTGAAAAGCACTACGGAGACATTATTATATATAGATAGATTTTAACTAATTACATGATATAGTAGATGTGGGACTATTCTATATACAAATATTCTTAACACTATATATATTTACAAATATCAACACTCCCCCTCAAGCTTGAGCATATAAGTCAAATGCACCAAGCTTGTTACATATATAGTTAGTTCTGGGGCTTCGTAGGGATTTTTAAACACATCTGCCAATTGATCATTAGATTTGACAAAGCTTGTGACGATGTCGCCTGACTCGATCTTCTCTCTGACAAAGTGACAGTCTATCTTAATATGTTTTGTCCTCTCATGGAAGACTGGATTTGAAACAATGTGCAATGCAGCTTGATTATCACAAATAAGTGTCATTGGTCTTGCTTTTTCAATTTGAAGTTCCTTGTGCAACTGTTTTAACTAAATAAGTTCACATGTTGCCATTGCCATGGCCCTATACTCTGCCTCAGCGCTTGATCTTGCAACTATATTTTGTTTCTTACTTTTCCAGGATATGAGGTTTCCTCCAACAAGTACACAATACCCAGAGGTGGATCGTCTATCAATGGGTGACCCTGCTCAATCAGCATCGAAGTATCCAACTATCTGGGTATGTCCTTTATCCTCATACAGAAGACCTTTTCTTGGAGCAAATTTGATGTATCTCAGAATTCGGATAACAGTATCCATGTGTTCCTGGCAAGGGGAATTTAAGAACTGGCTTACCACACCAACTGCAAAAGAAATGTCCGGACGAGTGACTGTGAGATAATTCAACTTTCCAACAAATCTCCTATACCTTCCTGAGTCAGATAGAGGCTCCCCCTGATTGGGTAGTAGTTTAACACTTGGATCCATATAAGTATCAACTGGTTTAGCATTTAACAAACCTGTTTCTTCCAAAATATCCATAGCATATTTCCGATGAGAAATCACCAAACCATTTTAGATTGGGCTACTTCAATACCCAAGAAATATCAAAGTTTACCAAGATCTTTTGTCTGAAATTGTTTTGAGAGATGTTGTTTCAACTGAAGTATTCCCTACTGATCACTACCAATTATGACAATGTCATCTACATACACAATAAGATAAATACACCCTTTGGGTGAGTGACGATAAAAAACATAATGGTCATCTTCACTACAGATCATACCAAACTGTTGTACTACAGTGCTAAATCTACCAAACCAAGCTCTCGGAGATTGCTTAAGACCATAAAGAGACATGTGTAGCCTACAAACCATATTCAATGACTCCCCCTAAGCAACAAACCCAGGTGGTTGCTCCATATATACTTCCTCTTCAAGATAACCATGTAAGAATGCATTTTTGATGTCAAGTTGATGAAGAGACTAATGTCGAATGACTGCAATGGCTAGAAGAAGTCTAACAGATGCCATCTTGGCTACAGGCGAAAAGGTATCACTATAATCCAACCCAAAAATCTAAGCGTATCCTTTGGCTACCAAGCAAGCTCTAAATCGATCAATCTTACCATCTAGACCAACCTTCACTATATAAAGCCAACGACAATCTACTAAAGATTTCCCATGGGGTTGAGGAACCAATTCCTAGGTACCACTGCTTTGAAGAGCACATATTTCATCAATCATTGCTTGCCTCTACTCAAGGGGAGGTAATGCTTCACCTGGAGTTTTAGGAATAGAAATAGAAGACAAAGAAGACAAACAAGTATACTGCAAAGGGGAAAGACGATGATAACATAAATCAATATAATATGGAGAAGGATTTCGTGTTTGACGTATACCTTTTTGAAGGGAAATCGGAAGATCAGACTCAGGTTGCAGGATTGGATCGGGTGATGGCGAGAGCGTCGGAGAAGAGTCCGTAGTGACCTCAGGGATAGGTAAGACTTCAGGGGCAGGTACGACTTCAGGGACAAATACGACTTCAGGGACAGGTACGACAGACGTTGGGTGATGACGCTGATATGTTTGAAGTGGGCGAGGAGTGGTGGGGGGGTCAACCGTAGGGGTATCTAGTGGGTCGGGTTACCTAGAATGATGAAGGATAATGACAGATGCGACTTTTAGAAGAGGTGTGAGAATACTTTCCTATAGAGGTTCCGTAGTTACTTGGCTGGACTCGAAATATGGAACAAACTCGAAGATGGTAACATCGGCGGATACGAGGTATCGTTGTAGAGTATGTGAGTACACTACTGCGAAAAATCCATTTAACGACGCCAGGCTTACCACGGATTTGTATCCCAACGTTGTAATACGTTAAAAAATTTATAACGCCATATTTAACGACGGTTGTACTAAATAACCGTTGTAATACAAGCTGTGTAACAAGCTTCGATTCCCAGCTACTACATTTTTTCCATATTTTTACATTTTAAACACGATTGTATTAAAACACCGTTGTAATACATGTAACAAGCTTCGATTCCCAACAACTATATTTTTTGTCATGTTTTTGTATTTTAAACATATATTTTATTTCTTTTGTTAGTTTTATGAGGATTTAACCTCAAAACTCAAAATTCATCATTGTTTTTCTTTTAAACATATATTTTATTTCTTTTGTTAGTGTTTTTAAGTGCAAGAGAATAGTATATATAACTTTAAAAATAAAACTGTAAGAGATGAGCATATATAAAATAACATTTTATTAAGATTCCATTAAAAAGAGTACATTGATAATCATATTACATATTAATCAATGTCAGAGCCCATTGTTGCAAATGCATCTTCATAATCTAGACATCTCTCCTCACTCCCCTCATCGGAATCATAATACACTGTTCTCCTTTTCTTCTTTATCTTTTTCTTCTTCAACTTCTTCTTCTTCTTCTTCTTATCCTTCCTCACCCTTAAGGCATCCCTGGCCGCTGGTTGGACCTCCTCTATTGGCGCCTAACGTTCCTCATTGGTGATTCTAGCATTCTCATTTGTAAAACTCATTGTTACGAAGAATATATTATGAAGAAATGTAAAGTTGTCTATTTATAGATGAGGTTGAAGATGATAAGTCAGATAGTTTAATGCTTGCAATGATGATAACTTGTAAATGGTTGATATTCTGGAATGATATTTTTTGAAAAACGGAGAAAATTTTAAATCATTATGGCCAGAGTGTTCTCTACTCCGGGAAGAGCAAGGGTTATAATATTACAATGGTTAGTAATAATAACCGTAGCGATACCCCTTATACTAGGCAACACCATTTTTCTATTTTACGTAATTATAGAAAAATGTTGTTGCCTGGAGTCGAACCTTGTACCAATTAGAAGGGTTATCACTACGGTTAATATAACTAACCGTTGTGATATTATTAAAATAATATATACTTATCATTACGGTTATTTTGGAAAACCGTTGTGAAATATTTACCTATATAAAGGAATTAACTTTTTATTTTTGACAGTAGCGCCGTTTCCTTCACAGCGAAAACCTAGCACCCATTTTTGGCAGCAAACTTCATCTTTTTATAGACTCCACGAAAAGAAATACAAGAAGTATGAAGCTTTTGATTTAGGCTTCTTGCTCCTTGTATTTCTTCTTGCAGAATCTAAAACTAGATGAACATGGTGATGATGCTGGCGGTAGCAAGCGTAATGTACATATTGTTTATGGAAAATAAGGTAGTATTCTACTTCAATCTTTTTGTTAGATAGTTCCCATTATCTCGTTTGCTTCATGTTGTTTTTGTTGATTGTTCTCATTTTGTGCAGATTCGACTTCAATGCTTCACAAGCAAGGTGAACTTCATTGTAATGGTACAATCCCACTTCTTAGGGTTTTGTTTCAACTTTTGGTTGTTTTGTTTTGAATACTAACTAATTTTCTTCACTGCTTCCCACTTCTTAGGGTTTGTTTCACATGGTGATGATGATGGTGGTACATATATATATATATATATATATATATATATATATATATATATATGAATTCATTCTGAAAAGGTACATATATATGAATTAATTCTTATATTGTATATGAAATTTAGTTTATTATATACTATGTATATTGTTTGTTTCACTATCCTTTTATTGAAAATGAAATCAGTTAAATTGATATAGAACATTAGTTTATTATATATATACTATGTATATTGTATATAGTTAAATTGAATACTAACTAATTTTCTTCGTTGCTTCCCACTTCTTAGGGTTTGTTTCACATGGTGATGATGATGGTGGTACATACATATGAATTAATTCTGATAAGGTACATATATATTAATTCATTCTGATATTGTATATGAAATTTAGTTTATTATATACTATGTATATTGTTTGTTTCACTATCCTTTTATTGAAAATGCAATCAGTTAAATTGTTATAGAAACTTATAATCTGAAAATTAGGATGTATTTGAAAACCAACCTTTATCATGTCAATGTTTTCCGAATTGCATCCATTTCATTCAGTACATTTAATGTTCCTTAACATAAAATTTATGGTCCAATGGTCCATTTGCTTCAATTCATCGATATCTTTTCTTATAGTTTACCTCATCGTCGTCACTAATCATCATGGTTGTTAAGATCATGATTGTTATGATGATAAAATCGCGATGATTTTTGGTGATGATGAGGTAAACTATAATAAAAGATATCGATGGATTGAATGAAACCGACCATTGAACCATAAATTTTATGTTAAGGAACATATAATGTGCCGAATGAAATGGATGCAATTCGGAAAACAGTGGTGTGTTTAAGTTGGTTTTCAAGAATAGTTTAATTTTCAGATTATATAGTTCTTTACCAATTTTAATGGTTGTATTTCTTTAATTAGGTGGATGGTAAAACAAGCAATATACATTTGTATTTAATAAACTAAGGGTACATTCCACAACGGTTGAGACACATAACCGTTGTGATAGTTAATATATATGACAACGGTTGATACTCATAACCGTTGTGATAGTTAATTTATAGTACAACGGTTGAAATACCTAACCGTTGCAATATAACGCGCGCTTCCAGAATACAACAACGATTTCCAGACCGTTGTAGAAACATCGAACTTACAACAACAATCTACATAACAACGCCTTCGCCCGCGTCATTATATGTCATTCCCAACCGTTGCAAAATGGGGTTTTCATAGTAGTGGTAGCAACGATAACCCTTTTGGGATCGATGATATCCAAGAAAGACACACTTTAGTGATCGAGCTGATAGTTTATCAAGACCAGAGGAGAGATTGTGTACAAAACACGTAGACCCGAAGACTCGAGGAGAAATGGGGTGGAGTGGAGAGTTTGGAAACATGATTGAATGAGGGATTTTATTATTAAGGATAGATGAGGGAATGCGATTTATGAGGTAACATGCTGTGAGCACCGTATCTCCAAAAACCGGAGAGGAACATTACCATGGAGAAGTAGGGTCTGAGTGGTTTATACGAGGTGCCTTTTTTTGCGTTCGGCTACCCCGTTTTATTGGGGTGTATGAGGGCAAGATGTTTGGTGCAAAATACCATTGGATGACATAAATGTTTAAAATTGTTGGGATAAATTTCACGTGCATTATCACTTCTTAAGGTACGAATAGACAAACCAAATTGGGTTCTTATTTCTCGATAAAATTGTTCAAAAATGGAAAACAATTTAGACCCGTTCTTCATAAAAAATATCCAAGTGCAACGTGAAAAATCATCAATTAAAGTTACAAAATACCTAGACTCAAAAGTAGACACGGTACGTGAGGGACCCCAAACATTGGAGTGAACTAAAGCAAAAGGGGACGCAACCCGTTTATTGACTCGATCGAAAAAGTGACTAAGAGTATGTTTCCCTAACTGACAAGACTCACAATGTAAAATGGATAATTTAGATAAACTGGGCACCAACTTTTGTAGCTTAGGAAGACCTGGATGACCAAACCGCGCATGTATAATGAGTGGAGAATCTATAGTGGAGCATGTGGTAGATGACGTAGAGAAGTAGTATAAGCCTTGAGACTCACATCCGACGCCAATCGTCTGTCCCGAACTCCGATCCTGCAGAGTAACATCACTATTAGTAAAGGTGATAGAACAATTATGGGAACGAGTTAAACGACTGACTGACAGTAAATTAAATGGGCAATTAGGTACATATAGGACAGATGTAACAGAGAGAGATGGTAAAATTTGAACATCACCAATCCCTTGGGATCGGGTATGAGAACCATTTGCTGTAGTTATAATGGGTAAGAAACTAGAGGTAGAGAGGGAAGAAAAAAGACCTTTATTACCAGTAACATGATCAGACGCACCAGAATTGAGGACCCAAGAACCAAGAGGAGATGATTGAGAGAAGCAAACAGATGAATTACCACTGTGAAGGCTCTGCAGATTTGAGCAAATTTTTGGTAAAACAAGGCGTTGAATGAAGTGTTCTAATATGCGAAGACATGATGTCCTAACGAATGTCCCGACATCTTGAATTGATACAACAGACTATTTTTCTAGTCTGGTCCAAGAATTAAGGAAGCAATCAGAACATGGATCAAAGACCAAAGATTGAAGCCCAAGGAAGCAGAAGCCTATAAATAGAAAACTTAGACCTAGGATTTTATACGCCTTTTGTATGCCTGTTGTAACTTTGTTTTCTTGCGTAAGAAACAAGGGTTTAGGGTTTTGAGAGTCGTTGGCTCTCTAGGTTGTAAGTCTCCTTTTGTATCAGTTGATGCATTGTGGCAAATATAGGTGTCGCACAGATCCATAAGCCTTGAGATATTGGATTGTGTATTGTTCTTGGATGAAGCTTTTAAGAAAATCCGAGTTAGCTTGTTTGTCAAGAAAGCTTGACAGATTTATGTATTGACAGGGATGATGTAGAAATCACAGTTGGTGATTAAGGGAAGTGAGTGGGGTATCTCATATCAGAGTTGTAAACGTTTGAGTTTAGCTTTGCTAAAGATGTTCATTGGGTAGATGTTAGGTATAAAGTTGTAAACAGGGGAGTTTAGCTTTATAACAATTCTACAGATAGTGAAGTATTCTTCCTGGATTGGTATCCCCCAGATGTAGGTGAGTTGCACCGGACTGGGTTAATAATTGTTGTGTTCTTTATCATTATGAAAATTTATGTTTTCTGTTAGGGTTCATGATAAACATGTTGGATCATATGTCGTGACATCTGTGATTATGCAGTTCTGATATTCAAGGTATCCGTCTGCTCTTGCGCCTCTGAGTTTAAATGATTATGTAGCACAATGTCTTGACATGTGTTAGGACATCTGCTGTCTGTATAGGCCAGAATTTCACACTGTATGCAACCGAAGCAGTGGAACCAGAGATCTGATTAGTCTGACACCACCTGAGAAAATTCTCATAGCTTGGCGTAGGGTTCTAAATAGAAGGTGAAGTCAGCATAGTGTCTGGGTTATCACTTTGAGCTGCATTTACCTGGCGTGGGGGTTTGCCATCCAGCTTCTAATAACGGTCGATAGTATGTCCAAGCCAGTTATAATGGTCACACTTGGGACAAGGTTTGGAGTTGGATAACCGTCCTCGAGGGCGATTCTGATTGTTGCCAAGAGATCCGAGGGCAGCAATGTCACCTAGTGTTGGAGCAACAATAGATGGAGTGGAAACCAAACCAAACACATGAGGTATAGCCATGCACAATAGTTATTCACTAACTGCATCATAGTTAGGAACAGTAGTACCTGATAAAATCTGGTTACGAACAAAGTCGAGTTCAGATGGTAGTCCTTTAAGTGCCATGACCATGAAAAATTTACTTTGTTGTTCGGTATGAGCTGTTGTATCTTTTGCGTACGACACGAGGGTTGCGTAACTTGCTTTCAAGGAATCAAGCTTACTCATATAGGTTTGCATATCCATATTTTCCATCTTCAGTGTGTCGAGTTTGAGGATGACACTGTATAGACAATGAACGTCGTTGGAGAATACTTTCTTGGCCTTTTACCATACCTCATAGTAAGTGGAGAAGGCTTGATACTGCGCTTGGAGTTTAGGTGCTATGGAGAACCATAACACGATAAGCAGAGAGGCCTTAATTTTCTTCCATTTAGCGAGTTTGGCGCCGACAACATTACTCAATTGTGTAGTTAGGTGATCTTCATATTCCTGACCATGAAACCACATATCGACAGCACGAACCCATATGTTATAGTTTGCTGATCCGATTAGTTTTTCACACGGGATAAGCAGAATCTTAGTAAACGAGACATAATCAACGTCTCCCATATCTTAATGACACAAAAAACAGAGTGAAATCGAGGCTGTTTGCACTGGAGCACCGTTTTCTGTGAGTCAGAAAGTAAAACAGAGGCCAGATCTGGAATGAGTGGGGAGAAGCAAGTAGACCGGCGGAAAATGGCCGGAATCAGCTGTCGGACGCGCTGGGGCAGTGGCGGGAAAAAGGGCAACGACCGGATCGGAGGACGGCGAGTTGGATGGTGGGGTCGGTTTTTCAAAACGTCGTCGAAAGTTTTGCCGGAACAGTAACGGCGGCAGTGGCGGCAAGGTGGTTACCAGAGAATTTTGAAAAGTGAGAGGCAAACCAGAGTGACAACACGGTTAGCCAAAAAAAATTCTCATCGGAAGACAGTAGGTCAATCGGGTAAAGTAAGACAAAGAAAGAATTGCTCTTAGTAGGCTCCAGATACCATGTTGAAATAAGAGAGACTAAGAGACATTTAAATTAAATCGTGTGTTTTGAAAAGCACTACAAATACATTATTATATATAGATAGATTACAACTAATTACATGATATAGTTGATGTGGGACTATTCTATATACAAATATTCTTAACACTATATATATATATATATACACAATTAAACTCGTGACGCGATCAGCCATCAATTTCGTGTTCGAACATGTGGTTGTAACATAAGAAGATGAGAGTGTGCGTCACGACGAGGATGAGGATAAGGTGACGAGGATGGTCTCGAGGTTCCTCCTTTGCTGGTGTAGCACCCACTTTGATGAGAGTACATATTATTATATTACTAAGCCTTACGAGTTGGACTCCGAGGACCAGCGTGGCTTCGACAAGCTTGTGAAGTTTGTCGACAACTTCACTTCTGCTCGGTGGGAGACTAAGAACGGGGAGGCTGTCCTAGACGAGCATGACCAACCCATTTATGAGGCTCGATATATCAACACCCTCGAGTGTGATATTGTCGAGGATGCTATATTGCTTTTAGGTAGCTGTTTTTCCTTTTAACTTGTTTGTATGCTTATTCTTTCTTGGTATATTAACCTGTTCCGACCATTTGTCGTAGATAAAATGATAGACCTTCAAGATCGCGTGATCAAGATGGCGATGAACAAAGGGAGTACTGCAAAGGGTGGAAAGAGGAGCTCTAAGAATCAGATTGCCAACTCCTGAACCAATCCAAGGGTGACTCTGGTCTCGACACTTCTTCTTCACGGGAGGGCAACCAGTCTTCCCTTCAGCAGGACACCCCGACCAAGAAAAGGAAGCGCGCAGAGGATGCCTTGAATATGAATCTCACGGGGGATGTTGTCGAGGACAATTTCGTGCTGCCCCTTGCTATTCTAACAAGGGGTTCTTTGAAGGGGGCCATTCTCTAGTTGTACCTCGGGCAGAGTCTTCGGCCATCCTGGGCCTCGATGCAGCGAGCAAAAAAAAGCATTGGTTCAGGATGCGGCCACTTTGATGAGGGTCCTGGAAGTGGCCTTGGTTCTTAATGACGAGGAGACTTGATCTGTCGACGAGCTGGAGAAGCCGCGGACAACAAATGTGAAGCTTGAAGCTGAGGTGGTCAGGCTGGAGACCGTTTTTGACTACTATAAGTAGAAGTATAGGATCCAGAGTAAGATTTTGACCGAGCTGCATGAGAAGAAAGAGGAATTGACCAAGTTAACTGCGAACATGATTGCTTTGACGCTCGAGAATGCTACCGAGAATAAGAGCTTCGAAGATAAGATTTCTACCTTGGAAGCTGTTGCGGCCCCCGCCGAGGATAAAGATGCTGACGTGAAAGCCTTGTTGACCCGTACCGAGCTGGTTTCCTGGATTAGGAACCTCGAGCAGGATTGTGTGGATGCTATCGAGACGAGCTTTGAAAATGCATTGGCTCAGATCCAAATCGTGAACTACGGAGTCCAGCTCGTCACTTAGGGGACCAGGTTCATATACAAGGTGGTTGATGGTCAAATAGTTGCTTCTCTCGGCTATCCCTCTGACGATGATGAGGAGGAGGAAGAGATCAACAATGAGGGGGAACATAATGTTTAACTTTGTTTGTTTTGTTTATACTTATTCGGGCCTGCACGTCGTGATTTTGTAAAATTTGGATTGTGGGCTTTGTCCATTTTTGTTGTTGTAATATTGTGACATCCTCGGCCTTTGTGGACATTATTTTAACTGCACTTCACTCTTTTGACATGCTCGTGTATGCCTTTGCTTGCCAAGTACTTATTTTCCTCGGTTAGGCATTCTGGATGCTCGTCGATTTGAGCTGCTTGTAACAAGATGTTTGTTTGCAAATTATTTTTGCTGAGTATTTGGGGGTCTTGCTCGACAGCATTATTGCTCGATAGTGTAGGGAACTCGTTGAGTGACCAAAGTTGGGTTCTGTACTGATAGCTGTGGAAAGATCTCGGTCGGGATCTTAGATCCGCGACGTGAACCTCCCATCGCGAGCTGAGTGTTATGCCTGAATGGTACGACGACGGTGGAACTCTGTTGAGGTTTCTCCGTAAGGCCAAGTATCTGCTCGTCAAAGAGTGGAAACTAGGCTTTTTGTTTAAGTTTGGGACGCTGTGCTTGTACCCGAGCACGCCTCCATGGTCATGGCGTACCCTGTCGTCGCCGAATGAGGTACGCCGACTGTCAGACCTAACTCTAATATTGTTTCACTTTCTCGGTGTTCCATGGTCGAGCAAGTTTTTCCCCGTGCAAGTTTTTGAGGTAGTAGACCCCATTTTCCGTTTTTGCTCGGATGCGATAAAGTCCTTCCCAGTATGCGGCGAGTTTGCCCTCGCGAGAATCTTTATGATTTCTTCGCAAGACTAGGCTGCCAATTTTGATTTTTCGTTTTATGACTTTGGCTTCATGTTGTATGGTCATCTTTTATTTTAATGAGGCTTCGCGAAGGGCTTCCCCTGATCGAATTTCTTCAACAAGGTCGAGCTCTTCTCTTAGTGTCTCGTCATTCATCTCCTCATCGAGGAGGAATTCAGTTCGCCTAGAAGGTTCTCTGATCTCCATTGGGATTACTGCCTCGGTCTTGTAGGCTAGTTGAAACGGAGTTTCCCTAGTGGTTGAGTGTGGTGTTGCTCTGTAGGCCCAGAGTACGCTGTGTAGCTCCTCGATCCATTTCTTTTTGGCCTCCCCAGTGCCAATTTTCTCCCCTTTGTTGGGATCGTTGCCGAGGAGGAAAACTTTGAACTCGCCGTCTGGAATAGGGCGCATAGGACGGGGAGGCTCCTCGTTGTAATTTGGTGTTGAGGAGCTTTCTGCTACTAGCCGGACTTCTCTTTCTTTCTTCTTTTGCTCCTTCAAGTCATCTTTGGTGAAGCAACTGTCTAGGTCGACCGAGTCAACATGAGGCATTGGTTTTGGCTCCTCCGAGTCGTTGGGTCGTGATGGCTTGTTAACAGTTCTAGGCGTCATGATGATGGAGTTTTGCCCCTTTAAGGCCGCTTCAAAGCATCTCCTCGCAGCTTCTATGTCCCCGTGAAGAGTGGCGACGGGCCCCTTGGGAGTGTAATACTTCATCTTCAAATAAACGGTGGATGGCACGACGACCAGTTCGACCAGAGTTGGCCTTCCCAGGATGCACTGGTACAGAGAAGGGCAGTCTATCACCATGAATTGGACTTTGACCGATCTAGCGATCACAAATGCTCCGAAGGTGACAATCAGTTCGACATAGCCCCATGGCTTTGTGGTCGTGTCGTTGAAGCCCTGCAGATCAGAGCCCACGTAGAGTGTCAAATGTGTTTCGTCAAGCTGCAAAGTCATGAATAGCTGAGAGTATATGATGTCGACTAAGCTTCCATGGTCGACCAGTATGCGGAGAACGTCAAAGTTCTCCATTCGTGCTCTCATGAGCAAAAGGATGTTGGAGTTAGGGGATCCACCGGGGAGCTCCTCGCGGTAGAACGTGATAGGAACTGAGCTTCCCCGACACTTGTCGAGGGTAGAATTTTGGCTCGAGCTCGCATTGATGAGTTACTCGAATTTTACTTTTATTGAACCTATAGTGAGTTTGTTGAATCCCCAGCCATATATGACCATGGCGGAGGGGAAGGTCTCCCATGTGCTGTGTGTTGCAAAGTAGAAGGGGGTCTCAGCCTCGTCAGGGACGTAGAAGTCCTCAGGCCGGGAGATGGACATGGCGATCTGCAGGTTGATGGCGTCGTCAGAGAATGGCTTTTCCTCCTCGACCTTCTTCGCTTCCCGGGCGTCTTGCCGAGGATCCTCTCTTCTCTCGGTGTATTGCTTCAGGTTCCCTTCCCTGATGAAGATCTCAATCACATCCTTAAGGTGGATGCACTATTCAGTAACATGCCCGTGGCTCATGTGAAAACGATAGTACTTGGACTTATCCGCGATAGGCTAAGGAAGTGTTTGCCTGGGAAAATGGGCCACACCCTGGCAAAATTCCGAGTTCGCGCACTCGGACAGAATACGCTTGCGAGAAGCGATCTGCGGTGTGTATTCGGCAAAATGGCCGGCAGGTCCTTTGTACTCCCGAGACTCGCAGGGCTTATCTTATTTTCTTTTCTCCCCTCCTCGGCGAGGTGCTAGGTGGTCATCGTGCCTCAAAACTCTGGCGTTTTCCTGGTGCCCTGAGTCTCAAGCATTGTTGGCGGCTTCTTTCTCCCCGTATTGAATATAGGCCTGGGCCTTGAGGAGGAGGGCATCCAGCGATGCAGGCGTTTCAATGCCAACGACTTTGGCGAAGTCACTACGGGGGCGCAATCTCCACTCGAGCAAATATTTCTTCATGTCATCGGTCGTGGATACCTGGACGACTTCCCATTGAACCTTTCGATGTAAGCTCGGAGGGATTCATCTTTCCCTTGCATGATTTCTTCGAGTGTTGCCTCAGACTTTAGATGGTGACGAGAAACGGTGAAGTGCCTCAAAAACTGCTTCCTTAGGTCTCTCCAAGAAGTGATGGACTCGTCGGCGAGGCTCTTGTACCACGTCATGGCACCTTTCCTCAAAGTAGTGGGGAACAACCTGCATTTGATGGTGCCTCTGACGCTGTGATAATCAAGCAGAGGATCGATGTTTTCGATGTGTTCATCGGGGTCCGTTGTTCCATCGTATGTTCCCAAGTTTGGTGGTTTTTCCAGTTCGACGGAAAGGGCAGCATCCATGATTGCTCGAGATAATGGCCCGCGGGGGTCGTCTTCGTCACTCCAAACTAGTGAGCGTGGTGGAGAATGGTCGTACTTTTCTCGCCGAGGGCTGTCATCGCGGCGAGTCCTTTGGTCAACCCTTTAGTTTGTGTGGAGGCGAACGACGGTTTTTTGGTCGTCCACTGGATTTGATTTTCTTAGCACCTGGGGAGCGTCGATCCTCGCGGGGAGGAGTACAGTTGCGCTTCTTGATCATCAAGCATTGCGGCCTCTCTAACTGTGGGCGACTGCCTGGTCGTCGCGACGACGAGCTTCATGACTCATACCGTCGGTGTCTTCACTAGGGAGAGTGTGAACGACGGTCATTCTCCAATGCTCCGATCTTTTCATTTTGTTGGTAGATCAACGCGTTGGTATGGTTAAGCGCCACAAATAGTGTAGGGTCAAATCTATTACATTTAAAAGCAATAAAATAGTGTAGTGTCACATTTGGAATCATTTCTGATAGTTATAAAGATTCCATCTCATTTCTTCCGCTTTATTTACCTCTAAATAACTAGAAGGACTTACATAGATAGTAATTACACGTGGTTGCTCTGTGTTTTAATTTTTGACTTAGTAATATATCAATTGTATTTAATTTTGAATCAGTGTTGCTGATCTCAGATGCGGTGGTGCGAGATGAACATGCAAGGTTAGTAATCTAACATTTAAGAGTCAATCCAACACATCTCAAGGCCTAAGGCGGAATTTAGAATTAAATATTTTTAATATAATAAAAATATTTTTAAATTAATATATTTTAGATTTTTAAGAAATTAAAAGCATTAAATTATTATAATTAATTTTAATTAACATTTTATTTTTTATTTATAGTAAAATTAATTCATCTAAACACTCTTCTCATTATTTAAAAAAATATAATTAAAAAACAATGCTAAGTTCTAAAAAAAATAAAAATAGATATAGTTTCTCCTATTATCCTAAAGAATTCAAATATTTATTATTTATAAATGTGATTTTTAAATGAATAAATCAAAGTATACACATTGTAAATAATTGTTTTATTATATATTTTAAAATATGTTTTTATCTAATTGATATATTAAATAATTTAACAAAATATTTTAAAAAAAATCAATTTATTAGAATCAAATAAATATAAAGTAAAATTTTGAAGCCTTAAGCGGTTGTCTTGGTGTCTTTTGGGCCAGCCTTGTATTTAAGTTAATTCATAATTCAAGATGAGTGTAGTAAGAAAGATTAAAAAATATAGTAAAAAGTGGTGATTAAAAAGGATACTTTGAATATTTCATGTGATGATTTCTATATGTTAGGTCATTTAGAGTGGATCGAGGCTTGGTATTTTTAGGTCTTTGATCGACCTATAACAGTTGTCTTCCAAAACTTATTGAACAATCCTAGCTAGGGTAGTCTTAGAAATTATGGTCAACCTTCAAAAATGATGTTCGTTTTTGGATGGAAGTGGAAATGACTTTTATATTTATTGTTATTTTTGTAATTTTTTATATTCAGTTAAATTTAATTTATCAGTTATTTCGTATTAACTATATTTTTCACTCACTTATATTCATTTAAGAACTAAAGTTATGTTAGTAAGATAAATCAACATATAATTATGTAATTGACACAATTGAATTGATACTTTAAATATATTTCAATTTTTTTTTTTATATTTCATTTAACTTAGAATGTTTGACTATGAGATGAAATTGAAAAGAGAAAAAGATGTCAGAAACAGTATGATAAAAGAAATAGAATAGATTTGATGTATTATGTAGTACAAAAGAAATAGAAGAGAAATAAAAGAGAAAGAAGTGTGTATCATTTTCAAAAATACCAAAGTACCCCTGTATTTTTCCTTAAAAAATATTAAATTAATTGAGTCTTTTAGCTAAATTAAAAATAATTAATTTGTTAAGTTACTTATTTAACTAAAAAATATTTCACTAATCCCCTAAAATAAAATCTCAACGTTAACTTTGTCAAATGATTTAAAAATAATAATTTTAACTATTAATTAATTTAATATATTTATATTTTTGATTTTGTTTTAATTAGTTTATTATGAAATTATCTCAAAAAATTATCATACTCTCTTCCCTTCAATGTAATCATTCGCACCCACAAACATCACCAACCCCATGGTTCCACCATATCCAAAACAAAATTCTTACTTTTTCAATAAATACTGATTAGTATTTTTAAACTTCACTCAAAAAAATTGGTGGTCGATTTCTTTCAACAACACTTTTGGTTCTTGCATTTTTTAGAAACAACAAGGTTCCATGGATCTTCCTATAAAATTTCTGATATTTGATGTATCGATTAAAGTTCTGTTTGATAAGCTACAATTTCGAGTTTATAACTTATAAGTTAATATGATAATTTAGACCGGTTTAGTGATGATTTTTTTTATCATAAGCCTATAGGTTATTTTACTAATTTATAGTTTATTTTTCAAACACTATTTTAAATAGTGTTTTAGCTTATAGCTTATAATTTATCATCTTTTTTTTCATTTTTATTCTTATTATTTTAACAAAAACTCTTTTTTATCCTTTATAATTTATTTTAGTTTAAAATAAAATAAATATGTATTAAATATCTTTTATGTTATTTTACATTATAAATTAATTAAACCGTTAATTTTCCCAAACATTTTAATTAGTTCATCAGCTATCAGTCATCAACCATCCGTTATAAATTATAAAGTATCAGTCATCAATTATCAACCATAAACTATAAATTAACTTATCAGTCAACCACTTTTTTTTTA
The DNA here is from genome assembly GCA_022829125.1 of Lathyrus tuberosus. NCBI lineage: Eukaryota > Viridiplantae > Streptophyta > Magnoliopsida > Fabales > Fabaceae > Lathyrus > Lathyrus tuberosus. The sequence continues at coordinate 3,055,716 of JALAZF010000545.1, forward strand.
CTAAATAGAGCCTAGAAATGATTGTTAATATCATAGGATAGGACAAAAGTTGAATCATTCTTCATCCATATATATTCTTCGCAATTTGGAGAGAAATATAAAAGGTGTGGGTCCCATGAAAATTTTAACTCTCTTTTTTACTTCTTTTCTCGTCCAAACAAAATAAGTGTCTTCTCTCCCCTATTTCTGTTGTATCTATTTCTTTCTTATGCTTTTCTCTTGTTCCAAATAAACCTTATAAAAACCAAAACAACTACTCCACCATATCCATAACAATTATAAAATATTTTAACTTTATTATAATTATTTTTTATTATAATATATAATATATGATATTCTAAGTTTATATTTTAAAATATTAATTATTAATAATTAATTTCGTGTACGGCGCACAAACAACTAGTCAAATAACTTGCATTCTTGTATTCGACGTTGCCTATCGTGAGAGACCACAATAGACCTCTCACATAAGAGACTTCAATAGGTCTCTCACCTAGTAACTGCAAATTTTATTTTTTTTATTTTGTTTTATTTTTTGCAATTTCAATCATTCGGTGCCAAATTTTTAATATTCATTTTGTGGGGGTTTAAAACAGATGCTATATGAATGAAAATAAAAAAGTGAAACTTTACGTCGGTTTAAAACTACTGTTAAATGGTTAAAAACTTAAAAATAAACTAAAATTTTGCGTCACTTTAAAAATTCCGCTAAATTGTTAAAATTGAAGAATAAAATTAATTAAAAATTTGATCATATGTGAGAGACCTCTTCACGGTAGAGAGAGCCTTGTGTTGGAGAAATTTCCAAAATATTAAATTGATAAATAATAATGGTTAAATTAACAAAATAAATGGCCAAAAGTTGCAACTGTCTAGAATCAAAATAGAGACCTTATTGTGATAGGGCGCATGGTCATAAGTTGCCACCACCAGACCAACATAACTTTTCATGAAATGGTTTGCTATTATTGATATATAATGGTTCACGAATGGTCATGTTTAAACCATTGAAATATTGTTTCTTCTCACCAATTGGTACAAGTTTTTCTATAAATAGAGATACTTGTTAGGCATAAAATAGAAACAAAAATCATTTGTTTCAAGTACCAAAAATTATATCTAAGTCATTCTTTTATTTTTTTAGTGCACAAGAATAAATAATGAAACTTTATTCTGTAACATATCATTGATCGATATGCTTAATGTGAATAGTATCTTGAAGGGAATTCGGCGGTTAACCATTTGCATCCAATTTGTCTAAATTGGTGGGGGTGAATCGAACCTAAAGCTTAGTGTAAACACACACTTTGGAATTTATTTTGTGCAACTTTCATTGTACTGTTATCCATGGTTGTCAAACTCGCGGGTAGACTCGTAAACTCGTACGAGTTTACGAGTCTAGGAAGCAAAAACGAGTAGACTCACATATAGAATCATTTTTGATAGACTCGATTAGACTCGGGTAGACTCACACAAACTCGTATATACTCGTGAGTCTATGGAGAGTTTACGAGTCTATAGTTTTTTTTAATTTTGTTTTTTTTAACCCAAAAAAGGCCCAAACTCCCCAAAATATTTTATCTATCATATAAGAAAAAAAGGTGGTCTTTAAATCTCCTAATTACCCTTATTAGCAACTAATTGTGCCATTTGGCAACTTAAACTACCCAATAATGTGCCACTTGGCAACTTAAACAATTCTAATCCATTTAATAAATTAATAAATTATTTAACAATTACTAATCTATTGTTAATGGAACCAGTTGAAATGTCCTCATCCTTCCTTATTTTTAGCATTTAACGTGGTTTTAGTTTCTTTTTCTTCACAAAACCGTTCTTCCCATCCTTTTTGTGCACAATTACTAAAAAAACAGTTCTTCCTTCGCAAAATATTCAGAAACCGCCCCTCTCACCACCACCTCATTACAAACCACGATCAAAGTTCTTCCAACAAAAAATCCAGATCCTTACTCACTAACACGTCACTAACGACCGAAGCCGATAAAAATATCGAACTCGATCCTACAGATGCGATTTCTTATCTTCTCAAAACTACAAATGGCTTTGTCTTGCCATTTCGTATTTGACTTTTTGTTGCTGTTTTTTCAGGAAGTATGGAACCGAGATTCGAGCTGGTAAGCCAATGTTTTGGTTACTTCAATCTATGTTGCCGCTGAAACCTAATCTTTTCAAGCATACCCTAAAAGCTGATTTGCTGATTCAAGATGTGAAATCAGAAGGGTTAGTATCAAACAAGGTTTGTTTTCCTATTCTATTATTGATTATTAAATTGCTTGAAAGTTTAAATGTTTGAGGTTTATTCAGTGTTATTCTTCAGTAAATAGGATTCTTAAAGTTGCAGTTTTTAAGGGTTTTAAGCCTGATGAGTTTACCTATTGTTCGTTAATTAATGGTTTTTGTCAGGATGGTGACCCTGATCAGGCTGTGGACGTCTTTAAGGATGGATTAGGTAAAGGTTTAATGCCAAGCGTCATTGTTTTCAATACTTTGATTAAAGGGTTATGTCAGCAAGGACTGATTTTGCCAGCTTTGCAATTGATGAATGAGATGGCCGAAAATGGTTGTCACCCTGATATATGGACTTATAATGTAATCATAAATGGCTTGTGCAAGATGGGCTGTTTATCTGATGCTAATCATTTTATAGACAATGTTATAGCCAAAGGGTGCATCCCAAACATATTTACCTACAATACTTTGGTTGATGGCTATTGCAAACAGATGCAATTAGACAGTTTAATGGCATGTATTGCTCTGAAACTTTTGGGACAAGTGAAGTCAAAGGGGAGATTCACATGTTCTTTATGGTTAACTAATTATCCTACCTGCATATTTGTTAATTTAACCTTTTCTATCCATTTCGTATTTCAGCTGCCTATTTTGGTTACCACCTGCATATAGATGATGTATAAAATCTTCCTTTAGTTGATTATGAATATGATTGGGCAGTTTATCATGACAAATCATTCGTCTGGATTGGTTAAGATATAGTTGTAAGGATAAATGTTTTTCATCATTCTTAAATGTTTTCCATCTCCTCTTATAAAGACAATAGCTCAATGAGTGTCCATTTAATGGTAAATGACATATGTTGGTTATCGTAACATGGAATCACACTCAGTATTATAGTTTTGCAGATTTTACACGTGCCTAATCTCAAGGTATTTTTTAAAGCTTACACAATCATTGTTTCTATTCCAAATAGCAATGTCAGTGAAGCAACAGTCCGATGATGTTTCTGAAGATTTTGTCAATGAGCTTCTTCAAGAGGACATTAGTTGGGGTTAAGGTATTCAAAGGTTAACTTTTAACTAATTTTTTCCCTTCAAATTGATGATAATGTTTCATTGAAAATGAATAATGACCACAAGTCATGTTAAATCAATTTTTTAAAAAATAAAATGTCAAAGATGAAAACCCTCTTGATTGTATTATGAGAAAAGTGAAAATTGCACAAATTATTCTAACTGTGATTATAATCGTAAAAGAGACCGTAAAGAGATGTCTTGAAAGATTTTGTTACAAAAGCATGTAGAGAAAAATGATTACCTCTTCCCGTGAGTCTCACCACTCCTTAATGTTGGCTCACTCTAAATCATTTTTAAAAGTTTCAAATGGAAGGTTATTGATGCATCTACTGTTCCATTTGTAGAAATTGGTTGCTTATCTGTTAGAAACTCATGACGTCGTATCAAGATCTGTCATACCTATTGAGTTAGAATTAAGAATTCATTTGATCAATGTGGTTTGTTTATTATGAAAAGTGTAAGTTGGTTGATGCAGTTTTTCTTAAAGGAGCAGTAGAGAATCTTCTTGTAGTATGTTTATTTTGCTCCCAAGTACATTTATTTTCTCTGTTGTTTATCTGTTCTTATTTTAAATTAAGCATATGTCAAAATTTATAATCATGATTGCGATATCTTTAGTTATGTGCGAGTAGTCTCATAGTAGAGAGCAACTCACGTGTATGAAGCTTTGTATATGGTGAATATGATTAACCCTACAAGTTGACTTGCAGTAATAGTTATATGTTAATCTTAGTTACAATAATAAATATTTAAATAGACAATTCTATAACTTTTTATTTTAAATTCATTATGTTTTCTTGATCAGCTATGGCATTTTATTGGCTTTTGCAGCCACAAAATTATAGTAGTTTGTGTTTTGAGAGTGCAGAAATAATGTTTCTGCATAATTTGTATTTTTTAGAAGCTGTACATCATACCGAATATAATATTGTTAGACATGTGATGTTAATTACAAAGGATCAAGCAATGAATATTCATTTGCATTAGCTGTCATGTCTTGAGAAGGGATCTTCACAAACTTTAAATATTAATATTTAGAAGAGCTATGCTATGTTTACACTAGATTTCTACACCGTATCCAATTTACACCGTATATACCACTTGATTTTGCCTTGTACAGATTCCAAAGGAGGACACAAAATTATTATAAAAATGTGGAGTACACATTTATGGTACATTTATGGTATATAATACAGTGTAAATGTAAAATTAAGTGTCAAATGAGCATTTATCTATTTAGAATGTTGTTTAATATGTTGCTATACTATGTAAGATAGCAAATAACCTTAAATAAATAACTTGTAAGGAATGAAGGAAAGGTCCGTCGTGTTTCTTTTTCCACCGCCATTTTATTGCTAACTCAATATTTGGAGTTATGACTATTGACTACCAGTAGAGTATTTATGCTAAAAGAGAAGAATGATTTCAAAAATATTAATATAAAGCACAATTAGAGATCAAATTAATACGTACACTAACTACATATATAATTATAATAATAATTAATATATAATTATAAAAAATAAAAATATTTAAAATAATTGTGCTATAAGATAAAAATTAAAATTTAATATAAAATAAATACTTTATACAATAGAAAATAATGCACATGTATCTATAGATTTAAATGAAACTACCATTTCATTATCTAGAGGTAGCCACGAGTTTAAAAAAATTATATGAACAAAGAAGTTATGTTTTTTTAAAATATTTACATATTTATAAGATAATACATTCCATTAATAAAATATTTTATAATGATTTTGTTTATACCATTTATCTTTATCTTTGACTACTTTTTAAATTTTTCCTTTTTTATAATTAAATTTAAATATTTTCTATTTTATTTAAATTTCAAAATCAAACTGGTGACAATTCCGCGATCCACACCCATACCCGTGCGGCGCACGGTTCAAATTTGGTATTTTTCTACTTTATTACATTTTGAAAACTGCGTACCACGCCAGTACCGTGTGAACGCACAGGTAACACACCAGTACCGTGTGAACGCACGGGTAACACACCTGTACCGTGTGAACGCACGGGTAACACACCTGTACCGTGTGAACGCAGGGGTAATCATACCAATATCTGTGCGAACACACGGGTTTTAACAATTTTTTTTTATATTTTAAACACCAGTCCAAATTTTAATAAATACAACATTAAACTTAATTCTTTTATATCATTATCTTTTTGGACTGTTATGTAAAATTATGTTTCTACTTATTTTCAACTTATTTTAATTTTGGATATTTATTTGTATTATTTATTAAAATTTAGAAATCATTTTATTATTACAACTATATCTATCATAAAAAAACATTTTTTTTTATATTTTTCACAATTGTTTTTTTTTACAAATTATGTGTTTAATAGTTTTTTTTCAATAATATTTTAATATTTTTTTAATTTGTTTGAATTCTCATAAGAAACTGAATAACATATTCGCAGTTCATAGCGGTACCCGTGCGGACGCACGGGTATCCCACTAGTTTTATTAAAAAAAAACCCTTTTTGCTTGTACGGAAATTAGAAAGTCTCTCTCCTAGTATCTTGTTTCATAAAATTTTCTTCATCCCTTCATCGACGACGTGCATTTGTTCTGTTTCTTGCTTTGTTCGCGTTCGTTCCCGTAAATTAATCATTCATTGTGTAAGTATTTTCTTATGTGTTTCACTAGGATGTGTCTCTTGTATATTCTCTTGTCTAAAGATGATGAATGGATAGCTGAAGATTCTAATGAAGAAAATGTGCAAATTGAAGTTAATGTTGAGAAAGATGATGTTATTGTTAACAATTTTGTGGAAGTTGTCTTGTTGTTATTGGTCGTACCTGGATCAGACAGTAATTGATGGCCAGCAACGTCTTGTGGACTTCAGCTCCGGTGCGGTTGAAAGACGGCCGGGGGGTGTACCTGCAAGGTACTCCGACGCTCAAGTAAGGCAAGGGTCACAAGTAAAAGCAAGTACAAGGTTAGAGAGTAAGAAAGTGTGTGTCACCTGACCCTCTTAAGTGAGAGGGTATTTATAGAGAGCCCCCAGCACGGGGCCAACGGTTACTTGCATTGGGCTGGATTGCCAGGCCCAATCCAAGTAACTGCTAGGGCTTACGTGGTGTAGTGAAGACTAGCACGTGGTCTTTGCCCTGGGGTAACCGTTCCTAGATCTCCGGAATTAGGGCAGACCGATTCCATCGAGAGTGGGTGGTTACATGAGAACGTGCCCTCGCGGGGAGGAGTCTTGCGTGTCGGGGAGAGACGTGTCCCCGCGGGAAGGACTCTTATGTATAGAGGGAAATGGCCCCACGTGGAGAAGAGCACCTGAGTGTTGAGGAGGAGTGAGCCCGGATGGGGGATAGCGCCTCTGCCCGACACTATTGAAGTGGGCCTGTACTCGACATTGGTTGTGATAAGAGGCCTTCGTTGGGCCACCCTAAGACGTGTAGGTTAGGCCTGCTCGATTGAGGAGCAGACCCCGGCCCAATCCAGAACAGGAGCCCCCCAAGTCGTTGCTCTGGGGTGTCGGAGTAATGACTTAAGGGCCAGCTATGTCGAGGACTTGTCTAGTCGGGGGAGGGATTCTATACGAGGAGAGGTTGGTCAAACGGGGAGAAATGAATCGATCTGGTCGGGCTGGACTGGCCGTGGATGGGCGACATCGCGGGGACACGGGAAGTCTGAAACGAGGTGAATGAAAAGACGCGTGTTGGGGAATGAAATGAGATGTTTGGGAGAGTGTGCGCCACGTGTCGCAGCTCATCATTGTCTAAGGCGGCTACGCTAGGGTAGCGTAATCGATTGCCTAGTGTAGCGAGCGATTTTGGACGCGATTCTTAAGCGCTGGTCGCTCTCTGCGGTTGAGCTTGAACTACAGGTCAATTCATTTTTTATCCTATTGTGAGCTAAATAAGGAAGGGAAATAGATGTCTCCAATTAACCCTGCTTTGCATACTGAGTTTAAACAGCGGTCTGTTAGGTTACGGATGCTATCAATGTGGGGGGCCTTTGTACTGGTTATTTGTATTTTCGCCAATACTATTTTCTTTCTTTTTTACCTGGGCAGAAGGTTTCTGGCGGGGAACAAGGATTAGGATGTTAGGACTGATGCTTTTGGAATACTGCTTTTGATTGATGGAGATATGGGATTTGGGTTTTTTGTTGATTGCGCTCGCTAAGATCTTTTCTTTCGATCTTATGCCTACGTATTCCCGTTTACCGAAACAGGGAAATCAGAGCGTTCGTAGTTCCTCCTATTCTATGGGAGGAAATTGGTGTTTTTGGTGTCTTGTTCAAAGCCCAAGACGTGAAGCGAAAGGTGGTTTGTATCTTGTTCAAAGCCCAAGATGTGAAGCTGAAAGGTCTATTTGTGTCTTGTTCAAAGCCCAAGACGTGAAGCTGAAAGACCTCGACTTTAGAGAGAATTTGTCATCTCTAAAGAGGGGAGAAGGAGAATTACTTTAACTGGGATACGCGGATCCGAGCAATGCCATTATTTCCGAAGAAAGGGTTTTAACCTGAAGGAGAAGACTTTAACTCAGTGTAGAGCAATGCCACCTTTCCTTAGGAACTTCTCATGCTAAAAGAGGGACAGTGGCGTGGATATAGATGATCTAGAGGCTTGCCGCTTACAGCGATTAGATGAAGGGAAATGAGTTGTTGATGTTTGTGTACTGTGAACGAGGCACAACTTCGATGCTAAAAGGTTAATTAGATCAACCAGTGGTTTTCTTATACAAAGCCTAAGAGGAGGCTAATTTCCGCTAGGAAAATCATTATACAAAGCCTAAGAGGAGGCTAATTTCCGCTAGGAAAATCATTATACAAAGCCTAAGAGGAGGCTATTTTGTGTCTCGTACAAAGCCCGAGAGAGAGGCTAAAAGTTTTTGACCCGACGATAGAGTCTTTGTGTCTCGTACGAAGCCCGAGATGGAGGCTATTGTTTGTTTGACTCAACAGGAGAATCTTTTATACTCAACAAGAGAGTGTTTTTGTATCTCGTACGAAGCCCGTGATGGAGGCTAAAAGTTTTGACTCAACAAGAGAGTCTCTGTATCTCGTACGAAGCCCGAGATGGAGGCTAAAGCGTTGTTTGACTCCGCTAGGGAGAGTCATTGTACAAAGCCCAAGAGGAGGCTATGTCAGTTAAGTGACAGGTCCAGTATACTGATTTTGAAAGAGAAAATCAGTTCTTATATGAGCATCACTGTACTCATGGGTTAGATCTGAGGATCGGGGTGGTCTCCTTTTCTTTGAGGAAACTGGAAATCCAAAGGGTGTTGAGACTGTCCGAGTCTGTGGGTTTCCTTCCTATTTAACGAAGGGGTCACTTGAGAATGTCTTTTGAGACTCAAGGAAGTTAGACTGTCCGTGTCTAGAGTTTTATCTTTTGTACTATGCTTTGAGAAACAGTAGTAGACTCTATGAAATGACTGTTCTATGGAGATGACTAAGTTATGTTCCTATACCTCTAGGAGGTCGTCGGGACAATTTGTACGAAGCCCAAGAGGAGGCTGGAAACTTTTAAGAAGCCGACGGGTCCTTGTACGAAGTCCAAGAGGAGGCTATCATTCCCGGAGGAAGAGATCATTATACGAAGCCTAAGAGGAGGCTGTGAATACTTCTAAGAAGCCGTAGGGTCCTTGAATAATGCCCAAGAGGAGGCCGATGCTTTTAAGAAGCCCGTGGGTCTATCATCTCCTTTCCATTAGGAGAGATAACTCTTTTAAAGATAAAAACCACTGGTAAACGTGCGAGGTTTACTATCCAACGACTTTTAGCTTTTGAAGAGGGTTCCTTAGTTAAGGTCCAAGATTATGACCGTAGTGGGTACCCAAACCCCGAGACATTCAAGGCAAGCTATCCACAAGGAATAGATCAAGTCAGGAAAGTTTGAGAATTTGGAAGAAACTCAAAGATGCTATTCACGGAGAATACATTCATCTTGGGGAGTAGAGCTTCTTGACGATTCCTAAGGAGGACAGCCGAAGAGAAGACTGTATCTGGTGCTCCTATTGGGGATCTAGGCGTCTATTTCTACGAATAAATGAAACGGCGTCATCTAGTTCTAGACGTAGTAGCCGGGGAAACTCGAAATATCTATACTATTATTACACAGTAGATATGAGTTTATGAAAGGAGACTTACAGTGAGCAGCCCCACAATACAGTTTATAATATGAAAGCAGTAAATAAAAGCGATAACCACTTACTCGGTTGGAGTGCTTCCATGTTGTTTGGTTAGTTGTTCAACAAAGAAAGATTGAAAACAACAGTATATTCAAAATCAAAGGAGAAAGTACTTTGAAAAAAGAAAGATTTGGGGCTTACAGCTCAAGGAGAGGCCCAGGGTTTTATCAGTGAGCGCACTGTTTGACTTTGTACAGCGGGACTTATACAAGTGACTGGGGCCCAAAAAGGTTTTCTGTACAAAGGGATGGGTCTTACACTCTCTCAAGAGGCCCAAAAAGGTTTAAAGAAAAAAGAGTGGGGCTTATAACACGAGGGTAGGCCCAAATGATTTTTCGTTTAAAAATGGCGATCGCGCCGAGGTTTTCTTTTAACGCAGAGGGACTTATACAATAAGTGAGGCCCAAAATGTTTTGGTTAAAAGGGGGATTGGGTCTTACACTCTAATAGAGGCCCAAAATGTTTTGAATGGGTCTTATAGCTCAAGGAGAGGCCCAGATGATTTTTATTTTTAAACGGGCGACGATCGCGCCGTTTACTTGTACAGAGGGACTTATACAATGAGTGAGGCCCAAAAAGTTTTTGTACAAGGGGGGATTGGTCTTACACTCTCTCAAGAGGCCCAAAGAGTTTTGAAAATGATTTATGAGGGTTGAATTAATCCAAAACCCTAATTTGTTTTCAAAATGTATTTAATTGAATAAAAATTCAATTAAAATGATCAAAAATTGTTTAACACATGGAAAACAAATTGTGATCTTGGATTAATGCTTCAAAAATTAAGTATTGACCTACAAAATAATTAGAAAGCATTAAAAGTTGCAAAATCAATGTAGAAAAAATATTTAAAATGCCAAAAACAATCAAAATATTAATTCTTTACAAAAATATCAATTATATGAAATAAATAATATTTTAGGGATTTTTTGTGAAAATAAAATATTTTAACATTTTTGTGAATTATTAAAAAAAGAATCAACTCAAAATCATTAAAACTCAGAGAGAAATTAATTTTTGAATCAATTAAACAAAATCACAAAATTCAAATATTTGAATTTATGAAAAATGGCGCCAAGAACAGCTGAAGAACACGCGCGTGTTCTTGGTTTCTCAGATTTGCATTTTCTATCCAATCTCCATGAATACGTAATCATATCATGCAATCCACATATCATTATGCTCGTCTCAACCTCACGATCATGTCTATGTACTTTAATTTCATTTAAATTAAACATACAACAAGAAATCACGAAGAGACCTCAAGAACCCTAATTTCTGCATGAAGGCTAGGATTTTTGATACACGATTCAAACAATGCAATTAATTGAGGGAAAACATTCCATGCATGATTATGAACATATGGCCAAATTATTGTGCGAGGAAATATGCATAGATTGAGAGATGACCAAGTATGTGCTTACCTCTAGGCCGTGACAACAAGTTCAAAGTGATTTTTGATTTGGAGGTGTTACAGATGAGTGGTGATGATCTGAACAGCTTCCCTACACCCTATGGATTGTGTTTGGATGGTTGGACTTGATTGAAATTGGCTGGATCATTGTGTGGTACCTCAGCTGGACTTTGGTTAAAACCTTGAGCAACCAGCTGGTGATTTTGTTAAATTGATGTTTCAGAAGTAATCTAAGTGTTTGATCAGCTCATATGTGATGTATGTGAGGTGTGTGAGTGATTGGTTTGATTGGAATTGCTCTCAAACTCAAAACCCGATAGTGACTTGCCTTAGAAGGCAAAATTGGAGTGAAAGAAGAGATTTTGAGGAAAGCATCTGTTAGATGGCTTTGGTGTACTCAAACTGACCACAATTGAGCTCTATTTATAGTAGAGCAAGTTTGTTTTGCAAGGAATAGTGCATGGCAGCTGGTAAGTAGGTTTGGCCAATGTTGGCAAATGAAAATCCAAGTCTCCTCTAGCCATTGACTAGAGGTTAGGGCACAGAGATTTGGTCCCCTTGGTCTTGGATAAGTCTTGACTGATTTCAGATGAGAATGGCTCAGTCCATGCCACCTTGATGGTTCCATTGAATGCCTCATTCCAAATTTGAAGTCTTGTCCCTATTTTGGCCATTCTAGGTTCAACATGCTATTTCTTGTTCCATGGACTTTGGAGGCTTGGCTCAGTGATTGCCCCCTTTAGATTCAATCCTCTGAGGTGTCCAAGTGGATAGGAGCAATTGAATTTGGCTGATTTTGGCAAATCGACCAAAGTTGCAAATTCTGCCTTGCCATGACAGATTTCAGCAAGGCAACTTGGCAATGTTGTATCTCATGGTGTAGGTTGAATTTGGCAATGTTCTTGGCCATTTTGGAAAGCTCTTACATGATACAACAACTGTTTGAACAAGTTTGGTTTTGATCTCTTTTGATTCCAAGTGAAAAATCCCCCTACATTTGGCAAAAAGTGAGGCAGAATCTGACTTAGTGAAAATTTCACTAAGTGTTGGAAAAAGTGACATTTTCACTTTTCAGCCACTTTGATCATTCCATAACTCAAAATCCTTAATGAATTGGAATGACTTGTAGTTGAAGTTTTGTAGGTGATAATGAGGGCTACAAATCCATCTTTGGATGAGAAAAAATGGCCTTGTGGTTTAGGAGTTATGGTCCTTCAAAGTTGGTACCTTTGCCACTTTATTTTTAACTTAGAAAAATTTCTAAGTTTTATGGTTACCCCTTTTACAAGTTATCTCACTTTTCTTGATTTTTCTTGATGAATGATGATTCAAATTATACATTAACATCATTTTAGGGTTAAAAATCCATTTTGGTGAAAAATCTCAAAAAGTCAAAGTTGACTTTTGTGCACAGTTGACTTTTTATCAGATGAATTCCAAACTGTGCAATTCTTCAGGAAATCATGTCCTTGACCTAAATCAAACTTGATGGACATGTTCCATGGGTGTCATAGGGTATATTCAATCATGTATTAGGGTTTGGGAGCATGTCCTGGTCAAAAGTCAAAGTTACAGTTGACTTTTCCCTTAAAACCCTAATTGTGGTGCAGATGAAATTGAGACTTGTTGCTCAAACTTCTTGGATCAATCCATTGTTCCAAATGGATCAATATGGTATATTAGAGACCCTCAAATCATCCCTTGAGGTCTTGGCTCATGGTTTGTCCCAAAAGTCAACTTAGGGGTGAATTAGGTCAAGAAACCCTAATTCCTGATTTTTGATGAATGTATCCCCTGAGGCAAAATTGACTTGATGCATGGGTTCATGAGGTTCCATGAAGTATATTAGGTTATGTTTTGGATCATTGCCTTGTGCCCAGATGAAAATTTCCATCTGGAGGCCCTGGTCGACCAAAACCCAAATTTGGTGACACTGTCGATCTTGAGACTTGATCCACCTAGAAGGGAGCAGCCTTGTGCTTAATCCTTGAAGTGGGAGTCCTTTTTGATCCATTGTGGATGTTTAAGAGATTAGACAAGTTGAAGATCATGTCATTTCTTGATTGATCCTTTGTCTAAGCACTCAAAGAGGGCTTGAAACCCTAATTTTGATTGTAGTGGATGCTCACCCATCTTTGGGGAGACTAATGAAGCATAAAGGTACATCCATATTGTGATGATGATTTTCACAATGATGGGAAATCTAAGTGGTCAAAATTTGGGGTATTACAGATGCCCCTATTTAATCTTCTTGGACCCGAAGGTGTGAATGACGAAGGGATTCGGGCATTCGGGGTGCAAGAGGATTAAATATCGGAATACCCGAAATTTTGATGGTGGTTATGAATGGTAGCTTACGCATTCATCTTCTTTAGCTAAGCAATGATGCTTAGAAAAGGTAAACTTCCCCTCGATCCTGGTTTCCTACCAAGGAACTGGTCTCAGTCTCTTTTGAAATAAACTTCCCCTCGATCCTGGTTTCCTACCAAGGAACTGGTCTTAGTTTCTTTTGAACTTCCCCTCGTTCTTGGTTTCCTACCAAGAACTGGTCTTAGTCTCTGAAATGAACTTCCCCTCGTTCCTGGTTTCCTACCAAGGAACTGGTCTTAGTTTCTTTTGTCAACTTCCCCTCGATCCTGGTTTCCTACCAAGGAACTGGTCTTTGTTTCTTTTGAACTAAACTTCCCCTCGATCCTGGTTTCCTACCAAGGAACTGGTCTTAGTTTCTTTTGTCAATAAACTTTATTGACAAGGGACGCTATGTGTAGCGGTTTTCCTTCAAACTTCTCGCCGAATTTTCCTGGGGAGATGCCATTTGAGTAGAAAATGTTTTGTTGTCAGACTTGCTGGGGACCCCAGTCGTCTGAGTTGTAGAGTTGTACAAACTTCTCCGTTGGAGATGCCATTTGTTTCTACTGGGGAAAGCGAGTCTCTTGAGAGACTGTTTTCATTTGGGATCTTTCATCATACTTTTCTCGGGATCTTCCCAGAGAAATGCCATATGATGGGGTCCAATTTTGAGGTGCCAATGACCTTCTCATCAGTGGTTTTTCGGAGCAAAACTGGCGTGCTACCGAATCTATGATCACGAGGCTTTCTCTGTGGATTTTCCTTAATCTGGGAAAGCAAGGATATCATCTTTAATGGCGAAGAGTGACATCTGTTGAAGGTTCTCTGATCTTTCAGAGGTTCAAATTATCAAAGTGGCCACGTGCCGACTCTGATCTAAAGATACACTGGTGGCGAGATTGTGCAGACGCAACACTTCCTGACGAGGAAAGAACTGACAAACTCGATTGAGAAAACTGTTTATCACTAGGGGACAAGACCGACTAGAGTGATAACGATGCAATATGAAATGTAAATGCAAATCAAAAATGCATGAAGTACGTATGTATATGCTGACAAAACAGACGCGACATACAGACTAATGGATGAACACAATTGGATACTCGGCCATCGCGGGGCGAAGAAGTACCGTTGGTTCAAAATAGCAATTCCACCTTGCTTAGGAGAGATGAGAACTCGGCCGAGGCGTGTCAGACGAAACAAGGTCTCTGACACAGTTAATCCCTTCATTCAGGCATACTGGCTAAGAAGGAGTACTTTGATTCTGCACTTTGAAGTCCGCTTACTCCGGGAGAAGCGATCGATGTTCTTCTGATGTTCAACAGTCAAAAGAAATGCCATCTTTAATTTAAAAGCAGAAAAAGTTTAACAAGTAAATTTATTTTTGTTTTATTTCAAGAATCGCTGATTAAGTTTAAACAACGTCGTTCTGTAAAGCTAAAACAAGTAAAGAATTACAAACAAAAGCACAAGGGCTCAAATTTTATTGATAAGATAGAGATCAGCCAAACGCGTGATTCCATAGAGTATTTACAAAGTTTAGAAAATGGTAATTTACAGGGAAAAGGGCTACGTTGAAACATAACGACCACTATCCTTCTACCAACTTTGAATTCGGGACATCCTGAGCTTCTGTCGAAGATGACCTTGACTGGAGTTTTCCTGACGGATGATGATGCAACTGCTGCTGAGGGACTTGCCTCTGTTGAACATAGTTACTTGCCATTATCCCTAACTTTTGCCTGGATTGTACTATGAGATTTCCAATCCATCGGTATGATTCTTTTCATGTCTCTAACTTTTGCCTGGACCTCCCTTTCGGGTTTTCAATCCACCGAGACGTTTTTTTTTAGTTTTAGGCGAAGTATTTCTTGACTACATCAACATTCGTGGGGTAGGCAAATTCCTCTCCGTCCATGGTTGCAAGTCTCAAGGCGCCGCCTGAGAAAGCTTTCGTGACCACATAGGGGCCATCATAATTTGGGGTCCATTTGCCCCGAGAATCAGTGAGAAATAATTGTATCTTCTTGAGCACAAGGTCTCCTTTCCTGAAGACACGAGGTCGGACCTTTTTGTCAAACGCCCTCTTCATTCTCTGTTGATACGACTGACCGTGGCATAGTGCCGTGATTCGCTTCTCTTCGATCAGGTTCAGGTCGTCGTGTCGACTTTGACACCATTCAGCTTCGGTGAGCTTCTCTTCCATCAATACCCGGATTGATGGGATCTCTACTTCTATGGGGAGCACTGCCTCCATGCCATATACTAGAGAGAAAGGGGTTGCCCCTGTTGAAGTACGGACAGATGTGCGATAACCATGAAGAGCAAAGGGTAGCATTTCGTGCCAATCTTTATAGGTTACAATCATCTTTTGAACAATCTTCTTGATGTTCTTGTTAGCCACTTCTACCGCTCCGTTCATCTTGGGTCGGTAGGGAGATGAGTTATGGTGTTCGATCTTGAACTCTGCACACAACTCTTTCATCATCTTATTGTTCAAGTTAGATCCATTATCAGTAATGATCTCGCTTGGAACACCATAACGGCAGATGATATTATTTTTGATAAATCGGACCACCACTTGTCGGGTTACATTGGCGAATGACGCTGCTTCGACCCACTTGGTGAAATAGTCAATGGCTACCAGGATGAACCGATGTCCGTTTGAAGCCTTGGGCTCAATCATACCAATCATATCGATTCCCCATGTGGAAAAAGGCCACGGGGAAGAAAGAACTTTGAGATGTGATGGCGGTACATGAATTTTGTCGGAGTATATCTGACACTTGTGACACCTTCTCATGTACTTGTAGCAGTCGGATTCCATGGTCAACCAATAATACCCGGCCCTGAGAATTTTTCTCGCCATTGTGTGTCCGTTGGCATGAGTGCCAAAGGATCCTTCATGAATTTCTTTCATGAGCATGTCTGCTTCTGGTCTGTCGATGCATCGGAGCAAGACCATGTCAAAATTTCTCTTATAAAGAGTGTCACCGCTCAGGAAGAAGTTTCCAGCCAATCTTCTTAGGGTTTTCCTGTCTTTTTTGAGTGCCCCAGATGGGTACTCTTGTTTCTGAAGGAAGCATTTGATATCGTGATACCAAGGTCTGTCATCTATGACTGCTTCAATCGCGAAGATGTAAGCGGGCCGTTCAAGGCGCATTATGTCGATCTTAGGTATTTCATTCCATCGACCTACACTAATCATGGAAGAGAGAGTGGCTAATGCATCAGCCATGTGATTCTCATCACGAGGGATGTGATGAAAGTCGACTCTATTGAAGAAGGGTAACAACCTTCTTGCATAGTCTTTGTAAGGAATCAATCCTGATTGGTGTGTGTTCCAATCTCCTTTTATCTGGTTAATAACCAGGGCTGAATCGCCGTATACGTCCAAGTTTTGATCCTTAAATCAATCGCTTCTTCGAGACCCATGATACATGCTTCGTATTCGGCCTCGTTGTTCGTACATTTGAACATAAGTCTGGCAGTGAAAGGAATGTGGGAACCCTGAGGGGTAACAATGATTGCCCCAATTCTGTTTTCATAATGATTGACTGCTCCGTCAAAGATAAGTCCCCACTGGGAACCTGGTTCTGGCCCTTCACTGGGTAGCGGTTCATCGCAATCTTTCATCTTTAGATACATGACATCTTTGTCTGGGAAGTCAAACCCGATTGATTCTTGATCGTCAATCGGTTGATGAGCCAAATGATCGGCTAAAATACTTCCTTTAACGGCTTTCTGAGCATGGTACTCTATGTCATATTCTGATAGTAACGTCTGCCAACGGGCAATCCTTCCCGTGAGAGCAGGTTTTTCGAAAACTTACTTGATTGGATCCATTTCGGAGACCAACCAAGTAGTATGACGAATCATGTACTGGCGAAGACGTTTGGCCGCCCAAGCCAAAGCGCAACAAGTTTTCTCAAGCATCGTGTACCGAGTCTCGCAGTCGGTGAATTTCTTGCTTAGATAGTAAATGGCAGACTCTTTCCTTTTAGTTTCGTCTTGTTGGCCAAGTACACATCCCATTGAGTCCTCTAGGACTGTGAGGTAAATGATCAGTGGTCTTTCTTCCACTGGAGGTGTAGAATCAGAGGATTCAACAGATATTCCTTGATACTGTCGAAGGCGGTTTGGCAATCTTCTGACCAAACGCAATCCTGGTTCTTTTTGAGTAATTTGAAAATCGGCGCACACGTCGCGGTCATAAGGAATATGAATCTGGAGATGTAGTTCAAACGTCCCAGGAATCCTCTGACTTGTTTTTCAGTTTTCGGAGAAGGCATTTCTTGAATGGCCTTGACCTTGTCAGGATCAACTTCAATTCCTTTCTGGCTGACGATGAACCCTAGTAATTTCCCCGAACGGACATCGAAGGTGCACTTGTTGGGATTCAAGCGGAGCTTGAATTTTCTTAGACGTTCGAACAATTTTGACAGATGTTCAACGTGCTCATCCTCTATTCTTGATTTTGCAATCAAATCATCGACATATACCTCGATTTCTTTGTGTATCATGTCATGAAACAGAGTAGTCATAGCCCTTTGATAGGTTGCCCCGACATTCTTCAAACCGAACGGAATTACCTTGTAACAAAAGGTACCCCATGGGGTAATGAACGAAGTTTTCTCCATGTCTTTCGGCGCCATTTTGATCTGGTTATAGCCCGAGAATCCATCCATGAAGGAGAATACTTTGAACTTTGCTGTGCTGTCAACCAGCATGTCAATGTGTGGTAAAGGAAAGTCGTCCTTTGGACTTGCCTTGTTCAGATCTCTGTAATCAACACACATTCTGACCCTTCCGTCCTTTTTGGGAACGGGTACGATGTTGGCTAACCATTGAGGATATTCAGATGTAGCGAGGAAACCCGCGTCGATCTGTTTCTGTACCTCCTCCTTGATTTTGATGGCCATGTCCGGGTGAGTGCGTCTCAACCTTTGCTTTACTGGCGGACATTCTGATCTCAACGGTAAGTGATGTTCCACGATGCTGGTATCCAACCCTGGCATATCCTGATAGGACCAAGCGAATACATCGGGAAATTCTTTGAGAAGCTTTATCAAACCCTCTCTGGCAGTTGGACTGAGCAATGCTCCGATCCTGATTTCTTTTCTCTATTTTTCTGAACCCAAGTTTACCATTTCCAACGACTCTTTGTGAGGTTCGATGGACCTTTCCTCTTGTCTGAGTAGTCGGGAGATCTCTTCTGGAATTTGGTCGTCATTTTCTTCTTCAGCCTCGAATACCGGGAACTCAAAGTTGGAAGAAGGCAGCGGATCATATGTTTTAACGGGGTATAAAACAAGCAATCTGAATGACGTGATGATTCGTGTTTAGAAGAGATAGAGAAAATGCAAGTGTGTGCAGTGTTTTGATTTTACTGCTTGTTTTTATTATTGAATGTTTTTTAGGATTACCATTTTCTGAAAAAGCAAAAAGAGAAAACAACAATTAATGCGGAAATTACAGAACGACGTTATTTTATTAATGAACAAGTCGACTCTTGAAACTACAGCCCTATAAAACAAAACTCTGTCGCTTTGGGCAAAGCGAAGAGGGAAATTTACAGAAAACGAGCCCTATCAAAATATCCGTTTCACCTGGGCAGGGTGAAAGGTTAAAGATGGCAATTACTTTGACTGACGAACGACCTTCGGAACCTCGACGGTAACCCATTGGCAGCGAACTCCTCGGTGAATCACAAAGTCTGGCACCTTCCTTGATTTGTCTTCAGAAATGACGCTGATTTCTGGTGGAGCAGGATCATTGGAATCTGTCTCCCAAGCAGAATTGTCGTAGGAGGATTCCTCTGTTGTATTTTGCATAACATTTGTGCTCTCAGCTGTATCTCCCCATCCAGTTGGCTGGATATCTTCGAGCCTGATACGAGAGCTTTCGGGAGCGGTGTACTTGACCATATAGTCGTATTTTCCACTTGGTTGTCCCAGGGTGTCCCACACTTCTGTGGAACTGGAGGAGTCATCCCTCTCGATGACGTTGACCTCGGGAAAAGCATAGTTGATGAATTCTAGTCCTGCAAACGTTGCGAATTCATATTCATGTTGAGTAGTCTCTGAATGACCTGAGTGTCGATCCCATGACATGGTGGGGACACAGGTATTCTGTTCAATGATGCTCAGCTGAGTTTCATTACTCGGCTGACTTTCTTGCCCCAAGTTTCCTGGGTAAGGCTGCCACATTGGCAGGCCATCCATCGGGCCATAGTAATTGTGGTCAAAGTTGTCTTTCATCAGAGTGTCCTCCTCTAATGAATTTGGCGGAGCACGACATCCTTCCGGATCACAATCTCCGTAGATCATTTCGACATCTGATCTTGGTATAAATCTTGGACTTTCTGTAGGAAAGAAAAAGGGCATAGGCACCTCTTCCTGAGACATATAACCGTCCTCATTAAGATAGGACTTCCACTCTTCATCTGCATCAGAGGGATCTTCCTCATTGATAGCATGAACTGTTTGAGACACTGGGTGAAGAAAACCTCCACTGTGGAAGAAGTTTTGAAGGGGATGAAGACTTTCATCGTTGGCGGCTGTCTGGGTACAGGTCGCAGAAAAACCAAGACCCTTCTTTGTTTTATTGTCAATAGGAATGACAAGCCGTCCCCATCCTGTCGTATCGGTACTCTCGACCGCTTTGCTAACATCTTTGTATGAAGAAATTGAAGTTCCTTCTTTGAACTGATTGTCCTTGCTCACCGATAGTGCTTGGAACTGAGTTCCAATAACCTCCTCGGGTTCCACACAAGTAGATGATGATAAGTTGCTCACAAGCAAGGCTTGTTCCCCACAAACCGTGATAAGTTGATCGTTCTTGACGAACTTTAACTTTTGGTGGAGGGTTGAAGTAACCGCTCCAGCCTGATGTATCCAAGGTCTTCCTAATAAACAACTGTATGTTGCCCGGATGTCCATGACCTGGAAAGTGATTTGGAAAGTGTGAGGACCAATAGTTATGGGAAGATCAACTTCGCCGATAACTGTTTTTCTGGATCTGTCGAATGCTTTGACGACGACCTCGCTGGCTCTCATCGGAGGGCCCTTGAATGATAATTGCATCAAGGTGGACTTCGGCATAACATTCAGGGCTGACCCTGTGTCTACCAGTACGTTGGCTAAAGCATCGTCCTGGCAATTGACTGTGATATTGAGCGCCATGTTATGACGGCGACCCTCTTCAGGTAATTCCTCATCACTAAATCCCAAATTATTGCAGGAAGTGATGTTAGAGACAATGCTATCGAATTGTCTGATTGTTACATCCTGTTCCACAAAGGCTTGCTCCAAGACTTTCTGTAGAGCCTCTCTGTGTGCTTCTGAACTGAGTAACAGTGATAATACTGAGATCTTTGAATGAGTCAGTAACAGTTGATCAACAATGTTATATTCACTCCTTTGGATGAGCTTTAGCATCTCATCTTTGTCTTTTGAAAAGTCTGGATTACTAGATTGACCGACTGGTGGATCAGGAATTTCTGCCTGAAGTTCCTTTTCTTTGTTGGATTCTCCAACCCCTCGGTTGAAGATTCGACCGCTCCGTGTTACACGACTGATGTCTGCAATATTCCCGACGGAGGGTAATGTAATTTCCTTTCCATTCTCGATTATTGTTGTACCGTATTTGTAAGGGATTGCCTTAGCTGATTCATACGGTAGTGGCCCCGGTAGATAGATGACTATGGGAACCTTCTGATTTTTCTGACCATCATAAGTAACCTTGATCCGTTCCCGGTTGGGAACTCTAGATTCGTCAAGTAGAGGGATGATGGCAAAAACATCCCTGGTCCTGTGATGACCAGAGATCGTGACAACATCCTCAACTTTCTCGGCAAGGTAGTTCGGCGACCAAATGATGGGTCCTGAACCTGGATATGGATGAATTTCTCCATGATCGATCTGACCCTGAAGAGCTGCTCTCACAACGTAACACCCTTGGTTACTTTCCGAACAGACGCTACAACTGTCATAGTTGTGTGGTGGCACCTGGCCACGCCCACTTTGAATACAATGTAACCTCACTAGGTTAGCTTCCACTGATCGGACATCCTGACTTTGACGACGAGTAGGATTCCTGTGATTGATACTAATCTGCTGAGTATCTTCGTCCATATAGATTGGCATCCACTAGTGATTTAACAAGTGCTGAAGTGCCTCCTGGACAAGGGTACAACCTCGATCGTTTTCGCAACCTGCTTTACAGTTTTGATAATCATGTGATATTAAGAATCCGAGTCGGACCTGCTCAGCATGTAACTCTACCAGGTTGGTATTCATCACGCGAATGTCAAAGATCTGAACCATGTTGATTTGATAGGAGTTCCTATCATGGTAGTCTTGGATCCATCCAAGATCCATCTGACGCTGGAGGGCCTCTTGTATGAAAGAGCATCCCTGTTTGTTTACCGAGCAAATCAGACAGGAACTGTAATCGTGCCGCGGCAGATTATGATACTGGCTTTGCCTTGAGTGCATTGCCACCAAGTTGTTATTCATCGCACGGATGTCGTGGTTTTGAATGACGTTGGAATTCGTGTAAACCATGTTAACTCCACGAACTCGGTGCTCTTGGATCCATCCAAGATCCATTTGTTCCTGTAGAGCTGCTTGCACTACAAAACATCCCTGGTTGTCTTTAGAGCAGATATCACACTGGTGATAATTATGAGGTGGCACATGGCCATATCCACTCTGTCTACAATGCATCTTAACCAGATTGGTCTTTAACAAGAGTACATCATGAATTTGATAGACATTGTTAGTCTCTTTCTCAATCAGATTGACTGCAGCTTTCTCATGTTGAGGCAGCGGGTTCGTAAGAACATTAGGATTCGTATCTTTGAAAGATAAGAGCCCGCTCCTAACAAGCTTTTGCACGTCGAATTTGAAATTGAGACAAGTCTCAATGTTATGCCCTGAACCTTCTTGATGATAAGGGCATGTTTGATCCGCTTTAAACCAAAAAGGCGGATTTTCCGGAACTGAAAGGGGAGACTTAGTCTGGATGTGCCCCTTAGCCAGCAGTAACGGAAACAGCTCTGCGTACGTTACGGGTATAGGATCAAATCCTGGTGGCCGTGTTGTACGGTTGTTGTTATATGGAGGACGAGCCTACTGAAGAGGCTGTTGTGTCCTTTGTTGGTCAGGTTGGCTCTGCGCAACCTGAGGTTGATACATAGGAACAGGCGCGGGGCCGATAGCAGGAGTAACAGCTGCTACTGGCTGATAACGTCGCCTTTGCTTTCCGAGAGAGATATTTCCAATATCTTGCTCTTTTTTCTTAGGGAGAGCACTACCGTATTTTTTAGTACCGCTAGTTGATCCAGTGTCTTTTACCAAACGTCCTTCTCGGACGGTTTCCTCAAGACGTACACCCATGCCGACCATTTCGGTGAAATCACTGGGTGCACTGACAATCATTCGGTCATAGTAAAATGAGCTTAAGGTCTTTAAGAAGATTTGTGTCATCTCTTTTTCCTCAAGAGGTGGACAAATTTGAGCGGCAATTTCATGCCACCTTTGAGCATACTCCTTAAAGGTTTCCTTGTCCTTTTGTGACATTGATCTAAGTTGATCTCTGTCGGGTACCATGTCCAAATTGTACTTGTATTGTTGGACGAAGGCAGTACCAAGATCTCTGAATGTACTGATCGTAGTACAGTTTAAACCCATGTACCATTTGAGTGCGGCACCGGTTAAACTATCCTGGAAGTAGTGAATCAGCAGGTCCTGATTCTCCGTCTGAGCTGACATCCGCCGAGCGTACATCACCAGATGGCTCTGAGGGCAAGAGTTACCCTTGTATTTTTCAAAGTCGGGCATTTGGAACTTGTGCGGGACTTTCACATTTGGGACCAAGCAGAGGTCTGCGGCGTCCTTTCCAAATAGATCCTGACCGCGAATGACTTGCAGCTCTTTCTGCATTTCCAAGAACTGCTCCTGGAATTCATCCATTCTGTCAAACATAGTTTCCTTCTTACCAGAAGGTGTCTGTGGAATCTGTCCTTCCGGGACAGTGTGCACCACAGGGGGTGGTACCGTGACTACGACAGTAAGTCTTGGCGCCTCCTGAAGTTTGTAACCTTCAAGAGTCTTGAGTATGCCCCTGGCATCTTCGCTTTCCCGAAGTTTGTAACCTTCAGGCCCAGCGGCTTCTGTTGTGATTCCCTGATCTTCAGTGATCGGCGGAACATATCCTTCCGGGATATAATTAACAGGCATGCCCCAAGAACGATCTTTCGGCATCGGATACCTAGGATCATAATTTTCTATGATGGGCGTTGAGGTGATCTCTGAGATCACCGTTCTTTGTAGCTGAGCTTCTGCCATGGCTTGCATGTCGTTACGAAGCTTTCTCATATCCTCTCTCAGAGCGTCGATCTCTTCTTTCAACTCTCTGTTTTCTTCCTCCAGATCATCCATCTTTTTCTGACGATTGGCCCGAGTATTGTACGAATGAGACAGTTTGACTCTAGAATCGAGACACAAACGTGAGATTCGTAGGTAAGGAGAATACGCGATGTGAGAATGATGAATGCAATGATTATATTAATTGTTGTTTTTTTGTTTAATCAAAATAAACTTCGACAATTAGATTGAAAATATCAAACAGTGGGGAAACCCCTTTTTATTGAATTCTAAAGGATTACAGAAATGGAAATACAGTAGATTACAAAGTGCAGAAACAGAAACCTAAACTAATGGGTCCCGAGTCGTCTTCTTTGACCGGGGCGCTTGGGCCGTTGTTGGGTTGTCATTCCTTTGCCATGTGAAAAGAGCGAGCAAATTCCTTTGGTCATCTTGATTCTCTACAGCATGCTGCTCCAAAATTTCAATCAGAGCATCTTTCTCTTTTAGTAGTTGCTGTATTTAGATACACTCTACGTCGAGGGTGCGGTACTTGTTCTTCCAAGATCTTCTTTCCTTTTGAACTTTGTTGAGAGTAACCTGAAGCTTTTCAATATCCGTCATGAAGTACATGACAGATTCCCTCGGCGGAAGAATTCCGTAACGAGGATAAGGCATCTTTAGCTTGAGAGCTCTGACTTGTACCCAGTGGAGATAAGGCTCCACCGAGACACAGTCCGGTTTTCCCAGAGACTCTCGTCCTTTCTTATGAACATGTTTCCAAGCTTGCACTATTTCCATCTTTAGTGTTCTGTCACTTTCTCCTTCTTTGAAGAAAAGACCTTCCAGATGAACACCCAGTGGGATGTGTCTCATCGGGTATCCAAATTGACGAAGAACCAATATCGGATGATAGTTGATTCCTCCTTTAGTTCCTATGAGGGGTACGCTGGGGAAGTTTCCACAACGGTCAATGATCCTGATTCCCTAAAAAATTCCATTACACCAATCTATATCAGAGTTGGTAAGAGACATAATCTTCTGCGACCAACGTAAGACACTCTTGCAATCCCAAAAAGCAGCAGACTTGGACAAGTGAGAGATAAACCATTTATAAAGCAGAGGTACACAACATGTGATCTCCCCTCCGCTGTACAAATTTCCTAAGTGTACAGAATGATACACATCTGCGAGCAAAGTCGGCACAGGGTTTCCAATGAGAAAAACCTTAATGGCGTTGATATCGACGAAGTTATTAATGTTGGGAAACAAAAATAATCCGTAGGTGAGTAAAACAAAGATGCTTTAAAAAGCAGTCCCGTTCCCTATACTAGCAAAGTACAGAGCTTTCTTTGTTAAGAACTGGGCTGGCAAACCTTGGATGCCACCCTTAGTGGTCATGTGAGTCCTGACCTCAGACTCGTCCAAATGAATTGCTATTGCAATAGTCTGATTCTTTGGAATTTATTCCAGTCCAGAAAATGGAGCTCGATCAGTGATATGTAAATCAGTCAGATGAGAATACTCCTCAAACGTTGGTGATAGCTGGTAATCCGGGAATGTAAAATAGTGATAAACCGGATCGTAGAATTGAATGAGTGCGTCCATGATCCCCTTAATCACATGGACTCTTAACAGTGGTAGCAAACCACCGTGTTTGGCTCTGAAAGCCTCTGGGTTAACGATCATCCTTGCTAACCTTCTCAAATCCCCTAGTTTTGGAACCTTGAAGGTATACTGGTGAGTTCTCCTTCTACCGAAATCCATTAGCGTAATCTTCTTCTCTGATATTTGCAATCACAGTCTTAGTTTAATTTGAAAAATAGAGAGACTAGAAGAGAAAGTTTTTTGAATGTTTTAATGTTTTATTAAACGAATGCATGAATGCAGCACACAAAAACATAGAAAAAACATGGGGTCAGAGGGTCGTTGTCATGAAGTCAAGGCTCTACCCATCCCCAAAGGTTTATACTAGGGTGATTTTTGTACCTGTACTCATTTTCATCAGCTCCTCCCAGGAAAGCAAAACAACAAGCGAATCGCCAGCGAGTTGTAGAGCAATCTTAGAGTAAGCGCCATTCATCGAGAATAGATCACCAGCCTCAAATGAGGGTAGTATCGCGTAACAACTATTTCCGATAGTTTCCGTACTACGAAAGGGTTTGGCTCCTCAGCTTCTCAGACTTAACAACCGGCCCATTGGCTAGAAGAGTGAATGGGGTGCGTTGGTCAGCCTCCACTGAGGTTGATGGTCGACCCCGTCGCCATCACTTATCTTAAGTGTATACTCATTCTCACCACATGCGGCATCACACGCATTCCCAGTAGCAGAAAAATAAACACGTATAGCAATTAGGAAAAATAGTATATATATTTGTCCTAATCATCCTAGACTTATAAAGCTATGATTCCTAAGTTCCTGACAGAAATGGGTTCCCCGGCGGAAGCCCCAATCTGTGGTATTCACACAAGTGAAGAGAAAAAAGGTTTGTCCAAGGTTTCCACCTTAAACGTTTAAGAAAGAAGATTTGGCCCCACGGTGGGCGCCACTTTTCTGTAGCGAGCGATTTTGGACGCGGTTCTTAAGCGCTGGTCGCTCTCTGCGGTTGAGCTTGAACTACAGGTCGATTCTTTTTTTATCCTATTGTGAGCTGAATAAGGAAGGGAAATAGATGTCTCCAATTAACCCTGCTTTGCATACTGAGTTTAAACAGCGGTCTGTTAGGTTACGGATGCTATCAATGTGGGGGGCCTTTGTACTGGTTATTTGTATTTTCGCCAATACTATTTTCTTTCTTTTTTACCTGGGCAGAAGGTTTCTGGCGGGGAACAAGGATTAGGATGTTAGGACTGATGCTTTTGAAATACTGCTTTTGATTGATGGAGATATGGGATTTGGGTTTTTTGTTGATTGCGCTCGCTAAGATCTTTTCTTTCGATCTTATGCCTACGTATTCCCGTTTACCGAAACAGGGAAATCAGAGCGTTCGTAGTTCCTCCTATTCTATGGGAGGAAATTGGTGTTTTTGGTGTCTTGTTCAAAGCCCAAGACGTGAAGCGAAAGGTGGTTTGTATCTTGTTCAAAGCCCAAGATGTGAAGCTGAAAGGTCTATTTGTGTCTTGTTCAAAGCCCAAGACGTGAAGCTGAAAGACCTCGACTTTAGAGAGAATTTGTCATCTCTAAAGAGGGGAGAAGGAGAATTACTTTAACTGGGATACGCGGATCCGAGCAATGCCATAATTTCCGAAGAAAGGGTTTTAACCTGAAGGAGAAGACTTTAACTCAGTGTAGAGCAATGCCATCTTTCCTTAGGAACTTCTCATGCTAAAAGAGGGACAGTGGCGTGGATATAGATGATCCAGAGGCTTGCCGCTTACAGCGATTAGATGAAGGGAAAGGAGTTGTTGATGTTTGTGTACTGTGAACGAGGCACAGCTTCGATGCTAAAAGGTTAATTGGATCAACCAGTGGTTTTCTTATACAAAGCCTAAGAGGAGGCTAATTTCCGCTAGGAAAATCATTATACAAAGCCTAAGAGGAGGCTAATTTCCGCTAGGAAAATCATTATACAAAGCCTAAGAGGAGGCTATTTTGTGCCTCGTACAAAGCCCGAGAGAGAGGCTAAAAGTTTTTGACCCGACGATAGAGTCTTTGTGTCTCGTACGAAGCCCGAGATGGAGGCTATTGTTTGTTTGACTCAACAGGAGAATCTTTTATACTCAACAAGAGAGTGTTTTTGTATCTCGTACGAAGCCCGAGATGGAGGCTAAAAGTTTTGACTCAACAAGAGAGTCTCTATATCTCGTACGAAGCCCGAGATGGAGGCTAAAGCGTTGTTTGACTCCGCTAGGGAGAGTCATTGTACAAAGCCCAAAAGGAGGCTATGTCAGTTAAGTGACAGGTCCAGTATACTGATTTTGAAAGAGAAAATCAGTTCTTATATGAGCATCACTGTACTCATGGGTTAGATCTGAGGATCGGGGTGGTCTCCTTTTCTTTGAGGAAACTGGAAATCCAAAGGGTGTTGAGACTGTCCGAGTCTGCGGGTTTCCTTCCTATTTAACGAAGGGGTCACTTGAGAATGTCTTTTGAGACTCAAGGAAGTTAGACTGTCCGTGTCTAGAGTTTTATCTTTTGTACTATGCTTTGAGAAACAGTAGTAGACTCTATGAATGGATTGTTCTATGGAGATGACTAAGTTATGTTCCTATACCTCTAGGAGGTCGTCGGGACAATTTGTACGAAGCCCAAGAGGAGGCTGGAAACTTTTAAGAAGCCGACGGGTCCTTGTACAAAGCCCAAGAGGAGTCTATCATTCCCGGAGGAAGAGATCATTATACGAAGCCTAAGAGGAGGCTGTGAATACTTCTAAGAAGCCGTAGGGTCCTTGAATAATGCCCAAGAGGAGGCCGATGCTTTTAAGAAGCCCGTGGGTCTATCATCTCCTTTCCATTAGGAGAGATAACTCTTTTAAAGATAAAAACCACTGGTAAACGTGCGAGGTTTACTATCCAACGACTTTTAGCTTTTGAAGAGGGTTCCTTAGTTAAGGTCCAAGATTATGACCGTAGTGGGTACCCAAACCCCGAGACATTCAAGGCAAGTTATCCACAAGGAATAGATCAAGTCAGGAAAGTTCGAGAATTTGGAAGAAACTCAAAGATGCCATTCACGGAGAATACATTCATCTTGGGGAGTAGAGCTTCTTGACGATTCCTAAGGAGGACAGCCGAAGAGAAGACTGTATCTGGTGCTCCTATTGGGGATCTAGGCGTCTATTTCTACGAATAAATGAAACGGAATCACCTAGTTCTAGACGTAGTAGCCGGGGAAACTCGAAATATCTATACTATTATTACACAGTAGATATGAGTTTATGAAAGGAGACTTACAGTGAGCAGCCCCACAGTACAGTTTATAATATGAAAGCAGTAAATGAAAGCGATAACCACTTACTCGGTTGGAGTGCTTCCATGCTGTTTGGTTAGTTGTTCAACAAAGAAAGATTGAAAACAACAGTATATTCAAAATCAAAGGAGAAGGTGCTTTGAAAAACGAAAGATTTGGGGCTTACAGCTCAAGGAGAGGCCCAGGGTTTTATCAGTGAGCGCACTGTTTGACTTTGTACAGCGGGACTTATACAAGTGACTGGGGCCCAAAAAGGTTTTCTGTACAAAGGGATGGGTCTTACACTCTCTCAAGAGGCCCAAAAAGGTTTAAAGAAAAAAGAGTGGGGCTTATAACACGAGGGTAGGCCCAAATGATTTTTCGTTTAAAAATGGCGATCGCGCCGAGGTTTTCTTTTAACGCAGAGGGACTTATACAATAAGTGAGGCCCAAAATGTTTTGGTTAAAAGGGGGATTGGGTCTTACACTCTAATAGAGGCCCAAAATGTTTTGAATGGGTCTTATAGCTCAAGGAGAGACCCAGATGATTTTTATTTTTAAACGGGCGACGATCGCGCCGTTTACTTGTACAGAGGGACTTATACAATGAGTGAGGCCCAAAAAGTTTTTGTACAAGGGGGGATTGGTCTTACACTCTCTCAAGAGGCCCAAAGAGTTTTGAAAATGATTTATGAGGGTTGAATTAATCCAAAACCCTAATTTGTTTTCAAAATGTATTTAATTGAATAAAAATTCAATTAAAATGATCAAAAATTGTTTAACACATGGAAAACAAATTGTGATCTTGGATTAATGCTTCAAAAATTAAGTATTGACCTACAAAATAATTAGAAAGCATTAAAAGTTGCAAAATCAATGTAGAAAAAATATTTAAAATGCCAAAAACAATCAAAATATTAATTCTTTACAAAAATATCAATTATATGAAATAAATAATATTTTAGGGATTTTTTGTGAAAATAAAATATTTTAACATTTTTGTGAATTATTAAAAAAAGAATCAACTCAAAATCATTAAAACTCAGAGAGAAATTAATTTTTGAATCAATTAAACAAAATCACAAAATTCAAATATTTGAATTTATGAAAAATGGCGCCAAGAACAGCTGAAGAACACGCGCGTGTTCTTGGTTTCTCAGATTTGTATTTTCTATCTAATCTCCATGAATACGTAATCATATCATGCAATCCACATATCATTATGCTCGTCTCAACCTCACGATCATGTCTATGTACTTTAATTTCATTTAAATTAAACATACAACAAGAAATCACGAAGAGACCTCAAGAACCCTAATTTCTGCATGAAGGCTAGGATTTTTGATGCACGATTCAAACAATGCAATTAATTGAGGGAAAACATTCCATGCATGATTATGAACATATGGCCAAATTATTGTGCGAGGAAATATGCATAGATTGAGAGATGACCAAGTATGTGCTTACCTCTAGGCCGTGACAGCAAGTTCAAAGTGATTTTTGATTTGGAGGTGTTACAGATGAGTGGTGATGATCTGAACAGCTTCCCTACACCCTATGGATTGTGTTTGGATGGTTGGACTTGATTGAAATTGGCTGGATCATTTTGTGGTACCTCAACTGCACTTTGGTTAAAACCTTGAGCAACCAGCTGGTGATTTTGTGAAATTGATGTTTCAGAAGTAATCTAAGTGTTTGATCAGCTCATATGTGATGTATGTGAGGTGTGTGAGTGATTGGTTTGATTGGAATTACTCTCAAACTCAAAACCCGATAGTGACTTGCCTTAGAAGGCAAAATTGGAGTGAAAGAAGAGATTTTGAGGAAAGCATCTGTTAGATGGCTTTGGTGTACTCAAACTGACCACAATTGAGCTCTATTTATAGTAGAGCAAGTTTGTTTTGCAAGGAATAGTGCATGGCAGCTGGTAAGTAGGTTTGGCCAATGTTGGCAAATGAAAATCCAAGTCTCCTATAGCCATTGACTAGAGGTTAGGGCACAGAGCTTTGGTCCCCTTGGTCTTGGATAAGTCTTGACTGATTTCAGATGAGAATGGCTCAGTCCATGCCACCTTGATGGTTCCATTGAATGCCTCATTCCAAATTTGAAGTCTTGTCCCTATTTTGGCCATTCTAGGTTCAACATGCTATTTCTTGTTCCATGGACTTTGGAGGCTTGGCTCAGTGATTGCCCCCTTTAGATTCAATCCTCTGAGGTGTCCAAGTGGATAGGAGCAATTGAATTTGGCTGATTTTGGCAAATCGACCAAAGTTGCAAATTCTGCCTTGCCTTGACAGATTTCAGCAAGGCAACTTGGCAATGTTGTATCTCATGGTGTAGGTTGAATTTGGCAATGTTCTTGGCCATTTTGGAAAGCTCTTACATGATACAACAACTGTTTGAACAAGTTTGGTTTTGATCTCTTTTGATTCCAAGTGAAAAATCCCCCTACATTTGGCAAAAAGTGAGGCAGAATCTGACTTAGTGAAAATTTCACTAAGTGTTGGAAAAAGTGACATTTTCACTTTTCAGCCACTTTGATCATTCCATAACTCAAAATCCTTAATGAATTGGAATGACTTGTAGTTGAAGTTTTTGTAGGTGATAATGAGGGCTACAAATCCATCTTTGGATGAGAAAAAATGGCCTTGTGGTTTAGGAGTTATGGTCCTTCAAAGTTGGTACCTTTGCCACTTTATTTTTAACTTAGAAAAATTTCTAAGTTTTATGGTTACCCCTTTTACAAGTTATCTCACTTTTCTTGATTTTTCTTGATGAATGATGATTCAAATCATACATTAACATAATTTTAGGGTTAAAAATCCATTTTGGTGAAAAATCTCAAAAAGTCAAAGTTGACTTTTGTGCACAGTTGACTTTTATCAGATGAATTCCAAACTATGCAATTCTTCAGGAAATCATGTCCTTGACCTAAATAAAACTTGATGGACATGTTCCATGGGTGTCATAGGGTATATTCAATCATGTATTAGGGTTTGGGAGCATGTCCTGGTCAAAAGTCAAAGTTACAGTTGACTTTTCCCTTAAAACCCTAATTGTGGGAGCATGTCATAGGGTATATTCAATCATGTATTAGGGTTTGGGAGCATGTCCTGGTCAAAAGTCAAAGTTACAGTTGACTTTTCCCTTAAAACCCTAATTGTGGTGCAGATGAAATTGAGACTTGTTGCTCAAACTTCTTGGATCAATCCATTGTTCCAAATGGATCAGTATGGTATATTAGAGACTCTCAAATCATCCCTTGAGGTCTTGGCTCATGGTTTGTCCCAAAATTCAACTTAGGGGTGAATTAGGTCAAGAAACCCTAATTCCTGATTTTTGATGAATGCATCCCCTGAGGCAAAATTGACTTGATGCATGGGTTCATGAGGTTCCATGAAGTATATTAGGTTATGTTTTGGATCATTGCCTTGTGCCCAGATGAAAATTTCCATCTGGAGGCCCTGGTCGACCAAAACCCTAATTTGGTGACACTGTTGATCTTGAGACTTGATCCACTTAGAAGGGAGCAGCCTTGTGCTTAATCCTTGAAGTGGGAGTCCTTTTTGATCCATTGTGGATGTTTAAGAGATTAGACAAGTTGAAGATCATGTCATTTCTTGATTGATCCTTTGTGATGATGATTTTCACAATGATGGGAAATCTAAGTGGTCAAAATTTGGGTTATTACACCTAGGAGCCCTCGAAACTTGTGAGAGCCCTATAAATAAGGGTCATCTCGTCCCATTTGCACCTTTGGCTTGCCCTTTGCTCAGATTCACTCTTTCTTCCCTCTCTTATCTTTCCACCGTACGCCGCCACCAACTGTTGTGCCGGAACCCTACCGGAAGTTATTTCAAGTAAGTTTCTTTCTTTTTTCTCCTTTCATTTGCCTTTTTAGGGTGGTTTCATGGTGAACTGATGAAGTTCTCATGGAAATCACAAAATATCCGGCGAAAACGGTGGAATTTCATAGTTTAGTTGTTGAATCTCGCAGGGGGAGACGATGAAATCCCCGAGGACACGAAAAATATCTCGGGGTCATGAGATGAACGTTTCTCAGTTCTTTTGTTGAACATTTCGGGGATTAAGGACGGAATCCCCGGGGAACCGACGTTTATCTCGGGGATATGGGTCGAATACCCCAGGGTCCCGCCTAATTTCGCTCCCCGCGGACCTGAGGATGGTCGCGGATTCGCGTTCCCCGGCCTTCCCTCCTTGCCCTTTCACTTGATCAGCGGTGGAAGGGGTGGATTTGATATGGGTCATTGAATTCACCATTTCCTTCTGCTTTTCAGGTAAATTGACGTATTGCCAGTGGTCGAGGGATCTTTGGATATTTACGACGGGCCCGATTCACCTATGGCAGAGACAACCAGCGCCGGGGAGAGGCTTCCCGACTAGTGGGCCTGCGAAGAGGCAGTGAACATGATCTCCGAGTTTGTCGACCTGAACGAGGCCGACATATTTTGTACCGTCGAGCACCGCCTAATAGGTTCACAGAAGTCGTGGAACGTGTTCAGGCCTTTGCCGCATCATCGAATATGCTCGACGTATAGCGGGATACGGTTTCCCGTATATGAGTTCATGTTCGACGAGGCGGGGTGGCGTTTGCCCTTCACGGATTTTCAACAGTCAGTGTTTGTCCACCTGCGTTTGGCCCCTTCTCAACTCCACCCCAACTCTCTCGCTTTCATCAAGGCTTTCGAGCTCGTGTGCAAATACCTGAAGATTGGGGCGACGGTGCCCCTGTTTTTTTCGTATTTTCCATCTTCAACGGCGGGCTGTCGACGGCAAGCATGGTTGGGTGTCCTTCAAGCAGGTGAGCAGCCTGTTTCACACTTATCTGGACTCCGTGCGAGACTTCAAGTATCGGTACTTCCTCGTGAGGCCGGTCACACATGAGGCCGTGAATACAATGTACCGTCAGGTCGTCGAGGAAGTGGATGAACGGTGAGAGAGGGCCCTTGTGCCCAGGTTTCCGTTGTTCTTGACTGAAGAAAACTTCAAGAGGGGAACGGACAACTATATCGTCAGCCCTGGCAAACTCTGTGAAGGGGATCGCTTGGCTCACGAGGCCATAGTCAAGTTCGTCAGTGGGTTTAACAAAGCCAAGTTCGTGACGCCGAACGGGGACTTCCTTCTGGGCGACGATGGAGAGGTCTTAACGAAGCGTCAATTGATTAACACTAGGGCTCTCCTCGAGACATTTTCTGACGAGGAGGCTCTCGAGCTGTTAGGTGGGGTTGCCTCCCCGACCTGCCTTTCCCTTCGCCTTTATTTTCGAATTACTGGCCTCTTTATTTTCTGTGCATGTAAGATGTCGTCTGCTGAGGAGCGCCTCAAAAAGTTAAAATCTAACCGCGCTACGAAGAAGAGAGGCAAAAGTCGTTTCGAACAGATCCGCGCGTAGGAATCCGTTCCCACTCAGACAGTCAGGGGTACCTCTGGCTCTCACCAGGATAGTGATTCTCCCAGCCCCCAGGTCTCCCCGAAGAGGCAGCGGGTTGCGGACACAGTGGCCATCGACCTTACTGAGAACGAGAGCCCCCCTGCTGTAAAATTCGTGCTCCCGCCTTGCCACTCGAGGCCAAACTTTTTTATGGGGAATAATTCCCTATGTGTGGGTGCCCCCGAAGCTCAGGCCATCTTAGGTGTCGACAAGGTCTCTCGGAGGAGGGCGCTGGTGGAGGACGTGTCCGTTGTGATGCGGGTTTGTGCGGCTGCCCTGGTTCTAAACGACGAGGCGTGTCCGGAGGGCGAGCTGAACAGGTTGCACGAGAGTTTCCAATCTATCTCAGCCGAAATGAAGAAGGTGGGCAAGGAGCTGGCCGACTGCAAAAGACAGAACCAGGCCCAGGTCGAGCTCCAAGGGAAGTTGGAGGAAAAGTTGAAGAATGCTGAGGAAGAGCGGAGACGTCTCGTCGGGATTGAAGAGGAAAAGGACCGTCTCTTGGAGAGGAATGCCGAGCTGGAGGAGGCTGTCTGCCCAAATGATGAGGAAACCGAGGAGGATAGGTTGCTGACCTCGCGGGCGGTGCTGATAGCGAAGCTCCGGGAATCCGAGGAGGACAACCTCGTGGCGGGTGACATAGGTTTCAGGAACACCGTGCAGCAGCTTCGGGTTCTCAACCCCAACCTCACAACTGAAGGGATTGACCCCGACTCCGAGGTGGTCGACGGTCAAATCGTGCAGCCGATGCGGGTGGACGAGGTTCATGAACGTGAGGAGGCCGAAGGGACTGTCGCCGAGTAGGCTTTTCTTCTTTGTTTTGTCCGACCTGCGAGCCGTTTTATTTATTTTTCAATATGTATGCCCGGCCTGCGTGTCAGGGGCTTTTGATACTTGCTTGTAATATTTGTACAATGGGCTTCTGCCCGCTTTAATGCATTTTTGATTATCTGCTCGTGTGTTATTTGTATGGTTTATATTTTGTTTGTTTCTGCCCCAGTAATAGAGATTTCTATACTTTGTTTTTGTCTAAGTAATACAGACTTCTATACTTTGTTTTTGTCTGAGTAATAAAGACTTTGGGATTTGCTCGACCTTGATAGTCCCTGACCGCGAGGAGAGCTGGTCGGGTGGTCGGAGACGTATTCCGACCTTCAACGAGGCTAAGAGCTCGGTCGAGGTCTTAGCTTCGTGGCGTGAACTTCCCATCGCGAGCTGGGTGTTCTGCCTAATTGGTACAACGACGGCGGAGCTCGATCGAGGTATCCCCATCGGATCAAAAGTCCTCGCGCACACATAATTCGGCCTTCAATCATCGTGTTCTGTATAGGGGTGCCGCGCTCGTACCTTAGTGCGTCCCCGTAATCGCGGTGTTCGTGAGTGTAACGACCCAGTTTTGGTTATTTTTATTTAATTGAGTCGTTTTGATTATTTTATTATTATTTTATTTTATTCCTGACTTTTATTTGAAAATATATTATTTTTCATCGTGAATATATTTTATCGCGTTTTGGGAGCGTCTGCGAGATATTTGAGTGTAGGGGTATTTTGGTTTTTTCATTTATTTTGGGTAAGTTAGAAACATAAATAGAAACAGTAGAGAGAAAATAGAAAGGAAAGAAAAAGAGAAGAAGAAAAGTAGAGAGAAATAAGAAGAGAAGAAAAAGAGAGAAACTTGGGAAAGAAGAATACTATACAACCGACTTTTTAAACACGATTAAATCAGGTAAGGGTGTGAAACTCGATTATCTTATGCTTGTGTATGATTATGCATGTGTATGTTTGCATATTTTCTTGTCTTTCCATAGCTTTTGATTCTAGGTTGGAAATGGGAAAAATGATGAGGAATCGGTGTTTTCGCGGTTGGAAATCGGTGTAAATGCGGTAGAATACTTGTTACCATGCTTGGGTTGTGTTTTGATTGCTATATGTTGGTTTGGAAATGTTTTGGGTGGAGAAAATATGGTTTTGGTATGATCTGGTGCGCTGCTGGGTTTTACTGAAATCGCAGGTTCGCACTGCGAAAGGCCAGCGAATGGGTGGCGAGCGTTCGCGTGAGGTTCGCACTGCGAACGTTGTATTATTTTTCATTCTGCCACTGTTCGCTGGAGGATTCACATTGCGAATGGGGTAGCGAGCATTCGCTGGGAGATTGCACTGCGAACATTGGGAATTTTCTAGGCTATTTTGCTTCTGCCACTGTTCGCTAGGACATTCGCACTGCGAATGAGGGAGCGAAGGACTCGCTAGGAGCTTCGCACTGCGAATATGACAGTTTATTCCAATTTGTTTTCTCTGTAACTTTTGATCCGTGAGTCGGTTTGAGGCGTGGTTTGATGCTTTAGAAAGCTTGTAGCATGTACTTTCTTATGATGATGGTTTTGAGATTGTTGGCCGATTTAATTATGTCAGGAATTTGGAAATGCGTTGCTTTGTCGACTTTTGCCGTTATCATTGGGGTTAATTGATGTGGATCATGCAATGTGTGGTATATGATGATATATGCATGATTATGGATGTGGATATGTGTGCATTTTGAATGTCATGAGTCATTGTATGCCAAGCATCATGATATGCATTCCTGTGATGTCGTGTGCCCTAGTGGGTGTGAGCGACGAATCGATTCCAGAGGGAATCCGTTATAACATCGTGTGCCCGTGTGGGGTGTGAGCGATGATTATAGACGATCGTGTGCCCGTGTGGGGTGTGAGCGATCGGTTCGTGTGCCCGTGTGGGGTGTGAGCGATCCATAAACGTCGTGTGCCCGTGTGAGGTGTGAGCGACGGGGAATATCGTATGCCCGACGGGGAGTTACATTAAGTAACGTGCGATGGTTCCAATAGTTCCTGAGTGAACTAGTGTTGAGATTGATGGATGGATGGTACCGTATATGCATTGCATAGAGTCGTTGTGTCGGTCTCTGTGCATTTGCATAAATCATGAATGGATTGATTTTGTGTGGAATTGTGATTGGAATTGCTGAGTTGAGATATATATATATATATATATATATATATATATATATATATATTTATTGGGGTTGGGGATAATTGTATTGTGTATGATTGATATGCATTGGTGATGAATATATGAGATATGTATTGGGTTGTGTTGTATTTGCTGATGGGGTAGTTGCGGTGAGGATATTTTACCTGTGTAATTTTGTGCTAATTATATAATTATATGCAATTATATTATGATTGTTTTTCTCACCCTTCTGCTATTTTATAATGCTCTATGAGGCATTGCAGATCAGATTGCTGGAGGTCTTTTTGTGAAGCTTAGGTCTTCATTCTTTTGTCGGTCGGCTCTGATATGTGGCACCGGGTAGTTAGGGAGACCGTTGGTGATTTGTGTGTATATGTATATGTTTCTTTTGAGATTGTACATGTATGATTGTATTTCGCAGACAAACTTTTCATGATATATATATATATATATATATATATGAGATTTCAGTGCAGATTTTCCCCTTTTATTCTGTACCTGAATTGTGGGTGTTAGGAACTAAGTTCCTTTGTTAATTGCTACCTGATTGTTGCATATCTTTATGGGCAGGTTTATGTGTATTTTGTTTCAAATTGATGTGACCCCTCGGTCTATGCCGTGAATGTTTTAAATATACTTTGATGAAATTTTGAATTTTTGTTACCGTTTTTTTTAATTGGGGGTATATATTGGGGATGTTACATTATGTGGTATCAGAGCCAGTCTGTGTCAGTTTGTACCAGTCCATGTCGGTGTTGGTGTGTGGGGTGAGTTATTTGTTAACCATAGTTGTTGTTATTGGAAATGAAAAGAATATGGATGGTAGGAATGACGTTGCTTTGGCTGCTGCTATGCAAGCTATGGCTCGGGCTGTGCAGGGCGCACCTAATGCTGCAGGTAATGATGAGTTCAGGAAGAACAAATCGCATGTCTTCAAAGGAAGATATGATCCTGATGGTGCACAGATTTGCCTGAAAGAGATTGAAAGGATCTCCCGAGTGATGGATTGTGCTGAGGATCAGAAGGTGAGACTGGGTACTCACATGTTACTGAAAGAAGCTGATGATTAGTTGGTTAGTACTCGACATGTGTTGGAAGCTGCGGAGGAAGAGATTACTTGGGCTGTGTTTAACACTGAGTTTCTGAGGAAGTATGTTCCTGAAGATGTAAGAGGAAAGAAGGAAATTGAGTTCTTGGAATTAAAATAAGGTAATATGTCTGTTGTTGATTATACTGCTAAGTTTGTGGAGCTTGTGCAGTTTTATCCACATTATGCTGAAGCGACTGCGGAATTTTCTAAGTGTGTGAAGTTTGAGAACGGATTGCGTCCTGAGATAAAGCAGACAATCGGTTACCAAAGGATTAGAAGGTTTTCTGATTTGGTGGATTGCTGTAGGATTTTTAAGGAGGATAGTAAAGCTCGTTCTACTCACTATAAAAGTGTGAACGAAAGGAAAGGGAAGCAACCGTTTCGCAGTGGTCCTTATGTAACACCAGCTGATAAGGGTAAACAAAGGGGGAATTTTGAGAGAAGGCCAAATGGGGGAGGAATGTCTAATCCTCCGAGATGTTATAGGTGTGGTGACCTAGGACATCGTCAGTTTGAAAGCAGGAAAGATATGAGAAAATGTTCCAATTGTGGAGGTTTAGGACACATTGCAGCTGATTATAAGAGGCAGAATGGAGTGAAGTGTTTCAACTGTGGTGAACCTGGTCATATTAGTACAAAGTGTCCGAAACCAAAGCAAGCTCCAGCTGGTGGGAAGGTTTTTGCCTTGGCAGGAACTCAGACTTCAAGTGCAGATCGTCTGATCAGAGGTACTTGTTTTATTAATAGTACTCCTTTAGTTGTTATTATTGATACAGGAGCGACTCATTCGTTTATTTCGTCTGAGTGCGCGAAGCGTTTGAAGCTTGTGTTGTCTTCGATGGGTGGTGAGATGGTTATTGATACTCCAGCAATGGGGTCAGTAACTACTTCTTTGGTTTGTTTAAGTTGTCCTTTGACCATTTATGGTAAAGACTTTGAGATGGATTTGGTGTGTTTGCCGTTGGAGGGTTTAGATGTGGTTTTGGGAATGAATTGGTTGCAGTTCAATCGGGTTCATATTGACTGTTATCATAAGCTAGTAAGATTTCCTTCTCTTGAGGAAGACGAGGACTCGAGTTTCTTATCTACCAAAGAGTTGAAGAAACTTTTGGCAGATGAAGCTCAGTTGTTCGGGTTGTTTGCATCGTTGACTGTGGATAGTCAAGTTTCACTTGATGTGTTTCCTGTGGTGTGCGAATTTCCGGAAGTGTTTCCTGAGGATATTTCGGACTTGCCACCAGAGAGAGAGGTGGAGTTTTCTATAGATCTAGTTCCTGGTACTAGACCTGTTTCTATGGCACCTTATCGTATGTCGGCATCTGAGTTGGTTGAGTTAAAGAAGCAGTTGAATGAATTGCTAGAAAAGAGGTTTGTGAGACCAAGTGTGTCGCCTTGGGGTGCTCCAGTTTTGTTGGTGAAAAAGAAAGATGGAAGTATGCGATTGTGTATTGATTATCGCCAGTTGAATAAGGTGACGATTAAGAATAAATATCCTCTTCTGAGAATTGATGATCTGATGGATCAGTTGGTAGGTACTTGTGTGTTTAGTAAGATTGACTTGAGGTCAGGGTATCATCAGATAAGAGTGAAAGAGGAAGATATTCAAAAGACGACTTTAAGGACACGTTACGGTCATTATGAATATTCTGTGATGCCGTTCGGGGTTTCTAATGCGCCAGATGTGTTTATGGAGTACATGAATCGTATTTTCCACGAGCATTTGGATCGTTTTATGGTTGTGTTTATTGATGATATCTTAATTTATTCTAAGTCTCGGGAGGAGCGCGCAGAGCATTTGCGTATTGTTTTGCAGGTTTTGAAAGAAAGGAAGCTTTTTGCTAAATTGTCCAAGTGTGAGTTCTGGTTGTCGGAAGTGAGTTTTCTTGGACACGTAATTTCAGGTAATGGTATTATTGTGGATCCATCTAAAGTAGATGCAGTTTTACAATGGGAGACTCCGAGATCCGTTACTGAAATTCGAAGCTTTTTGGGATTAGCCGGATATTATCGAAGGTTTATTGAAGGTTTTTCTAAGCTAGCACTTCCTTTGACCCAATTGACTTGTAAATGGAAAGCATTCATTTGGGATATTCGGTGCGAGGAAAATTTTAATGAGCTGAAGAGAAGATTGACGAAAGCTCCGATTTTGATTTTGCCGAATCCTACTGAACCATTTGTAGTGTATTGTGATGCGTCTTTGATTGGTCTAGGAGGGGTGCTAATACAAGAAGGTAAGGTCGTGGCTTATGCTTCGAGGCAGTTGAGAGTGCATGAGAAAAATTACCCTACTCATGATTTGGAATTAGCGGTTGTGGTCTTTGTGTTGAAAATTTGGAGGCATTATCTCTATGGTGCAAGATTCGAAGTCTTTAGTGATCATAAAAGTTTGAAATATTTGTTTGATCAGAAAGAATTGAATATGAGGCAGCGGAGGTGGTTGGAATTTTTGAAGGACTACGACTTTGGCTTGAATTACCATCCTGGTAAAGCGAATGTGGTAGCCGATGCGTTGAGTCGAAAATCGTTACATATGTCCGCTTTAATGGTTAAGGAGTGGGAGCTTTTGGAAGCTTTTAGGGACTCGAGCTTAGTGTGTGAAGTGACATCCGACAACGCGAGGCTGGGTATACTAAAGGTTACTAATGATTTTTTGATGACTGTTAGTGAGAAACAGAAGCTGGATGTGAAATTTGTGGAATCGATGTTGGTGAGAGAAAAAGATGCGAATAGTGATTTTAAAGTGGATGTTAATGGTGTTTTGAGGTTCCGAGGTCGAATTTGTATTCCGGATGATTCAGAGTTGAAAAGGATGATTTTAGAGGAAGGACACCGGAGTAAATTGAGTATACATCCGGGAGCTAACAAGATGTACCAAGATTTGAAGAAGATTTTCTGGTGGTCTGGATTGAAAAGAGATGTGGCTCAGTTTGTGTATGCGTGTTTGACGTGCCAAAAGTCGAAACTGGAACATCTGAGGCCTTCTGGTTTGTTGCAACCGTTGGATATTCCTGAGTGGAAGTGGGACAACATTTCTATGGATTTTGTGACAGGGTTGCCGAATACACAACGAGGGCATAATGCTATTTGGGTGGTTGTAGATAGGCTGACTAAATCGGCGCATTTCATTCCGATTGACATCAGTTTTTCTTTAGAAAGGTTGGCTGAGATTTACATCAGTGTGATTGTGAAGTTGCATGGTGTTCCGTTGAGCATTGTTTCTGATCGAGATCCGAGGTTTACTTCGAGATTTTGGGAAAGTTTACAGAGGGCGTTGGGTTCTAAATTGAGATTGAGTTCGGCTTATCATCCGCAGACGGATGGACAGACCGAGAAAACGATTCAGTCGTTGGAAGATTTGTTGCGAGCGTGTGTTCTTGAACAAGGTGGTGCGTGGGATAGTTATCTTGCATTGGTGGAATTCACGTATAATAACAGTTTCCATTCTAGTGTTGGAATGACACCTTTTGAAGCACTGTATGGACGAAGATGTCGAACACCGTTGTGTTCGCACGAATCTGGTGAGAGTTCGGTGGTTGGACCCGAATTGATTTAGCAAACTATGGACAAAGTGAAGCTTATTCGTGAGAAAATGAAGGCTTCTCAGAGTAGACAGAAGAGTTATCATGATCGGAGGCAGAAGGATCTTGAATTTCAAGAGGGCGATCATGTATTTCTGAAAGTTACGCCGGTAACGGGTGTTGGAAGGGCGTTGAAGTCGAAGAAACTTACTTCTCGGTTTATTGGTCCTTACCAGATATCCGCGAGAGTGGGTGTTGTGACTTATAGGGTGGTGTTGCCGCCGAATCTGTCAAATTTGCATGATGTGTTCCATGTTTCACAGCTTCGGAAGTATGTTCCGGATCCGTCGCATGTGATTCCGATGGACGAGGTTGAGGTAAAGGAGAACCTTACGGTTGAGGCATTACCAGTGAGAATTTTGGATCGCGAGTTGAAGCAGTTAAGAGGCAAGGAAATTGCACTTGTGAAAGTAGCGTGGGGAGGCGCTGCTGAGGGCAATTTGACTTGGGAGTTGGAGAGTCGGATGCGGGAGTCGTATCCAGAGTTGTTCGTCTCAGGTAATATTTTCGAGGACGAAAATTTCTAAGTGGGGGAGAGTTGTAACGACCCAGTTTTGGTTATTTTTATTTAATTGAATCGTTTTGATTATTTTATTATTATTTTATTTTATTCCTGACTTTTATTTGAAAATATATTATTTTTCATCGTGAATATATTTTATCGCGTTTTGGGAGTGTCTGCGAGATATTTGAGTGTAGGGGTATTTTGGTCTTTTCATTTATTTTGGGTAAGTTAGAAACATAAATAGAAATAGTAGAGAGAAAA
Source organism: Lathyrus tuberosus (assembly GCA_022829125.1). NCBI lineage: Eukaryota > Viridiplantae > Streptophyta > Magnoliopsida > Fabales > Fabaceae > Lathyrus > Lathyrus tuberosus. The sequence continues at coordinate 3,098,123 of JALAZF010000545.1, forward strand.
ATAGAAAGGAAAGAAAAAGAGAAGAAGAAAAGTAGAGAGAAAGAAGAAGAGAAGAAAAAGAGAGAAACTTGGGAAAGAAGAATACTATACAACCGACTTTTTAAACACGATTAAATCGGGTAAGGGTGTGAAACTCGATTATCTTATGCTTGTGTATGATTATGTATGTGTATGTTTGCATATTTTCTTGTATTTCCATAGCTTTTGATTCTAGGTTGGAAATGGGAAAAATGATGAGGAATCGATGTTTTCGCGGTTGGAAATCGGTGTAAATGCGGTAGAATACTTGTTACCATGCTTGGGTTATGTTTTGATTGCTATATGTTGGTTTGGAAATGTTGTGGGTGGAGAAAATATGGTTTTGGGATGATCTGGTGTGCTGCTGGGTTTTACTGAAATCGCAGGTTCGCACTGCGAAGGCCAGCGAATGGGTGGCGAGCGTTCGCGTGAGGTTCGCACTGCGAACGTTGTATTATTTTTCATTCTGCCACTGTTCGCTGGAGGATTCGCATTGCGAATGGGGTAGCGAGCATTCGCTGGGAGTTCGCACTGCGAACGTTGGGAATTTTCTAGGCTATTTTGCTTCTGCCACTGTTCGCTAGGACATTCGCACTGCGAATGAGGGAGCGAAGGACTCGCTAGGAGCTTCGCACTGCGAATATGACAGTTTATTCCAATTTGTTTTCTCTATAACTTTTGATCCGTGAGTCGGTTTGAGGCGTGATTTGATGCGTTAGAAAGCTTGTAGCATGTACTTTCTTATGATGATGGTTTTGAGATTGTTGGCTGATTTAATTATGCCAGGAATTTGGAAATCCGTTGCTTTGTCGACTTTTGCCGTTATCATTGGGGGTAATTGATGTGGATCATGCAATGTGTGGTATCTGATGATATATGCATGATTATGGATGTGTATATATGTGCATTTTGAATGTCATAAGTCATTGTATGCCAAGCATCATGATATGCATTCCTGTGATGTCGTGTGCCCTAGTGGGTGTGAGCGACGAATCGATTCCAGAGGGAATCCGCTATAACGTCGTGTGCCCGTGTAGGGTGTGAGCGATGATTATAGACGATCGTGTGCCCGTGTGGGGTGTGAACAATCGGGTCGTGTGCCCGTGTTGGGTGTGAACGATCCATAAACGTCGTGTGCCCGTGTGGGGTGTGAGCGACGGGGAACATCGTATGCCCGACGGGGAGTTACATTAAGTAACGAGCGATGGTTCCAATAGTTCCTGAGTGAACTAGAGTTGAGATTGATGGATGGATGGTACCGCATATGCATTGCATAGAGTCGTTGTGTCGGTCTCTGTGCATTTGCATAAATCATGAATGGATTAATTTTGTGTGGAATTGTGATTGGAATTGCTGAGTTGAGATATATATATATATATATATATATATATATATATATATATATAGGGGTTGGGGATAATTGTATTGTGTATGATTGATATGCATTGGTGATGAATATATGAGATATGTATTGGGTTGTGTTGTATTTGCTTATAGGGTAGTTGCGGTGAGGATATTTTACCTGTTTAATTTTATGCTAATTATATAATTATATGCAATTATATTATGATTGTTTTTCTCACCCTTCTGCTGTTTTATAATGCTCTATGAGGCATTGCAGATTAGATTGCTGGAGGTCTTTTTGTGAAGCTTAGGTCTTCATTCTTTTGTCAGTCGGCTCTGATATGTGGCACCGGGTAGTTAGGGAGACCGTTGGTGATTTGTATGTATATGTATATGTTTCTTTTGAGATTGTACATGTATGATTGTATTTGGCAGACAAACTTTTCATGATATATATATATATATATATATATATATATATGAGATTTCAGTGCAGATTTTCCGCTTTTATTCTGTACCTGAATTGTGGGTGTTAGGAACTAAGTTCCTTTGTTAATTGCTACCTGATTGTTGCATATCTTTATGGGCAGGTTTATGTGTATTTTGTTTCAAATTGATGTGACCCCTCGGTCTATACCGTGAATGTTTTAAATATACTCTGATGAAATTTTGAATTTTTGTTACCGTTTTTTTAATTGGGGGTATATATTGGGGGTGTTACAGTGAGTCGCGGGCAGTGCTAAACTGTAGTACTGTTTGAGCTTCTCAGCGTTCCACGGTCAAGCAAGTTCTTCCCCGTGCAGATTTTCGAGGAAATAGGCTCATGTCCCCGTTTTCGCGCGGACGCGGTACGGGCCCTCCCAGTTCGCTGCGAGTTTGCCCTGTCGCGGGTCTTTCTGGTTCCTTCGTAGGACGAGGGTGCCCACCTGAAAATCACGTTTGATAACTTTGTCGTTATAACGCAGTGTTATTTTCTGTTTTAGTGAAGCTTCTCGGAGAGAAGCGCCCGAACGTGTCTGCGTCCCCGTAATCGCGATGTTCGTGAGTCGCGGGCAGTGCTTAACTGTAGTACTATTTGAGCTTCTCAGTGTTCCACGGTCGAGCAAGTTCTTCCCCATGCAGATTTTCGAGGAAATAGGCTCCTGTCCCCGTTTTCGCGTGGACGCGGTACGGGCCCTCCCAGTTCGCGGCGAGTTTGCCCTCTCACGAGTCTTTCTGGTTCCTTCGTAGGACGAGGGTGCCCACCTGAAAATCATGTTTGATAACTTTCTCGTTATAACGCACTGTTATTTTCTGTTTTAGTGAAGCTTCTAGGAGAGAAGCGCCCGAACGTGTCTCCTCGATGAAATCGAGTTCTTCCCTCAGGGCTTCGTTATCCGCGTCCCCGTTGAGGGGGGTTTCCATCCTCCTTGAGGGTTCCCTGATTTCCACGGGGATCACCGCTTCCGTTCTGTAGGCCAGACGAAAAGGGGTCTCCCCGGTCGTGGAATGTGGGGTCGTTCGGTAGGCCCAGAGGACGCTGTGTAGCTCCTCGACCCACCGTTGCTTGGTGTCTCCTAATCGACGTTTCAGTCCTCGTAGGATTACTCTGTTCGCCGCCTCAGCCTGTCCGTTCGTTTGATGGTGCTCGACCGACGTGAAGTGCTGCTTCGTGCCTAGTTTGGAGACCAAGTCTTAGAAGTTCCTGTCGATGAACTGTGTTCCGTTGTCGGTGACAATAGCTTAAGGGGCGCCGAATCGGGCGAGGAAGTTTCTTTTGTAAAAATGCAGTATGTTGAAGGCCGTGATTTTGGCCAATGTTCCCACCTCAATCCACTTCGTGAAGTAGTCCACCCCGACGATGAGGTATTTGTTTTGATACGACCCCTGGACGAAAGGTCCAAGGATATCCATCCCCCACCACGCAAACGGCCACGGGGAGGACAGTGTTTTGAGCTCGTTAGGAGGATCGAGGTGCATGTCCCCGTGTTGTTGGCATTTATCGCACTTCTTGACGTGTTCCTTGGCGTCCTGTTACATGGTGGGCCAGTAATACCCTGCTCGAAGCGCCTTACGGGCTAATGATCGCCCGCCGAGATTTTGTGCATTGATTCCCTTGTGGATTTCCTAGAGGATGCCGGGGACCTTGGTCTCCTCGACGCACCTGAGGAGGGGGATAGAGAACCCTCGCCGGTATAGCTTGTCCTCGACTATCGTGTATGAGCATGCCCGCCGCTTGACCATTCCTGCTTCCTTGGGATCTTCGGGCAGTTTTCCCGTCGTGAGGTACTCGTACACAAGGGTCATCCAGCAATTGCTGTCACTAATGGCGTTTGCGTCTGCCACAGGAGCGGGTTTGTCGATGCTCGGCCGGGAAAGCACTTCTTGTATGACGGATTTGTTCTCGCCTTTCTTCTCTGTGCTTGCCAATTTGGACAAGACATCTGCCCGGCTATTGTGCTTGAGGGGGATGTGGGTTACTTCTGCGGAGGCGAACTTTTTCATCTTTTCTTTCACCAAGGTCAAGTATTCGATGAGGTTGTTGTTCTTGGCCTGGTACTCTCCTCGGACTTGCGAGGCCACGAGCTGGGAGTCGGTGAAGATTTTGACCTCCTTGGAGCCGAGGTCCTCAGCCAGCCGCAGTTCGGCGAGGAAAGCCTCGTACTCCGCTTGGTTGTTCGACGTCGGGAAGGATAGTTCGAGGGATACCTCGATCAGGATGCCTTCCTCGTTCTCGAGGATGGTGCCTGCCCCGCTTCCCTTCGGGCTGGATGCTCCGTCGACATAGATCGTCCATTTTTTGGATCCGTTGGTCGAAGGTTTCGGGACGGTCATCTCTGCCACAAAGTTGGCCAATACTTGGGCCTTCAGGGCTTTCCTTCCCTCATATTGGATGTCAAACTCGGCGAGTTCGAGCGACCACCTGAGCATCCTCCCCGCCATATCAGGTCGTCCAAGAAGTTGCCTTATAGGCTGTTCGGTCCTGACAACGACAGTGTGGGCGAGGAAGTAGTGGCGTAGCCTCCTGGTCGCGGTGACGAGGGCCAGGGCGACTTTTTCTATCTGCTGATACTTGAGCTCGGTGCCTTGGAGGGCTTTGCTCGTGAAGTAAATTGGTTTCTGTCCGTCCGGGGTTTCCCGAATGAGGACGGTGCTGACTGCTTCACTCGTGATTGTGAGATACAAGAAAAGTGTCTCCCCGCTCTCCGGCCGTGAGAGGACCGGGGGTTGCGATAGGACTTGTTTTAGGTAGAAGAGCGACTGCTCGCATTCTTCGCTCCATTCAAACTCCGCTTTTTGTCAAAGAAGTTTGAAAAATGGGAGTGCGTACTGCGCAGACTTGGCGACGAAGCGGGAGAGGGCGGTGAGCATCCCGTTCAATGATTGCATTGACTTCTTTGAGTCCGGAGTAGGGATCTCAAAAAAAGCTCTACACTTGTCGGGGTTGGCTTCAATTCCTCTCTCTGTGAGGTAGAAGCCGAGGAACTTACCTGCCCGAACGCCGAAGGTGCATTTGTCGGGATTGAACCTCATGCGACACTTCCTCGCCGTGTCGAACACCTTCTTGAGGTGTGTGGCATGGTCGACTTCTTCCGCGGATTTGACGATCATGTCGTCCATGTAGACCTCGAGCATGTCGCCGATTTCAGCCCGAAAAACCTTGTTCATCATCCGTTGGTAGGTCGCACCGGCGTTCTTCAGGCCGAAAGGCATTACGTTGTAGTAGTAATTGCTCGACTCGGTCATGAAAGCCGTGTGTTGTTTGTCGACCTTGTCCATGGGAATTTGGTTGTATCCCGAGTATGCGTCCATGAAAGATAGTAGTTTGTAACCTGCAGAATTGTCAACCAGCTGGTCGATGTTAGGCAAAGGATAACAGTCTTTCGGGCAAGCCCGGTTAAGATCAGTATAATCAACACACATCCTCCATTTTCCATTATTCTTTTTGACGAGTACAACGTTGGACAGCCAGGTGGTGTACCTGGCCTCCGAAATAAGATTTGCCTCTAGGAGGTCTTTTACAGCTTTTTCAGCAGCCTCCGCTTTTTCGAGAGACTGCTTACGCCTACGTTGAGCTATGGCCCTAGCGGCCGGATCTACTGCGAGCTAATGGCAAGCCACCTCGGGGTCGAGGCCAGGCATCTCGGAGGCGCTCCATGCGAAGAGATCAACATTCTCCCTTAGACATGCCTTCAGCTGCTCCTTCGCCAGGTCGGGGATCCCCGTGCCAATCTTCACGTTACGGTATAGATCGTCCCCGAGGGCTACGAGCTCAAAATCTCCATCTGGGATGGGGCGTGTTGGGTGGAGAGGCCGCCCGTTGTTTTCCGCCTGGAGGTCGAGGTCTTCTGCCCCGTCTTCATCGGGTTCTCCCGGGAACCTGCTGTCGAGTTCGACCGCGTTGACGCGCGGGAGAGGTACCTGTTCGGCCTCCGGGGATGGCTTGGCCACGGTCTTGGGTTTGGTGCCGATGGAACTCATACCTTTGATGGCGGCGTCGAAGCATCTTCTGGCTGCGTCTATGTCCCCGTGCATCGTCACTACTCACCCCCTGGCCGTGTAGTACTTCATTTTGAGGTGGACCGTTGATGGTACCGCCGTAAGCTCGGCCAGGGTGGTCCTCCCGATGATGCAATTATAAAGAGATGGAAATTCGACCACCAGGAAGCAGGTCTTCACCTGTCGGGCTGTGTCTTCGGTCCCGAATGTGACCATCAGCTCAACGTAGCCCCATGGTCGGGTGGTGGTTCCGTTGAATCCCTGTAGGTCTGAGCCAACGTATGGGGTCAGATGTCTCTTGTTGAGTTGGAGAGTCCTGAAAAGGTGAGCATACATGATGTCGACCGAGCTGCCCTGGTCGACAAGGATCCTTCGAACGTCAAAATTCGCCATCTGGGCCCTGACCAGGAGGGGGATAGTGGCGTTGGGTGCTCCTCCGGGGAGCTCCTCGAGATAGAAGGTGATAGGGTTTAAGTTCCCTCGCACCTTCTCGAGAGTGGTTGTCTTCGTCGACGTTGCTGATTCCAGTTCATAAAATTTCCTCTTGATCGACCCGATGAACAACTTCTCGTAACCACCCCTGGAGATGACCATTGCCTTGGGGAAGCCTTCCCAGTTGCTACGGGCAGCGACGGGGTCCTCGTGGGGGAAGGTTGCCCACATGTTGCGAATTGCTTCTTGGCCTTCAATGATTACGGGGACAAAGAAATATTCGGGTCGAGTGACACTGAGGGCGACCTGAAGCCGACTCTCGTCGGGAGGAGGTGTCGTCTCCTCGACGTTCTGGGCTTCCCGGGAGCTGGGACGAGGGGTATCATTCTTTTGGGCGTATTTCTTCAAGCGCCCCTCCTTGATGAGGATTTCAATAGCGTCCTTGAGATAGATGCAGTCTTCTGTGACATGCCCGTGGCTCCGGTGGAACCTGCAGTACTTTGACTTGTCAGTGTTTGGCTTGGGAGTAGTCGGCTTCGGAAAACGGATGCCTCCTTTCAGAAATTCCGAGTTCTGGCACTCGGAGAGGATTCGCGCGCGGGGAGCGTTGAGCGAGGTGTATTCCGTGAACCGGCCAGCTGGTCCGCGCGGTTCCCGAGGATCACGGGGGCGATTTTCTTTCTTTCTTTCTCCTCCTCGTCGGGGAGGAGAGTCTTCATCTTTGTGGCCGCGGGGGCCTTCCTTGCGTCTTGACTCAAGGGAGATTTGTGCTGCCTCCGACTCCTCGAGCTCGATATATGACTGAGCTCGTTGGAGGAGGTCATCGAGACGGCGAGGTCTGCGGAGGCCCATGGACTTGGCAAAATCAGATCCAAAATGCAGCCCATGGATGATCAGATACTTCTTCATGTCGTCGGTCGTATGAACCTCGACGACAGCCTCTCTGTTGAATCTCTCAATGTAGTTCCGGAGAGATTCGTTCTTCCCCTGGATGATGCTCTCTAGGGCAGCCTCCGTCTTCGGGTGTCGACGAGACGCAATAAAGTGTTTGGTGAAGTGTTGTCTTAGTTTCTTCCAGGATGTGATCGACCAAGGTGCCAGACTCTTGTACCATGTCATGGCGCCCTTCCGCAAGGTGGTGGGAAAAAACATGCACTTAATGGCTCCCCTGACGTTTCGGAAGTCGAGCATGGCTTCGGAACTTTCAACGTGATCGTCGGGGCCGGCTAGACCATCGTAGGTCCCCAGTGGCGGGGGTTTCTCCATGCCCGAAGGAATTGGGGCGCTCATGATCTCCCACGACAGAGAGGTCCTCTGGTCGTCGTCGTCGCTTCCGGCCGGGGATCTCGAAGGGGATCGGTGATGTCGAGGAGGGGAATTCCTCGAACGGTTCCTCGGTCTCTCCTCGGTGGTTTTGGACTTCTTGGTGGCTGCGGAGGGCCTGGGTTCCTTTCGAGGCGGGGAACGATGGCGCTTCTGGGGACCGCGGGCTGGGGGCGTTCAAGGCGTGGCCGACGGTCCTCGCGCACCGGCGAGGGGGTTCGAGATTCTTCTGATGGAGTCCTTCGCGGGGAAGGGGAGCGGCGAGGCGAGGGTGGACGACGATGTCTTCGCGGGGAAGATCGTCGTGCCCGCCCTTGCTCTAGTGCTTCAATTCTGGTATTCTGTTGTGCTATCAGCTGATTGGTCTGATTGATCAAGGAAAATAGGGCCACGGTGCTCGCGTCTGCATTGGCCGGGGGAGCAAGTGGCTGAAAGACGGCTTGTTGGTCGTCCTGCTGGGCAGCATTGTAAGCCGCGTCTTGGGAGTCTGGGGAGGCGGTCTGTCCATCTCTCATGTCGCCCTCTTCGACGTGGAAGGCAGCAACGTCTTCGCGGTGGTTCCCGTTCTCGAGTTGCGCGAGGACGGTGTCCAGAGCTTTGTTAGCAGACGGGTTGCCGGCCATGATGGTGATGAACGAGAGGATTACTCTGGTTTATCGGAGGAAAATCGGGGAAGCAAAGGGTTCCCACAGACGGCGCCACTGATCGTACCTGGATCCGACAGTAATTGACGGCCAGCAACGTCTTGTAGACTTCAGCTCCGGTGCGGTTGAAAGATGGCGCGGGGGGGGGGGGGGTGTGGGGGTGTACCTGCAAGTTACTCCGACGCTCAAGTAAGGCAAGGGTCACAAGTAAAAGCAAGTACAAGGTCAGAGAGTAAGAAAGTGTGTGTCACCTGATCCTCTCAAGTGAGAGGGTATTTATAGAGAGCCCCCAGCGTGGGGCCAACGGTTACTTGCATTGGGCTGGATTGCCAGGCCCAATCTAAGTAACTGCCAGGGCTTACGTGGCGTAGTGAAGACCAACACGTGGTCTTTGCCCTGGGGTAACCGTTCATAGATCTCCGAAATTAGGGCAGACCGATTCCATCGGGAGTGGGTGGTTACATGAGAACGTGTCCTCGCGGGGAGGAGTCTTGCGTGTCGGGAAGAGACGTGTCCCCGCGGGAAGGACTCTTATGTACCGAGGGAAATGGCCCCACGTGGAGAAGAGCACCTGAGTGTCGAGGAGGAGTGAGTCCGGATGAGGGATAGCGCCTCTGCCTGGCGCCCTATGCTGTGCGCATGCCCAACACTGTTGAAGTGGGCCTGTGCTCGACATTGGTTGTGATAAGAGGCCTTCGTTGGGCCACCCCAAGACGTGTGGGTTGGGCCTGCTCGATTGAGGAGCAGACCCCGGCCCAGTCCAGAATAGTTATTAATGTTGTGCAAAGTGGTGGTGGTGGTGGAACATTTGAATTAGGTGGAAGTGGAACATCAAGAAATCCAACTTTGGTCAATGATGAAGAAGATGTTTCATCTGGGAAAGAGTTTGATGATAATACTCCAGATACCGATGGTGGTGATGGTGATGATATCGGTGGTGATGATTTCACTGGAGCTTTGGATGTTTAAATCCATTAGCTTATTTATTTTATGATTTTTTTTGCTTAATGTAGTAGCTAATTAAGAATAAATTAGTTCCTTAAGTCTTTAACTACATATTTTTCTTTTTTGTTTATTTTATTATTGAGTTTTTTTGTTAAGAAATTTGTTATGGAGTGTGAAATTTAAATTTTGATGTTAAATGATGTTCTATTATATATATATATATATATATATATATATATATATATATATATATATATATATATATATATATATATATATATATATATATATGAAGTATTTACAAGTTTAAAAATATATGTGGGTGTCATGTATGTGTCACGTAAAGGTTTTTGAAAGTCGTTTTTAATTTTCATAGACTCGTACGAGTTTGCGAGGCGAGTCTATAGACCTTTTACGAGTTTGAGTAGACTCACGAGTTTGATAACCTTGCTGTTATCATCTTCTTCTTGTTCATGTTTTGCCGCAGACCCCCAACAAAAGGTCTAACAATCTTTAGGTTCGATTTTTTATTTTCGATTTTGATCCGTACTTTATTTATAATTAATATTTAATTTGTGGTTGGAGCTTAAATGGAGAGATAAACATACATCTTTATTTATTCATATCCATGGTGAAAGGTACATAACTATATTAAATAAATATGTCATTTATATGATGTTTTAAATCCATGTAAAATGTGTTGAAAATAATATTTATTTATGTTAAGTATATCATGTGGAATAAATTTATATATGCATGATTTATAAATTATCAAACATGTGAATTTGAATTATTACAAATATATTTGATTTATGGCTTGTGATTGAATGTAAAATAAATGTAAAATATTATTCTTTCTTGCAAGTAATTTATTTTAATTAATAATGCATTATTTATGCATGAAATGATATAATAAAAAAATATAAATTTGAATTAATGGTGTATATATTGGTTAGCATAAAATGATGTAAAATAAAATGTTAAAAATATCAAGGATATGTTTTTTAATTTGTGCAATAATTTATTAAATTTAAAATGATGTATCTCATATTATATGTGTATCATAATATGAAAGTATTATTTTTTGTTCATCCTGGTTTTAAAAGTAATTTTGGCATATTTTAAGTAATTGTAAGTTGACAAATATTTATAGAAAAAAGTTATAGAAAATATTAATAATGTGACTTCATTGTTTACTTTGTATTGTGATTTTTATTTGGATATACCATAGAATATTGTTAAATATGAAGCATTAATTTATCACATAAAATTTGTTATGTGTATTAGTTATGCAAGAAAATTATTTATTTTAAAAGAATAGAAATGAATTCTATGGTGTTATATTTACATGGAGTTTATGAATTTCATGTTTGAATTTACTTCATGAAATAAAAGTAACAAATTTGTTTGATCGTGGTTGTCAATTGCTATAAATGTTTAATGCATTAAATATATTTCAGATATATTTAAGTGGAAGTAAAATTTCAAATTAAAAAGATTAGAAAATAAAGAATCACATAAAATTTGTGTATATGACAAAATGAATGACAAAATTGTCATGATGATAGTTTATCGAAACTATCAAGAATATAGAACATATGTTGTATATGGAAATTGTACTAATATGACAAAAGTGTTATGATTTGATGATAGATGACAAATACTATCAAGAGTACATAAAGTAATCATATGCAAGATTAGTTGAAAAATTGAATATTTAGAATTTAATAAAGTTTGGAAAAATCTTGCAATTCTTTGACGAAAGAATTGACAAAGATATGATGTCTTTGGATATAATTGAATACAATGAAGATATCATTAGGGATGTGGAACAAACCCATATCTAATTAATCATCAATAGTGGAAACTCAACTCACACTTGATTAATGTTAAGTCTTGAGTTCAATGATGAAAGTACACTATTAGAGTGATTGAAGTACTTAATGATAGGTGCATCTCAAGGGGTAAAAGTACTTGGACCATAAGAACAAGTGTGGTAGGATGAGGTTTTCCTCTTAATAGACATATAACATATGTTTGCTGAAATGCATAATTATGGGTGCATTTCTGATATAGTTTACCTATATGAGAATGAAGTGGTGCCGCTTCATAGAGTTCAAGGGCATGTCTCTTAAATTCTCATGAAAATGATATGAGACACAAGGTCTTATTAAATGTGTCATATTAATAATTCAATCAATGGTACCAAGATTTCATGTGTGAGTAATGAACGTTTGTTCTAATAAATAATTGGTTCAAAACTTGTCTACCAATCTATTCGGGGATGAGTGAAAACTTAACTTACTAAGTATTTGTTTAAATCGTAAAATACATTTATCTAAAACCATGAAATTTCTTGAATAATAGATTTAGATATATTTACAAAATGGTGGGGGATTGTTGGAGAAATTTCCAAAATATATATTAAATTGATCAATAATAATGGTTAAATTAACAAAATAAATGGCCAAAAGTTGCAACTGTCTAGAATCAAACTAGAGACCTTATTGTGATAGGGCGCGTGGTCATAAGGTGCCACCACTAGACCAACACTACTTTTCATGATATGGTTTGCTATTATTGATATATAATGGTTCGCGAATGATCATGTTTAAACCATTGAAACATTGTTTCTCCTCACCAATTGATACAAGTTTTTCTATAAATAGAGATACTTGTTAGGCATAAAATAAACACAAAAATTACTTATTTCAAATGGCAAAAATTATATCTAAGTCATTCTTTTATTTATCTAGTGCACAAGAATAAATAATGAAACTTTATTCCGTAAAATATCGTTGATCGATAGACTTAATGTGAATATGTGATTCATGTTAAGATTTCCAAAGTATCCTGAAGAGAATTCGCCGGTTAATCCATTTGCATCCAATTTGTCTAAATTGGTGGGGGTGAATCAAACCTAAAACACACGCTTTAAAATTTATTTTGTGTAACTTTCATTATACTATTATTATCTTCTTCTTGTTTATGTTTTGCCGCAGACTCCTAACACAAAATCTAACACCTTGTACTACATGAAATTATATAATTCTTCACTTTTAACATTGTCACAATTGAAACTTAGAGAATTATGGCCATAAACCCTAAACTTAATTGAATAAATGAAAATCTAAAAGATAATTGTTTATTTAATTTTTTTAATGAATGCACATTTATTTTTTATTATTATTATTATTATTATTATTATTATTATTATTATTATTATTTTGTTTTAATACACCGATTTAAATCTTTATACGGATCCTCTCAATTTTTGTTTTATAAGTCAATTTTTTTAAAAGAAATTTGGTATGCCTAATTCGGGAGACCAATCTAACCCTATTACATCACATGATTTGAAATTCAAAATTTTGAGAGAAATTCACTTTGTCTTCGCCATCGGATGAACCAACCCTAAGAATCACCACTTTATGAGTCACAGTTAATTTTCACTTTTGATTTCTAAATAAAGACTCTAAGGCACTTTTCTTTGCCTTCTCCAATAATACAATCTAAAACTCAAGAACACACATCTTAAAAGTGTGTTGAAGCACTTTTAGTATATCGTTCCCCTGATCAAAGTTAAAGATTAGCTTCATTTTGATAGCATCCAAATGAAGTTTTTCACAATATATAGGTCTGTAGGCATGAGAGCAGTAAGAGTGTTAGAAGTGAAAATGTTAGAAAAGAATTTCATCTCTAAAGGGAAAAACAACATGTTAAGTTTTTGGAGTGCGTGGAATAGCCGTTAACACCATTGACAGAATCGGGTGTTGGGTCGTTAATTGAACAACAGAAATCGGAGGAGTTGGTTGTTAATTGAAAAGAGTGTTGAAGGGGTTACGATTCTACAGTCATAAAATTTTATAGATCCCATTTTCAATTTTGTACAGGATTTGAGGGAGGTAGCGCCCAGTGTAGCGAAAAGGAAACTAGTGCAATTGTTATAGAAATAAGGGATTAATTGCTATGCACTGACAGTGTAAAAAATTTTACACTGTCAATTCATCACTATCATCCGTTTGTATGATTTTATAAGTTTTTAAAATAAAAGTCAAACCACTTTTAACATCTAACGGCTATAATTTACTGACAGTGTAAAACTTCTTTACACTGTCAGTGTATTTCAATTAAATCCTAGAAATAAATGAAAAAATAAATGTGTAACTTATTAACGAGGTAACTAATTACTCAAATTGATTGAAAACTTGATTTTAAGAAAACAAATAATGGTGGATGGAATTCGCTTGTTTTTCTGGTAAGAAAATTATTTGCATTGAAATTAAAGAATTTCTTAACGCATCATAAATATTTTTTTGAACATCACCCAAAATTATTTAAAAGGTAAAATATATAATTCCTTTTGTAATGTAGACGAATTTCGTTTTTTTTAATTCTTCCTGTAATATATATATTTTTTGTTTTGCCCTTCTATATGTGCAATTTGAACACCAAATATGTAATAAATAAAAAAAATAATATATTACGTGGGGTAACTTTGACACTTAAGGGGAGCAAAAGACATAACATTTTAACATTTAAAGGGAGAATTCAGTTGTTTTACAGGGGGTAAAAAGAAACTCGCCTACATTGCAGGAGGTGTTGTATATTTAATCCTTATTTAAATGTCTCTAGTTTTATGATATGCATCTCCGGACGCACCCATTTTTGAATAAATGTCGAAATACTCCGGAGATACATTTCCAGAACAATTTAAAACATTAAATTCATGCCACTCAGAAGTCATTTATATTTGAATTGTACCGGAGATGCATCTCCATGAATATTCCGGAGATACATCTCCGAAATGTATTAGAACATGTATTTCATGCTATAAGTTATTTATCTGTGTTCAGATGAAGTTTACCGCACAATCGAAAATAAAAATAGACGTACATAATTCTAGAAGGACCAAAAATGTCATACAAAAAATAAAATAACAATATAAGTCGAAAATGTCGTACAAGACCGTCAAAATAAAGTACAGACCGTAGTACTACAATTATATAATAAGAGACTACTATTGTATGTGTCTGACAGCCTCTCCTTGACCTCCTCTACCCCGTCTACCTCCTTTGCCATCAACCCTCTGTCCTCCGACGATGTCTTCGGTACAACAATGTCCCCAATGCCTCCCCACGCAATCTCCACTATGCGATAACACCTAGGCAAGAGATCATCAGTATGATATAGCTGTGTCTGCTCCTTCTTTAGTATCTCACGTGTTAGACAATAGGCTTCGATTTAGAGGGGGAGGGGGTGAATAGATCACAAGTTAAAAACTTTTGGCAAAAACTGTTTTGAAAAGTTTTAAGACACAGCGAAAACAACACAAATCGAACCGTCTAACCAAATCTCTATCGAAAAGCTCAGATATGCGTAAAATATATAACTCTAAGAAAAAAACTTATATTTTTATATTTTAACTTTATTTCTAATTATAATATTACTCTAGTTCTAATAGTAATAATATTGTATTTTGATTTGAATTGTAACATCCCAATTTCTCTAAACATGCTTACCATCCCCAAATGGATTAATTAGTAGTAAGTTTGGATTAAGATGAATTGTTAAGAAAGTGGCATGGTAGTAATTTTGGCATAAGTGGTAAGGGCAATAATGACTTTTCTCATTGAGATGTATATAAGAAAATAACTTAGAGAGAAACTTCAAATTTTCTCTCACTTTTGTAACACTCTTCTAAACCCCGTAGAAAATATATAAATAAATCAGAGTAAATATCATGCATTTCACAAAAAAATGTGTCACATATAATTTTAAAACATCACACAAACACCTGTCATGCTCATTAACACTTAAAATAAATCATGCTTTTCATAAACTTTCACTTAGCATGTAGCAGCAGATTTGTTTTAAACATAATAGACATAATGAAGTCTCATGCTCATCTCATTCATAATAAATACTTAGGCATAAAAGCCAAAACTTCATACAATTCAAACAAACATAAAACATAAAGTAAAGTACATAATGTATCTCTCAAACATAAAATGAAACGATCTCAGTGTTACATGATCAGAGCACGACTCGACCCAACATAAATAAAGAAACTAAATCAGCTACTCCAACGGCTACCTCGCGCTAGAAGCAACTCCACTCCTTGGTACCTGAGCGATGTCGTACAAAACATCATTCCAACAGAAGGGTGAGAATTCACATCATTATTGAAATCATGAGATAATAATTAATTTAAAAGTATACAAACATAATTACAATCATTCTCACACTTCAAAGTTTCATCAACAAAATACCACTCAAGTAACCATACCATTCACAAGTATATACAAACAATCCACAATTTTACCAATTCAACAATTCACATAATTACACATAATCTCATCACAAACATATACACAATGAGACTCCATGCAAGACTCAATGCAACTCATGCCATGTGGTACCAACACTTGTTATTATTTTTTGGTTTTTACATTTAAACCGGGTCCGTTCCCTAGACCAATAACACACAAAAGCCCATTCCCTAAGCTTTCAAACCCCGCTCTAGGTTTGGGACAAGTCACTAGCTCCCACGAAACTAACAAGCATTGCCTCTTGACACAAATGATGCGTATGCAATCAACAATCATATGCAATTAAGACCATTCCTTAATCTTAATATCATGCATATCTTCAATAATTCATCACACTTGAATTACCACACAATTGCATACACAATCACATTTCCATAATCAAAGCATTCATACTTCGAATATTACCACTACACATAGCAAGTGATTTACAAGAATCAACACAATCCAATCTCATTTCACAAAACATACAACACTAATTTGGATATAGATTAGTTAAACTCATCATCAATAATTAAATTCAATATTCAATCCATATTCACTACTCAATTCAATAATCAAGAATTATTCAATATTCAATACATAATCAATATTTAATTAAATAATCATTATTTAAATAAATAGCCAATACCTAAAGAAATAATCAATTTAATATTTGATAAATAATTAATATTTTAATAAACTACCAATATTTCAATAAATAATTGAAAATTCAATAAACAATTTAATATTCAATAAATAATTCAATATTTTACTAATTATCCAATAATTAATAAATATTCAATAATTATTCAATATTTTAATAAATAATTCAATATTTTAATAAATAACCAAAATTTAAATAAATAATCAATATTTTATTATAAATATTCATTCTAAGATCAAAGATGTAACTAATGTAACTATGGTAACGAATTCTAGACCTATGAAATTTGTGTACAAAAGGAGGGATAAAAAAAAAATGTTCTTACTCAAAATCCCCACTTCAAATCCAACAGTCCTTAATTCTGTTTTTACACCTTCCTCCAATACACAAACTTTATAGTTCTAGGTATCAGGATAAAATACTTTGGATTGCTAATATTACAAGGCCATTGTGCCTAAACTCTTGAAACTAGCTTGCTGAGAGTGATACTCGATTTTTTTTTTCTAAATAATTTTAATAACTAATCGTATAGAATCAATATCTAATAAATAATTTAATATTTAAAATATATATTTCAATAATTAATAAATATTTTAATAATTAATAAATATTCAATATTTAATATAAGTATCTCATAGTCATATGATAATTAAAAAGAACTATCAACCAATAAATAAAATGTATTATTAATATTATTATTATGCTACTAAAATAAGATATATTAATAAACTAATAAAAGAATTATTAAATTAATACATAATTTATTAATTAATAAATTCAAATTTATGTGTCTTATATATATATATATATATATATATATATATATATCATATGAGAATGTCATTTTTATGTAAGAATATAAGAATTAATCTGAATCATTAGATTTTAAAATAAATTGTGGAGATTATGTGGGGATTTTGTTTTTCTCTCTCCTCAATTATTTTTAAATAATGGAGGAGAGAGAAAAAAAACTGACACATAATCTCCACCATTTATTTTAAAATCTATTGGTTTAGATTCATTCTT
Source organism: Lathyrus tuberosus (assembly GCA_022829125.1). Lineage (NCBI taxonomy): Eukaryota > Viridiplantae > Streptophyta > Magnoliopsida > Fabales > Fabaceae > Lathyrus > Lathyrus tuberosus. Next base: position 3,115,309 of record JALAZF010000545.1, read on the forward strand.
ACGTTCTCACATAGAAATGACATTCTCTTAGGATATGTTCCTTTTATATATATATATATATATATATATATATATATATATATATATATCTTATAGTTGCTACAGCATGCCTAATTAAAAGAAGTATCACATTTCCAATCTATTATTGGTGTGCCGCTACAGTACCTAGAATGAAGGCATCACAATGTCTCTTTTTTTCTCAATCTTAGAGCATTCACACTCATTAATCACATTTTGGTTCTTTAAATGAGATCCATACAATTTTTTATATTATATTATATTTTTATATTTTCTAAACAATCCAACTACATTTTTTAAATATCCATACAACTCATCAAAAACTCTAAAATAGATCTCACCAAATCTTACAATATACTCTAATTTAATTTTATATTAATATTTCTACTCACATGCACTGTTAGAACCGTTTGCAAACCAACAAATGTTTGCAAACCAACATACGCATATTTTTCTTCAATTATCCATCAACTGGGACCCGCTGACAATGAAAAGCAGTGTAGAAATGGTAGCACAGTACCGATAATTATGCTCTTAGTTTCCTAGCGCAACAGGATATCAATATATATAAATTTCATTCGTTCTGCTACAGGGCTAAATGTGGGGAGGGGTACTTTTAATGTTTCTATGTAACATCATCATTACTTATATACTACGTCAAGAATTATTTTAAAATGTAATTGGAATTATTAATAAAAAGGTGGAAGAACAATTCATTTTATTATTTTGCTACAGTTCACATTGCCACTTTATTGCCAAACTAATGTTTCTACGTTACAGGAAATTGGTAAAAGTACTAAAACATTGCCTTGCTTAATGTTCTCCATACGTTACAGTGAGAGGTGTAGAAGTGGATCATTTTTTTTAACAATTGTACCGCTACATTAAAGAACAATTATACAACATTCTAAATTTTCAATTCCAATGGGTACTCTAAATATTAAATGGGTCTCTATACTATACCAATATACCAATTCTAAATACAAAAAAAAATTAACACATTTTCAAGATTAACATTAAACCTAACAATTTTCAATCTCATAGAAAATTTGAGGATTTTATCCTAAATATGCTCCTACCCATTAAACATGATCAAATAATTTCAATAAATAAGTGAAAACTCACCCTTACCTTGATTCGATGAATTCTTGAGCTTTCTCTTCTTTTCTTCTCCACTCTCCTTTACTCTTGTCTCTATTTCCTCTTGTTCCAACTTTTTCTCTTTTAGTATCTCTTTCTATTCTTATTATACCCTAACTGTCTTAAAACAATTGGGCCTATCTCCACCTATTCTCACTTATTACTATTCACACACCACATTAAGCCTACTAAAATCTAGCAATTTTATATAATTCTACCAAATAGAATCAATTAAATAAATTGCTTAATTTAAATAATCTAAATAAATCAAGTAATTAAATAAATCAATTATTTCAAATAAATCAAAACAAAACCATTATTTCAAATAATTCAATAAATCACATATTTCAATTAAATCAATTAATTCAAATAAATTAAATAAACCAATTAATTTATATAATTCCAATAATTCATATAACTCAAACAATCCATATAAACTCTATAAATCAAATCATTCAAATAAATCACATAAATCAAATAATTCATAAAATCATTCAATTAATTAATATAAATAAATAATTGCTAAAATTAGAGTGTTACAACTTTCGCCTCTTTTTATTTAAAGACCACAATTTAGAGAGAAGCTTAGAAAAAGAGAGGCTAGGACGAGTAGGAGAGAATGGGAAGGATGGAGGAAAAGTTTTCCCAAGTGAATATTCTTGCTGCATGTATGTTAGTCATTGAAAGAAGATCAAAGCTTTCTATTGAGAGAGTTTTGATCAAGCGTGAATGTGTTCAAGGCAACCAAACATTCATCTCTTCATCATTATTCAATCATCTCATTATTTTCCAAGTTTTTATCAATCAAAGGCGGGGTTCTTAGATAGACGAGTTTTCCTCCTAAATTGATTTTTGGGATTGATGTATGTGGGGGAAAACTTTGCGGTTTTCATGAGTGTGTTTGATTGTGTGAAAATTCATGAAGATGATTGATTGTGGATCCATGGTTTTGAAATTTCATGTTTGATGGGATTACTAAATGTTTACTTGCATATGTGATTAACTTGTTGATGTTCCACTTTCTGCCATGGTAAATCCTTATGCATGCTCAATTTGTTAGAGTTAAATCTTATCAAGAATTTCTAACTTTCAATGCCATGTTAGTTGTTACAAAATCATGGAATCTAGTTGAGAATATGTGTAATTGATCTTCCATGACATGCTTAATTTTGTTGTTTCATGTCATTGATTTATGTATGATGATATGAGCATGTTTGATTAGGGATTAAAATGTGAAAATGGTGTTTCTGAGTTGTTTTCTAGTTTTGTTTGCATTGGTATTAGAATACCATATGTGGTAGTCGAATACAAGTGAGAAAAACTGGGTTATGGACGTCTGGTCGAAGCTGTATTCGAATACGCCTAATGTAATACCCTAAACCCCAAAACTTATATAAAAAGAATTACTCGATAATTTAAAGTGTCACCTCGACAACCCAACAACAACTTTCAAAACATTTAACAACATGCAGCGGAAAAACATGCCATAACAACTTTATTTTAAACTTCGTAAATAAATTATTCAACTTCAAATAACATAATTCAACATTAACTCAAAAACATAGCAAAACGCCATGTTCCCGATGTTAGAAAATCATAGCACTAAGCTCACTAAATTGCGATAAAATAATAAATAAACGAAAAATATCACCAACAAGTCACCTTTCACACACAACAACAACTCTACTCCTGATTATCTGCAAGATGTCCATGGTGGAAAGCATTAAGCACAATGGGTGAGAAATAAACTTTGATATAAATTGTGTAAAGAATCTAACGATAGAGAAATACATAACATATCATACATTCAATACATAACCAACATCACCATAATCTCACACCCATTCATAATAATATGCAAGCATATGTAATGCGACTCATGACATAACATGACAATATGCATGTGGTACCAACTCAACATTTGGTTCTCTTAAGAATCGGGCTCCCCCTTTTTAACCCATGATCTCCCCCTTCTGAGCTTGGGACAAGCCATTAGTCCCCCTTCTCAACTAGTGAACATTTCTCTTTCAACGACATGACACAATGATGCATGTCCATACAAATCAACGCAATAACAATAATAACACTTATGGTCCCCCTTCTGATCATAAATAACCTGCATTGACACACAATAGTAATCCCCCCTTTTGAATTACTATCCATCAATAATAATAACAACAATGCATACCAACAATACGTAATTAATTATCATATAATCATGCATTTCAATAACAATACTAGTCATATTCACACCATATAACATTAACATGTAAGTAAAATAATTATCATTAAACAACAATAATTCTACCATAATAAATAAATTCATAATAATTAATTAACAACATCGGCAAGGCCAAATAGTAGCCATTTATCACCCCAAACAGCAGAACAACATCAAAAATCCAAACCGACAGCTCAAACTACATCACAGGGACAAGAAAGCCCATTATAACAGCATGACGGACATCCCGTCACCAGGGTGACGCCCGTCATCCACTCAAAACTCCCAGATTGTCATATACTGACGACCAACTTGGAAAACCAAGCCTGGAGACCATGACGGTCTCACTGTCATAGTGATGATGACCATCAGCTACTTGAGGTGTGTGATGGTCAACTCGTCATTTAGGTGGCATCTATCACCTTGCACCAGAAGGCAGAAAAACGATTTCAGTCATGGGAGTCCAGTTGAACTTCAATTTTGGCTCTCAATCATCCCTAACACGTCCATAAATTAATACCACATGTAATAACATCATTACAACATGTTAATTCACAATGTTACACAAATTATTCACTGTTTTCTTGAATCTCATATTTATGTTCATAGCTTCAACAATTCCAACAATGGCATAAAAACACATACACATAAACAAAACAATACACACACGAATTCGGTCATGAATATCAGACAATATCACATCCTATTTTCAATTTTCAGATCCTCACACAACAACAAAAAATCATGATAAAGTTCATATAATCCCTTAAGAGCGTAAGGGTCTCTCTTCTCCACCCTGTCATGCAAAACACCTATATAGAAGCCCTTTCTCCCTCCTTACCTCAGATTCTTAGCAAAACTCTGAATTGGTTAATGGTTTGTTCTTCCCTCTTCAAGCCTTAGCCTTTTTTCTCCTAAAATCTCTATTTCACGTACTAACTCCTCAAAAGCTCTAATAACATTTCTATTTATCTCTAAAACCTAATTTAATTTCATATTAATTATACTTAGGCCCAATTATATTCATAATCCTCACCTTTCCCTTATTTGTCATTAGTTATTGTTTTCCGCCAAAAATGTCTATTTCTATTTCTTTTTAATTAATTAAAATTTACTATCAATTTTAAGTATTTCTAATTACTTTAGCCATTCTATCCACCCACAAATACTCTCACTACACCCCACCATACCCCGCATACCACATGCTATATAATTAAATAAAAAAATGAATAATCTCATTAAATAAATTAATCAAATTTTCTGGGTGTTACAACTCTCCATTGCTTAGAGAATTTTCGCCCTCGAAAATTACCTAAAGTGAATGGAGTCGGATACGACTCCTTCATCTTACTCTCCAGCTCCCACGTCATACTTCCACCGACAAGTCCTCTGCACATCACCTTCACTAGCGCGATCTACTTGCCTATCAAGTATTTCACTTTGTGATCCTCTACTCTTAAGCGAGATGTCTCAACGGTTAAGTTCTCTCTAACTTGCACATCGTCCACTTGAATCACATGAGATAGATCAGGAATATACTTCCTCAACTGAGACACATGAAAGATATCATGAAGATTCGAAAGAAATGGCGGTAAAGCGACTATGTAGGCCACTTCTCCTAATCGCTTCATAATCTGATAAGGACCAATAAAATTCCGCGTGAGCTTTCAAGACTTCAAAGCACGACCAACACATTTCACCTGAGTAAATCGCAAAAAAAAGATCTCCCTCTTAGAATTCAAGTTCTTTCCTCCTTTTGTCATGGTTACTCTTATGGAGACGCTCCTAAGCTTTCATCTTCTCTTGGATCATCTTGATCTTCTCGGATGTTTGTTGTACAATCTTAGGTCCAAGCACTACACTCTCACCTGAGTCATACCAATACAAAGGTGTTCTACACCTTTTACCATATAAAGCCTCAAACGATGTCATTCAAATACTAGAATGTAATATATTGTTGTAGGTGAACTCAACCAACGGTAAGTAACTATCCTAGTTACCTCCTTGTTCCAAAACACAAGCTCTCTGCAAATCCTCTAAAGACTGGATAATCCTCTCTTTTTAACCGTTCGTCTGTAGATGATAAGTAGAGCTTAATTTCAGCTTAGTACCCAAAAATTCCTACAAACTGTGCCAAAACATCGACGTGAATCTCGAATCTCTATCTGAAACAACACTCAAAGGAATACCATGCAAGCTAACAACCTTCTTAATATACAACTAAGCTAACTTCTACAATGAATAGCTGATCTTAATCGAAATAAAATGAGCCAATTTAGTCAGTCTATCAACAACAACCCAAATGGAGTCACATCCTTTTATCGTCTTCGATAAACTCGTCACAAAATCCATGGAAATGTTGTCCCATTTCCACTCAGGAATGCTCAATGGTTGCATCCGACCCAACGAATTCTAATGTTCAATCTTCGACTTCTGACAAGTCAAACATGCATAAACAAACTCCGATACATCTTTCTTCATTCTTGGCCACCAAAACATTCTCTTCAAATCTTGGTACATCTTAGTGGCACTGAGATGAATACTCAGACCTCTTCTATGACCTTCCTTAAGAATACTCTTCTTAAGTACTGGTACACCTGATACATAAACCTTGCCTCTGAATCTCATCACACCATTCTTGTCGATCCCGAACTCACCTCCTTTACCTTGATTAATTAACACCAATCGGTCGATCAATCCCAAGTTGACTTTCTGTCTCTCTCTGATTTCTTTAAGGATACCACTAGTTAGCTTCATCATAATCCTTCAAAAACTTGAGCCACCTCCTCTGCCTCATATTCAACTCTTTATGATCGAACAAGTACTTCAAGCTCTTGTTGTCATTGAACACTTCAAATATAGAACCAAACAGATAATGCCTTCAAATATTTAACACAAACACCATGGCTGCCAACTCTAGATCATGTCTAGGATAAATCCTCTCATGAAATTTCAACTGTCTAGAAGCATAAGCCATAACCTGACCATTCTGCATCAACACAGACAACCTAAACCCATCTTCGAAGCATCACAATACATAACAAAGGACTCACTTGGATTGGGTAGAATCAAAACTGGAGCAAACATCAACTTCCTCTTGAGTTCTTGAAAAATCTCTTCACACTACACATCCCAAACATACGCTTGACCCTTTCTAGTCAACTGAGTCAAAGGAAACACCAACTTTGAAAATTCTTCTATAAACTGTCTGTAATAACTAGCCAAACCTAGAAAACTTTTGATCTTCATAACAAACTTCAGAGTCTCCAAGTGCAACACTGCATTTATCTTTGATGGATCAACAACAATACCACCACTAGAAACTACATGACCAAGGAAACTCACTTCGTGTAACAAGAACTCACTTGGATAACCTCACATATAACTTATTTTCTTTAAAGGTTTGCAACACAACTTTCAGATGCTCTACATGCTCTTCATTAGACTTAGAATACATCAAAATACCATCGATGAACACAACCATAAACTGATCTAGATAAGGATAGAAAATCCTATTCATATACTCCATAAACTCACCTGACGCATTATACACACTAAACGACATCACAACATACTCATAAGCAGACATTCTATACGACGCCATCAACATAAGACTAGTACCAGGTACTATGGCGAACTCAACCTCGCGCTCCAGCAAAAAATCACTGATGTCTTCTAGAAACACTTCCGGAAAATCGTACACCACTGGCAATTCACCAATCACAACTTTTCTCTCATCCTGTATAAATTCCAATGTCATAAACACCTTAGCATCATCCTTCACAAATTCATCCACTTGCTTAGAAGACACAAACAACGTGTGAGTTGCATCAAATTCTAGAAATGACACTTGTCGAAACAGTTGATATGAACACGGTTGAACTCCAACCAGTTCATTCTAAGGATAACATCAAGTTTATTCAACAGTAGACAAACTAGATCCATTCCAAAACTCTTACCATAAATAGTCAGCAGACAATTCAGACAAACCCACTAAATAGTCATCGAACCATTAGTTGGGGTATTGATAACATATTCCCAATAATAGAAGACATATTTAAATACAACCTCTTAGCACAATCAAGCGATGTAAAAGAATGCATCGTACCCGTGTTAATAATAGTAATCAGTGGAATACCATTAATAAAACATGTACATCGAATTAATTTGTCTGTGCTAGTAGTCTCTGACCTAGTCAAAGAAAAAACTTTCCCTCCAGAACGAACCTTCTTGGGTTTCTAGCAATGATTACTAATGTGACTTGGTTCCCCACAGTTGAAGCAAGTCAGCGAGCTACCCTTATAGTCAGCGATAAGATGTCCAGTCTTCCCACACTTGAAGTAGCTCTTCTCAAAACTCTTGTAGTCGTTGGCACGATGACGTGCGACCCCACACTTAAAGAACTTGATAGAAGCAGGAGTCTCTCCTCCACTTGGCATTTTCTCATCTGAAGCCTTCTGCTTCCTTTTTTCAGCTGGAGCATTATACGACTTTCCACGATTTTGATTCTTCATTCTCTTCTCACTAAGACTCTTGAGAATCTCCTAATACCTTGAGCTGTCAAATGGGCTGGCCCGGCCCAGCCCGTATTGGCCCGGTGGGCCAACACTTATAAATGGGCTGGAGTGGGCCGACCCGATTACTTCATGGGCTATCAAAATTGAGCCCGCCCCAGTTCCTTATGGGCCATGAAGCCCGATGGGCCAGGTCCGCCAATATATTTCAATATTATAATTTTAATTTTTAAATTTATAGACAATAAAATACAATCGTACATAACAAAATAATTACTCGTCTAACCATTCAAATTAGATATAAAAATAAATTATCTAGTAAACAATTTTTCGGCTAAGTCCCCTGAACTCTTGGTGAATCCAACAATTGTCACATAATGTAACTTTAAAGACAATAAAATATATTCACACATACATAACTCAATAATTAATCACCTAACAATTCAAAAAGTCTAACTTTGATGTTGGGTCAAGAACATTCCCAAGTGCAAGAGTAACAAAATATTCATCCAATACTTATCAAACTTTTCCTTCGTCCCCTTAGCCATATCTTTGATCACATCATCTTGACTTTTCAAATTTCTATTCAATTCCATCTCTATAAGTCCAACTTGCATGAAGTATAAGTTTGATGTTGGGTAAGATGATCCAGAAATTAAGTTAGTAATATTACAAAATGGAGCAAAGGAATTACAAATGTTCTGTGCTCTATCCCACTCTTCAATGCTTGGACAAATATTTTACTTTTTATCATTTTAACTCAAGTTAATGAATGCATGTCGATACCTAATAGCACTTTCAAGCATCATATATGTGACATTCCATCTAGTACACACATCCAACCTTAAAATTAACAAAAATATATTTTAACCCAATTTCCCCTCAAAATTAACAAAAATAGTTTTCTATTTTTTTTATCAAAACAAATTATTATTTTTTAATATTTTTAACGGGCCAGCCCGAAGCCCACTTGGCCGGCCCGGCCCGGCCCATAAAAAACATCGGCCCAATGGGTTGGCCCAAAAAGATAGGGTTGTATTTTTTTAATACTTTTTTATGGTCCGGCCCGTGCTAAAATTTAGGGCTTATGGGCTGGCCCAATGGGCCTGGTCCATTTTGACAGCTCTACTAATACCTAATACCTTTCTTAATCTCTGGACGCAAGCCACTTTCAAACTTGATACACTTTGACCCTTCACCTGCCGCATTATTATGTATGGACAAAACTTCACTGGCTCTCCGAACTTAGCAGCATACTCAACAACTGTCATATTTCCCTGGTTTAGCTCAAGGAACTCAATTTTCTTCTTGACGCGACATCCTCTGGAAAATACTTCTCTAAAAATTCAGCCCTGAACACAACCCAAGTAATCTCATCACCAACAACCTTCAGTCTCTGACGCGCATTATCCCACCAGTCTTCGGCATCCTTCGATAGCATATGAGTACCGAAATGCACCTTCTGAACTTCAGCACAAGCCATCACTAAAAAAAATCTTCTCAATCTCTCTAAGCCATGTTTATGCACCCTCTGAATCATATCTTCCCTTGAAGGTTGGCAGATTTTTCCTCTGAAACCTCTCCAATCAACGAAGTTCATTGCCAGCCTGATTCTGTTGACCCTACAGCGCTTAAGCCATCGCCTCCAAAGCATCAGCGACTACTCGGTTGTTTCTTCCTCCTGATATACTATGCGCACTAGTAATCAACCATCATAAGAAACATGCATCAACATTGTTCATACACTCGTCGCATACTAGGGAACATACAACATTACAAAAACCTGACCGGATGGACCGACCTACTCTTATACAACAAATGTAATACCCTAAACCCCAAAACCTATATAAAAATAATTAATGGATAATTTAAGGTGTCACATTGACAACCTAATGTCATAGCTCAGAAAATGAGAACGACCTCGTGATGCGCAATGCATGTTCGCGGGATGGACTAAACATAATCGCCACCGAACTTTATTTATTCCAAAAAAGGAAAGGGAAAATATCGATAAAACCCATGAAATAAAAAGATAAGATATGGTCATCGCAACCAATATCGGGTTCAAAAGTCGGTTATGCAAGGGGAAGATATTAGCACCTCTCACATCTGTTGTACTCAACAGGAACCATTTTGATTGTTCTTTACATGGGTAGGTGTTGTTATCTAAAGGTTACTTGCTATTGGGAAAAATGGTTGGTTTTTTTATTAGGGTGCTCGCCAAGATCTCTCAATCTCGTGCCTACGTATTCTCATATTGAAATGAGAAATTAGAGCTTCATAGTTCAGAGTAGAAAATAAGTGTGTGTTGATTAATTTTACCTTGAAAAAGGATTTTCGGGATGACGCCCTAAGGCGCAAAAAGAGTTTGATGAGTTGATATTGATTTTAGTATTTAGAAAAAAGATTGTTTTTTATTCGAATTGCACTAAAGACTATGGGTAGAGGCGAATATTTCAAACTACTAAGTCAAGCGTCTTGTGTCCAAAATACTCATAGTAATGGTAGGAAAGCTCCATTCTCACTCCTTCTCCACCACTTAAGGCTCGTGGCGCGCAATCTTAATCGTATTTTAATGTGTATTTGAGTTTATTTGAGAAAATACCACTTGACGTTGGAACAAAAGTTTTGTTGATTGTTTGTAAATAAGAGGTGTGAAAGTTTGAAAATGATTGAAGCTGAGGTGATGATGAAATTCACTGGGCGTTAGATCCAGGGTTTTATTTATTTTGAGTTTTGAAAATTTTATTTACAAGCCTAACAATATTCAATTTAGAGCTAATTAATCAATCGAACAACACACAATAGTGATGCATGACGCTAAGGCGTGTGTGTGTTCATACAAGAAACATGAAGAAGATACACAAATAACTCACTAAATAAAATCTATTCAAATTAATTAATTAAATTATCTAAAACTAATTAATTTAATTAATTAATCAAAGAAATTAACCAATTTTTAATTAATTTTAAGTATCTTAATTAATTAATAAGAATATATTTCATAAGAAAAAGCATATTAATTCACATGTCAAACGATGATAAGGAAAACACTAAAGCAAAATAGAGGATATAAATAAAGGGAGTGATGGGCTCCTAAGAGAAGCCAAAATCGAAACTAGGGGTGCAGGAAGTGTGAAAGGACAGACCAGGCGCAACAAACAGGCAAAGATAGAGAAACAGGTTGGTCTGACCTTGTCCATTCCTAAAACACCGGACTCATGGGGATCAAGGAGCATTCAACATCAATTGAATAAAGACAAAGAACAATAGGGAGTAGTCAACATGCACTAGCCCCTAGGGCTCACGAGTCATTAATAAAAATAACAAAAAAGTCAACATTTGTCATTGATAATTTTAAAAGTAACAAAATGGCTTCATGGACACCAATGCATCAACTAAAAAACCGAATCATAAAGCGAAAAAACTTGAAGGAAATCAAAACTTTCTCACAAATCCACATCAAATCTCTCTCTCTCTCTCTCTCTCAAAAACCGAATCATAAAGCAGAAAAACTTGAAGGAAATCAAAACTTTCTCACAAATTCACATCAACTCCCTCTCTCTCTCTCTCTCTAAAATACCGAATCATAAAGTGGAAAAATTTGAAGGAAATCAAAACTTTCTCACAAATCCACATCAACTCTCTCTCTCTCTCTCTCTCTCTCTCTCTCTCTCTTATATTCAACCAAGTTCCATAGACATTTCAAACCTCTGTATCATCCCACAAAACACAAACCAAATGTTATTGAACTAACACAAAAACATATCCTTCACATGCAAATAACGAATTCACATTTTAACAAGCGAAATCCCTAAATCAACATGAACCTTCATTTCCGATCCAGATCCAAACGTTGCAACAAACATTATCAAGTGTCAGTGAAAATGCATGAACATAGCAAACACATACACACAAAGATCAATGAAGCCAAAACCCCAACACAACTCTATACCCCGATTTCACTATGTTCATGGTTACAAGTACAAAGAGAAGATGATAACGCTCAGAAAAGAAATACAAGTAAATTAAAAAAAAACTACCAAAGATGCTTCAAACCAGGCCCGGCCCAAGCCCAAGACAAGTAAGGCAAGAGCCTTAGGCCTCATAATTTTTGGCTTTTATTTATGCCTCAAATGCTATAAAAAATAGGTCTCACTTGTTAAATAATTTATAAAACAATTGTCATGTATTACCGCACTGTGTTAATATTGTAAGATTTGGTGAAGTGGTAATGTGTTTTTTTCTCCAGCTGAAGTAGATGAGTTCGATACTTTATGGCAACATTATTAAATATTTAATTTCTAAACATGTATATTAAAAGATATATACTATGTTTTAAAAAATTTATATTTAATTTCTAAAACGATTCAAAATTATTTTATAAATATTTAACTTTTATTAGTTAGACATTTTTTTAAAAACTTTAAATTTTAATGGAAAAAAAGTACGCTTTTTTTGTTTACAGTTATACATTTTCAATAATAATAATGAATATGATTCTAATTCAATCAAAAACTAAATATATGCACCAATGCTTCTATAATTATTATAAAAAAATTATGTATAATTTTAATACATTTCATTTTTTATTTTTATTTTAAAAATCATTAAAACTCTATTATTATCTATGCACAACAAAAACTAATATTAATCATAAATATTATATTTTAAAATAAATTATATTATTATATCATTTTTATTTTTAAAAATATTTTTCCTTAAATTTCGCCTTAGGCCTCCAAATACGTTGGGCCGGCCCTGCTTCAAACAGTTATTGGTTCTTTCTCACTTTCTCATCTTCCTCGTTGATTTTGTGTGTTTGTTGTTTATTATTACGTGTCTTAGCTCGAGTTATGCAGAGCTTCAGTTTGAAGCTCTGTTTACCCTTAAGGAGAGATTTGAGTGAATGAGGTTAGATATTTTTGCAGAGCTTTTCTAGGGTTTTTTCTCTTGTCCTTGAGAAATAAACAGTGTATCTATTTATAGAGAATGAAATGAGAGAGGTGAGGTGATTGAGGTACGTGTGAAAGTTTCTAGAATGTTCAGATTTTTTACTTGGCTCGTGTGAGTTTGTTATCATTTGATGAGCTGGTCATTTTTTTAGGATTAATCAGTGGGAGGAGTTGTACGAATCGCTGATTTCATGGGATGGCTTGCGAGTGGAATTGAGGTAGATGAGGAAGAGATTCTCTCAAAAACGCGGATGCAAATACTCCTCTTGTGATTTGGTATTTTTTCCTTTTGTCCATTGTAACTTTCTCTTTCCCTTTTCTTTTTAGTCATGAATTTTACCTGGTAAATGGATTCTGAGTGAAAACTGCTTTTTATCTCAATCACTGTAAAAATATGTGGTAATTTGTTATTTTGAAAGCTGATGTAGGCCTTTATTTGCTGATGCTTAAGCCCATATTGGAGTCTTCATTCAAGATAATCCTCTTGATGATTAAAGCAAAGGATGCTATGAGAAAATGAATCATGTAGGAATCAATTTCGAATTTTTTTTATGGATCAGGATATTTGGAATTTTTTTGGTTCAAACTATTTGGGTTTGTAACAGATTGGACTTGTAATGGTTGGAAAACTGTAAACTCTAGTGATGTAAATTCTGAAATAATACAATGTAATCTTTGACTTAGTATTTCTCTTCACATAACCAAGCCTTTATTTCTATAGAGATTGTGATGCAATGCGACCAAAGTCAAATTTCCTTCATACAGACACACCTAAGGCCCTAAATTAAACTCCACCAAAATCAACCTTTGTTAGGTTTCACACATTATTTAAAAAGAAAAACTCCATTTTCTTATTGAAGGAAAAAAAATGCAAACAAGGCTAAAAACTTCTGGTTTATTTATTTGGATGATGCTAAAATAATGCAAAAGTTAATCTAACTTGCTAAAAAAAATGAAAACCTTTGTTTATTATGGAATATCTAATCTTACTTAGCAAAATGACTACAAGATGAGAACAAAGATATGCATGAAGACTAATCAAAGGTTGGAGTACATGGAAGGACTAAAGACATATGTGAATTTAAACTTGAATGGAACAAAGTTGAGGGTCAAACCCTGTCGTTAACTTTGCTTCATATGCAATTTGAATGCCAACAATGATGCAAATAAACTCATTTAACTAGTGTAGAAGGTAAGTCCAATTTATGCAAATGGATGATTTTTAAAACTGATGAAGATACATGACCATATGAAATGGTCATGTTGAATCAGGTGAAAATAAACTAAAAAGACAATGCAATATAAACTAGGTAGGACAAAATCGGGGTATGACAGCTGCCCCTATCTAATTGCCTTAAACCCGAGAAGATGAACTACCACGAAGTTCATTTTTTAGGTAGAAGTCAATTAGATATAAGAAGACCGCAAAATTTTGTCCTCTGAAATATAGAAATGCAATACAATAATACAATATGGTGAGATAAAAACGAAATGGCAGAGCGTGGTCTTGAATAGAAAACATGAGATTCTCTGAATCAACGAAGCAACATCTTTTACGATATAATTAAAATACTCCCACAACAGAATGATATCTCAATCGCATCTAAGATTCTTCGAGGATATTAGAGTTGTATCTCAAACAAAAGCTAATGAGATTCTTCGAATCTACGAAGCAGTATCTTATATGATATAATCGAGATATTCCAAAAAGGGAATGATAGCTCGATCACATCTAAGACTCTTCGAGGATAATAAAGCAGTATCTCAAACAAAAGCTAATGAGATTCTCCGAATTGATGAAATAGTATCTTATATGATATAATCGAGATATTCCAACAAGGGAACGATACCTCAATTGCATCTAAGACTCTTCGAGGATACTTAGAGCAGCATCTCAAACACCAAATAATGAGATTATCTAAAAAAAAGCATTATCTTATATGACATGATTGAGATATTCCAACAGGGGAACGATACATCAATCATATCTTAAGACTCTCCGAGGATACTTAGAGCATTATCTAAAACAACATATAAGATTCTCCGAATCAACGAAGCAGTATCTTATATGACATGATCGATATATTCCAATAGGGGAATGATACCTCAATTATATCTTAAGACTCTTCGAGGATACTTAGAGCGGTATCTCAAACAACAAATGAGATTCTCTGAATCAAATAAGCAATGTCTTATATGATGTAATCGAGATATTCCAACAAGGGAACAATCACTACAACAAAAAGGACTTATAACATCTCACCTTAGATAGCGCTTTATTACAAAAGCGCTGCTATAGGTCAAAAACACGGAATCTATTAATTTAATAAAGGAAAAGCGCAAAAAAATATAAGACCTTAGACAGCGCTTTAGTGAAAAGCGCTGTCTAAGGCCTTTTAAATTTTTAAAAAAATTTAATGGAAAATATTAGACAGCGCTTTCCTTAAAAGCGCTGTCTAAGGCCTTTTAAATTTAAAAAAAATATAAGACCTTAGACAGCGCTTTTAAGGAAAGCGCTGTCTAAGGTCTTAAATATTTAAAAAAATAAAAACAAAAGCGCTGTCTAAGGCCAATCTTAGAAAGCGCTTTTAAAGCGCTGTCTAAGGGCCACCTTAGAAAGCGCTTTGTTGAAAAGCGCTGACTAAGGTCTAATAAAATTAAAATATATGAATATACTCAGTTTTCATTTTCAGTTTTGCGCTCTTTCTTCTCCCTCCCCTGTTGCGAACGGATACTTGCGAACCTGAGCTAAACCCTTGCCGTCGTCCACCGCGCCGTCGTCCACCGTTCCTCCCTCATTTCGCGACTCCGACGACCTTTACTCCACCGTGACCGTCTGTTCCTCTCTCATTTCGCGTTTTCGTCACTCAGTTTGGAAGTTTAAGAGTTTCAGATTATTACACATTTTATAAGGTATGCTGATAATGTTGCTGTTGATAATGTTGTTGTTGATGTTGATAATAATGTTGTTGTTGATGTATTACACATTTTACACGTTTCAGAGTATTACACATTTTACACGTTTCAGAGTTTCAGTTTGGAAGTTTCAGAGTTTCAGAGTTTCAGTTGATAATGTTGCTGATAATGTTGATAATGTTGTTGTTGATGTTGATAATAATGTTGTTGTTGATGTTGATAATAATGTTGTTTATGTTGTTGCTAATGTTGGACTGTTGCTAATGTTGATAATGTTGCTAATGTTGTTAATGTTGTTGCTAATGTTGGACTGTTGTTGGATATAAGAATAAAATATGTGCTAACTTCATTTTTGGTGATATAGGAATAGAATCAATATAATGTGTTAGTTTAGTTTGTTCTTGTTAACATTTTTCTACATTGTTAACTATTGCTATATAATGTGTTTGTTTAGTTTAGTTTAGGTTAGTGTTAGTGTTAGTGTTAGGTTAGTGTTAGTGTTAGTGTTAGTGTTAGTTTAGAACATCTATTATAGTTTGTTCTTGTTAACATTTTTCTACATTGTTAACTATTGCTATATAATGTGTTTGTTTAGTTTAGTTTAGTTTAGGTTAGTGTTAGTGTTAGTGTTAGGTTAGTGTTAGTGTTAGTGTTAGTGTTAGTGTTAATGTTAATAATGTAAATTCTTGAGGTTGTTGTTCTAAAGAACTGAAATTCAAAGCAATTTTGTTAATGAAGTTAATTGCTTTGAATTTCTTAGTTTGGACTTGTTATGCTAATGTTAAATTCTTTCACCAATTCATCGGATGGTTGCCAAGGGAAAAGTGTTTAACAATGGGGTCACAGTACTTCATAATGAATCCCTCCCTACTGGAAGTTTGAAAGTATCAGTTGATATTGCTATGGAGAATGAAGCACTATTACCCTATCCTAACGATGATTCGGAGGTAAGAGTGGTGGGACAAGCTATAGGGTCGTTTGTTGCATGGCCGTCAAATCTCATACTCGTAGGATATGAGGTATATATGCTTAAAACCGTTATAAACCTTTGTTAATCTTAATGTGTAAATTCAAAGATTTTACGAGCATTTTATTTTCATTTTTTACATGGCAATGTTATTTAGACTCCAACAAAATCCAAAACAAAGGATAAGCGGATTCCGGAGCATACCGAGTCCGTTGTCTCAAAAAAGGAGGTACATCACAATTATATGCATAGAAAATGATAAATTGGATATCTTATACTTCATCTAACAAATTATATGATTTATAGCTGCCTGGTAAAGTGATTAGCAACGTTTCAACGCAAAAAACTGTTGGTGCTAAGAATACCAGGGTTAGAAAACAACCTATCGGCAAGGTTAGGACGTGCCTTCAGACCTTTCTACAATTAATGACGGATATTCCGACTGGAGGTGTTCGTCTGATAACTATGGAGAAAGATTTGTATGGCTTTGAATTTGACCAGAATGTTGGTAATGAAGACTTCGAGCAAGTTTTCCAACATACAGAATTGGGCGTCACTGTTGTCAATATATACTTGAGGTATATCCGATCTACTTTGGTAATTGAACAACTTATTTACTTTATTTTTCAAATGAATATTCTAATGTTAATGATGTTTTTATTTCAGGTTTCTGTATGACAGTTTTATGCGCCCCCGGGGATTGGAGCAAAGATTTGCATTCTTATGCCCCAGCGCTGTCAACTTAACCGAAATATTGACGAAACCAAATGAGGTCCATGCGTATATACGCAACGTCTTTATGGACAACCAAGAAACGGAAAAGTTGTACTTTTTACCGTTTAATACTGGGTTAGATTTTCATTCTAAATTCATCTATTATATTTTTTTTTGTATTTTGACTTCGTGTAGAAAGTTTCTATCTAACACTTGTTTAATCTTACAGTGGACATTGGTTGTTGGTTGCAATCAATCCTATCCGCGGAGTAGTGTATTATCTGGATTCCGTAGGAAATGATTGGACCACATACCCGGATATGAAGGACTGTATTGACACGTAAGTGAAATTGTTTTAAATAGAAATGTGTATATTTATTTATTTATGTGAATTGTTCTAAATATTCATTTATATTTTATTAGCACTATACAAGCATTCCTAGAACATCGGGGAATCGACCACACCATTACATGGAATTATGTGAAGGTATATTAATTATCACATGTTTTATTATATTAGTGATGCTTACTTGATAAAACTTAGAATTTATCCATATTTTATTTTCATTTGTAGTGTCCTCGGCAACGCAATCAAATAGATTGCGGCTATTTCATGTTGAGATTTATGAGAGACACTATTTCGTTGGATCGAATGGAGATTCCACCCGATGTATGTATTTCTAACTTATGAGTTATTTTAACACATATCTCTCATATTGTCTAATGAAATAGTTAAAACTAAATCAAACTATATGTTATATTATTATGTAGTATTTTGAAGAATTCAGGAGTGCTACTTACACAAAGGCTCTATTGGATGAAATCAAAGAGGAGTGGTGTCAATACATTATGGAGCTCGGAATTTTACAAACTTAAGGTATAATATTATACTCTTACTTTAATTGATGAAAATTTTAATATGTGTAACTTTGGTTGGAGTAATGCTTTGGTTGGATGCAATTTTGGTGTATATACTTTGAATTGCAATTTTGGTGTATATACTTTGAATTACAAACTTTGAATTACAATTTTGGATGCAATTTTGGTGTATATACTTTGAATTACAATTTTGGTGTATATACTTTGAATTGCAATTTTGGTGTATATACTTTGAATTACAAACTTTGAATTACAATTTTGGTGTATATACTTTGAATTACAATTTTTGGTGTATATACTTTGAATTTTAATACTTTGAATTACAATCTTTGTGTTTTCAGGACCTATAATGTAGATTGAAGCAATGTTTTGGTTGGATGCAATTTTGGTGTATATACAATTTTGGTGTATAAGTAATATGTGCATTGTAGAAAAAATGCTTTGGTTGGAAGCAATAACTTTGGTTGGAAGCAATGCTTTGGTTGGATGCAATTTTGGTGAATAAGTAAAATGTGCATTTGTAGAAAAATGTAATGATTTGTAATTATAAATAGGTGTATATACAATTTTGGTTTGTAATTTTAAATATATATATTGGTATGAAATGCCAATTTTGGATATATAATTTTGGTGTAGAAAGGCCAATGGTTTGAATTGCCAATTCTGAAAAAAATTGCTGGTTGAAAATTACAGGTCAAATTCTGGTTGAAAAAACCTGGTAAAATTGTGGTTAAAAAAAAATTATATAAAATTTTTCGTACACCTTAGACAGCGCTTTTGGTGAAAGCGCTGTCTCAGGTCCACTTTAGACAGCGCTTATGGTGAAAGCGCTGTCTAAGGTGTACTAAAAAAGTCAAAAATGGAAGGTCTTAGACAGCTCTTATGGTGAAAGCGCTGTCTAAGGTGTACTAAAAAAGTCAAAAAAGGAAGGTCTTAGACAGCGCTTTTGGAGAAAGCGCTGTCTAAGGTGTACCAAAAAAGTCAAAAAAAGGTAGGGCTTAGACAGCGCTTTTGACGAAAGCGCTGTCTAAAGTAATCCATATAATGTGAAAAAGCGCTGTCTAAAGGTACCATAGACAGCGCTTTTCATTAAATACACGCCCCTTTAGACAGCGGTTTTGGTAATACCAAAAGCGTTGTCTAAACCTATAGCGTCGCTGGTTTATACAGCGCTTTAAAGCGCTGTCTAAAGGCTAAAAAAGCGCTGTCTAAAACCGTTTTTGCGCTAGTGAATACCTCAATCGTATCTTAAGACTCTTCGAATATACTTAGAGGAGTATCTCAAACAACAGATGAGATTCTCCAAATCAACGAAGTAAAATCTTATATGACATGATCGAGATATTCCAACAAGGTAACGATACCTCAATCATATCTTAAGAATCTCCTAGGATACTTAAAGCAGTGTCTCAAGAAATAGACGAGATTCTCCGAATCTACGAAGCAGTATCTTATATGACATGATCAAGATATTCCAACAGCGGAACAATACCTCAATCATATCTTAAGACTCTTCGAGGATACTTAGAGCAATATCTCAAATAAAAAATGAGATTCTATGAATCAACGAAGCAGTATCTTATATGATGTAATCGAGATATTCCAACATGGGAACAATACCTCAATCATATCTTAAGACTCTTTGAGGATACTTAGAGCAACACCTCAATAACAAAAGAGATTCTCCGAATCAACGGAGCAGTATCTTATACGATATAATCAAGATTTTCCAACAAGGGGAACGATACCTCAATCATATCTTAAGACTCTTCGAGGATATTAGAGAAATACCTCTAAGAACAATTGAGATTCTGCGAATTAACGAAGCAATATCTTATATGATATAATCAAGATATTCCAACAAGGGGAACGATACCTCAACCATATCTTAAGACTCTTCGAGGATATTAAAGCAATATCTCAAACAACAAATGAGATTCTCCGAATCAACGAAGCAACATCTTATATGATATAATCGAGATATTCCAACAAGAGAACGATACCTTAATCTTATCTTAAGACTCTTCGAGGATACTTAGAGTAGCATCTTAAGCAACAAATGAGATTCTCTGAATCAACGAAGCAGCATCTTATATGATATAATTGAGATATTCCAACAAGGGAACGATACCTCAATTGTATCTTAAGACTCTTCGAGGATAATTAGAGCAGTATCTGAAATGTTCAATTGTTGGGGAAAATAGTTTAGACAAGACTTCTTTTGAGGGAAGTTTACTGGCAAAGTTATGCAAGGGAAAAGCTAATAAGAGACTTTTTAGGATAACCTCTGCTTGGGGAGCAAGAATAGTCATGATTCTAGGGAATATCATTACCAACCATAAAGTTGAACAATGCCTTACTGGGAAATAAAATCCACAAGCGTGTGCGGGGTAATAACTCAAATCTGAGAAATACTGCCGATTTGAATGAGGTTTATCATGGATACTTGTTGATTAATCATGGATCCTGTTATGCTATCCTTGGTATGATGTTTGATGTTCCACTTTGGATGGAAATGCCATGCAAGTAATGATGCATGCGAGGATGCAACTGTTGGGGATTTTGAGGTGCATATGGGAGTGCAAATAATCTGTTTATTGGTGAAGCTTCCTATTTTGATGGGAAAGCTACGCATAGGTATGCTGATGATCGATATGACTGTTTTTGATGACATTTCTGTTTTGGCGGGAATGTTATGCATGTGATGCAGGTCATGCATGTGAGCATGCAAATGACTGAGTATGTTCGAGGATTGGTCTCCCTTTTGAGGGTGAGATCCTCTTTGGATACTAATGTCAATTGAATTTGGTTTTATGATGATGCCAATGGAGTGGATTTTTAGTTTTTTGGTAGTTTCCATTATGGATTGGACTTTTGGTTTCGGATGCCAATGGAACTGGGCCTTTGATTGGTGAAAGGATTTGACTTCCTAACACTCAGAACTTAATGACACTGTGAGCGACAAGAAAATGTGAATGTCCCTGATAAGATCTCAGGGGACTTATTGTTGTTGAGCTGTATACGAGCAAATTCTTGAGATATTCATGTTGCCTATGTTCAAATGATTTGATGTCTTTATGTGACAAGGGCATCATTGGGGACTGTTAGTCTCCTTTCAGACATTTCGAAAACAAAAAACAATTTTATTGTTATTTTCAAATGTTTTTGTTATTGACCAAAATTTTAAAATAATGTTTATAAAAAATAAAAGATATTTTGCAAACAAGTAGATAAAGTAAAAACAAATGGGCACAATTTGATGAGAAATTTCTCTTTTCATTGATTTGACCCTTGAATGGGTAATTGTACATAAAGGTGCAATTACTTAATGAGGTAATTGATGTGCAAGAAAAAAGTACAATGGAAATGGAAATTATTGAGTTTCCAATGAGTTTCAATACTACTATGGTCCCTATGTCTCTGAAGATCTCAACACCTTGCTTCGGGGGAAGACGACTTGATTGATTCTTCTCTTCTGTAGCTTATCAAGATCAAGTGGATGTACAGACTATAACCTTTGCCTTGGACTTTGTCCCTAACTTTTTCCTGGATCGCCCTTTCAGGTTTTCAATCCACTGGACGCCCATTTTGCTTGAGCCGCCCTTTTGGGTTTCCAACTTAGTGGGTAAGATTTTATTTTATTTTTATCCCTAATTTTTTCCTGGACCGCCCTTTCGGGTTTTTAGTCCACCAGGATAGCCATTTTTTCCTAAGTCGCCCCTTCAGGTTTTTGACTTAGCGGCTTTTGTATTCCACTCTTTTAGGCAAACTATCTTTTGACTGAGTCTGTATTCACCGGGTATGGTAATTCGTCACCATCCATAGTTGCAAGGATCAGAGCACATCCAGAGAAAGCTCTCACCACAACTTATAGATCTTCATAATTTGGTGTCCATTTGCCCCTGGGCTCTTTGTACATTGACATGATCCTATTTAGCACCAAGTCACCTTCTTGGAATGTCTGAGGGCGCACTTTCTTGTCAAAAGATTTCTTAAGATGCCTATGATAGATTTGACTGTGGCATAATGATGTCAAGCATTTTTCTTCTATAAGGTTGAGCTTATCAAACCTTGTTTGACCCCATTCCGCCTCATCTAACTTAGCCTCTATCAAGACTCCCATCGAGGGGATTTCCATTTCTATTGGAAGGACTGCTCCCATGCCATATACTAATGAATAAGGGGTTGCCGTTATTGAAGTACGTACTGAGGTACGATAGCCGTGCAATGTAAAAGGTAGCATTTCGTTCCAATCTTTATATGTGACCACCATTTTATGATCTTTTTGATGTTTTTATTAGCTGCTTCGACGACGCCGTTCATCTTGGATCTGTATGGTGATGAGTTATGGTGCTCGATTTTAAAACTTCCTCACAACGCCTTCATCATTTTGTTGTTGAGATTGGACTCATTATCAATTATGATTCGGTTGGGAACCCCATATCGACATATGATGTTGTTCTTCAAGAAGCGGGCAACCACTTGCTTGGTGACAGTGGCATAAGACACAACTTTGACTCATTTGGTGAAGTAGTTTATGGAAACTAGTATGAATCGGTGTCCATTTGAAGCTTTTTGCTCAATCATCCTAATCATGTTTATTCCCCACATAAAGAAATGCCATGGTGATGTCAGGACGTTCAGAGGAGTAGGTGTCACATGTACCTTGTCAACATATATTTGGCATTTATGGCATGTTCTGGAATGATGATAACGATCAGCCTCCATAGTTATCCAATAATAGCCCACCCTTAGGATTTTATTTTCCATCACATGGGTGCCAAAGGATACTTCATGTATCTCCTTCATGATTTTATCTGCTTC
The DNA here is from genome assembly GCA_022829125.1 of Lathyrus tuberosus. Lineage (NCBI taxonomy): Eukaryota > Viridiplantae > Streptophyta > Magnoliopsida > Fabales > Fabaceae > Lathyrus > Lathyrus tuberosus. The sequence continues at coordinate 3,138,457 of JALAZF010000545.1, forward strand.
GTGTCTATCCATGCATATGAGCAAAACCATGTCATGATTCCGCTTGTACAACACATCTTCGTCTAGGAAGAAGTTTGATGCTAACCTTCTCAAGGTTCTCTTATCCATGCTTAAGGCACCTGCTGGATATTCTTGTTTTTCCAAATAGTTGTCGTGGTAAAAATTATGAGTGTAAGCTATTGATTAACTTAACTCGTAGAACAAGAGTCGCCACCGCACTTTATTTTATCCAAAAGGAAAAGAAAAAGAGCGAACAAAACCTAAACAAGTTCTAAACAAGAAAAAAAAAACAGAGACAGGGTAAGGGGGTTGGTTACGCGATGGGAATGTGTTAGCACCCAAAACGTCTATAGTACTCTATAGGAACCCTTTGAAATATCTACGCTTTTTGGTTTGAAAATGGTTTGTTTGAAATGAGATCGGGGAGATGAGAAAAAAAGTATTTTTTTTAAGATTTTTGTGTTTGGAGAGACTTCTTGAGCCTCATGCCTACGTACCCAAAAAGTGCAATATAGGATTAAAACCCCGTAGTTCATTGTACAAATAACAAAATTGGTTTGTTTTGGTTGATTTTAAATGAAAAGACAAGTCATCGTTTTAAGGAGAAAACTACAACTAGTCGCTCACAAGTACAAGAAAACAACATTTGCATCATCTTAAGATGCATGATTTTTGCTTGGATGAAAATCAACAAGTCTATCACTCAACATCTAAGTGGAAAATGTCAACATCTTTAGTACTATGGGGAATAGGAGAATTACATCTCAACTATGAAAATGACTCATGTCTAAAATTTATGAAAAGTTTTAAATGAAAAAGTGTACAAAGGCACAAAAGTTAGAATGAGTTTAAGTGTTTTTTAAAGTCTTTTTAAATGGTCAAAGTGTGCTTAATATTGATTGACGTTTATTAAAGAAAATGAAGTTTGAAAAATCACTTGACAAAAGTCAAGGTTTATTTTAAAAGAGGTTATAGTTTGAAAACAAGAAGGTTTTAAAAAAGGGAGAAGGTTTTGAAAATTGAAGAAGGGGAGGAGATGAAGTGACTACCCTAAAACATAAAATAAAAACTAAAGAAGGAAAGGTCTAACCACACAACGAGCAAACACTTGACAACAAGTCAACATAAGCAATCCTCTTCCTTTTGGATTTAAACCACAAGCATAATAACTAGATGAATTAAAGCATCAAAGGGAATCCCAAGTTAAGCCATGGCAAAGTCAAGGCAAAGTCTTCCAAAGGGTTAAAAGCCAATTAGGAGAGTCATGCATCAGATGATTTTCATAATACCAAAGTATCAACACCTATACACAGAAAATTTCTCAACAAATAGACAAAAGCAACACAAATGTCTAAGGCCTCAAATCTCCAAGAGCATAGGGCAAGGGTCCTAGATCTAAGTCCGAAGTCCAAGTCCAAATTCCAAGCATAAGGTCACAACACTCCGAGATTAAGAAAACCAAGTCTTTTAAGTGTTTCATTATTTATTAATGTCTTAAGATAAATATGGCCCAAGTGGAAAAAATAAAAAGAGCAAAAACATAAACAAAGGTCGAAGTGGACAAAGAGAAAATAAGATGGTAATAATATGAAATGCTAAAAGTAAAAGCATAAAAGTAAATGACAAGAAAATAAAGAGTAAAAATTAAATGACTTAAAGTAAAATTAGTGCAATTATATGGTTAGTAAGTTAGTGTTAGGGATGAAGAACATTTTGTCGTATTTTGGAGAATACTCGACTATTCAACCATAAGCATGAAAACATGAATATATACATCATTAAAGAAAGGGCGCCAAGTCGGATAAAATCAACGAGTATGCCAACTAGTTCCCTTGATAACAAAGAGACAATCCATTTCACACCACATTATAGAGAGTAGGAGATTGATAACTCGCGTACAAAAACAACTTGATTTTCGATTTCGGGGCGAAATGTAGTGCTATGTTAAGCAATCGTAGCACGACCTATCAAGAAGGTTATACTATGGGAGGTTGGTCAATACAATATTTGTGCTAATACAAGCTAGGGAAATGACATATAGGTCAATCTCCTAAAGCTTGCCACACTAAAAGAAAAGAGGTAGTGGTCTCATCTAAACCCTAAACCCTAAACCTTAGTCCGGGATTAAGAAAACCAAGTATTTTAAGTGTTTCATTATTTATTAATGTCTTAAGAGAAATATGGTCCAAGTGGACAAAATAAAAATGGCAAAAACATAAACAAAGGTCCAAGTGGACAAAGAGAAAATAAGATGGTAATAATATGAAATGCTAAAAGTAAAAGCATAAAAGTAGACGACAAGAAAATAAAGAGCAAAAATTAAATGACTTAAAGTAAAATTAGTGCAATTATATGGTTAGTAAGTTAGTGTTAGGGATGAAGAACGTTTTGTTGTTTTTTCGGAGAATACTCGACTATTCAACCATAAGCATGAAAACATGAATATATACATCATTAAAGAAAGGGCGCCAAGTCGGATAAAATCAACGAGTATGCCAACTAGTTCCCTTGATAACAAAGAGACAATCCATTTCACACCACATTATAGAGAGTAGGAGATTGATAACTCGCGTACAAAAACAACTTGATTTTCGATTTCGGGGCGAAATGTAGTGCTATGTTAAGCAACCGTAGCACGACCTATCAAGAAGGTTATACTATGGGAGGTCGGTCAATACAATATTTGTGCTAATACAAGCTAGGGAAATGACATATAGGTCAATCTCCTAAAGCTTGCCACACTAAAAGAAAAGAGGTAGTGGTCTCATCTAAACCCTAAACCCTAAACCTTAGTCCGGGATTAAGAAAACCAAGTATTTTAAGTGTTTCATTATTTATTAATGTCTTAAGAGAAATATGGTCCAAGTGGACAAAATAAAAATGGCAAAAACATAAACAAAGGTCCAAGTGGACAAAGAGAAAATAATATGGTAATAATATGAAATGCTAAAAGTAAAAGCATAAAAGTAGACGACAAGAAAATAAAGAGCAAAAATTAAATGACTTAAAGTAAAATTAGTGCAATTATATGGTTAGTAAGTTAGTGTTAGGGATGAAGAACGTTTTGTTGTTTTTTCGGAGAATACTCGACTATTCAACCATAAGCATGAAAACATGAATATATACATCATTAAAGGAAGGGCGCCAACTCGGATAAAATCGACGAGTATGCCAACTAGCTCCCTTAATGACAAAGAGACAATCTATTTCACACCACACTATGGAGAGTAGGAGATTGATAACTCGCTTACAAAAACAACTTGATTTCCGATTTCGGGGCGAAATGTAGCGCTATGTTAAGCAATTATAGCATGACCTATCAAGAAGGTCATACTATGGGAGGCCGGTCAATACATTATTTGTGATACAAGCTAGAGAAATGACATATAGGTCGATCTTCTAAAGCTTGCAACACTAAAAGAAAAGAGGTAGTGGTCTCATCTTAATCAAGAACTTAAAAGAAAAGTTCCATGACATTTAAGATTTTTATTGACCAAAAGAAATAAAAAAGAAGAGGGGAGAAGGGAAGCCAAATTGGATCACAACATTTGGATCATTCCATCTTCAATTTCCATCACTCTTCTTGGTGGATTAAAGCACTAAACCTATCACTAATTCAAAACACCTAAAATGAATCAAATGATTCACTTAAAGATAGATTTGAACTAATGAAGGTTTATCCAACTTCATCAAACACCCAAAGTCTACAGAATTTGAAGAGAAATTTAATCAACAAACATTATAATCCAAGGCAAAACAAAGGAGTAAGGAAGAAAGAAGAAAAAAAACCAAGCAGTCCTAAAACAAGCCAAAAACTGCCATTAACACAGTTGTAATCGATTAACCAATGAGTGTTAATCTATTATAGCATCAAAAATAGCACATCCAGGGGCGCAACAGGGGGTGTAATCAATTAACACTATGATGTTAATTAATTACACCTGCTATAACAGCAGAAACGGAGTTTTAAAAAGCTTATTTCCACAATCACTTTCAAATTCAAACACCAATTAATAATGTATGCAATTGAGCACGAAAATTCCAGCAATTATTAACAATCAAACACAAAGGCAATTAAATGGATCAAGAAACACACAATTCACAAGAGATTACATGGTGAATGATGTAAATTAAGCTTAAACAAAGTTAGATCCAAGAATTACCAATCAAATCTGGATTTTCTTCCAATTAACTTCAAAGAATGATCTCCAAAGCTTAGATTCAATAGAAACTTGATGAAGAAGAAGTGTTTTGATTGAGGTTTAGCTTAAAGATTAACAAGCTTCAATGAAAACCTTGTTAACTTTCAATGGAAAGAGCTATGGTAATGGTTGGGGAAGATGAAAAATGGAGAGAATGGGTGAAGAATTAAAAAAAAAAGCGAGAGAGAATTCAAATGTGATGTAGAGAATTCAGAAAATTGAAGGAGGAAATGATTTTCCAAATTAGATTGGAATGGAGGGAATTTTTTTAAATAGAGTCTAGGTTTGGAGCACAATTAGGCTTAGAATTTGGTTTGGGTAGCAAATCAAAGATCAATTGGTTCAAATGGGTATGGAAATGAGGGTGTACGGTGGAATTTAATTTTGATGATGTAAGGGAATAATGTGTAGCTGATATTTTGCTGCTCTAGAATGTTCCACCTGGTGTAAGAGTGAATCAAGCAAGTGCAATAATGTGTCAATTGCTGCAGAAGTTAAAAGCTACTGATTTTGGCCAATCTGCCATGGTGTAATCGATTAACCAAATGGTGTTAATCGATTACAGGCTTGAAAAATTCAAATTTGCGTCCTTTTAAAAAGGTGTAATCGATTAACACTATGATGTTAATCGATTAACCAGTGAAAATGTGAAAAATGGCCTTTTATTGCATTACTTTGATCTTGGATTGAGATTTACTTGTCGAAGAAGGCATGGAAATAAACACACAAACCTTTGACTTTCTAGAGAGACAAGTTATTAAACCTTGGGACGTTCCTGATTAAAATGAGCCTGAATAATGTTGAGGAACTGAGCTTGATATCCTTGAAGTCTTCCTTACCTATCTTGCAATGGGAACAAAAAGAAACAAAACATATTTTTGGCATTTTGATTAAGGGTTAGTAAACATAAACAAATATAAAGCAAGTAAGAAACACACAGATGCTTGGTGATCTCCCTCAGAAGCAAACCCACAGAGAAGGGCAGGAGAACCAAAGTTTGTGATCTTGTTTGTGATGCAAATGCAAATGATAAGTGGGATCTTAGGGTTAAAATTAGGGTATTACACCCGACACTCGTGCTCTTTAGGGAACCTCACCTGGAAGCCTATTCCCCAAAAGATAGTCATCTACGTGACACCAATCTCCCTCAGTAGAGACATCAGGTTCTTCCATCAATCTCTTTTTTACTCCACTTTTCTCAGAGAACTCCCCTCCAGAAGTTCTTGCTCTAGTATTATCCATGATAATATTCTATTCATGGTTCTTACACTATTGTTCACTTTGGTTCTTACACCGTTATCATTGTTCACTTTGGTTCTTACACCATTGTCATCCAGTCACATCGAGTCTTATACCGTTGTCATCCAGTCACTTTGGTTCTTACACCGATGTCATCCAATCACACCAGTTCTTACACTATTTTTTTTCACATTGGTTCTTACACCATTTGTCATCTTGTTTTACGGTTCTTATACCGTCGTTATTCCTTTTAGTTCTTTTGGGTCTTGCATCAATTTTCTTTCCAATAATGAGTTATTGGTTCTTATATCGATGACAATTAAATTCTCAATCCCCACCTATACCAGTAAAATCCCCCAAACAAGAATGCTTCGTGGCCTTCCCCAGCAAGTAACATTTCCGCAAGGGCCTTTTAAAAAAAAGGATTTCACCAACAAGCTCATTCATCGCGAGTCTTTAAAAGAACATATCTAGTAATTGCTCATCCTGAATGATCGTTATCAACCAGTGAGCAGATGTTCATCTCTCACATCTCCAACTTAGAAACATATTCTTCATACGAGATAAGTTCCATCAAAATACCAGGGGTTTCATCAGAAGTTTCATTAGGGGTTCCATCAGGGGTTTCATCAGGAGTTTCATTAGGGGTTCCATTAGGGGTTTCATTAAGTATTTCATCAGGGGTTTCATTAGAAGTTTTATCAGGGATTTCATTAGGGGTTTCATCACGAGTTTTATCAGGGGTTCCATAAGGGGTTTCATTAGGAGTTTCATCAGGGGTTTCATCAGGAGCTTCATCAGGGGTTTCATCAGGAGTTTCACCAGGGTTTTATCAAACAACGACCGGAGGATCGTCAGAGTCCTAATTAATTTTGTAAAAAATGATTGGATGATCATATGAATCGTATGTAAGTTTCACCCGGAAGGGTTGAAACTGATCAAAGGGGTTCTACCATGGTTTTATCAAACAACGATTAGAGGTTCGTTAGAGTCTTACTCGATTTCGTCAAGAATGGTCGGAGGATCATATGAATCGTATGCAAGTTTCACCCGAATGGGCTGAAGTTAATCAACAGGGTATTACCAGGGTTCCATTAAAGGTTGGTTTGGATACCAACAGAGCATCAAGGATTGTTCAATCCTTGCTCATCCTCAAAATCTACTAACTACATGGTCAAAATTAGGGCCACTCTCTATATTTAATCATCTCCTCCCCGAGAAGGCTCACATTCATCGTTATTATCTCGGTTTGAAGCTGATTAAATAAGGGCAACTGTTGTACCCCAAATTTTGACCACTTCTTCTTTTCATTTTCATCTAACTTAGAGCTCAGGGTCCTAACATGTCCAAACTCCTATGCAAGTCATTTGGTCAACCCCAATGACCTAAAAAGTCAAAGGGGACCCTTTTTGACTTTTTATTCTCCCTTAAAAAGTTTGGTCTTACATTAAGGATCTATAGTTTTCTAATTATTTAACATCTGATTTTCATTAGAAAAAAATAGGACTAATTTAATAGGCCTATTATTAATAATTAGAGGGGTATAATTTGTATTATTATGACTAGTATTAGAAATTGGGTTTTTAAAATTTATTATTAAGTTATATTTTTTAGTTAAAGGGGTTATTAGTATTATTATTAGATGGACTAATCTGTACTATAAGTTTTTGTGGTTATTATTAAATTATTGTTAGTTGTTAAGATTAAATAATTAAATTGTTGTTAAAATTAAATATAATATTTATTATTAGTCAAAGATTAATTTGTATTAGAAATAATTGTCATTTAGGGTTATTATTAAGTATTGTTAGTTTAATAATTAATTTGCATTATTATTACCCATTAAAGTTAAATAATTCTTTAAGTAATACTATTATATTTAGTGGCATTTTATTTTGAATGTTTGGAATGACCCATTTAGTGTGAATTTGAGTGCAAGGAGTTGTGAGTGTGAGAGGTCATTATTTTACGGTTTTAGGAAAGAACTAATTTGATTGATTAAAAAAAGGTCACAAATCAAAATTAAATGAATTTGTTTTTGAGCTATTAATTATTTGAATCAAATAGTTTTTTTTTCTTCCTTTTTTGCCATTTTAACCTAATTTCTATCTAGTATAAATAGACAACATTTTTCTACAAATTATCTATTCTAAAATTATTGTTCTTTACACTGAAGAACAACAACACTAAAATCCTAAAATTCTTACCAGTGTCCATTCCATCTAGGGCAAAAGGAAATGACCAGATCAAGCGGAAAATATTGGAATCGGTGGTGTGAAGAAAGCGAAAAGCTCAAAAAGAATTATTTTGCTCTTCGGGGACAATCTCTTCCCCGTAGGTTGGTTTTCGTTATAACTCACCGATAATAATTTATGCATGATTATGTCTTGTCTTTGTATGGATTGAAATTAATATCGATTTGAGTTTGTACAAATTAACCGATATTTGATACTATTTTGGGGGTTCTAATTTTTTTTTTTTTTTGCATTTTGATTTTGTGCATGGTTTCATTAAACTTTTTTTAAAAAACTAATAAGAAAAACATAGTACTTTTCTAATAAAATTTAAAACCCTTTTTTCAAAGTAATATTATAAATTTAATTTTTAAGTCAAATATTATATCATAATTAAAATTAGGTATAATCAACAACTAATAAGCTATTTTAAACTATGTCAAATTAAAAGTTATATATCAACCTTTTATAACTAATATCCTAAAATAATTTTAAAATCAATTTTATTTTCTGACAATATTTTTTTAAGTATCATAATTAAAAATTAGTACAACCAAAAGGTATAATCTGTTTCCAATTAACAAAATCCTAACTTGTTTCAAAACCACTAACCAAAATTAATTTTCAAATCAAATCATAATATATAAAAAATATCAAAATAATAATAATAATAATAATAAATACTTAGTATTTGGTAGTTTATAATTAATTAGGATAATGTTTGGGTTTAATTTGGGTAATTAGGGATTAATAATTGATTGGAATAATTTTAGGATAAATATTAGGACATAATTAGGGTTTAATTAGGTTAATTAGTAATTAGAGTTAACTAATTAAATAAAAGTATATATAATTAGGGAATATTAATTATCTAGGTGACAATTTTAGGGATAATTATGGAATAAAATTCTCGGAAAATTTCTAGGATTTCAGGGATAAAAAAAATCAGGGATAAGGAATAGGAATATTTGGTTTTATACAATTAAACTTTTTTTAAATATTTAATATATATCTTATTATGGGTTTATTTTCTTAAATCAAATTAATCATTATGCTTTTGCAAATAATCAAGAAATTAAAACCAATTCAATTCATTCAAACTCTAAAGTCCTCTGCCCTTGTGCATTGAGGCATTTTTCAAAATCAAATATTTCTTCGCCTCCAATGCGTTGAGATCTTTTCAAGGGATAAAAACAACAAACACGCAAATATTTTTTACAAGAACTAGGGTGCTCTGATCCTTCATCAAACATGAGGGTACGTAGGCATAGAATCATAGTAGTCTAGCGAGTATAATAATCAAAAACATTTTCTAGGCCCTCCTGTTTTAATTAATCAATTTTCTCTTTTAAATAATAAATTATTTTTGTAAATGAATAAATAATTAACCAATATAGTTAATAAAGTAAAGATTCCCTTAGGCAAGCAACAACCCTAGGATTAGAGAAGGATCCCATTGAGTAAAATGGAGGTAAGGGGTGCCTAGTACCTTTCTCTCACTTAATCGACTCCCGAACCTAGACTCTCACCCTTAACTTTAGCTTTTGTCATTATTTCATTATTCCTTAGGAACAAATAAAGGATGATGGCGACTCTGTAAATTTCCAGCCGCGATAGACATCATTCAAAATCCAAAAGTACACTCACAATTTTCTTTGGAGGCATACCATCATTCTAACCGGGAATTAATTTGGGTCTTTCGTGCAAGGTACCAAGTCGGGCTTATGCTTCGTATGCATGTTTGAATTTTTATGGTGTAATGCTCCGTCTTGATGGATATGCTACGCGTTTGAGGATGTAATACTTTATGCAATGATGATCATTATATGCATAGTGCCAATTGTGATTGGGCTTTGGTGTATGAATAGGATCAGTAGGGCCTAATGCTCTTTGTCTTGAGAAGTACCAATATTGATTGGCGCTTGAAATCTTGAAGTACTAATGATCATTGGGTTTAATCAAAATTGGGATTTTGAATTACCGGCAAAACGGGTTTTCAAGTATGCCAATGAAGATTAGGCTTAAGGTCCTCTTGAATTGTGGAAAGATCTTGGATTTCTAGGCACCCTGAACTGTTTGGGGATTGCGAGATATATATGGATCCTTTCAGTGCCACAAGCTTTCTTCGTTGCTAGGGAGTTGCATGGCGACTAGCCTTAGAGAACAATGATTCTTGCAACTTATTAAGTCATGGTGCCCGTTATAATACTTTTAGCTTGATTTCCCAACAGAACTTGCTTGAGCAGTTTTGCAAGCGTGGAGAAGAGATACCCTTCTATAGTCAGTTTTGCCCCTGTCTGTAGGGTCTTTGAAATAAATTTTCTTCGATAGGAAAGCTAGTCAGTTGCACCATAGTATGACTTGAGATGGCCTGCCCTGACATCTTAAACCTTAGAGTATTGCCCTTGATTAACCGATTCTTGGAGAGATTTACCAAATCTCGACATAATTGCCCCAGATTGATTGAATCTTGAAGCATCATGCTCTTTTGTTCAATGGAGTTTCTACGCGATTTGTTCCACTGGTGAGATCAATTTGAATGGCTAGCCCTTGCTCGATGGAGTCTTTAGGAGATTTTCCCCTTAGGGCGACTATTCCTTAAAGTGATTTGCCCCTGGTGGGACTAATTATGGGTGATCAAGCTACTCAATTGATGCTCATTGTTGGAACTTTCTTGATGTCAAGTGTTTTCTCGCAAGTAAATATGTTCATTTTGAATTCTTACATTAGTTTCAAAATCAAAGTTTTTATTGAAATTATGTTGAGACATTCAGTGATCGAATCATATATTAGAATGCCATATCGATACTAACACAAATGATAAACAAATATTTAGAAGTCAGTTTTAACGGGATCTTGTTGCAGTATGCTATCAAAAAATCCTGCTTCAATTAGGTCTTTTGAGGTTTGTAACGTAGCCTGGTTTACAGTTTCAAAACAAAAGGATTTGTGGCTCAAAATTTTATTTTAACCCACCCTTTCTTCTTGATCTTCTCCAGTCCTACGTTCAGATAGTTCAACACAAGCATTCATTTTTCAAAAGGATTTTGATGGTTAAGGAACCAATTAGATTTTTGGAGTGGAAGTCACCCACCTTTTTTTTGTTTGTAGTCACAAGAATTTGTTCTTGCTGAGGATTTTTTCTTTTAATTCTTTCTTGTTCTATTTGTTTTTCCTAATTTTTGCTTGGACTGATTTTTTTCAAGTTTGTAGTCAACCGGGATGCCCTAATTTTTTCCTAAGTCACTTGTTTTCAAGTTATCGACTTAGCAGGCTTTCTATTTTATTTTTTTTTTATTTTTTTTTAATTTCTCATTTTTTGTGTTGGAACAAATCGTGTCACATTTGTTTATTTGATTTTTTGAAGAGTTGTGATTGCCCTATTCTCGGTTGGTGAGGAACAACCATTATGTATTTGTGGTTTTTGACCTCTCATGAGGGATAAGATGTGGTTGATCCTCATATGCTATACTCCTATTTTTTCTTTTTGAAATTTGAACGCATGGTCAAATTAACTAAAGACTACCCTACCCCTGGTTAAGATTGAGGGTTTTCTTCGTACAGAAAGAAACTCCTACTCCTAGGCTCAAAGGGGTTGACTATGGATTATCTTCCTTATACCTACGGTGTTTGGGGATTTGAAACAATGCCTTACATCGTCAACGAGGTCTTATTCAAAAGCATAATGTCGATGATTTTGTGTATTTCTATTTCATCATTCTCCTTTTGATTTTTGCTTAAACAAGAGTTAGATACTGATGAGTAAAATATGAGTGGACACAAATGGTTTGATTCGAAACATGCATATTCATTTCATTATTATTATCATTAGAAAACAAACAAGTTTTACAAGTGAATAGTAAACAAGAAAGATTACACATGAAAATGATTGAACAATCTAATGATCGCCAGTGTGATTATCCTTTTTATCCACCCACTGGTTGGGGTCACCATGCTTGTAGAAGTTGATGTGATAGTCCTTAAAGGGGTTCCCCTTTAGACTCTTCCAACGGATGTAACCTCTTCAGATCTATCCTTGCTTCCACTTGCACTGGTTATGGCATCGCAGTTGTTCCCACATGCGGAGGCATGGGATTATTCAGTATATTCAGTCTATTTGGTGTGAATGTGATAGCCTTTGAATCGATTATGTCTTGTACTTTATACTTCAGGGCTCTACAATTCTCAATTGTGTGCCTAGGTTCCCTTGAGTGAAACTCACAACTAGCATTTACGTTGTATCCTCGAGGAAGAGTTGTTGGAAGAGGCCCAAGTTCCCTTAATTGAACCAATGAGCTGTTGATCAAATGAGGGAATAGTTGACAGTAAGGCATAAGAACCAGGTCCATCCTTCTTTCTGGCTTCCTTTGTCTCTGTTGTCCCTGCTGTTAATAATTTTGTTGCTGCGGGATGTACGGTTGTTGATACTAAAATCTCTGTTATGGAGCCATTGTCCAGGGTTGTTGACCGGTAGGGGTTGCATAGGCTTGTTATGGATACTAATGTGACGTTACCACTGCTAGCTGGTAGTAAGGCACTTGGTAAGCCTCGGCCTTCTCCTTGTCTATTGTGGCAGCGTTAGTTTCCCCTTCCTTATTCTTTGGAAAGCTAAAATAGGGTTTCTTTTCTCCATTTGAGGTAGTGGCAGCACCTTGTATCTCGCCATTCTTAAGGCATTTTCTATCCATGGTCCTGCAACAACCACATCTGAGAATCTAGTAGAGACACTTCCGACCATTCTATCCAGATTAGGGCCCTAGAGGGTGCTCATGAACATGTTAACAAGTTCATGGTCCAATAGGGGAGGTTGAATTTGGCATCTAGTTCTCTCCAACTTTGTGCGTACTATTTAAAAGACTCTTCAGTCTTTTGAGTTAAACTTTAGAGTTGGTTCCTGTTGGGAGCTATGTCAGTATTATACCGGTAGTGCATGAGGAAAGCTTCTTCCAATTCTATCTAGGTTCAGATATAGGTACATTCAAGTTGCATATATCATTCTAGGGATGCCCTACTGAGGATATCCTGAAAGAAATGCATCAACAACTTTTCACCGTCTGAATAGGTAGCCATTTTTTTTTGCAATATGATCTGATATGAGTCCTTGGGCAGCTAATTCCCTTATACTTCTCAAAGTCAGAGACTTTGAATTTTGCAAGGATTTTGATGCCCGGAACTAGGCATATACGAGCAACATCTAGATTGAAGGCGTTGTGTCTTTCCATAGCTTTCATCCCCTCCTCTAGGAAGCAGAACTTCTTCTCTACTTCAGTAATTGGGAACCCAAGGGAGTCGAGTGCTGGGTCAACTTTCAGGATGAAAAAGAAGTCTTGATAATCGTCCATTTCCTACTGATGTCCTATTCCATTGACAGGAATCTCGAGTGTGGTCCTAATATTGTGATTCAGGAGATCTCCTTCTAGAGGTGGATTGGTACCAATTGGTGGATTTAATGGTGGATTCACCGGTGGTTATACAGGAGGATTAACAGCAACGGGCCTCAGGATGGCCTGTCTCATTTCTTCTTGACCTCTAGCTATATCCGGGATAGTCTTCATGAGTTGACCCATTTGAGTCCTCATAGTGATCATGTCATCCCTTTGCACAACTTGATTATGTTCGAGTTGATCCATTAGCAGTCTCTGGTTATTGCGAGTATCGTAGCAATTTCGGGGAGTCAGCTTTGCGATCGATGATTCTAAGCAAAAGACCAGATGATAATGAGTTTTTTTGGTAACATGGAATTCATGATGATGCATGAATTTTTTTTCTATATTTCCAGGGAAACCTGTGGTTTTGTTTATTACTATGAGTAATCATAAAGCATGAAAAGAAAGACAGAAGATAAGACCAAAAATTGTGCACAAGCAAAAATACTCATTTTATTCAATTGAAGAAGCAATTATAAACATTAGATTACAACCGATTTGCCATTCAGGCTCGCTTAAATTAGTCTCTGAAGTCATCATGACCTTACAAGAGGCAACCAAATTTTAAACTTCCCTAAGGGTGTTTCGGGGAATCATTACTGCTAAGAACATCTTCCATTTCTCCAGAATATCTTCAATTACTCAGTCTGCAAACTCTTATAGATCAAGTTTTTTCTCTCTCCATTCCTGAGCATCTTAGAAAATATTCTAAATTAGCTTCAAATTTCTATCTTGGATAAGGTTCTGAATGAACATATCCTTTTGGTCTATGAGAACCTCTAGGTGACGACCTCTACCTTCCCAATAGAAGCTTTCTTCTCTTAGCTGATCGTAAGCAACCTTTTGTTGATGGTCTTGATCCCTGAGCTTGCGGATATCTTCGAAGGCATTTTCTAACTCATACTAACATCTATCAAGTGTTGAAGCGGTAAAGCAGCAAGAAAAATTAATTATTTTTTTATCATCTCCACAAGGATTAGTGCGATATCAATGTCGTTCAACAACCACTATAATTTTAAGCTTGAGTTTGCAAAATTTGGTTTTAAAGCTACACTATGTAAAAATGAATGAATGAAAAAATAAAGCTTCAGAGAGGTGAGAACTTTTCAGTATCAAATTTCATACACCGATCGAACATGTAATTTACCAATCAGTTATGCACATTCTATATATTTATCAATATCATCACATATTGCTCAGAACAGAGTTCATGTCTAAACTTCTGTCGAGAGTTCAACCGTATTGTTTAGTCGACGATCTCTCAGCCTATCTGATCGTGAAGGCTGGATCAGATCCTGTAGAAGTGGGCCACCAAGTGCGTCTGGGATGCTGGTCGTATGGAGAGGAGGGGGTGTACCTGCAAGGTACTCCGACGCTCAAGTAAGAAAGGGTCAGAGAAAAGGGGAAAGTACAAAGTATTAGTTCATAGGGTGAATATTGGATACCTGGCCCTCTCAAGCGAGAGGGTTTATATAGATCCCCCAGCGTGTGCCCAACGGTCCTATTTTTAGGGCGAAATAACCGTTTTCCTGAAGGATAGGTAACTACCCAAACTAGCCGTTATGTCGGGGAGGGTGCCCAAAACTAGCCGTTATGTCGGGCATAGGCATAGTCCCGGGCACCTGCCCATAGCTGTTCGGGGAGTGGATGAGCCGTGCGTAACGGGCATCGTTTTCGGGGAGGAACGATGCAGTCCCTGCCCGGTTGGAGGGGCAGAAAGGTAACTTTTGTCCCTTTGTGGATTGGACTTAGGCAATTTGGGCCGTTTGGAGTAGAAGCGGATTGGGCCATGTCTAGCCATTGGTCTAGTCCAGAACAGGAGCCCCCAAAGTCGTTGCTCCCGAGCATGGGAGTGATGACTTAAGGGCGGGTCGTTGCCCCAGGGAGCTAGCATGGAGTCGTTGTTTGAAGACGAGGAGGATTGTCTCAATGTGCTTGTGACCCCTGGTGTCCGTGAGATTCGTGGTCGTGACCTTGTTGCCCGGTGTTCGGGGAGACTAATGGTCAGACAGAATTGGAAACGTTGGGATGCCACGTGTGGCTAGAGCTCCGTGTAGCAGTTACTAGGCAATGATGGCTAGTGGATAGCCATCATGGCCTATGAGCGCGTGTTCGCACATGCCCTTTTGTATAAAAAGGGGAAAATCGTTCCATTTGGGACTTTTTGCTCTGATTTCTCTTCGTTTCCTTCAGCATTCCTGCCAGTTGCCACCGTCTTCTTACTCCGACCACCTCTCCAAGCTTCGAGCAGCCGCTTTCATCTTCTTAAATCAAGTAAGTTTTCTGATCCTGTGCTTGTTTTACTCCTTTTTGTCGTCAATGGTAGATTGCATGTGGTTAGGGCTAGGTTTAGAGGACGAAATAGGTGGATTTCAGGTGATTGTTGGTGGTGGACGGTGGTTGTGCCATTTTTCCACTTCTGACATGTCGCCGGACGTGTTAGTATGTTCTAGTGAGGAGGGCGGTTCACGGCGTCGCCGTGACAGCTATGCATGTGTGACCGTCGTGTCTGTCCTTCTTCTGAGTGGGTGATGAGTTTTCCGGCAGAACACTCCCAGATTCTGGTGGAGCTTTGCGATTTTCGGCGAAGCTTCGAACAGAAACTGGGTACGAGTGCGAGGAAGCTCCTCACTTGGGATGGTTTGTTTCGAGCATCTCCTCGCGGGGAGGTTTCTGTTTTCCTTTTGATGTTAGGGCTTAGGTCGGGGACGTTATCCTTAGCCCTTTGCGCGCCCTTTCACTTGACTTAGCGGTGGAAGGGTGGATTTGATTTGTTGTCGAATTCACTTTCTTCTCTGCTTTTCAGGTGATTGTTATGGCGACGGGGCCAGATAGAGAGGTTATCATAGATACGTCCGAGGAAGAAACAGGCTCCGAGGATAATAGTAGTTCGACGGCTTCGAGTTCCTCCAGTGATGTCGGGGAGGAAGTGGAGCTGAACGACATGGACGAGGACGTCGTCGTGGACTCTGTCGAGGATTGGGAGGTGGCCGAACCCGCTGAGCACGTGTCTACTTTTGCAAAGTATTTGGGGGACGTTTTTACGGAGGTTGGACCGGAGGGTGAGTGGAAGGTGCACTTCCCTTTTGTGGGTGAGAGGGTCTGCACGAACTTCAGGGACCGTTTCACGATGTATGAGTATGCTTTTAAGGAGCTAGGTCTGAGGTTGCCGTTCACTGATTTTCAGCAGTCAGTGTTCGTGCATTTGAAATTGGCCCCCACGCAACTGCATCCTAACTCGTTGGCCTTCATCCGGGCGTTTGAGCTGGTATGCGAGCATCTCTCCATAGGGGCTACTCTCCCTCTGTTCTTCATTGTCTTCCATCTTTAAAGGCAGCTATCGGGGAGGAAGAATGATTGGGTCTCTTTGAAGCAACCCTGCAAGTTGTTTAAGCCATTCTCGGAGTCGATACAGACGTTCAAAGAGCGGTATTATGTCATCGAGCCCTTGTTCGAAGCTGCCCAGGATAGTACATACGTCTGGGAGATCGAAGTTGACGAGGATAGGAATGACCTGCGTGACGAGGATGGGAAGTTTATTGGGCGGAGAATCTATAAGTTCCCCATCCATTGGGTGCCCGATCATTTTGCCAAGAGGCCCAGTGACTATGTTCTCCAACCGAGCGAGCTACGCGGGAAGGACGCCGTGGCGTACGAGGTGCTGGTGAAGTGGGTCAACTCCTTCTGGCTTGCTGAGTGCTGGACGAGCAAGGGTAATCAGGTCTTCGAGGAGGACGGGAGTCAGAGGGTTGAGCTTCGATTTATCAACATTAAGGCACTGCTGGAGTGCAAGACTCCCGAGGATGCCGAGAAGCTGCTTGGTAGTCTTAGTTATTTAGATTTGTTTGCGTTATTTCTTTTCCTCGTGTCTAACGTGCTCGTATTTTGTTTGTGCAGGTGAGATGCCTCAGGCCCATGACAGGATTGTGAAGAACGCTCTTGCGAGGAACAAGGCCGGAGCAGTTCCTCCGAAGTCTCGGTTTGCTGGTGCTCGTGCTTCTCCTCCAGTTCAGTATGCTACGAGGACCTCTTCTTCTCCTACTCCCGCCTCCCGAGGATCTCCTCTGTCTTTGACCGGGCGACCCAAGCGGCTAAGGGTTACTGACGCTGTGGACCTCACTCGGGTGGCTGAGAAAGGGAAGTTTGAGCTTCCTCCTTGTGTCCTTGATAGGAGGTTTTTCGAGGGAAACTCTTTGGTCGTGCCCCGGGCGGAATCTATTCGCTTAGAAAGTATGGATCGCCCGAGCAAGAGGGCGTTGGTGGCTCAGGACGCTTCTGCCTTGGTCAGGATGTTGGAGATGGCGGCCGTTTATGCTGAAGGGGACTCTGCAACTGAGGCCGAACTTAATGCTGCCCGTGCTACCATGGCGTCCCTCAAAGAAGAGGTCAAGGGTGCCGATGACGCTTGGAAGAAGGCCGAGGAGGAGGTAGCTTGGTTGAAGAAGGAGAACTCCACCCTGGCGGCGGAGAAGAAAGTTGCTGAGGAGCTGGTCCAGCGGCTGAGGGCGGCCAATGCCCCGGGTGACGATGAGCTGGAAGATGTGAAGTAATTGAAGATGAGATCCGAGCTGGTTGCCCGTTTGCTGACGGCCGATGATGATGGTATTGCCGTCGCGGAGGAGTCTTTCAGAAACACCGTGGCTCAACTGCGGGTGGTGAACCCCGAGCTTGACTTTTCTGTCGAGGGTACCCACTATCTGGCGCACGTTGAGGATGGCCGGATCGTTATGCCCGATGCTCTCCTTAAAGGGAACAACGGGGATTAGCCCGCAGAGGACCAGGGGCCTCAGCCCGAGCCTGCCAAGCACGTGGATGAGTGAGGAGTTTGTGTTTTTGATGTTGTTGTAATCTATCCGGCCTGCGTACCGAGTAATTGCTTGTAATTTATTTTTTGGGGGGTATGGCCTCCGTTTGATGTAACTCAGTACAATCGTGGTCCTTGTGGCCACTTATTATGTTAAATTATTATATGTTTGATTTTGTTATCTGCATGAATTTACTTTCTTTTATTTTTTGCTAAGTGTTGTACTCATGCTCGTTGTGAATGTATGTCTGCCCGTGATTGGGAGTATTTGACTTATGCAAATATTTAAGGGGGATTGCTCGTTGTAGATGTGTTCGGCAGTGAGGGGAACTGGTCGAACGACCGGGGAATATCCTGGCGGGGGTGCGGAGCTCAGGTCGCGTTTGAGGCCTGAGTTCGCGGTGTATACGTCCCATCGTGAGCTAGGGTTCTGCTAGTTATGGTACTTTGACGACAGCGATGCTCGATCGAGGACCGCTGTCGAGCAGTTACTCGGCTCGTTACTGAGCGGGGTTCTGCTTTATTAGTATGAGACGCTTGTACCTAGACGTGCATAGTGGTCGGTAGCTGACGTTCGTCGTCGCGAAGGGTCAAACCGAGAATTTAGCTGTAGTATTGTTTTAGCTTTTCAGCGTTCCATGGTCGAGCAAGTTCTTCCCCGGTGAGATGTTCTAGGTGGTAGGCCCCATTTTTCGTTTTTGCTCGGACGCGATAGGGTCCTTCCCAGTTGGCTGCTAGTTTGCCTTCGCGAGAGTCTTTGTGGTTTCTTCTTAGAACAAGGCTTCCTACGTCGAACTCTCGCCGTATTACCTTGGCGTTGTGCCTGATGGTAATTTTTTGTTTTAGTGAGGCTTTGCGGAGGGCTGCCCTGGTTCGGATTTCCTCGACGAGGTCGAGTTCTTCTCTCAACGATTCGTCGTTTATCTCCTCGTCTAGGGGCGACTCTGTCCGCCTGGAGGGCACGTAAACTTCGACGGGGATTATAGCCTCGGTCCCGTATGCTAGACGGAAAGGTGTTTCCCTGGTCGTTGAGTGTAGAGTTGTGCGGTATACCCACAGTACGCTGTGCAGTTCCTCGACCATGCCTTCTTTGTTTCGTCCAACCTTCGCTTGAGGCCTCGAAGGATGACTTGGTTGGCTGCTTCAGCCTGTCCGTTTGTTTGAGGGTGCTCTACGGATACGAAGTGCTGCTTCGTGCCCAGTTGGCCGACGAAGTCTTGGAACTTCCTGCCCGTGAATTTCGTCCTATTGTGAGTTACTATCGCTTGGGGGATGCCGAAACGTGCAAGGATGTTTCGTTTGTAGAAATGCAGGATGTTGAGGGCAGGTATCATGGCTAGAGCCTCCGCTTCTATCCATTTTGTGAAGTAGTCTACGCCCACTATTAGGTATTTGTTCTGACTTGATCCTACCACGAAGGGTCCTAAGATGTCTAGGCCCCACCAGGCGAATGGCCACGGGGAGGACATAGCCTTGAGCTCGTTGGACGGAGCCAGGTGCATGTCCCCGTGTCGTTAGCATTTGTCGCATTTCTTCACGTGTTCTTTTGCATCGTTTTGCATGGTCGGCCAGTAGTATCCTGCTCGGAGAACCTTTCGTACAAGGGATCTTCCACCGAGATGTTGAGCGTTGATTCCCTCATGGATTTCGCGTAGGATGTGCGCGACCATTTCCTCCTCGACACATTTGAGCAGCGGAATGGAGAATCCCCGCCTGTAGAGTTTATCTTCGACCAAGACGTAAGAGCAGACTCTTCGCTTGACTGTGATGGCCTCCTTTGGATCGGACGAAAGTTCTTCTTTGGCGAGATAGTTGTAGACGGGGGTCATCCAGCAGTTGTTGTCGCCGATCACCTACACGTCGAGTGTCGGGGAGGCCTTCTCGATGATGGGTCAAGGAAGTACTTCCTGTATGACGGATTTGTTTCGCCTTTCTTCTTTGTGTTGGCTAGTTTGGATAGCACGTCTGCTCGCACGTTATGTTCGCGGGGAACATGTTTCACTTTCACTGTTGTGAACTTTGCCATCTCCTTCTTGACCAGGGCCAAGTATTCGGTCAGGTTGTCATTTTTGGCTTGATATTCTCCCCGGACTTGGAGGGCCACGAGTTGTGAGTCTGTGCAGATGATGACTTCTTCTGCGCCCAGGTCCTCGGCCAGGTGTAGCCCAGCGAGGAATGCTTCGTATTCAGCCTGGTTGTTGGAGGTTGGGAAGGACAGGGTGAGCGATACTTCAACGATGATTCCTTCGTTGCTTTCCAGTATGATGCCCGCACCGCTTCCTGCCGAGCTGGAGGCACCGTCCATAAAAATGGTCCATTTACGTGCTTCGCTCGCGGGGGAGTATGTGAATGTCATTTCTGCGACAAAGTCTTCCAGAGCCTGGGCTTTGAGAGCTTTCCTGCTTTCGTATTGGATGTCAAATTCGGACAGTTCTAGCGACCATTTGAGTATTCGACCGGCCATGTCTGGTTGTCCTAGTAGCTGCTTTATTAGTTGATCTGTTTGAATCACGATCATGTGAGCTAGGAAGTAGTGTCTTAATCTTCTGGCTGCGTTGATAAGGGCCAGTGTGACTTTCTCTATCTGTTGGTATCTTAACTCTGGTCCTTGCAGCGCTTTGCTCGTGAAATATACGGGCTTCTGGCCGTCAGGTGTCTCACGAATGAGAGCGACGCTTACTGCTTCGGTTGCTACGGCGAGGTACAGGTACAATGTTTCGCCATTGTCCGGGCGAGAGAGGACCAATGGCTCTGAGAGTGCTCATTTTATATGGAGAAGGGCCTTGTCACACTCCTCGGTCCATTCGAATGCTGCCTCTTTGCGGAGGAGTTTGAAGAATGGTAGGGCGTGCTGGGCGGACTTAGCCACGAAACGAGATAGTGACGCGAGCATCCCGTTGAGGGACTGGATGAATTTTTTGGACTTGGGCGTAGGAAACTCGGAGAATGCTCGGCATATATCGGGATTGGCCTCGATTCCTCGTTCCGTTAAGTAGAAGCTGAGGAATTTTCCCGCTCGGACACCGAACGTCCACTTCTCCGGGTTAAAACGCATTTTGTATTTCTTGGCCTGTTCGAAGACCTTTCTCAAATGGGCAGTATGATCGATTTCCTCGTGGGATTTCACGATCATGTCGTCCATGTAGACTTCGAGCATGTCGCCGATTCTCCCCGGAATACTTTGTTCATTATTATTTGGTAGGTTGCTCCGGCGTTCTTCAGGCCGAAGGGCATTACGTTGTAGTAATAGTTGCCCGATTCGGTCATGAAGGCCGTGTATTTTTTGTCGGCCATTGCCATTGGAATTTGATTATAGCCCGAGTAGGCGTCCATGAACGATAAAAGTTTAAAACCGGTAGAATTATCAACAAGTTTATCAATATTGGGGAGGGGTAGGCATCCTTCGGGCATGCCTTATTGAGATCGGTGTAATCAATGCACATGCGCCATTTTCCATTAGATTTTTTAACTAGTACAACGTTGGACAGCCAAGTGGTGTACTTGGCCTCCGAAATAAATTTGGCCTCGAGGAGGTCCTTTACAGCTTTTTCAGCAGCGTCCATTTTCTCTGGAGACTGCTTTCTCCTACGTTCTGCTACGGCCTTGACGACCGGGTCAGTTGTCAGCTGGTGGCAGGCGACGGACGGATCCAAGCCGGGCATTTCGGCGGCACTCCATGCGAAGAGGTCGGCACTCTCACGGAGGCATGCTTTGAGCTGCTTCCTGGCGATGTCGGGCAGGTATGCTCCAATCTTCATTCCCCGCTGATGGTCGTCGCCGAACAGAACGATCTCGAAGTTGCCATCTGGGATTGGGCGCATCGGATGGGAGCTGCTGCTGGACGATGTGGATGGGTTGGCTGAAGCTGCTTGTTCCTCCTGCTGGTCTTCTTCTTGGAAGCAATTGTCGAGGTCGATGGAGTCGACCTGGGGAAGAGGCTTGGCCTCCTCGGAGCTGCTTGGCAATGTTGGCTTGCCCGACGCTTTTGGCTTGGACACAATGGCGTTGAGCCCTTTTGTAGCGGCCTCGAAACACCGTCGTGCAGCTTCGATGTCACCGTGGAGGGTGGCGACCATCCCTCTTGAAGTGTAATACTTCATCTTCAGGTGGACTGTTGAAGGCACTGCTACAAACTAGGCCAGAGTTGGCCTTCCGAATATGCACTGGTAAAGCGACGGGCAGTCGATCACCAGAAATTATACCTTGACAGATCTGGTTATCTCAGCTGATCCGAAGGTTACGATCAGTTCGACGTAGCCCCATGGCTTGGTCACTAATCCGTTAAATCCCTGTAAATCAGACCCTACATAGGGGGTAAGGTGTGATTCGTCCAACTGAAGTGTTGAAAATAGCTGGGAGTACATGATGTCGACCGAGCTGCCCTGGTCGACGAAGATTCTGCGAACGTCGAAGTTCGCCATTCGGGCTCTGACGAGCAAAGGTATGCTCGAGTTCGGGGATCCGCCGAGGAGCTCTTCCTGGTAGAAGGAGATGGGGACGGAGCCCTTCTGGGCCTGATTAAGCGTGGTCACTTTATTGGAGCTCGTGTTGATCAGATGCTCGAATTTGCGTTTCACGGAGCCCACAGTGACTTTGTTGAAGCCCCCGCTAGAGATGACCATGGCGGAGGGAAAAGTCTCCCACGGGCTGTGGGCCGCGAAATAAGCATGGGCGCTGAGCCTGTCCGGGACGTAGAAGTCCTCAGGTCGCGATATGGAAATAGGGACTGGTATGTCAGCGTCTTCCGAGGAGGGTACTTCCTCCTCTATCTTCTTGGACTCCTGGGCGTCTTGCCAAGGAGTGTCCTTCTTCTTCGCGAACTATTTCAGGTGGCCGTCCCTGATCAGTATCTCAATGGCATCCTTCAGGTGGATGCAGTCCTCTGTAGTGTGGTCGTGACTCTTATGGAAACGGCAGTATTTTAATTTGTCCACGTTTGGTCTGGCCGGCAGTTGTTTGGGGAAGCGGACCCCTGCCTGCTTGAACTCCGAATTGGCACATTCGGACAATATTTTCTCCCTGGAGACGGTCAGGGGGGTGTAGTCATGGAAAGGCCCGGAGGGTCCCTTGCTGTCGCGGGAGTCCCGGGGACGGTCCTCGCGCCTCCGTTCACCCCGACAAGATGTCGAGGCTTCCTCTCCTCTGGAGGTCCGAGCGTTCTCCTGATGGCGTGATGCTCGGACGTTGCTGGCCGCAACCTTCTCTTCGTACTGAATGTGCGATTGGGCTTTGAGGAGGAGGGCATCTAAGTTCCTCGGTGGTGCGAGGCCAATGGCTTTAGAAAACTCAGAGCTCGGGCGGAGCCCTTGCTCGAGCAGAAACTTCTTCATTTCTTCCGTTGTAGGGACTTGTACTGCTTCCTTGTTGAACCTCTCGATATATGTGTGGAGAGGCTCGTCTTTTCCTTGGATTATGGCCCCAAGGGAGGCCTCGGTCTTGGGGTGACGGCGAGATGCTGTGAAATGCCACGAGAACATCCTGCCCAGTTGTCTCCACGAGGTAATGGACTCCTTGGGCAGCTGCTTGTACCATGTCATCGCTCCCTTTCGAAGCGTGGTAGGAAATAGTCAGTATTTGATGGCGCCTCGTACGCCGCGGTAGTCCAGCAGCGCATCGATGTTCTTGGGGTCAGTGGTCCCGTCGTACGTGCCCAGTGACGGGGGCTTCTCCAGGCCTTTGAGGAGATGGGTAACCAAGATCTCCTGGGATAACGGGCCGTGAGACTCGTCGTCGCTGCTAGAATTGGTGAACGATGGGGACCAAAGGGGATGCTCGCGGCGGCGGTTCCTCTGGGGAGAAGGAGAGCGGTTCCTCTGAGGGGAAGGTGAGTGGTTCCTTCGGGGAGAAGGTGAACGGTTCCTTCGGGGAGAAGGTGAACGGGCCCGACTTTTAGACTTGACCGAGGGAGAATGCTCGGTCCTTCGAGTTCTCTTGTGGCCAAGAGAGTGCTGGTCATGCGGGGAAATCTGGTCACGCTTCCGGGCGGTGCGAGGGTCAGGCTCTTGGCACAGTCTTCGGTCGATGTCTCTCCGGGGCTGCGGGCTCCTTGATCGTCGCTGGCTCCTCCGCGGAGGAGGGGATATTAGACGGTTGGACTCTTCTAACGTCC
The DNA here is from genome assembly GCA_022829125.1 of Lathyrus tuberosus. NCBI lineage: Eukaryota > Viridiplantae > Streptophyta > Magnoliopsida > Fabales > Fabaceae > Lathyrus > Lathyrus tuberosus. Next base: position 3,162,471 of record JALAZF010000545.1, read on the forward strand.
TGATCCTCTCGTTATGCTGTAGGATCAGGGTGTTGGTTTTATTGATCGCCTCCAGGAAGGCTGCCATGGCCAGGTCGGCGTTGGGCTGAACAGGAACGGGCTGGACGTCAAGTGAAGACTGATAGTTGTTGCGATCAGCGGGGGTAGGGGAAGGAGAAGCAGTGGTTCCGTCCCTTAGGAAATGGGCATCTCTGAGGAGAGATGGTTGGCCGTCAACGTCAGATTTGTTGACGGGGAGGATGGTGGTTTGGAGAGAATCCTTGGCGTGATTTTGAGAGGCCATGATGATGATGATCTTTGAGAATTGTTTTGATCTTCGGTTTTTGGGAAAGAAAGACGGGGAGAACAATGGTTCCCACAGACGGCACCACTGATCGTGAAGGCTAGATCAAACCTGTAGAAGTGGGCCACCAAGTGCGTCTGGGATGCTGGTCGTATGGAGAGGATGGGGGGTGTACCTGCAAGGTACTCCGACGCTCAAGTAAGAAAGGTTCAAAGAAAAGGGGCAAGTACAAAGTATTAGTTCGTATGGTGAATATTGGATACCTGACCCTCTCAAGCGAGAGGGTTTATATAGAGCCCCCAGCGCGTGGCCAGCGGTCCTATTTTCGGGGCGAAATAACCGTTTTCCCGAAGGATAGGTAACTACCCAAACTAGCCGTTATGTCGGGCAGGGTGCCCAAAACTAGCCGTTATGTTGGGCATAAGCATAGTTCCGGGCACCTGCCCATAGCTGTTCGGGGAGTGGATGAGTCGTGCGTAACGGGCATCGTTTCCGGGGAGGAGCGATGCAGTTCCTGCCCGGTCGGAGGGGCAGAAAGGTAACTTTTGCCCCTTTGTGGATTGGACTTAGGCAATTTGGGCCGCTTTGGAGTAGAAGCAGATTGGGCCATGTCTAGCCATTGGTCCAGTCTAGAACACTATCAAACAACACAGAGCATTAAGATTCGATACTCACGCAAATGTTAAATCTAAACCTATGTTTAGAATATAGCGTCTAACAGATGATTATCCTAGATCAAGATTAAAAGAGTATTTCTCAATAACAATTCAAATCGATATGTAAACATTAAAACAAAGATAACATCAATATAGATTCATAAAAAGATCGTACATAACGCAATGATTAATAAAAATACATACTTTTACAGTAAACTTACATCTAATACCAACAAGAAAGGGATTTAAGAAAAGAATGAAGATGAACAAACATCCACAGCGATTTCCCAACGATAGAAGCGAATCCAACTCCAGATCTTCAAGAGGCACCCTCACTTGTTGTTTTATAAGTATCTATATCTTCAAGCTAAAAATGGTTGGCTCCAAAATGTAATAAGATTCAGAGCCCCTTCAAAAATTAGTATAAGGTTCAATTTATACAAAACTAGAAATTTCCTGTCTAGCCTGGTGAGCTAGATCTTGCCCAGCGAAAGTCAATTTATTGCCCATCATTCAGTCAAAATACATCAAACTGCCCTTGGAAAATATCTAATTTCTCCCAAAGAGTCAGGTCTCGCCCGACGAACTCAAGTTCAATGACCCTCGTCGGGCGACCATGGCGCAGTTTTGCTACCGCCTCAACTCTGTTTTGCCTCGCTTCTTATTTTCCAAAGCTCGCCGAGCGAGCTCTCTTTATGTTCGCCAACTCTCGTCGGGCGAACAGGGTGATTTTTGGCATCTTTGGATTTGCTCCAATTTCTTGGTTTTGTGCCATTTTTCCTTGGTTTCTTGTACATTTCCTGCACACTTAGCACACACATCAAGGACACCAAAGCCAAATGCAATTATTATAACATTCTACGAAAACTCGGGGAAATTAATCATTGAAACCGCAAATTAGAGTCGAAAAATGCCAAGTTTTTATGTACAAAATTAACTACGATTTTCACTTATCAGCGAGCAGGTTTTTGAATTCGTCCTTTATGCATTGTTCACTCTTTAGGTAGTCTTGGTTGTCCTAAAGTTCATCTTGGAGACTCTTCACTTTAACTTCAAATTTTACCCTCGTGGCCTATTTCCACCAATTCTCCATCTTATGAATTTGACGATAGGCTTCGGCCAACTCTTGATTTTTGGTGTTGAGACTACTACCAGCGTCTCTTAAATATTCTCCTATTCATTTTCTTTTCTTGTTATCATCTTGGATCATCTCTATTTTCTTGAGGAGTTACTCTTCCTTTTGGCCGAGGTCATGCTCCATGTCATCCTTTTTACGAGTGACTTGATTAAGGCTCAGTTGTAACTCTTCATTTTCTTTTTTCAGATCTTGAATGATAATTTTGAGTTCATTGAATTTTTCAATAAGAACATGAGTTGTTTCATTAGGTTTTGGATTCATGGAAGGCTATAAAGGAAGAGGCAACATGACCTCTTTGACTCTTTCCTTGACCCAACGTGTATAGGGCTCTTTAGCTATACAATTCTTTTTACCCAATTCAACCTTCCTATGATGGGGAATCTCGCCCCATGTTCTTCTTATCCTCTTTAGTAATTATGGATCTTCAACCCCTTCATTTAGGAAAAAATATTCCAATAGCTTGGTATCGGTATTGTCGAACATCGGGTAACCCAATTGACACAAATTCAAAGTTGGATTGTAGTTGATTCCCCTTTTAGTTCCTATGAGAGGTATGTTGGGAAAATTACCACAATTGAGAATGATCTTGATATTGTCGTAGTCTTGAGAATACCAAGATATTTCATTAGCTGTTAGAGACATAATCCTTTAGGACCATTTGAGATTGCCCTTATTTTAAATGAAAGGGCCTTTATTAGGTAAATGAGTCATGAACCATCTGTATATCTAGGGTGTACAATACATAATAGTTCATTTCCTTATCTTATTCCTCGAATGAATTGAGTTATAAGTATCAGCAAGCAGGGTAGGAACGGAATTCTTTGTCATGAAGATAGAGATTGAAGCCAAGTCTATAAAATCCTCAATGTTGGGGAATAAGACTATCCCATATACGAGGAGAGCAAGTATTGCATTGAAAGCATCCTAACTTTCTATGTCAGCGAAGGTCGTAGCCTTATCCATGAAGAACTTCATGGTAAAACCTTAAGCACCACTCTTAGGCTTGAGGTTTATTTCTACATCCTTTTTTTCCATGTAGAGAACTTCAGCTATCTGGTGAAACTTAGGAAGTTCCTTCGAGCTATTGAATAGAACTTGATCCTTGATCTCAATCCCCAGGATGTGTGAATACTATTCCAGTGTGGGAGCTAACTGGTAATCTTGAAAGGTAAAGCGTCTTAACGGAGGATCGTAGAACTGCACAAGGGTATGGATAGCCATTACATTGACTTTAATGTTTAAGATGCTCAGGAGGTTGCCATAGCCTTTCTTGAAATCATCTCTGTTATCAAGAACCAAACGGGACCCAACACTCTTAGAGCCTTCAGTTGGGGTTCTATGAACTTGTACCTGTAGGTACTCTTTCTACCAGTACTTATCTTCTTTGGAATGCTTAACAAAAACTAACACTTTTGTATTCCTTGGAAATGGTATGCATATGCTAAATTAGTTTTTTTTTATGATGATATGATGTCATGGTATGCAATATCATAGTTTCAAAAGTTCAATGTATTCTAGACAAACTCCATATGGTTCTCAAGGTAGGTAGAGTTTTAAGTTTCCTGCAAAAACCGACATCCCCTCAAGGTAGGTTCTAGTCTTTAAAAAAGGTGATTCCTAAAAAGGCCTCATAGATTCATGGATTCAAATGAAAATACCTTGTCGTAGAAAATTCTTGCAAGACAATGGTACTTCCATGTAAATCTAGTCTAGGTGTGGGTATCGTATCAACCCAACATGCAAAACGTAGGTCGACACGACTATCCACGATTCTATCCTGTGTGTATACTCAAGCTCGGGTAGGAATCTTTTCTCTCGAATAGCATCACAAAATCCAACCCACAATTGAGGACCAATATAGAAATACATCCAGAATCTATCAAATATATAAAGTAGTAAATACAACAAAAGAAAGCAGGTAAACAATAAATCAATAAAGATAAACACCTAAACACACAAAGAAAATAACCAAAACTAGGCTTGACTTGCTTAAGAAGATTGTCTCCAGCAAAGTCGCTAGCTGTCGTGCCATAAAAAAAGCAGAGTCGCCATCAAACTTTATTTATTCAAAGGAAAAGGGAGATATCGATAAAAATCTTAAATAAAAAATAAAATGGTCTTCACAACCAAATTCAGGTTCGGGATTCGATTATGAGAGGGGAAAGTATTAGCACCCCTCACATCCGTTGTACTCAACGGGAACCATTTTGATTGTTTTTGCGCAGATGGGAGTTATTATCTAAAGGTTACTTGCGATTGGTTTTAATTAAGGGGAAAACAATTTTTAGTTAATGAGCTCGCCAAGATTTCAAAATCATGTGCCTAAGTATTCCCATAATGCAATGAGAAAATTAGAGCTTCGTAGTTCTTAGGTAGAAAATAAGTATTTGTTGGTTACTTTTATTGTACGATGTTAACGTTCGCGTTCTTGCAGTTAAACATTGCTTGTATACTCGTGTGTGGGAGGTTTAAGCATTTTTTGTATTGCGGTAGAAAGGAAATAATATATACCTTTATCAAAAGCTTTTGAATTCCCTAAGGTGAAAATACTGAATTTGATTGGTTGTGATTGATTTTAGGTCTGAAGATGACTATTGAGACAGGAAGCTCTACAACATTGTCTGAACATTCGAGGAGAGAAGGTCTACACCCTCCTCTTTTTTCTTCTATGTTTTGCGAAAGATGTGTGGTGAATTAAGTCAATTAGAATCGACTTAATTTAATTGATTAACGTGTTTCAATATGGAAGAAGAAGTTTTGGTCATGGAGTTCTACAGCAGTTTCAAATCCTTCTTCCTTCATTTCTTTGTTAAAGAGATTTTGAAAATAAAGGGGACAACAAGAAGTTTGATCAAGTGTTCGAAGTTGATTAATTTGTGAACGTTGTTTTAGAAAATACTTGACGTTGGATCAAATTTATTTTTGGTCTTTTGAAAAAGTTTTTTTAAGTCGCTCTTGATTATTTCTAAGTTCATGGATGAATAGGGAAAGCAATAAAATGGAAAGCGATAAAATTGATACACGTTCATGGGGGTGGGGTACATTTTTCCCAAATGGGGGATAATCATACACCATACAAAATTAAACCATAAGCATATATGAATCATCCAAAAAGTATTCACAATCACAGGGCATGGATTAAAGGATATCAAGATTAAATGCAAAAACCCTAATCTCAAAAGGAATGTTCACATTCAAAGGATTATTTCAAGGCTTAAGCATGTGTTATCCCAAAATCAACCAAAAATTCCTAATTAACATCAAGCCCTAAAATCAAATTAATTAGAAGGGCAAAGATTAAATCTCAATATTAAGGGATAATCTCATTCTAATGTTCTATGTATTAAAAAATCACTAAAAAGGATTAAAACCTTATTCTAATCTTTTTCTAAATGAATAATTGAATAGAATTTAAATCTGCCAGAAAATGGAAAATGGGGTGTGTGGTATGTTTCTAGGCGTATGGCCCATTCATGAATGACCCGTTCTTATTATTTTGTTCCAGAGTGGGGGTGTAATTGAAAAATGAGGGATGCATTGTAGTAAATTAGCCTTTGGGCCACAAGGAAACTCAGCCCAAGAACATTGCTCAAGGAGGAGGAAATGTTCAGTTCATACACTCAGTCTCACTTAGCTCATCTCTTTCCCCCTTTCCCTCTCTCTCTCTCTCCCTCTATCTCCCTCTCTCTCTCTCTCTATCTATCTCATCTCTCACTACATGGCCAGTCAAAAATTGCTCCGTCACACCGGGAATCGTCCCGACGGAGGTGGGGCTTCAATCATCACCAAACCAAGACCAAGATGAAACTCCCATCACCCTCTACACCCGTCCCTACCTCTTTTCACCATCCATCTCACAAATCAAAAGAAATCGAAACTTGAACATAAACCTTAACTTCTGAAAAAGGAAAATTAAATTCTAATCAAGCCTTATTACAAACAATTAGGGGAGGGGAAAACATCAACACATTAAGGCGATCAAGATAGTATGAAGATAATTGCAGAAAAGGCGAAGTATAAAAGGGGTTTCGATGTCTTCCTATCAAAGAAGCTTCGATAGCCCTTTAATGATGGTGACTATAGAAAACAAAAACCGGAGATGGAAAGAAGCTTTCGTGATCCATGTAAAAATTATTCATTTTTTCTCTATCTCTAATTGTGTTCCTATTCTTCTCGTTCTTCTTCTTTCTTCTTTTTTATTTTTACTTTGAGCTTTATTATTATGCGTTGATTGTTGTTGAATCTTGTTGTTAATTGTTGAGTGGAGCAGTGATGAGATTGTTGTAGAGTAGTGATTGAGTTGATTATGAGAGGTCGGAATTGAGAGAGATTGAGAGTGTAGGAAAGTTGCAGGTTGAAGGCTAAGCCCTACTCTTTTGGAGCTTCAATGCGAAGCTCTGAAGAGTGATGTTAAAGGGGCTTTAGTGAGGTGTGGGAGAGAATTTTTGTAAAGTGATTGTGCTATGGATCGTTGGTCCTGAGGGTGAAGAAATTATAGGTTCATATAGTTGAGGGATTGGGGGATTTGGAGGGAGAGTTGGTAAATGCAGTTAAGAATGGATGACTTAAGGCCTTTGGGTAGTGATCTAAGGCAACCAATTAACAAGGGCTAGGATGATTCAAAAGTTTGTTATGAATTGTATTAGTTGAATGTGATAAAAAAAGAGAGATTGTGTTTATTTTGCTTGAAATTAGTGAAAAATAGTGAGGTTAGTATGTGTTAGTTTGATAGACTTTCAGTTAGTTAGGGTTCAAAAGTTGGGTATTTGAAATTTGGAGGGAAATTGAGGTTAAGGACATTTTAGTCATTTAACAAGGGACGCGTGGCATTTTTAGTAGGAGGGTAGTTAGGGTTTGTTAGATGGAAGTCAGAATTGGTTTATCTGTTTGAAGTTAGTTATGGTTAATGTAAGGTTAATTGGTTAAGGAACTATTAGTGGAAGTTAGTGTAGTATGTTATTAATTCTGTTAAGGGTGAGTTGGTTAGAATTAGTTAGACAGAAGTTGAGTTAGTTAGCATATGTGGTTAGGTAGAAGTTGTTATATTTTAAAATGGACATTGTATATGATAGTAATGATGTAATGTAAATCAGTTTTGTCAGTTATTATAGGTGGGAATGTATGCATTTGGTTTCTAATCATATATGGATGTTTATGATGATTGAAGTGTATGGTTGACCCTGGTTTGAATTGTTTGGTTGTATGAATTGAATGATATGGCTTGGATTATTGATTGAATTGTATGTTAACTGTTAGTAAACTGTATGTTTGTGTATCTTATGCATTATGAGGTATGAGAATTAGGAGTTAAGTTGAATTTTGGCAATATCTACTTTTGTTATCCTTGCATTTGTGAATTGGCTTTGATGTTTGTCATGCAAATTTGTAAGATGCACAAATTTATGTGGACATGACAACATGGTATGTGAATTCTTATACTAGTTTGAGTGAAGTGGATTTGTATATATATTGGTTTCATGGCATTGTGTGTTTTGAAGTTGTTGGTTTATTGCTTGATGAATGATGGATTAATATTGGCTGGTTTTGACAATGTTTTGGATGGTTAAGGATTACGTTTGGATTTGATGATGAATGGATGGATGTTTGCTTTGTATTGAAGAATGGTTGCTTGTATTGCAGTGTCATAGGTTTTTCCTTGAACCAAGTTTTGAGTCATTATGGAATGTATGTATGACCTGTTTATGTTGTGGCATTGAACTGTCTTGGTTGTACTGAAGTTATTTTGAGGTTAAATGGCTTTGAAGGTTGGCAACATGGTCATGAAGTCATGATTTTAGAGTTTGCTTGATTATGAAGAAAGATGATGGCCTTGAAAAAATTGCAATGGGAATTGAATTGAAGATATGAGTGAGATGAAAATCGCTAGAAGTCATGGTCCAATGTTTAGGGTCATTGGTCAATTGTTGACCTAATGTCAACAGTGTCAAATTTCTTCTAATTTTCCTCTTTCTTTCTTATAATATCTTGAAATCAAACCTTGAAATGTAATTGAATATTGATTGTAATTTGTAATCCAAGCAACATAACATATGTTTCAATCCATTTTGAATTCAAATGAAACTTCATTTTTATGCCTCATTAATCTTCAAATTCTATAAGTGGATATCCAAATACGTAGGCCTTAGAGATAAACTTTGAATGTTGAAATATGCCCACAAATTGGTCAACAAAAGTCAACCATCTATGGTTGACTTTTTGCAATTCTTTTTCAAAAGTTTCCTTCTTTCTTTTCCAGATAGATACCAATAGAATCTAAATAGCTTACATCATAAGCAACATGAAGAGAGCAAAACTTTAATCCATATCATCACCAAAGAATAGCCCATTCATTGAGATCAATCCAAATAACTGAAACCAAACAAAGGAACCTTTCACCTAACATTTCACATATAATGCATATGCAATGAATGTGAATGATCCCTAAATGAATTGTCAAGAGAAACATGCTTGGAAATGAACAAAGCTATAAGCCACATGAAAAATAAAACAGGTAGGGCAAATTTTGGGGTATGACAACTTAGTAGTGTCAAAGGTAAATGTTATATAAATGAAAAATTTCATTCTTGGGATTTATGGAATTCTTACCATTTGAGGGTTTCAGCAGCTTGCATGTGTAGGGAGGCCCTGGTTAAAATTCAGCCATATTAACCTCATTATCCTCTACATAATCATACTCTGAGTTGGATGAGTATTCTATGTTGTTGACTTCAACATAAGCTACCTTCTTTTTACTGAACTTAGAAGTTCTCGACTTTTCAACCTTTAATCGTTCGACTTGTTAAACTCTGTCATCCAACTGAGGCGTGTCTCTCAAGTATTGGGTGGTTAATTTCTTCCTAATGGAGTAGTTGAGACCCCCTTCTTCCAATTCAACTAACTCATGTCCTGGAACTTGTGTAAAACATCTCGCTTTCAAGGTTCTAAACCTATTGAGATAATCATTGATGCTTTTATACACCTTTTGCCTTACACTAGTAATTCCTTGTGCTAATCTTAAATTGTACCATGTAGAATTGCTCATGAAATGCCCTCTCTAATTGGGCCCACGTAAAAACACAACTTGGGGGAAGGGTGGTAAACCATGTAAAAGCATTCTTTGTCAATGAGTTTGGAAAATGCTTGAGTTTTAGGTTCTCATTATTGGTTAAATCACCAGCCTCAGTGTGATACCGGGCGATGTGTTCGATGGTAGACTCACTAGTATCGCCATCGAACTTGGTGATTTTTTGGACTTTTCAGCCCCTAGGCAATTGAGTTTGCCTTACATACTCAGACAATGGGGATATATAGTTTGGCTCGTGGAGGCCTATGTTGAGGCCATTTTGGACCAAGCGCATTCGACATTGTTGGTGATATTATCATGTATCCCTACGTTGTCTTATCGAGCTTGTCTTAGGATTTAGTCAACATCTTGGTTGTGTTTCACTAGGAACATGTTGAGGCCTTATGGCCTTTGATTGTTTTTGACAACCCTAATTTCTGGGGGGTTAGCCCCCTGAGGAATGTTATGCACTGAAGTCAGTGGCGCTAGTGGTTCCCCTAGAAAATCAGCAATCCAACCTATTTGCTGGGTTAGCTGTTGATAACTCCTATTCCTATTTTATATAAGTGGGATAAACACGTTGCCTATCTACTTGTAATCGTGTGAACCATATTGTGGTTGCTTTCTTCCATTAACAGTCTCATGACTTGGAGAGAGTTATTGGTTAAGGACAAAACACTTTGGGGAGGAAAAAATCCCATACCTCCTGGTGGTTGTCCTAGTTGGCCAAAGTTGCTCATGGTGTTGGCTGAAGCCAAATACGAATTAAAGGGCGATGACGTTGCCATCGCGTTTTCAGAATATATTTACATGTTAGGGTGCATGCTTGCCATCATTACAGTTGGCATGTGTTGCAGTGAGAATCGGATACCAAGCTATTAATTAACTTGAATCACACATATTTGAAGTTCACCACCGAGCTTTGATTTATCCAAAGGAAAGGGTAAAGACCGAAGAAAACCCTAATTGCGCTATGTAAAGACACAACTATGAGATCTAAGGTTCGGGGGTTGGTTATACCTAGGGAAGGTGTTAGCATCCTAGATATCTGTAGTACTCTACAGGAATCTCTTGTTAGTATTTGTTTTATGTTATGTTTGCTTGCTAAAGGATCTGGTGCTAAGGTAAAGACCTAAGGGTATGTACACTAAGTATGCTCGCCAAGACGTTGCATCTCGTGCCTACGTATCCTAATAAGGATTGAATCATAGGATTTATAGTTCACTTCAACTAGGGTAAGGAACCATTGACTATGGTCAAAGTTCCAAGGGGAATGAGCGTGATACTCATATAGAGTTAAAGAACTCTCTAAGTCTAAGTTGGAAGGGTAAGTCTAAGAAGTTGACTTTGAACAAAGTCAAAAGGGGAGTGAATACTCATTATGATGAGAATCACATAGAGTTTAAGAACTCTATCCTAATTTCTAAGTTAAAAGGGGGGTGAATGGCTCTAATGAGGTCAAAGGGGGATGGAACATCATTATGATGGTGATCACATAGAGTTGAAGAACTCTAGGTTAATCCTAAGTTGTAACGTAAGTGGCTCTAATGAGGCCAAGGAGGGAAGTAAGCAACTACGATGATAGTGCTTGCATGAGAAGAGTAAGGATCCTAACCTAAGCTAGGTCAAGGAGGGATGACTCTAATGAGGCCAAGGGATTGGTCCTAATAAGGTCAAGGGAAAGGAATGGCTCTAAAGAGGCCAAAAGGTAATGATGACTCTAATAAGGCCAAGGGGTAATGGGCTATCTATGACATAAAAGTCAAATAGAGAGACTTTCCTTTGGAAGGAGGGGAACAAAGAGGGTTAAGGAGGAGAGCTAACAAGCTAACCTCACTTAAGGGGATAACTTAATAAAGATAACAAAGATATCCACACATGAATTTAATGACGGCAAAAACACATGGATAATACATGGGTGGTGAATGTGATGATATTCAAAGCAAGTACTTAAGAAAGTAAACAAGTATTATGTTAACACACAAGGATTTATTCGTTAATGAACAAGGTAAATACCTAAAGGGATCATGATACAAGTCTATACATACTGATCAATTAAGTGGTGACCTAACATGGGGGATGCCTTTGACATAATCTTTGTACAAAGGGGAAGTATCACTTATGTTTATGTGAAGTCCACTTTAAAGAGAAAGTTCAAATGTTTTAGGCACATATGTACATGGTATGACCTAAGTTGATGGTTTGTGTCCACGTGGAGATATTATAAACAATGGGAAAGAGTTTTAATTGTAAGTGAAGACCTAACTAAGACTTTTAAGGGGATGACAAAAGTTCACAAGTTTAGACAAATACATATTCACTTAAAAGTGTACCTAAATCAAAATATACAAAAGTGCAGGTTCAAAGCATGGTTCAAGGGTCTAAACATGTTAAAGCAAGTTGTTAAAGTCTAAAAAATGCAAGGGAAACGAAGGGGTATAATTATGTAAGTAACAAATTCTCCTAAGTAAACCCTTAAAAATAAACCTAACTTTACATATGTACAAAAGCCTTAAAATAAATTATTTTTTGGAAAAATTTTAATGTCAAAATAAAATAGGCAAAAAGAGTGAAAAGATGCAAAAAGAATGGGTTGAAAAACCCTAAAAATGAAGGAGTTATGATTTTTTAAAGTCGTGAAAGAAAAATGAAAAATTAAGTGATAAAAAAGAAAGGATGGGTCCAAGTGGGAGTTGAACCCACGCCGTTGGTCTTAAGGCTAAAACACTTAACCAGCTCTGCTGGTTGTTGAGCTTGTAAACTATATGCCTTTGTTAAAATAAATATGAAGTTCATTCCTGAATGCATATCAAAAGAAAAAACGCGCATATGCAAAAAGGGTTGACACAAGGATTGAACCCAGGATAAGATGATCAGAGGGCAAAGGCAAGGCAAAGGTAGCGCCACTGGGGTGGCCAATACATCTATTCACTAAACTCATTCCAATAAGTAATATATGAAACATGCCTTCCAGGCCAGAATGGTGCCATGGCCATTGTTCAAACCTGGTTGTGACCTAGAGTTTGTCATTTGCAAGAGGGACTATAACTCTCTCAATACTCCATAAAAAAGAAAGATGTAAAAACTTAAATCATGTATTTTTTCATGAGGAATTTAGTGGTCATGTTGGTTTTGGCACAAAGTGTCTCTAACTCAAAACACGATAAGGGTTCTTAAACATGTTCATACTTGCATTTTCTAATACACAGTCCACGACAATCATGCTATGTCATAATAAATGAGTCAAACATGTCAAATATAACATACACAAACTGATCATGCTCAATGTACATCAAAGATCATCATATTTCAATGAGTTGTAGTTTGAAGTGACTTACCTCTTATAGCCAAACTTGCAATTTTTTAAATAGAAGCTCCAGTAAGAAACTAATGACTTGAACAGCTCATAAATACCTCCTTGATCCTCTCTAAATGCTTGGAAACCAATGAAAGTGGTTGGACTGGGATATGCCTTCTTCTTGCAAAAACAACCAAAGTGATCAAGAGGGAACTTGAAACAAATGTTGCTACAGTTGGTGAAATGAGTTTGGAACACCTTGAGGATGATATATGGAAGGTTTCTAAGGTTTTGGAATGAATGGAAGTGGAAGGAATCAAGACTGGTCCACAAAAGTGCAGAAAGTTAACTTTCTTTAGGTTTGAGAGTTGAATTTTGGTTCTAGAAGGTTTTTGATGGTGGTGACGATTTGAGCAGCTCTAACACATGTTTTGTGATGTGTTAGAGTGGTTTGTTTAGTGGTTTTGTATTTGGAACTGGTTTTGGAAGTGTTTAAGCAAATGGTGGTTTCTTGCTTCAAAATATGACTTGAAATGCAAGAACTGGTTTTGGATGGTTTGCTGAATGTTTTGCTTTGAGTTCTTGTGTGTTTATAAGTGTGAAATGATGTCTTATTTATAGGCACAAGAATGAGAGGGATCAGATTGCAAAATTTCAACTTGGTTGGTTTTGGTTTGGACTTGGTTTGGTTGAAATGCAAGTGTAGTTTGCCATGATGTTTCATGGTCTCAATGCCTTGTTGCAGAGACTTCCTAGGGTGGTTGAGCACCTTTTGATACTTTAATTCTGAGGTACAAAAGGTTGGAGTGCAGAAGGGACAAGTTGGTAGCTCAAGATCACACTTTGTGCAAAAGTCATGATTTTCTAAAATGGTAGTCAACCCTTTATGCCATAAATGGAATGATCTCATGGTTAATGCTTCAATTTGATGGACAAAGCTTTCAATTTTCGTGTAATATTCTGAGTAAGTGAATACTTACAAGTAATCTCAACTGAAATGCAAAGATTTGCTGCATTGGAATGGTTTTGCTTTAAGTGTATCAAGTGAAAAACATGAAAAATCAAGTTTCAACACCCTAACTTCATGGTTTCGAAACTTATAGCTCACACATTGGATTGATGTGTTCTAGTAATTTTTGTAAAGCCCCAAGTATGTTCACTCCAAGTCTTGAATCCAAAGGGATCATGATGGAAAATGTGGTTGAAGTTTGCTGCAAATTATGGAAAATTGTGAAACTTCACTAAGTCCTAAAATTGCCCTAAACTTCCAAGCCTTGTAACTTAAAAATTAAGACTCTTTTGGGGTATGATACTCTAATACACTTTAAAGTTCATAATGAGGTCTTCAAATTGAGCTTTGGATCACAAAAAATGGATATGTGGTTTGGAAGTTATGACTCTTTAAAGTTCACATAAGGACTAGGGTTTTTCACACTCAGAAAAATTTCATTCATCCAATTTTACCCCTTTTGCAAGAAACCTCTTAAATCTTGACTTCTCATGCTCCAATTCAAAGATCAATCATGTCTTGATGGAATATGGCTTGAATACTTCATCTTGGACCCAAAATACCAAAAGTCAAAGGTTTGACTTTTCAGATAAAACCCTAATTTCTTCATGAATTCAACTGTGTGATCCTTAATGTTCTTACTTTCTGAAACTTCCCAAACATCAATAGATGACTTCCAAGGGTGCATGTGAACATATGGTATCATGTTCTAAGACTTGGGATCATGCCTTGGCCAAAAGTCAAAGGCATGGTTGACTTTTCCTGATAAAACCCTAATTTGGGGCCATATGGACTTAAGGCTCATTGTACTTGTGATGGGAGCCAAACACACTTGATTTCTTGATGAATAAGGCCTCTTAAATGTATGTAAGCTCAATTGGTTGATGAACCAATTAAGACATTGACTGATCACACCAAGGTTCCCTTGTAATTCTTCAGGTCAAAACCCTAATTTCACAACTCCTGATTTTATGGTTCTCCTTGATTTCTCTTGATCCAATCACATGGGATCATGGAATATGATTTGAAAACATCATGATTAGCCCTCAAGGCCAAAGATTGAGCTTTTGGAGCCTCAGTTGAATTTCTTGACCGGATGGTTTCAAACACCTTTCTTGACCATCTAGTGAGCACTTGAGGTGGATGTATTTAGCCAAGAAGGGCCTTAATCAGCCTTGAAAAGCATGAGAGGTTGGTTTGTGGATCTTACCCACTCCTTGTGCAAAACCCTAGCTTTCAAATAGAAGAACAAACTAGCAAAATATGATGGTTAGTTGACAATGCATAAATTATTGAACCCTAATGCAAAAGCAAGATGTCATGACATCTAAGGGGTAAAATTTGGGGGGTATAACAGTTGCGCCGATTCAAGTAGCTTCACCGGATGGCACGAGCAATGATAATCCTCGTGAAATCATGGTGAAAGGTATTTAAATATAGCAAACCGGAAATTTTGCCCTTAGATGTAATGTTATGCTAAGGACAGACAGAAGTATGCAAATGCTGACATGCCATGAACTTCTAATATGATGATATGATGGCATAAAGGTGCAAAATGCTGACAAAACAAGACAAAAAGGACAAAGGTCAACAAACCAAAGATAAGACTTACTGGGGAAAGACTGAGAAGTCACTGGGGATTAGAAAAAAACTATGGAGAACTCCAAAGACCCTTACTAGAGATGGAAATCAGACAGGTATCTTCCATTGGGGAAAGATCCAGGGAGATGAATGACAGGTTCAGATATGACCGGACGACTTCGGGGACAAAAAAAAGGGTAGAAAAAATCTTTATTGGGGATGTAACCAGAAAGAAAATATGATCTCTACTGGGGATCAATTTTGAAACAAAAGGATAGACACCCAACAAAAGATTTCCTGGAGATTTCTTATGTTGAAGAGTTCAAACGGGATCTTCAAGAAAAACCAGAAAAGACAGAGACAAACACAAACTCTGCATGCGCCAAACAATAATAATCACAAGGACTTTCAAAGAAATACTGGCAATGACCAATCTCAAGATGCCGATAATGATTGGACTTAGAAAACTTGCCAGTAATTACTGGACTTAGGATGCTGATAATGATCAAGCCTTCAACAAATACCTGTAAATACTGGACTTTTGCGGAGATATTGGTAATGACCAAACCTCTGCTGGGGATACAATTGTAAGATGCCAATAATGATTGGACTTTGAAAAGCATGCCAATAATCACTGGACTTGTATACCAATAATGATTGGATGAAAAACATGTCGGTGAACACTGGACTATACGATACCGATAATGATCGATATTAAAACAATGCCAGTAATTACTTAACTTGATGTACCAATGATGATTGGATCCTGAGCAAAGAGGCATACAGTTATGACTGACCAATTATGATTGGATTTTGAGCAATGCCAGTAAACACTGAACTTAGAGTACCGAATAAATGGGTCTTTAAATGATGCCAGTAAATACTGGACTTTTCAATACCAATAATGATTGGATTTTTTTTCAGAACACCCCAGTAAAAACTGGACTCAACCGATACCGATGATGATTGATATTTGGAACCATGCCAGTAAATACTGGATTTTCAATACCAACAATGATTGGGTTTAAAACATCCTAATGAACACTGAACTTAACGATACCGATGATGATCAATATTAAAACATGCCAGTAAACACTAGACTTTACAGATACCAATAATGATTGGATTTTGAAAAAGGAAAGATAGTTAAGACTGACCAATTATGATTGGATTTTGAAACAATAAATGGGACATTACTGGGGTTGCATAGTGATGATTAGGCTTCCTGGGGAATATGGATAGTAACCAAATTTGACGTATGCTGGTGACAACCGGACGCAAGCAGGACACAGACGACGAACCACGAACTCAAAAGGATACTTACTGAGAACAGGTTAAGGTAAAAGAGGTAAAGACCCAAAAGAAACACACCAAATGCTAAAATGCACATGATATGGTATGATGCGAATGCTCTATGATATCCAAGAGACAACTCTGACGAGAGGCGAAGAGACTGGGGAAAAGGATAACATATCCACTTCAAAGAGCCACACTAAATCTGATGAGAACATTTGCTCAATGGGTCTGATAGGAAATGTTCTTCTTTCACTTGAGGAGGTAAAGACTTTCCACCTTCAATAAACATCTGTGGATGATACTGGGGAGAATTCCTTTGTATCATGGTAATCAGTCATCACTGAAGTATCCAATCCAAGAGGCATTGCCAGCTAATCTTGCTTCATTGGGGAATTACATGCCAGATGGTTTAACAGTGCTTTCGTCACAACAAGAACCACTAGGGGAGCCTGTGATTTTGCTAAATCGTCCCAAGAGCCAAAGTAGATTATGTTTTCATTGTGTTTTCTCAAAATATTTGTTTTTTATTTCCAAAATTTTTTCGCTTTCAAAACCATTATTAATGAATAAATAAAGTTTTGCATAACTAGAAAAGAGTAGAGAAAAGATAAATATCAAACAATGAAAGGTTCAAAAATCTGATTTTATTAGAATGGTAACTTGCGAATGGCGAAGTTCCATGGATCATTACAATTAGGAAATGGCAATAAGAAAAAGGTTACATTGTATTTAATAGCCACTACTATCCCTAATGACTAAGAATCCTCCAAAGCCTTGCTGCTGATGAGAGCGAATGAGCTTGAACTTCTGCTTGAATTCCTTGGTATTGGTGACAACCCTTCTGATACAGTGAAACACCTTTTGTCCCTAACTTTTGCCTAGATCGCCCTTTCGGGTTTTCAATCCACCGGAACGCTCTTTTTTGCCTAGGCCGCCCTTTCGGGTTTTCAACCTAGCGAGCTCTTTTTTTTTTAATTTAATCCCTAACTTTTGCCTGAGTCTCCTTCAGAGGTTATGACCCACCGGGATACCCTTTTCTTGCCTAAGTCGCCATTTCTGGTTTTCGACTTAGCGGGTTTTTTTAGGCGTAATATTTTCTTACTGCGTCAGCATTTACAGGGTGTGAGAGTTGTTCACTATCCATCGTCGTAAGAATTAGGGAACCTCCTGAGAATACAGTCTTTACCACAAATGGGCCTTCATAATTAGGCGCCCATTTCCCACTTACATCCCTTTGAGATGGAAAGATCTTTTTGAGTACGAGTTCCCCTTCTTGGAATTCAGGAACATAGACCTTCTTATCAAATACCCTTTTCATCCTCTTCTGATACAAATGACCATGACACATCATAGTCAGATGCTTCTCATCGATGAGGTTCAGCTGATCATATCTTTCTTGGTCCCACTCCACTTCATCAAGCTTGGTCTCCATCAGAATTCTCAAAGATTGTATCTCTACCTCAATAGAAAGAACAACATCCATCCCATACACCAGAGAAAAGGGGGTTTCCCCTGTCGAAGTCCGAACCAAAGTTCTATATCCATGCAAGGCAAACGGTAACATCTCATGCTAATCCTTATAAGTCTTGACCATTTTCTGCTGGATCTTTTTGATATTCTTGTTAACGGCTTCGACAACTCCATTTATCTTGGGACGGTAGGGCAAAGAATTATGATGTTCAATTTTAAAGCTATCACACAACTCCTTCATTGTCTTGTTGTTCAAATTTGTTCCATTATCTGTTATGATCCTATTTGGAATTCCATACCGACAAATAATTTGGTTCTTGATGAAACAGACAACCATTTGCTTGGTCACGTTGGTGTAGGAGGCAGCGTCAACCCACTTTGTGAAGTAGTCAATACCCACTAAGATGAACCGATGACCATTAGAAGCTTTTGGCTCAATTGCCCCAATCATGTCAATGCCCCACATGGAGAACGACCAAGGTGATGACAACACATTCAACAATGTTGGAGGTACATGCACCTTGTCAGCATAAATTTGGCATTTATGACATTTTCTGGCATATTGGATACAATCGGTCTCTATAGTTAACCAATAATATCCAGCCCTCAAGATCTTCTTAACCATGGCATGCCCATTGGCGTGAGTGCCAAATGCTCTTTCGTGAATGTCTTGAATTAACAGGTCTGCTTCTCATTTGTCAACACATCTTAGCAAAACCATGTCATGATTCCTTTTGTATAGCACATCATTACTGAGGAAAAACTTGGACGACAACCTCCTCAAAGTCTTCTTGTCAAGAGTTGAAGCATTAGCAGGGTATTCTTGGTTCTTCAGATAATTTCTGATGTCATGAAACCACGGTTTCCATCCACCTCTTCTTCAATCAACTGGAAGTAGGCTGGTTCGGTCTTGTGCTCAATTCTGATCAGTGGTACCTCATTAATAAATCTGACCTTCCACATTGAAGCTAACATGGCTAAAGCATCAGCTATGTGGTTTTCTGATCGCGGAACATCACGGAAAGTGATCTCATCAAAGTATTGGATCATCTCCACAATGTAAGCACAGTACGAGACCAACTTCTCGTCTCTAGTTTCCCATTCACCTTTGACTTTATAGATAACCAGAGCAGAATCTCCACTAACTTCCAAAATCTTGATTCTGAGGTCAATAGCTGCTTCGAACCCTAAAATACATGCTTCATATCCAACAATGTTGTTCGTGCACTCAAAACAGAGTCTTGCTGTAAACGGGGTGTAACCACCATCAGGGTTCATCAACACAACACCTACACCATGCCCGATGTAGTTAGAAGAACCATCAAACATCATCTTCCATCAGGAACCAAGTTCAGGACCTTCATCGGGGCCTGGCTCTTCACAGTCTTTCTCTATCAACATAATATCTTCATCTGGGAAATCAAACTTGAGGGGCTCATAGTCTTCCACAGGCTGATCTACAAGGTAATCTGATAAGACACTTCCCTTGATAGACTTCTGAGTGAATATAATACTCTGACAAGAGCATGTGCCAGCGGGCAAGTCTTCCAGTTTGAGCAGGCTTTTCAAAGATATACTTTATTGGGTCCATTTTTGAGATCAATAAAGTAGTGTGACATATCAGGTATTATCTCAAACGCCTGGCAGCCCATGCTAAAGCACAACAAGTCTTTTCCAAAAGTGAATAACGAATTTCGAAATCAGTATAATTCTTGCTCAAGTAATAAATGGCATGCTCTTTATGCCCAAATTCATCATGTTGGCCCAAAACATAGCCCATTGATCCTTTCAATACAGTCATATACATGAAGAGGGGTCTTCCTGGAATAGGCGGGACCAAGATTGGTGGTTCTTGTAAATAACTCTTGATTTTGTCAAAGGTCTGCTGGAAATCGGAGTTCCATTCTACAGTTTGGTCTTTGCGAAGCATCTTGAATATCGGCTCACAAGTGGAAGTCATATTGGAGATAAACCTGGAGATGTGATTCAAACGACCAAGAAATCCTCTTACTTGAGACTCAGTTTGTGGAGCTGGTATTTCTTGAATAGCTCGCACTTTGTCAGGGTCTACCTCAATTCCTTGTTGACTAACGATAAAGCCGAACAACTTTCCTGATCTAACACCGAAGGTACATTTGGCAGGTTTCAACCTCAATTGATATTTCTGGAGTCTTTTGAACAGTTTCAGAAGGTGATCAAAATGGTCCTCCTCACTCTGGGATTTAGCAATCATATCATCAACATATACCTCAATCTCTTTATGTATCATATCATGGAAAAGAGTCACCATATCTCTTTAATAGGTTGCCCCTGCGTTTTTCAAACCAAAGGGCATGACCTTGTAGCAATAAGTTCCCCAAGGAGTGATGAATGCGGTCTTGTCCATATCGGCAGAATCCATTCTAATCTGGTTGTAACGGGAGAAACCATCCATAAAGGAGAAGACTACAAAATGAGTCGTATTATCCACGAGTGTGTCAATATGCGGAAGAGGGAAATCGTCCTTTGGAATTGCCTTGTTAAGATCCCTATAATCCACACACATTCAAACTTTTCCATTCTTTTTCATCACAGGCACAATGTTAGCCACCCATTCAGGGTATTTTGAGACTGCGAGAAATCCTGCATCAGGTTGCCGTTTGACCTTATCCCTGATCTTGAGAGCCATGTCAGGCCTACTCATTCGAAGTTTCTATTTCACTGGCGGGCACTCGGGTTTGAGTGGTAGTTTATGAACTACTATGTCTGTATCCAAACCAGGCATGTCCTGATAGGACCATGCAAACATATCCACATACTCTTCAAGAAGCTTTACCAACCGTTGTCTGATTTCTGCCCCTAGTGTTTCCCTAATCTTGACTTCCTTCTTATCCTCATCGGTACCAAGATTGATGGTGTCAACTTGTTCCTCGTCTGGCTGAAGATCCGTGTACTCGAACTCACAGATTTTTGCCAAATCATCTGGGACCTCATAGTATTCTTCTCCCTCATTTTTAGCTTGGTAGATGGGTGAGTCAAAGTCAATGGTGAAAGTAGGGTCATCGAATACAACGGGTTTGTGGATTATTCTGCATGGTGGACGGACTTATTTTATTAAAATGCACAAAATTAAATGCAAGAAGAATATTTTTTGGTAGTTTTGAAAAAGATTGCCATTTTCCCTTAAAAGCAAAACAATAAATAAAAACAAATGAGTTTAACAAATCATCTTCATTGATTAATAAAAGTCGAAAGTGGTGGCCCATGTAAAATAGTCCAATAGCCTTGGGCACGACTATGGAATTGAAAACAAACAACAAAAACAAACATATTACTCTGGCACAGGGAACAACACAGGGATCTCAATAGCTTCCCAATTATCTAGCGCAGCGTCACACTAAAACACCAAGTGGCTGACATCCTCATTTTTCTTGTCTTCTATCACGACATTGACTTGATATCCTTTGCTGACGAACACTTCTTGGATTGTCTTTGGTCACATTATTGTAGAAGCAGATGCTTTACCACGAGTTGGTTTGTAACCCAACCCTTTATACTTCTTCCTTTCTTGAACTTCAATAACCTTTCCCCAGCCTGCGGGAACACCTTCTTTCAGGGAAGATTGCATACTCTTAAATGAAACAAAAGATAGATTACTCAGGACCACCGGCTCTTCAATGTCTAACATAACAGCATTACTTATTTCAAGAGCTTGGAAAGAAGTTTCCAAAGCATCCTCATCATCCTCTATATAGAGGAAGGAAGACAAATTACTGACCATCAAGTCCTCTTCACCATGTATGATAACTAGCTCATCATCAATCATGAACTTCATCTTTTGGTGTAATGTTGAAGTTACAGCACCAGCTTCATGGATCCATGGCCTCCCAAGTAGGCAGCTGTAGGCAGGATTAATGTCCAACACTTGGAATGTGATGTTGAAAACACGCGGGCCAATTAAGATTGGTAGCTCAACTTCACCCATTAAAAATCTTCGTGAGCCATCAAAAGCTTTGACAATCAGGGAGGTAGGTTTCATTTCAACCCCTTTGTAGGTCAACTTTTCAAGTGTCCTCTTAGGTAAAACATTTAGAGAGGAGCCAATGTCCATGAGAACTCTTGCCAAAGTGTCTTCTTGGCATTTCACGGATACATGTAAAGCAAGATTGTGATTTTGACCTTCTCTAGGTAACTCCTCCTTGCTAAAGATGAGGGTGTTACAAGCGGTGATATTTGCAATTATACTGCCAAACTGGCCAGTAGTGACGTCTTGAGAAACATGGGCTAGGGCCAATAACTTCTGTAAACCAGCTCGATGGGCAGGTGAGCTCAATAACAGAGACAAGATTGAGATTTTAGAGGGAGTCTGGTGAAGCTGATCTACCACTTTGTAGTCACTTCTTTTGATGATCCTCAGAAACTCAGCGTCTTCTTCACTTGTATCCACTTCCTTTTCCTTGTCCTTCACAAACACAGGAGCAACAATCTCTTTGGGCGTAGTCCCTTTGAAGAGGGGAGTATAAATTCGACCACTTCGTGTCATCTTTCCAGCCTCAGCTATATTAGTTACTTCCTCACTAGTAGTTCCCACCTCTTTCCTTGGAACCACGCTTCCAGAATCTTTATCAATCATAGTGGCTTCATATTTCCACAGCACAACTTTAGAATTTTTGAAACGAAAAGGAACAGGCTCTCTGATGATTTTCGGCCTTGGTTGATTGGCAGCAGAAGCAACAACAAATTCGGGCTTGTTAAACACTGGCTTTGGTTTATTGAAAATAGGGACCACAAAACCTGGCTTCGACACATTAAAGATAAGTACTTTCTCTTTTGATTTTGGTAAATTGAATATGGGCTCAATTACCGCAAATTCCTCTTTCTTCACTTTACTGATTACTTGTAGAAAACCTTCGTTAATCAAACCTTGAATGTCATCTTGAACCAATTTGCATCCTCTAACACTGGCATCACAGTCTTCACAGTCATTATGGAAAACCTTGACCAAACCAGCTTTAAACAATTTTGAATGGAAAACCCTGACAGGAGTCTTAATCTTAGACGCATCCATGATCAACAGCTCATCACTTTCATCTTTGATAGCATTTACAGTCCCATGTGTATGCAATGGATTATTCTTCACATTTGGCTGATTATCCCCAAAGGGCAGAATCTTCTTTTCCATTAAACCCTTCACAACATATTTCAACGCAAGGCATCCTTCTAGGTCATGACCGGCAACACCTTGGTGAAATGCGCAGTGGGCATTAGGGTTATGAAATTGCACTGACTTCTCTGTAGGTGGGCCCAAAGGTCTAGTGGTGATCAAACCTTGTTGGACCAAAGAAGGGTAAAGCTCTGCGTAGGTCATTGGAATAGGAGGAAATGAAGGTTTTGCCACTTGTCTTCGGTAAGGAGCATTTGATTGAGGGGCTGATGGCCTTTATTGTTATTGGTAAGTTGGAGCACTGGGTGCTTTTTGATAGTTGGGTTATTGTTGATAAACGGGCGCCTGATGCGCGGGCTGATAATTTGGAGCTTGATGATTGAAAGTTGGAGTCACAGCTGCCACATAAGTTTGTGGGGAAAACTGCACAGAGTATACTGGTTGTTGCCCAAAACCTGGGTTAGATTGCTGTTGATAAACTGGTTGTTTCCAGACTTGATTCTTCTTTCTGTCTGTCATGACCGCATTGGTCTCCCCTTCTTTCTTTTTATGGACATTATTGGGTGGTTTCCTGTTGTTACTACTGCTTGAATTGCTTGAAGAACTAACCACCTTGCCATTCTTCAAACCGGCTTCCACTTTCACACCCACAACCACAATGTCAGCAAAATTGGCAGAAACGCTACTAATCATCCTTTCATAAAACTCAGGCTTCACAGTGTCTACGAACCAATCAGCTAGTTCTTTCTCGGACAATGGAGGTTCTACTTGGGAAGCAGTCTCCCTTCAGCGTTGAGCGTATTCTTTAAAAGACTCTGAGTTGTTCTGAGACATACTTAAAAGTTGCCTGCGATCTGGGGCCAAATCCATGTTATACTTGCAATGTTTCACAAAAGCATCCTACAGATGTTGAAAACTATGGATTCTAGATTGGTCCAAACCCATATACCATTTAGCAGAGGCTCCTTTCAAGCTATCTTTAAAACAGTGGATCATTAGTTGGTCATTATCCACATATGCTGCCATTCTTTTGTAGTACATAATCAAGTGCGACTTTGGGCATGTCGCGCCTGAATACTGGTCGAAGCTTGGAGTCTTGAACTTCGGTGGAATCACTAAACCAGATACCAAACACATATCTCTAGCATAAGTACTAAAGATGTTACTGCCTTCCATTGCTCTCATCTTTCTTTGAATGGTTTCCACACTTTCTTTCAGCCTTTCATGACGCTCATCCCCTTCTTCAGAAACTTCGGCGAAATCATAAACCGGTGGTGGATTGTGGAAAATAGGGTGCACTTGAGCTTGCACAGTTGGTGGAGCAAAGGTTGGGATAGCTTGAGGATTCTCAAGCCCTACAAGAACAGCCTGTTGAGTAGTTGTAACAATTGGTAGAGGTACAAAACGATAAGGCATACCCAACGGTGGTACAAAAGCAGTGTTGACATTTATAGAAGGTTCCACAGTTGGAGTGACAATCTCAGAGATTATGGTGGTCTGAATATCCATCTTTGGCTTGATAACTTGTAGGGCTTCCATGATCTGCCCTACACTTCCTCGTAATTCATCCAATTCATTGCTGACGCTATCCAATTCACCGTTATGCTCAGACATCCTTTGGCGATCTTGGGCTCTAGTGTTGTATCTGCGTCCGAGATTCCGTGTGATAGTTTCTGAAGATAAGACGTTGGGATGAGACACGACAAGAAAGAATGCACATGTTATGACATGGAAGAATAATGCAAATGCAATTAGTTTTAAGGAACACATCAGAGACATTTTCAAAATAAGCTTCAATTCATTAATATTGAGAAACATTACAATTTCAAAGTACAATTCAAGAAGCTCAAAATACGAAGAGAGAAAAAAGCTAGGCCTAAAAAGTTCCAAGTAGTCCTATCTAGAAAGGCTCCACTCCATGTATCCTCTTCTGTCTCTTCAGCTTGTCGTTCTCTAGAACCAGCTTGTCAACAATTCCTTTCCAAGCACCAGATGTCGGAGGAATACTAGAATACTCGTGAGTACTAGAAGTTGGTTGTACGCTAGTTAAAAATAAATTCTCTTGCACCACGTGCCTCTCTACGACACGTCTCTCGAGCAACTCAATTAAATCATCCTTCTCTTTCATCTGTTTCCTCATCTCCATCTGTTCAGCATAAATGGCATGGTATTTCCCCTCCCACGTGTCTCATTCAAGTTTCATCCTTGCTAGAGTCTCCTAATATTCTTCCATGCGCTCAATAGGGATGGTAGAAGATGATGCAATGATAGGCTGTAGTGGTTTATCGGGTAGGTATGTCATCTTAAGATCACGAGCTCGGGATCGAACCCACTGAAGGAATGGTTCCTCGGCTAAACAATTTATCTTTCCCAAGTCATTCTTAGTTCTCTTATGGAGCGTTCCCTAAGCATTCAAAACTCTGTCCTTAGTTTCTGTGCTGGCTTCCTCGTTAAAATAAAAGAAACCGGACAAAAGGATATTCTTAGGCTTGTCTTCCATAGGGTACCCAAATAGGCGTCTAGCAAGAATAGGGTTGTAACTAATCCCACCTCTGATACTATGGAGTAGCACATTTGGAAATTGGCCACAACTATCAATGATGACCCCTTTGTCATAAGCTGAGTCATACCAAAACACATCAGTGTGAGTGAGAGATATGATTCTCTGAGACCAATGGAGCTTGTCTGGATTATCTTTAAAGCATGCTGTCTGAGGCAAATGCCTAATAAACCACTTGAAAAGCAAAGGTGCACAACACAAGATGGTACTGGGTCCCTTGAGAGTTCTGCGATGAATAGAGTGATAAGTATCACTAAGCAATGTTGATACAGGGTTTCCACTTAGGAAGATCCGAATGGCATTGACATCAATAAACTCTTCAACATTAGCAAACAAAACCAAACCATAGACAAGTAATGCGAAGATTGCTTCAAAGGCATCCATGATGTTCATCTTAGCTAGGTAAAAAGCCTTATCTATCAAGAACTTAGAGGGTAGGCCCTTGATTCCATTTTTGGTGGTAAGGTTAGCCTTGACTTCAGACATCTCCAAGTGAATAGCAACAGCAATATCCTTTGGTGAAGGAATCTTCTCTAAACCACTGAAAGGCTCTTGCTCCAATACAGGTAGACCAAACCAATAAGAATACTCCTCCAAAGTTGGAACGAGCTAGTAGTCGGGAAAGGTGAAGCAATGGTAAATAAGGTCATAAAACTGCACCAATGTGTCAAGAACTCCATCCTCTATCTTAGTCCTAAGGATGCCAATCAATCTCCATAGCGTTTTCTGAAGTCTTCAGGGCAAGACAGCAGAGCTGCCAGCTTTTTCAACTCTACCAAATTGGGCTTCTTAAAATTGTGCTTCTTAGTGTTCCTTTTCTCAAGATCCATGATACCTATGATTTGCAAAGGATAAGACGACTGAGTTCCTTAAAACCAATAATGGATGCAATGGTTGTATGCAATGCACAAAAACACACAAACACAGATAAACATATACATGCAACAAAACACATAGGGCCTAGGTTTAGGGGTCACATGCGTGGAGCCATGGTCTACCCATCCCAAAAGGTGTGTACTATGGGTTTATCGACTGTAGAACAGGGTTCTAAAAATTTCCCAGGGTCATCGATGAATCTTTCAAATATTATCGACATACACGACTACTCGTGCGGGTTAATAATATTCTCAAGATAAACTCGTCTGAGTATAGTATCGCATGACAACCATCACAGGTCTACACCTGGATAATTACTGCACTACGTCCTAAAAAGGCCAAGTGGGGTGAAGGGTAACTAAAGGTCCTCAGTATCACGGACTCCTAGGTCGGAAAGAGTGACATCAATATGACTACTCGCATCAGACATCGATAATCCCAAAGGGGCCTCCACTGAGCGTGGTCATCATATGCAAAACATGTTAGGACTACTCCCAACAGCCGACTATTGATTACACCATAATCCTATCATATGTGTTCTCTTAAGTCCGGGTTAGGACTTATCTCACCACTCAAAAGTAGCAACCCTGCCAAACAGAAGAACCCAAGCAGATACAGATATACAGATATATACATATATACAGGCAAACAAACATATAAATAACACAAACACAAGCAAGGGAGGCTTAACCCTTAAGCAATCCCCAGTGAAGTCGCCATTTCTGTTGCGGTGAGAGTCAAATACCAAGCTATTAATTAACTTGAATCACACATCTTTGAAGTTCACCACCGAGCTTTGATTTATCCAAAGGAAAGGGTAAAGATTGAAGAAACACCTAATAGCGCTATGTGAAGACACAACTAAGAGATCTAAGGTTCGGGGGTTGGTTATACCTAGGGAAGGTGTTAGCATCCTAAATATATGTAGTACTCTACAGGAACCTTTTGTTAGTATTTATGTTATGTTATGTTTGCTTGCTAAAAGATCTGGTGCTAAGGTAAAGACCTAAAGGTATGTACACTCAGTATGCTCGCCAAGACGTCGCATCTCGTGCCTACGTATCCTAATAAGGATGGAATCAGAGCATTTGTAGTTCACCTCAACTAGGGTGAGGAACCATTGACTATGGTCAAATTTCCAAGGGGAATGAGTGTGATACTCATATAGAGTTAAAGAACTCTCTAAGTCTAAGTTGGAAGGGTAAGTCTAAGAAGTTGACTTTGAACAAAGTCAAAAGGGGAGTGAATACTCATTATGATGAGAATCACATAGAGTTTAAGAACTCTATCCTAATTTCTAAGTTAAAAGGGGGGTGAATGGCTCTAATGAGACCAAAGGGAGATGGAACATCATTATGATGGTGCTCACATAGAGTTGAAGAACTCTAGGTTAATCCTAAGTTGTAAGGTAAGTGGCTCTAATGAGGCCAAGGAGGGAAGTAAGCAACTATGATGATAGTGCTTACATGAGAAGAGTAAGTATCCTAACCTAAGCTAGGTCAAGGAGGGATGTCTCTAATGAGGCCAAGGGATTGATCCTAATAAGGACAAGGGAAAGGAATGGCTCTAAAAAGGCCAAGAGGTAATGATGGCTCTAATAAGGCCAAGGGGTAATGAACTATCTATGACATTAAAATCAAATAGAGAGACTATTCTTTGGAAGGAGGGGAACAAAGAGGGTTAAGGAGGAGAGCTAACAATCTAACCTCACTTAAGGGGATAACTTAATAAAGATAACAAAGATATCCACACATGAATTTAATGATGGCAAAAACACATGGACAATACATGGGTGGTGAATATGATGATGTTAAAAGCAAGTACTTAAGAAAGTAAACAAGTATTATGTTAACACATAAGGATTTATTCATTAATGAACAAGGTAAATACCTAAAGGGATCATGATACAAGTCTATACATATTGATCAATTAGGTGGTGACCTAACATGGGGGATGTCTTTGACATAATCTTTGTACAAAGGGGAAGTATCACTTATGTTTATGAGGCGCATATGTACATGGTATGACCTAAGTTAATGGTTTGTGTCCACATGGAGATATTATAAACAATGGGAAAGAGTCTTAATTGTAAATGAAGACCTAACTAAGACTTTTAAGAGGATGAAAAATGTTCACAAGTTTAGACAAATACATATTCACTTAAAAGTGTACCTAAATCAAACTATACAAAAGTGCAAGATCAATCCATGGTTTAAGGGTCTAAACATGTTACAGTAAGTTGTAAAAGTATAAAAAATGCAAGGGAAACCAAGGGGTATAATTATGGAAGTAAGAAATTCTCCTAAGTAAACCCTTAAAAATAAACCTAACTTTACATATGTACAAAAGCCTTAAAATAAAATATTTTTTGGAAAAATTTTAATGTCAAAATAAAATAGGCAAAAAAGAGTGAAAAGATGCAAAAAGAATGGGTTGAAAAACCCTAAAAGTGAAAGAGTTATGATTTTTTA
Source organism: Lathyrus tuberosus (assembly GCA_022829125.1). NCBI lineage: Eukaryota > Viridiplantae > Streptophyta > Magnoliopsida > Fabales > Fabaceae > Lathyrus > Lathyrus tuberosus. Next base: position 3,191,315 of record JALAZF010000545.1, read on the forward strand.
AAGTTGTGAAAGAAAAATGAAAAATTAAGTGATAAAAAAGAAAGGATGGGTCCAAGTGGGAGTTGAACCCATGCCCTTGGTCTCAAGGCTAAAACACTTAACCAGATGCGCTGGTTGTTGAGCTTGTAAACTATATGCCTTTGTTAAAATAAATATGAAGTTCATTCCTGAATGCATATCAAAAGCAAAAGTGCGCAGAAGCAAAAGGGTTGACACAAGGATCGAACCCAGGACAAAATGATCAGAGGGCAAAGGCAAGGCAAAGGTAGCGCCACTGGGGTGGCCAATACATCCATTCACTAAACTCATTCCAATAAGTAATATATGAAACATGCCTTCCAGGACAGAATGGCGCCATGGCCATGGTTCAAACCTGGTTGTGACCTAGAGTTTGTCATTTGCAAGAGGGACTCTAACTCTCTCAATACTCCATAAAAAATAAAGATGTAAAAACCTAAATCGTGTATTTTTTCATGAGGAATTTAGTGGTCATGTTGGTTTTGGCACAAAATGTCTCTAACTAAAAACACGATAGGGGTTCCTAAACATGTTCATACTTGCATTTTCTAATACACAGTCCACTACAGTCATGCTATGTCACAATAAATGAGTCAAACATGTCAAATATAACATACACAAACTGATCATGCTCAACGTACATCAAAGATCATCATATTGTAATGAGTTGTAGTTTGAAGTGACTTACCTCTTGTAGCCAAACTTTCAATTTTCAAAATAGAAGCTCCAGCAAGAAACAAATGACTTGAACAACTCCTAAACACCCCCTTGATCCTCTCTAAATGCTTGGAAACCAATGAAAGTTGCTGGACTGAGATATGCTTTCTTCTTGCAAAAACAACCAAAGTGACCAAGAGGGAACTTGAAGCAAATGTTTTTACAGTTGGTGAAATGAGTTTGGAACACCTTGAGGATGATTTATTTAAGGTTTCTAAGGTGTTGGAATGAATGGAAGTGGAAGGAATCAAGACTGGTCCACAAAAGTGCAGAAAGTCAACTTTATTTAGGTATGAGAGTTGACTTTTGGATCTGGGAGGTTTTTGATGGTGGTGATGATTTGAGCAACTCTAACACATGTTTTGTGATGTGTTAGAGTGGTTGGTTTAGTGTTTTTGTGTTTGGAACTGGTTTTGGAAGTGTTTACGCAAATGGTGGTTTCTTGCTTCAAAATATAACTTGAAATGCAAGAACTGGTTTTGGATGGTTTGATGAATGTTTTGCTCTGAGTTCTTGTGTATTTCGAAGTGTGAAATGATGTCCTATTTATAGGCACAAGAATGAGAGGGGTCAGATTGCAGAATTTCAACTTGGTTGGTTTTGGTTTGGACTTGGCTTGGTTGAAATGCAAGTGTAGTTTGCCAAGATGTTTCATGGTCCCACTGCCTTGGTGCAGAGACTTTCTAGGGTGGTTGAGCACCTTTTGAGACTTTACTTCCGAGGTATAAAAGGTTGGAGTGCAGAAGGGACAAGTTGGTAGCTCAAGATCACACTTTATGCAAAAGTCATGCTTTTCTAAAATAGTAGTCAACCCTTTATGCCATAAATGGAATGATCTCATGGTTAATGCTTCAATTTGATGGACAAAGCTTCCAATTTTCGTGTAATCTTATGAGTAAGTGAAGACTTACAAGTAATATCAACTGAAATGCAAAGATTTGCTGCATTGGAATGGTTTTGCTTCAAGTGTATCAAGTGAAAAACAAGAAAAATCAAGTTTCAACACCCTAACTTCATGGTTTCGAAACTCACAGCTCACACATTGGATTGAGGTGTTCTAGTACTTTTTGGAAAGCCCTAAGTATGATCTACAATGTTCATGTTCACTCCAAGTCTTGAATCCAAAGGGATCATGATGGAAAATGTGGTTGAAGTTGGCTGCAAATTAGGGAAAATTGTGAAACTTCACTAAGTCCTAAACTTGCCCTAAACTTCCAAGCCTCATAACTTAAAAATTAAGCCTCTTTTGGGGTATGAACCTCTAATACACTTTAAAGTTCATAATGAGGGATTTAAATTGAGCTTTGGATCACAAAAAATGGATGTGTGGTTTGGAAGTTATGACTCTTCAAAGTTCACACAAGGACTAGGGGTTTTCACACTTAGAAAAATTTCATTCATCCAATTTTACCCCTTTTGCAAGAAACCTCTTAAATCTTGACTTCTCATGCTCCAATTCAAAGATCAATCATGTCTTGATGGAATTTGGCTTGCATACTTCATCTAGGACCCAAAATACCAAAAGTCAAAGGTTTGACTTTTCAGATAAAACCCTAATTTCTTCATGAACTCAACTGTGTGATCCTTGATGTTCTTACTTTCTCAAACTTCCCAAACATCAATAGATGACTTCCAAGGGTGTATGTGAACATATGGAGTCATGTCCCAAGACTTGGGATCATGCGTTGGCCAAAAGTCAAAGGCATGGTTGACTTTTCTTGATAAAACCCTAATTTGGGGCCAGATGTACTTGAGGCTCATTGCACTTGTGATGGGAGCCAAACACACTTGATTTCTTGATGAATAAGGACTATTTAATGTATGTAAGCTCAATTGGTTGATGAACCAATCAAGACATTGACTGATCACACCAAGGTTCCCTTGTAATTCTTTAGGTCAAAACCCTAATTTCACAACTCCTGATTTTATGGTTTCTCCTTGATTTCTCTTGATCCAATCACATGGAATCATGGAATATGATTTGAAAACCTCATGATTAACCCGTAAGGCCAAAGGTTGAGCTTTTGGAGCCTCAGTTGACTTTCTTGACCAGATGGATTCAAACACCTTTCTTGACCATCTAGTGAGCACTTGAGGTGGATGTATTGAGCCAAGAAGGGCCTTAAGAAGCCTTGAAAAGCATGAGAGCTTGGCTTGTGGATCTTGCCCACTCCTTGTGCAAAACCCTAGCTTTCAAATAGAAGAACAAACTTGGAAAATATGATGGTTAGTTGACAATGCATAAATGATTGAACCCTAATGCAAATGCAAGATGCCATGACATTTAAGGGGTAAAATTTGGGGTATAACAGCATGTCATACGGTTGTTCCTTTTGAGGAAACGAGAAACCTATATAAGGAGGCCTCTGGTCTCCTAGATTTAGTAATTCCCTAGAAAAGGTTGGTGCGGTTGACACTTATGGTGATGAAACTCTCACATCTGGTGGTATAGAATACGCCATTTTTTGGGTTATGACAGTGGGCATTTCCTTGACGGAGGTTGGAGCCACATAACAGCCCACACTGGTAATCGTTGGTTATCCTCCGGGGGTTGGAGTATTACTTTGAGAAGAGGTTTAGTTTTTTTGAGACATATCGAAAAGTCGTTTACCCTTCCTCAAGTGCATACAACACAAAAGACCACAAAATGGAAGAGACTACAGAAAATAACGTAAGACACTACTTTTCTGCAAAGATATTTGCACAAAAAAGTCCCATTGGTCGTGCCAATTTGTTTACCAATGTTTTTGGTAAGCAATCACGAGTTTGAAAGTCTATGAGAATAACTCGAAAAATCTCCAACGCAATTTGTGCAAATACCATGTGTGAACACACATGTGCGTGTGTGTCAATTGAGTGCAGTCGCCGTGTGAACGATAACGGAGTAGAAAAAGACTTTAAATGAAGTCAGATCGTGATAAGGTAAAATGCAATATATGACATTAAACAAACCAAAGGTAAAAGTACAAGTTCCTTTTTAGGAAGCAAAAAGACTAATAAAAAGACTAGACACAGACACATACATATTTCTCGCTCAATTGTTTCGCTCTTTGACTTGGGTACTCCAATGGTATGGAGAGTATGTATGAAACATTGCAATCTCTGATCCCATGTATGGGCCTACTATTTATTCTATTTACAAAGTATCTATCGACGACGGTTATGATCACTTCGGGACTACTGCATTTACTCCATGTTCAATCTTCAACTTCCCGCTCATGTGCTTACGTGTCTTCCACGACACTCTCTGTTCGGAACCCATCTTGAGTTGTAACTTCTCCCCACTTCTTCACGAACCCTCGACGGTAACCGCTCCAACGTGTTGTTGACGCTACCTATCAAGGACTTAAGACTTGTAAATTTACTAAGTCTTTTATATCACGTGGTTTAGTCTACCGGTCTTCTTGATGGAATAAAGGCCTTTGTTGACTTTCCTTCTCGAGATTCTAGACATGTTTCCAAGTCTTGGGGATTTATCTCTGAGAGTCCTCCAAACCATTTCTCGCTATGTCGACCCTTCGTCGTTGTTCTATCAGTGACTTATCATTAATACTTTTTAAGACACTTCATTAATTCTTTCTCACAGTAAATATCATTTCATTGAAATTCTTTTTTGATTTTCTAGTAGCTGAAAAATCCAAGTGTAACAATAACTTGGTTTGTAAACTTAACCAGCTAAAAGCTCATAAGGATTATTGGATACACTCAAGATTAAGTCTTAGGGAGAGGAGTAGGTCACTCCATTTAGACGGAACCTATATAAATATTGGTGTCATCTCTTTTCCCTTATCTCTTTACTTTCTGCATATTTTCTTTACCTTGTTTTTTCGCTGCTATATTCAAACATTTTCTTCAAAATGTTTTTGAACTTTGATTAGGAAAAAAATTTTGTTTTAAACTATTGATTTTTAAACCCACATAATTCACCCCCTCTTATGTGTGGAATCACATTTTCAACACTTTCCTCTATGGCCTTATGCTTGGGGGATTGTGTACATTTAGGATTCCCCTTCTAAAACATTACTCCCCTTTAGACATTGTGTTTTAGGAAAGGTGTATACTCTAGATTCCCCTCTAAAGTACTTGACTCTTATAGACCTTATGCTTATGATTAAGGAACAGTGTATGTCCTGGATTCTCTATCTAAAGCACTTCTTCCCTTTGCGCCTTTTGCTTGAGGGACTATGTACATTACAGACTTTCCCTTTAAAGCACATCGCTCCTTTTGGGCCTCATGCTTGAGGGACTGTGTACATTTTGGTCTCTTTGTGGATCAGATATGAATTCGGGCTCTGGATAACGAGGTCAGTGAGATGTTATGAGCATAGGCATATCTTTGGATCAAGACCGGATTATCGTCCCGAGGATTGAAGAATATTTCTTGAGGCGCAAATCTTAAAGACTAGTTAATAGCCATAAAAGGCTATTCACGTACAAAAGGACATGGTAATTGATATTGAATGACCCCTAATAGACAGGGGACATGGAAATTTATGGCTCATCAAAATCTCTTATGAAGGATGAGCCCGCAAGACAACATATAAAAGAACCACCTATATAGAATGAAGCATATTCCACATGCACAACTCGTAACTAGAATAATTATGCGATCCTGTCTAACTTACCTCTGGTATTGTAACACCCATGAACTCCATAGTTAAATTCCTTAACTTAACATGATTAATAATTCCATTAAATTAGAAAGTCATATCACCACTAGAAATTTAACATGAGAAGCATAAAGGAAAGAAGGGGGTCATTAAAGGCATTTAGGTTTTTTCTTCAAATGAATATAAGAACCCACATGCTCCCTCACATTTGGCTTGGAGTTCATAAAATTAGAGAGTAGACTGAGAAAGGAAGGGTACACAAAATGAGAAAGAGAGGGAGAAATAATTCAACTTAAAGCCCCAATTTACCATCTCAATATTCTTGAAGAAAGACTCTTTCCCGTGGAAGAAGACATGGCATTTAGAAAAAATAGAGCAATTGAAAAACCATCAACTTCTTCATCTAACCTCTTGAGCTCAAAATCATAATTCAAGGTGTGGTTTTTAGGTTTTATCTTTTGTAGAATAAATTTAGGACATTTCAAGTTATGGCTCTTGCTGAAATTACTGTGGTTTTTAGGTTTTATCTTTTGTAGAATAAATTTAGGACATTTCAAGTTATGGTTCTTGCTGAAATTACTGTATAGATTGTTTGATAGGATCTAAATTATGTTTCTTACCATGAATTGACTTTGAACTGGTGTTAGAAATGCCTTTAAGTGATGCATGCTGGTGAGGATGAGAGTTAGGATTTTCTGGGTGCATATTTAACTCGGGGAAGAAGAAGAAGAAGAAGGAACTTGGACCCATTACGAGTCATAGACTGCATTAAGGCTAGGCCATAATGGTCTATGGTTCATGTATGAAGGATGATGCCTAGTGTATTACGCTCGTAATACACCCTACAACCAGGACATAATCGGCCCAAATTTCCCTATTTCCTTGTCATATTTCACCTTAAACCTTCTAATATGGTTGTGCCTAGATAATATGACATTTCATTGAAAAATATATTTAAATTATGTTAGTGTGCAGATCTAGTTGCGAGACAATAGGTGAGTAAACTTCTTGGTGATTAGTCTAGAACATAATAGGTTAGGAAAATAATATGTGGTATAGTACAAGGATCATATTACAATCTATTTAATTGGCATGACTTGAAGGACTAAGTAGTAAACCACAAATTGTACGACGCTCTTTTTGGGTAACACGTCTGAGTATCGTATGAGTTACTACATCCTAAAGAGTAAGGACAGATAATTACTTGTAGGGCGAGATGCAACTTACTACACCGTATAATTCTATGACTTGTAATGAGTATAAGAGACTTATCAAGTCGTAGTATGGTGTATTTAATCCTATAATACTAGACTTGATGGGTGAACGTCGAGTAGAACATCAATATGCCTATAATACAAGACTAGTTATGTGTAGGACTAGTAATTATTTGATAATTTATATTAATAATTAATAATTTAATTTAACTTATTTATTTTTATTTTACATGTTTCAAATATAATTGATCTGTATCATTTTGTCATGTTAGTTTTATTATAATATATTTTACATGAAACATATTATTTTGCTTTGTATTTATATTATTAAATATAATACTTTTATGATTATAATTTAAATATCTAAACAACGATTCAAATAAAACTTCATTAAATTGAAATAGCTCCGTTTGATTTTTTTACATGAATCATTCAAACTAAAGTATACTTAATTATATCCTTTGGATGGATAATTTTTATTTTAAAATCGATTATGGATGTGAGAGAGAGAGAGAGATTCTAAACTAAACATTTTTAAATAGAGATAAAAATTGTAAACCTAAGAGTGACAATTCAGGCACCTGCAGCTTTCAGGCAGCACGAGACGTTTTGTGACACACTTTTAGTGTGGTATTCAATAAGAAATGATGGGGTAGAGACGTGACAGAACTCTGGTTCTTATTCCTTTCTTCCAATTATCTCCCTATATTTTGAATCCCTTTTCACATGCCATTGAAAATCCATTTATAGGAAATCTTTAGTTTGTGTATATCTCAATAATTGGGTCTTAGAGCACCATTATCGGTGCCATGTCACCGTTCTCACACATTTTCCAAACACACTTGGCCAGAAGTACTTGGATAATTGAGGAGAAAATGCATTCTTTAGTTTATGTACGCTCACTAACTAGAGAACGTTTTTTTCCTTTGCTTATGTGATAATATAATAATATAATATAAATGTGGAGTATGTTGTGTGGTTGTGGGACCAATTTAAAAATTTTTTATGAGTTATATGGATATTTATAAAATTAGAGTGAGTTGTTTAAATAATTGAAAAGTGTGTAATAACATAAAAAATTAAATGGGGTCCATTTAAAGAATCCATATGAGTACAATGGATATAGATGCTCTTAGGTCTTGTGCTTATCCAATGGTTTTACCCCCAAGGAATATGACTTATTCCTTTGTCTGCTAGTGCTAATACTATGATTGTATGTAGTGTATGGGTGAGACAACATGATTTGCAGTAATCATATATATCTTCTGGTCACTAGTATAAACAAATTTAACTTTTTGTATTACATTTGACAACTAGTGTATGTAGTCTATATGTGGACTAAATACATTAATAGTCAAATGTATTACAAAAAGTTAAATTTGCTTATAATAGTGACCGGAGGGTGTACTCTACTATGGGATGACCTTTTGCAGTTTGCAATATAATTTTTGGTCTTTTGTTTTCTAGTGCTCATCAATATCTCTTTATCTTTAACGCTCATTCATCATTTCTTTGTTTGGAATTCTTCCACGTCATCCCTAAAATCATAATTCAAGTTAGTTTTCATTTTCTTCTAGCTTAGAGCTTTCTAGGTGTTAGCGTTATAACTCTTGCGTGATAAAAATTGGCAACATGACTACTCCAACACATAAAAAAACATAAAAATTTATGAATGACACCTAATATGCTTATTACTAATTAAACCAATCTATAAATTATACTAAAGTAAATCTAATTAAGAAAAACTTTAATAAATAATTCAAAGATTAAGGACTTAAGTATCTAATAATAAATACTACCTCCGTCTTTAATTATAAGATCCTGTTGAGTTTTTTTTTTGTCTCTTTTTATAAGACTCTCTTCAACTTTCAAAGTGTATTAATTACTTTTTTTCACATATACCCTTAATTATATTACATCTTTTTTTGCACTCTGTAATAAATACAGTTACATACACATTAATTATTTTTCTCTCCTAAGGATAAACTTGTAAAATTATACAAAATAGTCAATAAATTTAATACTCTAATCAACTTTCTTAATTTCCGTAATTTTTTCAACGGGGTCTTATATTTAAGAACGGAGGTAGTAGTTGTCAAAGTTTTAGGTTTATTTTTCGAGAGCGCTTTAACCTAGTCCTCTCTCTTCTATTTTGGGTTCCTCTTTTCCTTTTTTACACATCTTCTTTTGCATAATAAAAATAATATAAAAACATAAATAAATACTACAAAAGTTGAAAATTGCAAAAATCATAAAATGTTAGAGGAAATGTTGGGTTATCATTTGGAAAAAAACTGTTCCCATAAGATTCAATTTCAAATTCATTTTTCTAAATAAAATCAAATATCATACACATATTTTACTATTTATTTGTTTTTTATTTATTATTATGATATATATTTCCCATATCTATTATTTGTTAGTTTATTTTTTCATGATATTTATTAATTCAATTTCATTCAATTTATTAGTTATTTCATCTGTTTCAAATATAATTGATCATTATCATTTTGTAACGTTGGTTTTATTATAGAACGTTTTGCATGAAACTTATTATTTTTCCTTGTATTTATATTATTAGTTATAATACTTTTTATAATTATAATTTAAATATTTAAACATTAGTTTAAATTAAACTTCATTAAATTGAATCAGATCAAATATAATTTGTTATGTGAATCATTCTACTTGAAGTACACTTAATTATATCATTGAATTGGGTGGTTTTTTATTTCAAAATTGATCAAAACCGCACTACACCAGACTCAATTTAGTTGCTTCATTTTTAGAGTTTATTGTTATGATTGACTTTTGTTTCGAAGTTACTAAAATAATTGAAATAATCTGGATGTAATAGTTTAATAATCAAAATTTCTGACATTTATTAGTGAATAAATAAAATGTCACAGATTCGAACTTACAATCGTGCAATTGAATGTCCTTTCAATTGCCATTCAAGGTGTCTTAAATACAATGTATCGAGTCCAATTCCTAATCCTAATAAAAAGTAAAATATCAATATATTCAAAGAATTAATATACTTTCGTTAAAGATAAGGATGCGGTGAATTCAAGGAATTAGTATACTTCCATTGAAGATAAAATATTAGGATGCACTAAATTTTGTATCACAAATCGAGTAATAATAATTATAATTTCACACCTTGTAGGTCATATTTTGGAGAAAACAATAAGATTTCAAAATTGTAACACAACCAAACACATACATATAGGGGGGAATAAGTCAGGCCGCCTGACAGTGGTCTATGACCCGACCTACTTAAAGCTCGAATCGTCCTAGCTCGTTTGATAAAAAGGTCAGGCTCAGGCATTTTAAAAGTCCTATTAATTTAAATAGGTCGAATTAAGGCTTTTAGAAAATCCTCTTAGACCTATTAGGAAGACCTACTTATGTGTAATCTTATATATTACATTAATTTATAAACTAAGTGTACATAATTAATTTCTATAAAATCTTGAAAGATATTTGAAATTATAAATAATCATGCTTGATAGCTTGCTAATTTATTTTTTAAGACCCTTGACTAGGTAATTTGTTTTAAGGCTTGCAACTAACATTCCTAAGACTTAACTATGATTATTGGATTAAGTAAGAGATGTTTGTTGCTATAAGACATGATTGCTCTAGTACTTCTATTCATATAGAAATTTTATGATTGAGTTTTATCATTTTATGTTGTATATAAGTCATGTTTTTCTATACATTAAGTATGTTGCAAAAAGTGGAGAAAAAAAATGTATTGACTCTAAAAAAATTATTTGCCTCAAAATATTAGATGTACACACCCTACAAAATACGCTTTTAAACAAGATAATACGCTAAATAGGCTTTTAAAAATATCAAGTCAGACTCAATATAAAGCCTTTGATTGGTAATAGGTAAGGGAAAATTTTATCCTATACCCCTGCATTTATCCCCCTACCCCTACAAATTAAAAATTTGGACCAAAACACCCTTGATTAAATACCTATATTTTCAAACATTTTACTTTTTTCCTCATTTCATTTTTGAGAGAGAAAGAGAAAATTTTCATTTTAATTTAACACTGGAAAACCCAACCTGAAGATTCCCGGTTCTTTAGCTTTCAACACCGGAGAACTTAAGAATAAGTTATCTGGTTTGTTTTTTGTGAAATTTGCACTCTAGATGACTTGGGTTATAGTCATCTGGTTCTTAAATATTATATTATAGATAATTTACCATTAGGTTATCTGGTTTTGTAATGATTCCAGAGAACTTAGTTCTCAGTTTTTCAGTTTGTGTTTTTTATCCTTTTTATAGTGGCTCGCATTAGAGGCCAGGACAGGAGCATTTATCGAAGATATGGTGAAGGACGGAAAACTCAACAGCCGACAGATCGAGAGAAAGATCAGATAAATGCACCTGAGCCTCATCCGCTGCATCTAGAGTTCCCCGGAGGACCGTCTGATATGTCTCCTCTTGTGAGGTATCAGGACCATGTTGCTCGCCATTTATGGTTCGACGAAGTAAGTTAATCTATGACATTTTATGTTAAATCAAATTTAATGTTAATTATTTTCAAGAGAGAGTTCCGAAGAAAGAATTGAAGATTGTTGCACATGGCAGCAAATTGATCGGATGGGTTTCGCACAGTCTCCCACCGGTGATAGAGAGATGGTTGTATGATTCTGGTTTATCTTTTCTATAGAGAACCAGTTTGTCGAGGATAGATCAGAATTTAGTTTCAGCATTTGTAGAGAGATGGCATCCAGAAACATCGTTATTTCATATGTTGTTTGGCGAAATGACCATTACTTTGGACGATGTTTTTTGCCTGCTTCATTTACCGTATATGGGGGCATCATTTGTAGCTCTATAGAAGGTTTCACTAATTCTGATGATATTATTCAGGCTATTGATCTATTGGGTGTTTCATTGGAGGATGCAGCTGAAAAGGTTCGTGGTTGTAGAGGTCCTTATTATAGGCTGGATTGGTTGAAGTTGATATTTACGTGTCAGCGAGATGAGAGTAGATTTGACTATACAACTAAAACCTATATGTTGTTGTTGGTAGGCTGCACAATTTTTGCTGACAAGACCTTTACTCTTATAGAGGCAAAGTATTTATTACTATTTCGAGACTTTCCTAAATGTGGTAGATACTATTGGGGGGCAGCCACACTTGTCACACTTTACAGATATATAGGAGATGCTTCCTTTTACAGTTGCAAGCAACTTGACGGATATGCCTCTTTGCTACTGATACAAATGTTTTATTTTAATTTTATTTAGACTTATATTAGCTTATTTATAATTCTTTTAATTGATAATATTCATGTTGTGTAACAATGTTGGATTCATGAGTATTTTCCAACTGTTGGCAAGAGAGGATTTTCTAAGTTTGCTGATATTAGTAGTCCACTTTTTAGGGCGATGAAATGGATGTACAAGTAAGGCGCACAAAAGGTTGATGAGCTCAAGTCTGTGTTGGATCGATTGACACCTACTGATGTCATTTAGTGCCCTTTTAAGGATCATAAATATCACCGGCCATTTGATGATATATGCTTGTACAAGTGTGTCCTGAAATGGTATGGTACAATTGTCATATACTTATCTCACTGATGTTTGCGTCATTTTGGATACAGGAAGTACATATCATCTCCGCCTCCCGATGTTGACACATTTGATGTGGATTTTGAATGGATTACATATCATGCGAGCCTGATGGACGTCCGATTACTTGGATTGGTACTACAGGGTGTTATATCCTTGTTGGGTACCACCACCTCAGGGGGAGGTTAGACAGGTCCTATTTCTTGTCTATGATGAAGGACAGTTAGATCCAAGGTTATTACATATTTCACACGAGCTTCGTCGTTATTTACATTGTCACAAGGCGGAAGAGGATGACGATGATTTTTTCTAGGTCTTTTAAGCACTACGTGTAGCTCAAGGTGGACCGGTACCTCATGGAGGATCAGTGACTAATGCTGGTGAGGACGATGATGATTGATGTATTATTTACTATTTAGACTTATGTAGTATTATTTAGATTTATGTACTATTTTTCAGACTTATGTAGTATTTTTCACAATTTTATTTTTTGATACTTCTTTACTATTTTAAGACTTATGAAATATAATCCAAAACATACCATGAATTTAATATAACATGAAGTCAATTGTCAATACAAACCAAAATATAACAATCACATTACAATCATAATTTAACATATTTCAACACTACGGCCGTAAGGTGTTGCCAATGTTGTAACCACCCAACAAATCCTATCATCCAAGAAGTTGCATCTGGTGTACGATACTTTTTCCAATCAAATGTGATCGGTGGAAATGGAAATCCTTCATTCATGTTTACTTGTTTAGAAAATTAATAAATAAGACATAAATGGAAGATAAGTAATTAACATAACAAACATGAATATTTACCTGAACTCAATGATCTTGGTTTACAAAACCAATGCATTAAACGGACACATTAGGTGAATGTGAAGTCGTCATAGGAAAGAAAGTCAAACTATGATAACCCAATGAGACAAGAATGACGTTATACCGATTTGCTATCACATAACCCATTTCTGGTAATGTCATCCATATTTCTAGTGGCTGAGGACCTAAAGATGATATCATCAATTATTCTTTCACTTTTGATAAGCGAATTCCAAATAACTTCTCATAGAGACTGCTTTTGGGACCTCTAATTTCATTATCCAAATTACGACGAACCATTGACCAACCATCCTCATCATACCCATGCAATGATGAAATGACTCTAAATCCACAATTTCCATCACTCTTATTATCAACAATGTCATCAAAAAATGGTCTGATATGATTTGGGAATTGTACAATGTACTTATTAAATGGTTTCTTCTTGGAGGTTTGGGATAACTAGGAACATGGCCTCTTTGAAGATTTTTTAGAACTGTTATGCGTTGGATCAACATACGCATGATATGCAGGATCATGATAAACATCATACCCCGTAGATTTCTTCCCTTTTGTCTTCACTCCTCTGTTGGTTTTTATTTTTTTCAGACGGTGGACACATCATTGTTGTAGAGGGGTAAGCAATTTCTCACACCCTGCTTTTTAGTGCTCTTTTTCCTACAACACATAATAGCGTGAACCTTTTCCACAGTGCATTAATTGTATTGGTCATGTCCACCTATGATCCATCCTCTGTATCTACCTCTTGATCACCTTCCATGTTGAGCTTCCTCCAATGGATATGAATAACATCAATTGGTATTGGTTCACCACTCAATGTGTATCTCCCTAACTCACAAGCACAAGGTAACTCGTATATTTTTCTATGACTACATCCACACATTTGGGTGTTTGTACCCACCATGTCGACCCTCAACCAATTTTCAGCAATGTGTCTCAAAGCAGCTCTGGATACTGATCCATGCAAATTCCCATAAAATGGACTAGCGTGTGCATGCTCAACTTCATAAAAACTCTTCTAAAATGAAGCTCTAATATTTCACAATTTCACCATGATATTGCCATTCATAGCCTCCCAACGTTTGCACATATTGCCTAAAATGTTCTCCAACATCTGCTTTAGTTTCTAATGCACATACCCAACCCTAAAAAAATCAGTATCCTTAATATTAAGATAAACAAACTAAGGCTAAAATCAAACACCTTACCTATTAGTCATGGTGTTGCCCAAATGCAACATTTTATTGATCCAAGCTTCAACAAATTTATGCATGTAAGGCGTCAACCATGTGTCTTTCACATAATCAAAAAATGGTCTAAAATCCATATATGCGTGCTAAAGATGTTGCAACTTTTGATGGTACTCCACCTCATCATTAGCCCTTACAATTTCATACCATAGCTTCTTTATCGGCTCTCGCATATCATTCACAACATACTCTTTGCACTCCGCTTTCACATTTTTGTTGATGTGAAATCGACAAAGCAAATTAATTATCCTTGGAAATATTGTTTTAATTACTTTTATCAAAGTAAGATCTTTATCCGTTAAAACCACTTGTAGCCATAACCCTTGCTTAGTAAACAACTGTTTCAACTTATCCAATACCTAACAAAAATTCTATGTTTACTTAGATTCCATATAGGCAAATGCAACAGCAAATGTCAACTCAGTTGATGTCACACTAACTACTTCAAACAAAGGTTGCATGTACTTATTTGTTTTGTATGTATTGTCCATAACCAACACATTAGGAAACATATTCAATAACTTCAATGATTCTGGGTGGGCCCAGAAGATATCTCTCACAACTTCTGACTCATCTTTTTTTCTACTCTAATAAACATAATCAGAATCCTCTATCAACTTTAACAAATGTTGCATTTCCGTTCTAGGACCCCTGATGTCTTTCTGAATCTCACTCTTATGTTTATATATTTGGGTGATCTGAGTTACATTCTCCGAATTACGTTCTTGCAATGACAACAATATGTGTCTTGGTGGAATATGAAGTTTTGCCAAATCAACAATATGTTATTGTTCATCAGCATTAAGTCGACCTACAAACAAATGACCTTCAAATCTATCTGGTAAACCATGGTTGTGAAGTCCACATTTTACGTCAATCTTCTAACCAGAACCATCTTTTGACGGTGTTGAATTAATTTTGAATGGACAACCACATTTCTTGGTAGCACTTTGTGTTTCACTATCTCCTTTTTTGTATTTTCCACCTCTATCACAACCAAATATAACTTTGTCACTTCTTTCTCTCTTGCCAATTTTGGTGTCTGAACGAGTTATTTTAACAGTAACTTTATTCCTGATTCCAACCTCCCTAATCCACCTAGTCTCCTTTTCTCGTGTATCAAATTTTTCTGCACTCGAGAATATCTCAGCTGTATCTACACATGTCTGGTTTTTATCGCATATCATCAAAGGAATATCCATATGTGCTAAACATAAGTGTGACAAACACTAATAAAATTAAAAAAAAATTAAAAATATGCGTTCCGAAACTCTTATAATTAAGAAATCTGGTTACTAAAAAAACAACACCGGAACTCTTAATTAAAAGTTATCCGGAACTTAAAAAACATAAAACTAAAAACTCATGTTGAAGATCCGGATTAATAATGCGAACCAGATAACTACCAACGAGTTATTCAGTGTGATAACTTCAAAAATCGGAGAACATTCATTTAAGTTTTCCGGTTTGAATAAAACACATAACGGATGTCTTTACATCAAGTTATCTGGTTAGCGTCGTAGAGTTCGCAGTAGTTGCTTTTGACTGACTTAACTGAATAGTAAAAAGTAAAAAAAAAATATTAAAGTGAAATTAACAAGGGTAAATTTGAATAAGTGCAGGGGTATAGGGTAAAATTTTCTAGGTAAGGCTTAGGCCTGACCTATTTAAGTAAAACTCGGCTCGGTCCAACTTATTCACACCCCTACATACACACTCCTCATTCAAGCCACCTGCACTTCTCTCATTTTTATATGACATACTCCCTCTATTTGTTTTAATTCGTTTTATAAAAATATTGTTAAATTATTTTACGAAAAAAGTCATAAATTATGAATTATTTTTCAATTTTAATCAAATATTAATATTTATTTTTCCATCATATTATTTATTATTCTATTCTTTTACAATTTTTTAAAAATTTATATTTATTATCATTAATAAAAAATAATTTTATAAATTAGGTATATTTTCTTTTTCACATATAAATTTAATTATATTCATTAATTGAAATGAAATAGTCAAAGTTTTATATAATTTAAACTAAAGGGAATAATATTTAAATCATTGTTATTTAAACATAAAGTTTACATTGTATATAAAATAAAATAAGCTACATCATATAAACATAATATATTAGAAAAAAAATAAAAATTTATGTTTATACAGTGTCTAATATAAAAATTTGTGTTCAAAATAATATTTTCTCATTTTCTTCTCAGTTACAATCAACTTTATGTGCATTTTTCAGAACAAAAAAGTTCATAAACGTTTTCTCTTTATCAATGAAGAGAGATATACTACCTTGGTTGCAACCTCCAACCGAAGAAGAGAGACACGCAACTGGCGGCATCAACAACAATGGTGATGGTTTCAGAATTGATGATGAAGATCTTGCTTCTTTAAGGTCAATGCTGGAAATTGAGTGGTACATGAACAACATGCCAACTCATAATGAATAAGTTGTCCATAATGAACAAGTTGTCCCAAATTTTCAAATCCAAGCCCAGCAAAATGAAAACTTTATTTCTCCTTCAGATCGAAATAGTTATGTTGCTACGCAACCTTTGGGTTTCTCCTCTTTTTCGGCACCATCCAACTTCAGTTTCTCTCATCTACTCAATACTGAATAAAATATCAACAACATTATCAGCACCTCCACCAACAAAAACAATGAAGAAAACAACAACAATCCATTTGGAAGTGTCTTAAGTCTCGAACCTCAAAGTGAAATCCTAACTCTATTTCAAGGGAATCAGACAGACTTATCAACCCAAATTGGCCATTTATTCAAGTTCCTGGAAACTAGTGCAGTTGGATTTGTACCAATAGGTTTACAAGATGAAAGTTCATTTGGTGGTGGTTCAAGGTCTTCAAGTTCCATGTTTTTTAATAATAACAAAGTCTTCGGGCCTGTAGAGAATCCTTCACCAGTTCTCGCATCGCCTAATTTGTTGAACAATAAGGATATGAGTTCTAACGTGAATGAGGTAGATAAGTTTGAACCATTGTCGATTCCACAGTTTACGTCGATAAGGTTGAAGGAGTTTGATCAAAAGACTGAGAAAGAGGTAAATGGGGAGGTTTATGAAGAATTGAATTATGAGTCTAAGGAGGCTGTTGATATTGGTGGTAATCAGGGTGGCAATGATGATAAGGATGAAAATGGCGTTGGTGAGGTGGATCAAAAAGGCAAGAAGAAGGAAAATCCATCAAAGAATCTCTTGGCTGAGAGGAGGAGAAGGAAGAAGCTCGGTGATAATATGTACACTCTTCGTTCTATTGTGCCAATTATCAGCAAGGTATGTAATCTTGTATACAAGTTCTTGTTAGTTTTTTGGCTAAATACAATTTTTTGTCTCGTATCTTTTACTCAAGATTCATTTTGGTCCCTTACTTTAAATTTTTTAAACCAATTTAGCGACGATAAAATCGATCACTATATGTAACACCCCAAAATTTGTCCTCTTACTTTTAGCTAACTGGCTTATGTTTCTTGGCATTTCTTGCATTAGCATTTATGCATAGCATTGGTTCTTAGCATGGGATCAAGGTACTTGGTTCATCTCAAAGGAGTCTCAAGCCTCAAGGTGGTTTGAGGAGTTCATCATATCTTCATAAGGTCAAGAATGGCAAAGGATTTCAAGTGAATCTTCCCTCCTAACCAGAGGGACCAAATTAGGGTTTTGGTTTCAAAAGGACTTCTTGTTAAACTTTCTGGATTCAAGCATGCTCTCATGGGTTTCATATTCTCACAAGTGCTCATAGAGGAAGTCTTGGCTAGTGGTTCATTGTGGAAGATGTTCAGTGGATCAGTTACTTGTGAAGTAAGCAAAAGTCAACTGTAAGGAGGAAAGTCAACCGTGGAATTTTGAAGTCCTCTTCATGATTTTTAAGGTCTTATGCCCTCATATGGTCCTCAAAGGCTAGGATTCCTACCATTCATCAAGAATCAAGAGTTTGTGCAAAAGTTACTATTTTTGGAAAATGACCTATAGTGTGAAATTTCCATTTTTGGCAACTTTTCCAACCATCTTCAACTTGACTTTTCATCATCAAGGAAGCTTCAAATGAATTTTCCTTAAACATGAAAGTTGAAGATCTCTCTCTCTCCCATTTCCAAAAAGTACTTGATTGTCTCCATATCATTTGTGAAACTCAAGTTATGATCAAAAGACTCAAGGTTGGTTTTTAAGGTTTTCACATGGTTCCATTTTTCCACCTTTTGCATTTTGGTTCAAAATGGCTTGTAATGACCTCTAATGCTTCAAGTCACATTGTCATATTCAAGTACACTTCATGAGGACCACTTTTGACCTTTGAATCAATTCATTTCATGCCATATACCTCACTTATTTCGCATAATGCAAATTGGCAAGATGGATTGAATCTCACAAATCAAGCATCCACAAAGCCCAAACCCAATTCCATTGTGATCAGCAATGTGAGTGAATCATGTTGATTTCATGACCCATGCACGTGTGAACAAGGGTGTGCATCACAAAATGAATTTTTGCATAACACTTCCATTAGCCTTAATCAAGGGTTTAACAAAGTTCTAATCAGAATAAGAGGGCTAACCAAGTATATATAAGCAGGATCACACGTTCATTTCACCCTCATGCACTCTCATTTGCTCAGAATTCCATTTTTTGCTCTCACTCTTTCTCTCTTCGAAACTCACTCTCCTTGGAGTTTCTTTGAGATTTTATTTCACATTCTTGATCAGTGAAGTAAATAGAGCAAGAATCAACCATTGCTTGAAGCTGAGAGTGAGTTTTTCATCAGATTCAGTTTTGGAAGGTTCAAGTTCAAATCTCAAGATCTAGCACGATTCCAAGCTCTAATTGCATTTATTTTACAATTAGAGGTTCTAAGGAGTAGATCTGCAGCTTCTAGAGGGTTTTCTTGGTGTATTTTAAGCTCTGCAATTCTCAGGTTAATGTGAAATTCATCATCATGTAACTTGATTTTATGGTGTGCATTGTGTTCCTCATGAGTTGCTGATCATGATGATGTGTTTAGATGTGATTTTGGACGTGTATCATGGCTGTATTGTAAATCAAAAGTTTTTAGATCTAAACTTTATCTCTTCGATTTGCTTTGTGTGTTAATGATCTGTTGATTTAAATTGCATATTCATGATCCTTGTGAAAATCTGAGTGGAATGGTATACCTGTTTGCAATTTCTGGAAATGTTTGAAGTGCAGGTCACCGGAGAAGACGATCGGAGCTAGGGCTCCGGCGTCTGGTTATGTTTCAGGTCACCTGAGGTTTCAAGGTTGAAGATGAAATCTGGACCGTTGGTGGTCCAGATCTGATGGTCCATGCGCAGCCACGTCATTTAAAATCCTTTCTTATTTTGTTGATTGGGTGTTTTTACTCCATGCTAGTTATCATATGCTTCAGATCTGGCCACTCATCTTGCTTGATCTTGTGATCTGATGATTTATTTGTGCACATTGATTTGATCTGATGGTTTATGTTGTGCCAACGCATTAAATTACCATGTGCTATTCACGTGTTTTTATTTTAATTTATGATGATTGGATGTGCGCGCGTGTGTTGTTGCTATCATGTATCTTTTAATCCTGGCCTTTCATCTTGATTACCTTGGTTTTGGTTGACTGATTGTGGAGTGTTGGATTGATCTGATGGCGTGTGTGAGTCAATCATGTTGACTGGGTCCTTGCTTTTTTTTTGTTTGGTATGCGCTGAATATTTGAATGGACTGGGGTTGCTTTCCCCACCCCCCTGTTCAGCCCATTTGATGTATTGAACGTGTATTTGTTGCTTGTTGCACCCCTGGGTTTCATTTTATTTCCTTTTATTTTATTTTTTTGCATAGTTTTGCATTTTATTTTTTTAAAAATAGTTTTATGCATCAGAAAATTATGAAAAAAATCATGGATCATTTTTAGGATTTTATAAAATTTTGTCAAATTTTATTTTCCATTTTTATTTTATTTTGTCCCTCTGAATTAATTGTTTGATTAATTTCTTTGTGAATTTCTTCACTTGTGCACACTTGATCTTGTTGATTTTTGTTCTCATCATTGGTGTATGATTTGCATCCCATTCTTTTTTAATATTTCATAAGACATGTTGAGGTTCCTAAAAATATTTTCCTCATATTTTTAAACTCTTTTCATATTGCATTTTAGTCCCTCTATTTGTGCATTGTCCTTCTTTATTCTTATGCAACTTTGAAGCATAGTTTGAGGTACTTAACTTGTGAACTTTTGTGTGATATTTTGGAATATTGTTAGTCTCTGACTTAGGTCATTTGGGTTCTGATTCCACAATTTTTGAATGTAATTTGATATATGTTTGATTATTTGTGCTTAAGTGATTTATGCATGATCATTTCTTGACATCTATTAACCCTAATTGCTTTGCCATGTTTGATTGATTGAGTTTATTTGTGATTCTTTGCATGTGCTTTTGGTATGATGTTTACCCCTGGTTGAGGTCCCTTGTGACCAAATTTTGCAATTTGTGGATCATGCTTGGGTATGCTTTAAGTGCTTGAACTTTGACTTCCTTTTGTGGACTTTCTTTGGTGCATAATGTTTCATGTTCTGATTTTCTCTTGTACATGAGAATTGTTGATGATGGTGTGATCTTGATTCTGACTTGCTTTCATCTTCGTCTTATTTTTCTCATTTCATCTTGATATGAAGTTCATTGGTGCTTAATTGTGCATATCATATAAGTATGTTTGCATTCTTTCATGAGTACCTTTGCATGCTTACTTGAGATGTTTTACATGACCTTTGAGATTTGTTTATTGATGTGAGTTGGATATACTTGATATGATGTGCTTGCTGCCCTATCTTGTTTCTTATCTCATACTTCTCTTTCTCATTCTTCTCTTTCACTCTCTTCCTCCCATGAATCTTAAGACTTGTTTAAGTCTTGGATTCTCTCCCTTTAGAGCTACCTAGTCCAACTTAATTTTTGATTAAGCTTGGAGTAGGATTAACATTAGGTTTTAGGTAGTTGTCCCTCCTAAGCCTCACTAACCATAGGTCACCCATGCATGATAACATTAGGACTCTTAGTTGCCCTTTAGAGTTTCCTTTGGGTCTTCTCTCTTCTCATCTCAAAACTTATTGAAAACACTTAATAAAGATAAAGTGTATTGCGCACGAGCCTTAAGCGTGGGGAATGAGAAATGAGGGGCTTCCTCTCATCTTTTTAGAGTGCTTAGCGGGCGTCCTGTCTTGGGACGATTCGTTAAGCATTCGTCCATGTGCCCTAGACTTTGGTGCAATGCAAGTTATGAACTAACTTAAAACACTTCTGTCTAAAAAACACAAAAACAAATTCAAATATTTTTATCCTTCAGGATTGTTTGGTTCCAGACCATTTTCATAAAAGAGCACGTTACCTTTCGTCTAAGTCGCAAACAGACATCGACCCTAACTGTCGGACGCGAATCAAACGTCGCTCATAAAAAACACTTACCCATCCGTGGTTGTACCCACGAACTACATTAGCTCTGATTCCTCTCTCTCGTCCGATTGAGGATATGTAGGCACAAGACATCGATTGTCTTGGCGAGCAACCTTCCCCCACAGTTCCCGTCTGAACTACATTGACTCTGACTTTCCCATTGCACTGAGGGAGTATGTAGGCCTAGGGCATCGAATATGTCCTACCGAGTTCGTCTTAGTCACCCCCATCCCCATTTTCTTTTGCAGCCATAGATAGTAGGACAGCTCACCCTCCGTTTAGACAACAAGCGTGGATCCCATCGAGTACGATGGATGCGTGGGGTGCTAACACCTTCCCCTCGCATAACCGACTCCCGAACCCGGATTATGGTTGCGATGACCATGTCTTTCCCCCTTTCTCTTCAGGTTTATGCAGTGTTTCCTTTCCCTCTCTCGGGATAAATACACATTGTTGGCGACTCTGTGTCTTCTGCACCACTCTCGCGTTTGTACCATTGGATGCGAATCTTTCAGGAGCGACACTATAAGAGATTTTCTGAGTTTTTAATATCTTCTTGATTTTCTAAATTTTCTAGCAAGAAAAAGGTTTGTAGAAAACTCTTCTAATCGTTTTCTAGGTTTTCAATGAAAAAGGAGATCCATTTTCTCTACCATTATTAGACTGAAATAAAATCATTATTTTCTATTGCTATATGTTTTCACCAAATGCCCTTGTTTCCATGGTATTCATGAATCTGGTAATGCTGATATGATCTTTCTGTGTTCATCTGCCATCGCCCACCACCACCACATATTTTACAAATATTGAAATTCTATTCAATTAAATTATGTTATTTTCACATAACAATAAATTCCTTTCAACACCAAAACATATCACATGAAATGCAAAAATATTTTAATAGTTTTTGGGTTTTTAATATCTTCTTGATTTTCTGGGTTTTCTGGATTTTCTAGGAAGAAAAAGTTAAGTAGAAAACTCTTCAAATAGTTTTCTGAGTTTACAACGGGAAAAAAACATCCATTTTATCTACCATTATTAGACCAAAATAAAATCATTATTTTCTATTGCTATATGTTCTAATCTAAGGTCTTTCTTTCTCATGTTCTTCATGATTCTATTAATGTTGATACGGTCTTTCTGTGTTAATCTGCCATTGCCATCCACCACCACATATGACACAAATAATGAATATATCTTCAATTAAAATATGCTCTTTTCACATAACAATAAATTTCTTTCAACACCAAGACAAATCGTGTGAATATAAAAATTGAATAGGACACATAATATGAAATTAATTTGGAAAATAAATATTAACTATTATGTCAGATACTTTACTAAGATTGTGTAATAAAAATTTTGTAGTGCGGTTTCATTTTATTAAATATTAACCAATATATTACTTGATATGAAACACGCTCAAGTATTATTTTTTGAAACAAATTAACTGAAACGGTGGTAGAAAATAAATTATTGATGAAGATGAATTAAAACATAAACAATGTTTTTTTATTTGTATAGAGAAACAAAAAATTAAGTTGGAAGGAGAAACTTTAATTTTAAATCTGAAGTCTTCTTAATCTAAAGATGTATGAAAGATCTTCTCATCTCACATAATCTTAAGTGAAACCATAATAGTTTAATAGGGTATAGTAGATCTTCTCTGCTTTCCAGCTTTGACTTCTTCCACAAGGGTAAAGTAAAAAAAACATAATATGTCATTTAATTTTAATTTCAGAACGGATTTAACAAAGTCATTGGAAACAAAATGAAATCATAGTGATATATTTTGAGAAACGAAATCATAGTGATTAAGTTTTCTATGTTTTCTTCCTTCCACCAAATACAAGATATTTCTCATTTCCTGGAAACGAAAATAAGAACCCAGGTTGGAGAAATACATATAAACATGATTGAATCTTTATGGTTGTGATAGTTGTTGATTGCTACTACTCTGACTTTTGTGAGTGTTCTTGATTGTTCTTGTAATTCACCTTATTTCCCTAACAAAAATCATAAATTTGTGAAGGATTTCTTGATTTGAGATTACGATCTTCATCTTCTTAATATTGGCTTGAGATTAGATTTATGTTTATTTTTGAATAAATTTTATTTATTATGTTGTGTTCCGGACTGGACCAATGACTAGGCATGACCCAATCCATTTCTGCTCCCAGAACGACCCAATTGCCTAAGTCCAGCTGAGGAAGGGCAAAACTTACCTTTCTGCCCTCCAACCGGGCACACATGGGTAGATGGCCCTCAAGGTCATCTGCCCCCTCCCCGACATTTCTGCCCGTTACACACGGCTCCTCCACCCAGGGACAACCAGGACGCATGTGCCCGGAACCATGCCCTTGCCCGTGGCAACGGCTAGTTTTGGGCACCTCTGCCCGTCATAACGGCTAGTTTCTGGCAGTTACCTATTCTTCAGGAAACGGTTATTCCGCCCCGAAAATATGGATGGTTGGCCACGCGCTGGGGGCATTATATAAACCCTCTCGCTTGAGAGGGTCAGCTATCCAATGATTATCCTAAGAACTCATATTTTGTACTTGCCCCTTTTCTCCAACCTTTTCTTACTTGAGCGTCGGAGTGCCTTGCAGGTACACCCCCTCCTCCCCATCTCACACCCAGCATCACAGACGTTCTTCTTGGCCCATCACAGGATCTGATCAGCCTTCACGATCAGTGGCGCCGTCTGTGGGAATCTTGTTTTCCCCGTCTTAACATCCACCTCAGATTCTAAGACCAAAACACACTCTCCGTTCAAACTTACAATTATGGCCTCTCAAGATCACGTCAAAGGTGCTCACCATCTTTCTGTCCTCCCCGTCAATAAAATTGATGCTGACGGTTCTTAATCCCTCCTCGGGGGAGACGCCCGTCACTTGAGAGACGGCGCTACCGCGTCTCCTTCCCCCACTTCTGCTGACCGCGACGACGACCAGCCCTTGCTGGCACTCCAGCCCATTCCAGTTCCACCCAACACCGACTCGGTCGTGGTGGCCCTCCTCGAAGCGATCAACAAGACTAACCTGCTGATCCTCCAACAAAATGAGAGGATTAAGGCGTTGGAAGAATTTTCCCGTCCGACATCCCCCCCGCCAAGGAAGAATCGACGACGATCCAAGAGTCCACGACCCCGATGGGAGACCGATCATCGGGGGCGCTAAGAACCAGAATCCCATGCTGTTCAGAAACGCGATCACATTTCCCTGCAAAACCAACCTTCCCCGTGCCACAAGAGAACCCAGAGAGATCAACAGTCACCCCCGGTCAGACCAAAGGGTCGGGCCCGTACACCTTCACCCAGAAGAAGTGGTCGTCACGAGCGAGTCGTACGTTCCTCTTCCCGGACCAATTCCAGCAGCGACGATGAGCCCCACAGTCCATTGTCCCAAGAGATATTGGCTACACGCCTCCCTAGAGGCTTGGAGAAACCCCAGCTTTGGGCACTTATGACGGAATGACTGACCCCGATGAGCACATCGAAAACATCGATGCGCTGTTAGATTACCGTGGCGTCCGGGGCGCCATCAAGTGTCGCCTGTTCCCGACCATGCTCTGGAAAGGGGCAATGACTTGGTACAAACAACTGCTCGAGGAGTCCATCACCTCATGGAAGCAGCTGGGCAGAATGCTTTCCAGGCACTTTACAGCATCACGCCGCTATCCCAAGACTGAAGTCTCCTTTGAGGCCATAATTCAAGGGAAGGATGTACCTCTCCGAGCATATATTGAGAGGTTTAACAATGAAGTTGTGCAAGTCCCCACTACCGACGACATGAAAAAATTTCTGCTCGAACGTGGACTCCGCCCACACTCAGAGTTTTCTAAAGCTGTCGGCCTCGCACCTCCAAGAAACCTGGACACCTTCCTCCTCAGCGCAGTCGTACATTCAGTACGAGGAAAAGGAAGCGGCCAGCTCCGCCCGAGCCTTCCGCCATCAGGAGAATTCCCAGGCCTCTAAGGGAGACGATCCCTCGACATCCCGTCGAAGGGAAAGAAGGCGCGAAGATCGTCCCCGGGACTCTAGGGATAACAAGGGACCCTCCGGCCGGTTCCACGACTACACTCCCCTGACTGTCTCCAGGGAAAAGATTCTCTCCGAATGTGCCAACTCAGAATTTAAGCAGGCGGAAGTCCGGTTCCCAAGCAGATAGCGGCCAAGCCCAACGCCAACAAATCAAAGTACTGCCGTTTCCATAAGAGTCACGGCCACACCACTGAAGACTGCACTCACTTGAAGGATGCCATAGAAATACTGATCAGGGATGGACACCTGAAGCAGTTTACAAAAAAGAAAGACGCTCCCCGGCAAGACGCCCAGAAGTCGAAGAAGGTGGAGGAAGAGGTGCCTTCATCGGAAGAAACCAACCTCCAAGTCACCATGTCTATATCACGACCGGAAGATTTCTACGTTCCGGACGAGCTCAACGCTCCCGCATACTTCGTGGGCCACAGCCCGTGGGAGACTTTCCCCTCCGCGATGGTCATCTGTCGAAGGGGCTTCAACAAAGTCACCGTGGGCTCTGTGAAGAGAAAGTTTGAGCACCTGATCAACACGAGCTCCAACAAAGTGACAATGCTCGACAAGGCCCATAAGGGATCAGTCCCCATCTCCTTCTACAAGGAAGAACTCCTCAGAGGGTCCCCGA
This sequence comes from Lathyrus tuberosus, assembly GCA_022829125.1. Classification (NCBI taxonomy): domain Eukaryota; kingdom Viridiplantae; phylum Streptophyta; class Magnoliopsida; order Fabales; family Fabaceae; genus Lathyrus; species Lathyrus tuberosus. Next base: position 3,217,698 of record JALAZF010000545.1, read on the forward strand.
ACTCAAGTATCCCACTGCTCGTCCGAGCCCAGATGGCCAATTTTGATGTTCGTAGGATTCTTGTCGACCAAGGCAGCTCGGTCGATATTATGTACTCACAGCTTTTCTCGACCTTCCAACTGGATGAATCACATCTCACTCCCTATGTGGGTTCCGACCTCCAGGGTTTCAATGGGTCGGTCACGAAACCCTGGGGGTACATCGAGTTAATCGTGACCTTTGGATCTGCAGAGACAGCCAGATCCATTAAAGTGCAGTTCCTGGTAATTAACTGCCCGTCTCTCTATCAGTGCATATTCAGGCGGCCAACTCTAGCCGAGCTGGTAGCTGTGCCATCCACCGTCCACCTCAAATTGAAGTACTACACTTTGAAAGGTATGGTCGCCACATTGCACGGGGACATCGAAGCTGCACGGCGGTGCTTCGAAGTGGCCACCAAGGGACTCAACGCCATCGCTTCCAAGCCGAAGACGTTCAACAAGTCAGCCTTGCCCAGAAGCTCGGAGGAAGCCAAGCCACTGCCACGCGTCGACTCCGTCGACCTCGACAGCCACTTCGCCGAAGATGACCTGAAGGAGGACCAAGCAAGCCCGAGCAGCTCATCCGTCTCGACCAGCAGCAACTCCCATCCGATGCGCCCTATCCCGGATGGCGACTTCGAGCTCGTCCTGCTCGTCGAGGATCTTCAGTGAGGAGTAAAGATAGGAACTAGCGTCCCCGACATCGCGAGGAAGCAGCTCAAAGCCTGTCTTCGGGAGAACGTATACTTATTCTCCTGGAGTGCCACGGAGATGTCTGGCTTGGACCTCGCCATCGCCTGCCATCAACTCACGATTGACCCCGCGTCAAAGCAGTAACACAATGTAGGAGGAAGCCATCTCCGGAGAAAACAAAGGCTGCAGAACAAGCTGTAAAAGACCTCCTCGAGGAAAAATTTATCTCGGAAGCCAAGTACACCACTTGGCTGTACAACGTTGTACTCGTAAAAAAATCTAATGGCAAATGGCGAATGTGTGTTGATTATACCGATCTTAATAAGGCATGCCCAAAGGATGCCTACCCCCTCCCCAATATTGATAAACTTGTTGATAACTTTGACGGTTTTAAACTATTATCATTCATGGACGCCTATTCGGGCTATAATCAAATACCAATGGCGATGAGCGATAAAAAATACACGGCCTTCATGACCGAATTGGGGAATTACTACTACAACGTAATGCCCTTCGGCCTAAAGAACATCGGCGCGACCTACCAAAGGATGATGAACAAGGTCTTCCAGGGAGAAATAGGCGACATACTCGAAGTCTATATGGACGATATGATCGTAAAATCCCATGAGGAAACCGATCACACGGCCCATTTGAGAAAAATCTTCGAACAAGCCAGGAAATACCGGATGCGTTTCAACCCAGAAAAGTGCACGTTCGGAGTCCGGGCGGCCAAGTTCCTCGGCTTCTATCTGACAGAATGAGGAATCGAGGCCAACCCCGACAAGTGCAGGGCATTCTCTGAATTTCCAATGCCTAACTCGAAGAAATCCATGTAGTCCCTAAACGGGATGCTCGCGTCTTTGTTTCGTTTCGTAGCCAAGTCCGCCCAGCATGCCCTGCCCTTCTTCAAACTCCTTCGCAAGGAGGCAGCGTTTGAATGGACGGAGGAATGTGACTAGGCTCTCCTCCACCTGAAACGAGCACTGTCAGAGCCGCCAGTCCTCTCTCGGCCAGACAACGGCGAACCGCTATACCTATATCTCGCCGTGGCAACCGAGGTCGTAAGCGCCGCCCTCATCCGTGAAACACCGGACGGGCAAAAGCCCATATATTTCACCAGCAAGGCATTGTAGGGACCAGAGCTGAGATATTAGCAGATAGAGAAGGTAGCGCTGGCCCTCATCAATGCCGCGAGGAGGTTGAGACACTATTTCCTGGCCCACACGATCGTTGTCCGAACAGACCAACCCGTAAAGCAGCTGCTGGGACGACCAGACATGGCCGGCACAATGCTTAAATGGTTGTTAGAGCTATCCAAATTCGACATTCAGTACGAAAGAAGAAAAGCCCTCAAAGCCCAGGCTTTGGCTGACTTTGTCGCGAAAATGACGTTCGTAGATTCCCCTACCTACGGGGCGCGCAAGTGGACCATTTTTGTAGACGGGGCATCCAGGTCGACAGGAAGCGGGGCAGCCATCATCTTAGAAAATGATGAGGGAATCATCGTAGAGGTATCACTCACCATATCCTTCCCCACCTCTAATAACCAGGCTGAGTACAAAGCCTTCCTCGCCGGCTTGCACCTGGCCGAGGATCTTGGGGCAGAAGAGGTCGTCATCTACACGGATTGACAACTCGTGGCCCTCCAGGTTCGAGGAGAATACCAAGCCAAAAACGACAGCCTGTTCGAATACCTAGCCTTGTCAAAGAAAATATGACGAAGCTCGCTGAAGTAGAGGTGAAGCATGTTCCCTGCGAACATAACGTCAGAGCAGACGTGTTATCTAAACTAGCAAGTGTGTCATCCAGGAGGTACTTCCTCGACCCAGTATCGGGAAAGCATCCCCGACCCTCGACATATAGGTAATCGGCGACAGCAACTGCTGGATGACCCCCGTTTATAACTACCTTGCTAGGGACGAACTTCCGTCCGACCCCAAGGAGGCCAGCACAGCCAGGCGCATGGCCTGCTCCTACATCCTGGTCGAAGACAAACTCTACAGACGAGGGTTCCCCATCCCATTATTCAGATGTGTCGAGGAGGAGATGGTCGCCCACGTCCTGCGTGAGATCCACAAAGGAATCAACGCCCAACATCTCGGGGGGAGATCCTTCGCCCGGAAAGCCCTTCGAGCAGGGTACTACTGACCCACTATGCAGCAAGATGCTAAAGAGCACGTCAAGAAGTGCGATAAATGCCAACGACACGGGGACATGCACCTAGCTCCACCTAACGAGCTCAAGGCTATGTCCTCCCCATGGCCATTCGCCCGGTGGGGCCTGGACATCCTGGGACCATTCGTAGTAGGATCGAACCAAAAAAAAATACTTAATAGTAGGCGTTGATTACTTCACAAAGTGGATATAAGCGAAAGCTCTACCCAAAATAACAGCCCTTAACATACTACGTTTCTACAAACGAAACATCCTCGCGCGTTTTGGCATCCCCCAAGCAATAGTCACGCACAACAGGACACAGTTCACAGACAGGAAGTTCCAGGATTTCGTCGCTCAGCTTGGCACGAAACAAAATTTCACATCCGTCGAACATCCCTATACTAACGGGCAAGCCGAAGCGGAAAACCGAGTAATCCTTCGAGGCCTCAAGAGAAGGCTGGACGAAACGGAGAAAGCTTGGGTCAAGGAGCTGTACAGCATCCTGTGGGCGTACCGCACAACTCCACACTCTTCGACTGGGGAAACCCCTTTTCGCCTGGCCTATAGGACCGAAGCTGTAATCCCCATTGAAGTACACGTACCATCCAGGTAGACTGAGTCACCCCTGGATGAAGAAATGAACGACGCGGCCCTGAGTGAAGAGCTCAACCTCGTCGAAGAGGTCCGCTCCGGAGCAGCTCTCCGCAAAACCTCATTAAAGCAAAAAATCGCAATCAGGCACAACGCCAAAGTGATACGGCGAGAGTTCCAAGTGGACAGCCTTGTCTTGAGAAAGAACCACAAGGACTCTCGCGAAGGCAAACTCGCCGCTAATTGGGAGGGACCCTACTGCGTCCAGGCAAAAATGGAGAATGAGGCCTACTACCTAGAATATCTCAACGGGGAAGAACTTGCTCGACCATGGAATGCCGAAAAGCTAAAGAAATACTATAGCTAAGGCCTTAACTGTCGGTTTGCTTCGTCAAAACGGCGAACATTACATCCCGACCACGATGCACGCCTAGGTACAAGCATCGCACGCCAGCCAAGGCAGGACCCCACTTAGGAACGAGCCAGGTCCCTTCCCGACAGCGGTTCCTCAACCGAGCACCGTCGTCGTCAAAGTACCACGATAGGAAGAACACCCAGCTCACGATGGGAGGTTCACGCTGCGAACTCAGGCCTCTAACTCGCCCGGAAATTCCCAGGCCATTCGACCAGTCCCCCTCACTATTGAACACATCTAAATTGAGCAATTCCCTCAAACGTTAGACAAATCAAAGTGGTCCCTATTGCGGGCACACACGTATATCGAGCAAAATTACAACACTTAGCAAAATTAATCAATGAAAGTCATTCGCAAGTATACGACATACAAAACCGGCCACGATGGCCGGATACATACATTTAATTTAAGTGGCCACAAGGACCACAAGTGTGCGTATTACAAACCAAGGGGGCCACGCCCCCAAACAACATTAAATTAAATCAAAACATGGCACGCAGGCTAGATATATTACAACAAAACAAAGAAAACTGATTTCATTCCTGCATCTGCTCAGGCTGCTCGGTGTTAGACTCAGGCTCCTGGTTCTCCTCGTTCAGAAGCCGGGCATGCTCGTCGCCAATGTTGAAGAAGTCCGGATTAACTATTTTGCCATTCTCAACATGGTCCAAGAAGTTGGTACCCTCCATGGATATCTGGACCTCTAGGTTCACCAGCCGGAGTTGGGCCACGGCGTTTTTAAACGACTCTTCCCCAATGGCAATGACGTTTTCCTCTGCCCGGAGAAGACGAACGACAAGCTCGGCTCTCGCCTTCAACGCCTTCAAATCCTCGGGCTCATCTTTAGCCGAGGCCGCTGCAGCCTTCATCTGCTTAATTAGCTCCTCAGCGGGCTTCTTCTCCGCAACCAGAGTGTCGTTCTCCCCTCTTAACCTGACTGCCTCTTTGTCTGATTTCTTTCTCGCATCTATGGCAGCCTTTGCCTCCTCCCTAGCCTTCCTCGCGGTTTCTTCCAGGGACGCTATGGTCGCCTGGGCCTTCTTAAGTTCAGAATCAGAGGAAGAATCTCCCTCGGCATATATCATCGCCATCTCCAAGACCCTGACCAGCACAGAGGCATCCTGCACCAGCAGTGCCCTCTTGCTCGGGTGATCCATGCCCTCCAGCTGAAGGGACTCTGCCCGAGGCACCACTAGGAATGTTCCCTCAAAATATTTCCTGTCAAGGATGCAAGTGGGAAGTCTGAACTTGCCATTCTCCGGCGCCTGGCTGAGGTCCACCGTCTCACTGGCTCTGGCCCGCTTGAACCTCGAGGCCAAAGGCAATGGGGATCCCTGGGTAGGTACGGGCAAGGAACTCCCCGCAGCAGGATGAGGAGGAGGAGCACGTTGTGTAAATCGAGACTTTGAGGCGGTCGTGCCAGGCTTGCCCCTTGCCATTGCATTCTTCACCATCCTCTCGTGGACAGAAGACATCTCACCTGCAAAATCACAACAAACATATTAGCCGCCGAGGAAGCTATAATTCAGACAAGATACAAAAGACTAAAACTATCAAGTAGCTTAAAGGCGTCCGCAGGAGTCTTGCACTCCAGAAGTGCCTTTGTATTTATGTAACGGTACTCCACTCTCTGCCCGCAATCTTCCTCATAGATCGGGGAACCCTTCTCCGTCCAACACTCTGCAGGCCTGAAAGAGTTAACGTACTTGACCAGCGTCTCATAACCGGCTATGTCCTGCTCGTCCAGCATATCCGGTTGGGCAAGATAATGGCTAGTTCCCCGAGTGAAGTGGCTCCTGCTCTAGTAAAAAGGGAACTTGAACACCCTGTCTGCCAGTAATTTCCCATCCTCATCATACATATCTCGGCCATCCTCATCGGTCGACACTGCCCAGGCATACGTAGTATCTTGGGCCGCTTCGGACACATTCTCGATGACATAGAACCTCTCTTTAAAGGTCCTGATCGACTCTGAGAAGGGCTTAAACAGCTTTCTCGGTTGCTTCAACGAGACCCAGCCATACCGTTTCCCCGAGGTATGCCTTTGGAGGTGGAAGATGGTGAAGAACAAAGGCTTCGTAGCTCCTATCTTTAGGAACTCGCAAGTCAGCTCGAAGGCGCGGATAAACTCCAACGAGTTCGGGTACAGTTGCGATGGGGCTAGATCCAGGTGAACGAAGATGGATTGTTGAAAATCAGTGAAGGGCAGTCTCAGCCCTATTTCCTTGAAAGCATACTCATACATGGAGAACCTCTCTCCGTAATTTGAGCAGATGCGGTCGTCTTGATTAGAGAAGTGCACCTTCCACTCCCCCTCTGGTCCTACGTCCATAAAGACATCCCCGGTGTAAGACGCGAAGGTAGACGCATGCTCGACAGGCTCCGCTACAGTCCATTCCTCCACGGAACCTTGCTCATGTTCCTCTCCGACTTCGTTGGGGGCATTTGAAATTTCTGTGTCGCTACTCTCTGAGGAGCTTTCCTCGGACGAGTCTATCAGAATCTCTCTTTCGGGCTCTGACGCCATCTCGATCACCTGAAAAGCAGAGGATAAAAGTGAATTCGACTGCGAAATCAAATCCACCCTTCCACCGCTAGTCAAGTGAAAGGGCACACGGAGGACCTAGGACAACGTACCCAACCTAATACCTAAATCAGATAACACAAGAGTCTCCCACGAGGAGATGACCAGGGGCAACCCCTCATTCACTACGAGGAACTTCCCCGACCTACTACCCAGTTCCGTTTGAAACTCCACTGAGAAATTCATACGTTCGCTGGAAAACTCATCAGAGCATCAGAAAACTGGGTAGCCTCACCAGTCATATATGCGCCATCGTCGCGATAGCACCGGAAACGGACTCATTCTAGGACCTCTAGGGAGCTCCGGCGAATACATCAGCAGCAGAAGATGGCCAAGCCACCGTCTACCACCAGCAGACGCCAGAAAAACGCAACAGTCCAACCTAAGTCTACCTAACCGAATGCATTCTAACTAAATAGAGACGAAAAAGCTGGAAGTAAAGAGGAAACCAGGTGACTTACGTGGTCGAAGAGAGTTTGGAGAACCGAAGAAGTTGCTCGGAGCTGTGCATGGCGGCTGGTACGGCGGTCGACGGCGGCAACGGACGATTGACCTTTGAGAAGAACAAAGAAGGAGAGAGTGCGAAAATGCAAATGAGCATCTCTCCCTCCTTTATATACAGTCGGAAAGCACGTGCACGAACACGCGCGGCTAGGGTTGTCATCATGAACCTAGCCTAGCCATCATTGCGCAGTTAATGTTGCACAAGGCTCGAGGAACACGTGGCGTCACGTATCTTCAGAGTACCTCAACTGTTGGTCTCCCCGCGTGTCAGGCAACCCGAACAGCGCTGCGTATCCCGCGAGCATTCTAAGCCTCGGGCATCCGAGGATAATCTTGTCTCGTCGACAAACAACAACCTCTTCAGAGTTCCTCGGGGCTGCGAGCCATCCTTAAGTCATATCTCCCATGCTCGGGAGCAACGACTTGGGGGGCTCCTGTTCCAGACTGGACCAATGACTAGGCATGGCCCAATCCACTTCTGCTCCCAGAACGGTCCAATTGTCTAAGTCCAGCTGAGAAAGGGCAAGACTTACCTTTCTGCCCTCCAACCGGGCACACATGGGCAGATGCTCCTCAGGGTCATCTGCCCCCTCCCTGGCATTTCTGCCCGTTACGCACAGCTCCTTCACCCAGGGACAGCCAGGACGCCTGTGCCCGGAACCATGCCATTGCCCGTGGCAACGACTAGTTTTGGGCACCTCTGCCCGTCATAACAGCTAGTTTCTGGCAGTTACCTATTCTTCAGGAAACGGTTATTCCGCCTCGAAAATAGGGACCGTTGGCCACGCGCTGGGGGCATTATATAAACCCTCTCGCATGAGAGGGTCAGATATCCAATAATCATCCTAAGAACTCATACTTTGTACTTGCCCCTTTTCTCCGACCTTTTCTTACTTGAGCATCGGAGTGCCTTGCAGGTACACCCCATCCTCCTCATCTCACACCTAGCATCACAGACGTTCTTCTTGGTCCATCACATGATCTTATCAGCCTTCACGATCATGTTGCATACACAATAGTTTCCACCTTGACAAAATAAAATGACACCTAGCCATTTCATATTACATATCAATGTTGCATAGACTATCTCATTGACTTTGACTAATTGAGTATATGAAAATGACTAACGTGGAAAATCTTTGTATAGTTGAAGGACTATAATGGTCTTTTAAAAATAAGGGTCCAAATTGTACCGAGTTAAAGGTAAAGGACGAAAAGGGCTCTTTAGCCTATTTTTTTATTCTTATTGTGAACCATTTTTAATAGAAATCTTTAATGTTGAAAATAATCATGTTTTAATATTTTTTTATTTTAGTTACAATACTCAAATCGATATAACTTTAAAATTATATATATATATATATATATATATATATATATATATATATATATATGGGTTAAATATATTTTTGGTCCCTATAAATATCTCACTTTTTATTTTTAGTCCCTATAAAAAAATAACATATTTTTGTCCCTACAAAATTTTTATGCATGTAGTTTTAATCCTTGTTATTTTCTAAAATTTTGAAAACTATTTAATTACCCCTAAACTTTTAAATTTTTGAATAATTTTTTTCATACGTGTTTAGATTACTATAAAATGTTTCTTTATCAAATTATATAATTTTTTAAAATGAGAAGAATTAAATATGAATTTTTAAAATTTTAAAATATAATGATAAAAGTAATGAAAATCTCGACTTATAAATTAAATTTTGAGTTCTTTTTTTTTCGAGGAATTTTTGATAGCATTCTAAACATATCTGCAAAATAATCATTTAAAAATAAACATTGGTTTAACAGTAGGGAATAAAACTAGGTGCATAATTATTTTGTAGGGACCAAAACACGCTATTTTTTTAATACGGACCAAAAACTAAATTGGTAATTTTATAGGGACCAAAAACATATTTAACCATATATATATATATATATATATATATATATATATATATATATATATATAAACAAAAAATATAACATGTACCAAACAATCTTAGGACGACAAAAAAAACAATCAGGTCTCAAATCGCAAAGCCTGTTAAGAGACAGATAAATGATGGAACTCTCGGTGCTAAGGGATCAAGTAACCATTACAAAGAAGGCAAACAAAAATGGCTTGCAATATCTACAAGGAGAAGGAGGGGAAAACTGATAGCCATTATAGTAAAGTTAACCTACCTCTATGAGAGAACAATCACAAACCCAACATAGGAGGAAAAGAAATTTTGTTAAAGAAAGCAACCAATGAAAACTCAGCCTCAACCCACTCATCTACAAGCCCAATTCAAAATAAAATACTTGTCATCCAATCAAGGAAACAATAAGAACTAATGTCAAAAAAGGCAAGAAACCATTTCCACAAAGAAAACAAAATTATATCCCCTGATTTCTCAAAAAGTTGAGACCCTAAAATAGAATACGTATCATTACGAGTCCTACAAATGATCCACACCATAAAATGTCAAACCAAAGCATGAATACGCCTAATATCGATACCAACACTTATTAGGATAAAGAGTTCAAGAAGACTAATAATCAAAGAGTAGAAGACAACTACCCACCTCAACCACCTAAAGATAGTATATCAAAAAACATGTAACAATCATGTGAGATATTGACTCCACCTTTTATAAGACAAATTTCCCCTCCCTGACATTTTAGCAAGATCAATTATCTCATTCAATGCCATCACCCCGTCCACTAGATGCATACCTTTAATAAGGGCAGCACTACTAGAAAATGTAGGATTAGCTACCATAATTTTACTACAAAATAATTTTGTAGCTAATTTTTATTTAAAAGACAATCATATAATCACTATAAAAATCATCACTAATTCTTTTTTTATTAATTTTATTTACTTATTTTAATTACATGAAACGGAAATAATTTGCTGAAACACTATTTGAAAGAAGCAAAACATTCAAAAACTGTAAAATGCGAAGAACTTTATACATAAGCGCTTTTTTCTCAAACGCACTTCTTTTTCAAACGCGATTCTCCCGGAAGGCCTCCAATGCGAAAGTGCTTTTTCCCAAACGCGATTTTGCAGCCGGATTGCTTCTTCGCAAACCCAAACGCAATTCGTAATCTCACTGCATCGTTCAGTTACGTTTTGGTTATGGTTCAGAACTTCTTCGGTTCAGAATGCTCATGGTTTGGTGCACTTTTACGGTAAGCTTCACGGTTTCATGTTGATTACGCTTTCAATTGGTTTCTCTGGTTTTTTGTTTCGGTATTAATTCTAAATTAAGTTAACACTAGCATACAACATTATGAAGCTAAATGGAGTAATGTTTACGTGTTAAAAATGCAGAAATACGGCTTTTGGTCTTGCCCGCAAGGTGTTTGATAAAACGCCTCAACCATATCTCGTGCGTCACATGTTCGACAAAATGTTTCAACTGGTTTCTTCCGTCTTTTCGCTTCTGTTTTGATGTGCATAGTGATGCTGAATTTTCTGTTTTTGTTGTTGATTGTTGTTGAACTCTTGAATTGACTCTTTGATTTTTTTCTGTTTCAGCTGAGTAATTATTCTTCAATGGAAGGTGTTCTTTAGTGTGGGCATTGTAATGTTTATGAATGCTTGTTGATTTTTAAATACCCTTGTCGTCCTATTGGAAGAGGTAGAAATCGATTCCTAATAGATGATGAGCTTCAAATTGTTGAGACTTATGTGCTTGTAAATTGCAAAGAAGTTGAACCTTTTCTCCAGTAAGTTTACTCTCTAACTTTCTAATGATTTTTTGGTTAAATTAAATTAGATACTAATTTAATTTATATTGATTAGAAAATTTGAAGACTCGTTAAGGGAAACATACCTTGGAATCACCAATGAGAATGAGAATGATTCTAGTGAAAATGAAGAATTCTTAGATGAAGATGAAGAATCATATAATTCAGATTCAATTGATCTTACTCATGTTGAGGGTTAGTAATTAAGCTCAGATTTTGCAATCAAAGTAACAGGTTATTCTTATTTCGTCATTTCTCTTTTTACTTTGTGTGAACTGTGGTATTTGGTAAAATCAATGTACATGAGTTGCATATCTATCTACTAAGCTTTCTTTGTACAACTTATAGGTTTTTTCCGATAATACATGTTCAACTTGCAATGACTAATCTTTCTTGTGAAAATTTTGGAATATTGAAAGACTTTGGATTGCTGGCAGTTGATTCCAGGTGATGCTTTTCTTGAAGGCACTATGCATGTTGTTTTTTTTGTTCTAAATCTTAGGAAGGATAGATGGTAGATAATCTTTGATTCTAAGGAAGTATTGATTCTAAGGATAGATGGTATGAGTTCTTCTGGTCAAAGCAGTAGTTATGATCTTTCTTAAATGATCGAACCGCCTGCAAAATTTTAGTTGGCCAGAATGAATGAATATCTTTGAGCATCAAAACCTTGTCCTGTCAAATATCAGAATTGAATGATATATTAATATAGACATACTTGATTCTCAGCTAATCCCATTTGTATAACACCAGAAGAGTTGGTGAACTCATGATAAGGGTTTTCATCATAGGCTTTCCATCCAGCAAAGTAAGGAGAGTTTTCACCATGAGTATCAGAAAGTGCAATATTAGAAAGCTGAACACAAGTTTGTTGTATTTCAAGACCCATATTAGTTAAGAATTGAATTCTGTTAGTAAGAGACGTAGAAGATGAAGAGCTATGGAGTTTTTTCTATGGCATGTCCCCTTTGCAGGTAATCTGATATAACTTGGTACCTTTTGTAGAATGAATTATCATCGATCTATTGTAATTTGCAACCATTAAAATTGATATAATTGATTTTAATTTACAGTTTATACTGATGGTTGCTGCAAGTTCAGTTGGAGAAGAGCTCTTCTATAGAGCTGCAGTTCAGGTTTGTTTCGGAACATTCGTGCCTGAATTTGATCGTATTGGCTAGAGATGTTTGAGAAATAAATTTTGATTGTGCTTAAAATTTGTGTTGTATGTTTGAAACCATCTATATTGAAATTCTAAAGGGGGGATTGGCTGATATATTTTTACGAGGCAGTAATCTTATGCAAGATGTTCGAGGAATGGCGTCTTTGGTATGTCTACCATTTTATATATGTTTCAAATATATGAAGCTAAGTTTCATTTTGGTAACTGACGCGTAATTTATACGGTAATATGCAGACAGGAGTTCTGCCGCCGTTTGTTCCATTTGCTCAAGCACTTGGAGCCGTACTTACCGCTATCCTTACTGGTTCTCTCTACTATGTCGCTGCCTCTCCTAAAGGTTACTTTTTCCTATATCCCGTTTACATTTTTCTTTTTATGTCGTTTATTTTTTCTAGTTTGTTCTCAGCTTGATTGATAATAACCATCTTATTTCTCGCTCTCTTTCAGATCCTACCTATATCGTTGCACCAGTTTTAAAATCACGCGCCAGTCATCAAGATTTGAAAAAGCTCTTTGAAGGTTCATTTCTTTTCTCATGCTGCTTAACATTATGTTGTTCAATTCGTATCTATCATAATTGTAAACATTTTAGACGAGCGAGTTACAATTCTTATCAAATAAACCATGTTATCAGTGGAATAAAAAGTATCGAGTGATGACATTTGTCGTCTTGACACCTGAATATTTTGTGCGTGTGATACCTCAACCCGATAATCCATTTCATTTTGTTTTGCTGCTTGGTACGAGAAAAGGCAAATGAAGAAAATCTATTCACCACTTCTGGAAGGACTATTGGCGCTCTAACTCGGTTTCGAGTGGATCCAAGTAAAATCCTATTTATTTCATCTTTGAATATATTCATTATCTTTTGTCCATGATTTCTAAGGGATGAAACTAATTTGTGTTTTGCAGACAAATAATATTCTTTCTCCGATTATCACACATGGGATTTACTCAACTGTTATATTGGGACACGGCCTTTGGAAGATACACGATCACCGGCGAAAACTAAGACAAAGAATCCAACAGCTGAAATCTGAAGAAAGAAATTCCAACTAGATTTTGAAATTTCCTCCATGACTGATTTTTGTGGAAAATCTGTATATGTATTAGAGGTGTTAATAATGTAAAGAGAAGATGTGTATACTTATATGTTAGCTGAGTTCTCATACCTAAAGAATATGTAAAGTTTTGATTACAGGATTCTCTAATTTAGAATCATCATCAGTGTTTGTAATAAAAATTGGAGTAATCCAAAAGTTGTGTTAATTTAATAAAATAGCATTTCAGTTTTCTGAAATCTCAACATGACTTATGTACACAATCAAATTATATTGTTCAAAATAAAAAATAGTTGCAAAATTGTTCCAAATATTTAGCTTGAGATTTTATATGATATTTTCATAGCCATACATTAGCTATATAGTTGGGAAATATAAATTCAACTTGGAGATTTTGCTACAGTTTTGTTGTGGGTTAGCTAGGAATTTTTTAATATTAGCTGAAATTTTGCTAGGAAAATTTTGCCAAGATAATTAGCCACTCAATTCATACTACGACATATATCATAGTTAATCCCCAACCAATCTCCAACTAAATCAGTTTAATAGAGATTAGCTACGAATTAGCTAGTGTATTTGCCCTAGCTAATAGGAGATTTTCTTGTTGTGCAGATTAATTGGAGGAAACACTCTCCCCTATAATTGGGTTGAGCCTAGTATCACAGAATTTTGCTAAGATTTACTATATGCACTCAAGAAAATTTTTGACAAAAAATCATTCAAGTGAAGATGTGATTCCACCTTGAGGATAAAGTTAATACAATACTCTGTAAGACTCCTCAAAAGGATAATGTTGAAGAAAAACTTGTGGCCTTCCGAAAAAGAGTCAAACACTTCTTTTTAAAAAGGATACCCAACATGAAACCCGTCACGAACCACTAACGGACCATAAGTTGACACAACGTGGGTGGGGCTCAGCTTTCATAAAACTAGAATGGATAATGGAGATTGGTCTCCTAACAATAAATGAGCCTATGTAGAAGCTATACTTGATGCTCTTAGCCTGACACACAACATGCCCAACAAGCCTATTGAAAGTTTCCGCATCACCCTCTCACATTTACCTTCAACGTTAGAGTTTCTTTATCCCCATACCTATATTTCCTAACCAATATCACAAAATACCCATCCTTCCTCTCATATATCTCAATATACCCCATTTTCAAACAAAAAAAATCATATAGGGGGTCCACTATTATTGATGCCTCTTCTAAGTTCATTCAAGTTATACACCATGTCACATTGATGTTTGTGACAATTAAATATGTTATAAGTAACTAGTAGGAATGTTGGGATTGGCATAATCAATATGTTGTATAATTTTCAAGTGTTCCATTGGTATTCCATGATGATCAAAGTGAGCATCATATACCTTAAAGAGAAGCTACACAAGTAGAAAAATCCAAAAGACTCTATAGGATTATACTCTCAAATAAAAATCTCTAAGAATATGATGTCATTTTCTGACTAAATGAGCATGTTGGGGGGAAAACTTTTGCACCTTATACTTTATTTGTTGATGGTGAGCCTCTCATCTATGCAGAAGCAACTACATTCTCTGTGTAGATTAGTGTTATGAAGGAAGAAATTAAGGCTATAAATAGGAATCAAATATGTAATATAGTATTCTTACTAGTACATAAGATACATATTATAGTGAAATGAGTCTACAAAGTGAAGAACCTCTAAATGATTTCATTGCCTAATATAATGAAAAACTTTTTTGAAAAGGGATTCTTACAAAAAAAATGGCTTTGATTTCACATAAGTTTTTGCATTAGTTGCACGAATTGTGACAACCAATTCATTTATATTTGTTTTTAACTTATTGCAATGGAATCTTGTTTTACTAAATGTCAAGTATGCATTTCTTAATGTTTTCTTAAGGAGGCAATTTATGTTGAACAACCTCAGAGATTCATTGTGAAAGGTTAAGAAGATAAGGTTTTACAACTTTATAAGGCTCTTTATGGCCTAAAATAAGCTTCATGAACCTAACACAAGAAGAATGAAGAGTTCCTAAAGCAAATTGGTTATTCCAAGTGTACAATTTAACATGGAATTTATGTGAAATGTGTGAATCAAGACAATACCAGTATCATGTGTCTATATATAGATTATCTATTCATCACATGAATCAATCACAATAATATTTTGAATCCCAAATTCAACATGAACACTGAATTTGATATGACTGAATTAAGAGGTCTAATTTACTAATAGTTAACAAAAGGAAGTACATCAGTAATATCTTGAAGAAAATTAGCATGCTAAGCTACAACTCGGCAAGTACTCCTATTGAAGAAAATTCAAAATTAAGCAAATACATACATGGAAATATTGTAGATAGAAAAATATACTAGAAACTTGTAGGATACTTAAGGTATTCTTGCAATTCCATACCCGATATATGCCATAATGTTAGTGTGTAATAAGATTTATCCATGAACTTAAACAGTCATATATACAAGTTCTCAAGGGATCATGAGATTTCTTAAAGGCACAATATACCATGTTATCATACTTACAAAACCTTATGGTCATAGATATAAGCTAACTGGTTTTTGTGACTCATATTGGTGTGAAGATAAAGTAAAATGAAGAAGCACAATGTGATATGTATTCAAGATATTCAATTCTTCAATTTTATGATGGCTCGAGAAGCAAATAATGGTGGCCATGTCGTCTTGTGAAACTGAGCATATCTCAGCTTGCAATGCAACTTGTCAATAAGCGTGGTTGCAATCTAATTTGTTGATTGAAATGAAGGTAGGCATTGAGGAATAAATTGAACTAACATTAGACAATGATTAAGCTTGTAGAGAATTCATAGCTCATGGAAGGAACAAACACACTGAAATCAAATTTCACTTTCTTAGAGATCAAGTAACTAATGACAAGATTACTTTAACTTATTGTAAAACAGAAGATCAGATAGCAGATGCTCTAACTAAGCCACTAAAGATTGAAAAATTTAAAGAGATGAGAAAATTATGTATAGACTTTAAAATAAGAGGGGTGTTGAAGTAAATTAAAGTATAAAATATGTTACACATAAGTACAAGAAACAAACCAACTAAATTTATTAGTTTATTTGACCTTATGGTGATTGTAAGTCCAACTAGTATTATATATATAACCATATTGCAATCATTATGAATACAAAAGATGCCCTCTTCTATGTGTGTACAAATCTAACACATGCCCTTTATTCTCTCAAATTAGTAATTGAAACATTCTTAGTAATTATTTTGGTATTTCTATAATGCGAGATGACACATACATTTATGATTGAAAAGTATGGTTTGAATTGTTATTATGAAAAAAGATATGTTGACACCAATTATAACACCTACACCGAATTATTATACCTAAAATCTATTAATTTTATATTTTTTAATTAATTTTTCTTACTTTGGTTACCATGCAGCAATATTTTACTTAATTGTTTTATACGGTGTATGAAAAAATCGGTGTCAAAATATCACATCTCATGTTATTATACATATGACAAATTTATAAATCTAAAATTTAACATGTGCTTTTGAGTTTCTTTTATTGCATATGTTATGAATAATCAACCATTTGATCCCTTAATAATATGTATGAGATTTTCAAGTTTATGTATTTCATTTTTCTCATAGATGGATAAAGCTTCGATACTTGGAGATGCTGTTGAATACTTGAATGAGTTGCGACAAAAAGTTAATTTTTTTTTTGAATAATCAAAATCATCAATATAAATTATAAGGATACAAGTAGGTATCCAAATCCAATACACACAACACACCACCACTCAATTCCAATCTACATGAAATCAAGAGGTGCTTTACACCAGTCATAATAATTACAGTAAAGAGATTTCACAGATCTCTTTCCAACCCAACCCCAAGATAAAAACAAAATTTTATAAAATACATCATCAGATTCACATAAACCTTCTTTGAACATTATATTATTTCTAACATTCCACAAAATCCAACCAGTGATCAACCATAATCCCACAGCACACCTACTGCTTAAACCCCCCTCCAAACATGTTATCCGCCACTTAGATAAATGATCTTGTACATCCTAAAAAAGAAATTCTTTAATACCTAACCACCTTCTCATGTCCAACCAAATTTTTTCAGCTTTGTGACATTGGAACAGAAGATGTAACACAGATTCATCCTCCCTGAAACAGAATGGACAGCAGTTCATAAGAATTTGAGATAATACCCCGCCTATGAAGATTGTCGCGAGTTGCTACCCGATTACCAATCAACCTCCAACCAAAACACATTGTTTTTAACGGTGCCACTGCTGTCCACAACTGTTTGAAATTGAGCATTTCTTCCGACACCAGACCCTCCTCCGTCAAATGACCACTCAAAATGTTATAACCTGCCCTAACCGAATATCCTCTATCCACATCCCCAACCCACAAGATAACATCCTTGCTGGCCCTGCTAATAGAACAATCCTCCACCAAAGCCAATAGTAAATCGTATTCATGTTGTAAAGGTTGTGATAGCCCTTCATCACCCAGTTTTATGTTCCACCTCCAAGAATCTCCTAACCATTCTCCATTGTCCATCACCTTACTATAAGGATCCACGACCTTTCTCCATAATTCAGGAAACATAGCAGAAAGTTTGGATTGCCCACACCATTTTAATTCCCAAAACCAAATATTCTCCCCATTTCCCACTTTATTCGAAATTAAACTATCAAAAGAGACTCTGCCAAACTGTTTTGAGATTGCAAATAAGTCCTTCCACCACAAAGATGGCCGCACCTTGTATTTTGGTAATTCCCCACTCAACAGCCAATTCCTATACTCCCCATACCTGCCTTTCAGTATATCAGACCAGAAACAATTATTTGGATTCACACATTTCCATATCCATTTAGCTAACAGGGCTCTGTTGAACCATCTTATGTCAATAATACCCAAACCCCCACTATCCTTGTCTCTACAAACCTGATTCCAACTGATCCAAGATATCCCCTTCTTATTGACAGACCCATTCCAAAGGAAACGACGTTGCAAAGAAGTTATAATCCTAACCACTCTACTAGGCATTTTGAAAAAGGACATGTAATGAATAGGCATACTAGTCAGAACAGATTTAATTAAAGTGACCCTACCACCCATCGATAAAAATCTCCCTTTCCACGAAGCTAATCTTACTTTAACCTTATCAATGACAGGTTTCCAGAATGACACAAGTTTATGATTCCCACCTATACACACTCCAAGAAAAAGGACAGACCTGGACTTTGCATGCCAGAAAATTCTCTGCTGCCTTCATAAAATCCTCATCTAATCCAATTCCATATAAGTTGCTCTTCTTGAAATTAATTTCCAGACCAGAAATCATTTGAAAGCCTTTCAAGATAACTTTTAATGCCCATAAATTGCTCCAAGAACCATCACCTACAATTACTGTATCGTCTGCATACTGAAGCAAATGAAAAGAAACTTCCTGATTAAGAGAGAACCCATTATAAACCTGTCCTCTGATAGCTCTTCTCATGATAACCGCCAGACCTTCTGCAGCAATTGTAAACAGATACGGCGATAACGGATCACCCTGTCTCAATCCACGAGACACCTTAAAATCTCTATTAGAACTTCCATTGACTAAAACCGATAAATAATTATTGATGACACTACCCTCCATCCACTGCATCCACTTATCCCCGAACCCCATAATCCTCATAACTTCTCGTAAATATGTCCATTCGACACAATCATAAGCCTTTGCGAAATCTACCTTAAAAATCAGTCCTTTTCTGTTGCCTCTCTTTGCAAAATCCACAATTTCATTTAGAACTAGAACACCATCTAGCAGATTCCTACCAGCTATAAAGGCTGTCTGAGATTTTGAGATTATCCTATCCAAAACTCTATGCAGTCTACTTGCCAGCATCTTAGCAACAATTTTATACACACTGCCTAATAAGCAAATTGGCCTATATTCGTCCAAACTACCCGGGGCCTCATTTTTAGGAACCAACACAAGAAATGAGGAGGAGAATACCTTAGAAAGTTTTCCAGACTCCAAAAATTCTTGAATGCAGGATATCACATCAGAACCTACAATGTCCCAACAATGTTGAAAGAATGCCAAATTGAATCCGTCTGGACCAGGCGTTTTGTCTCCTTTGCACGAGAAAACTGCTGCTCTGATATCTTCATCATTAAAAGGGGCTTCAATTGAGATTCTATCTTCTTCTGATAAGCATTGAAATTGGTCCCTCCCAATACTAGGTAGAGTTTTGTTTGTTGACCTAAACCTATCTTCAAAATGCCTTGAGACTTCCTCTTTGACTCCCTCAACATCCTCAATAATCTTATCCCCAACAGACACAGATGAGATGTTATTTATAATATTTCGATGCTTGATCATAGCATGAAAGAATTTAGTATTTTGGTCCCCGTCTTCAATCCACTTAGCTCTCGATTTCTGGTGCATAAAACTTTCTTTGATCCTGAGAAACTTCCACATCTCGTCTTCTGCATTCTTACGAACTTTAGCATCCTCATAGCTCCCCATACCTTCATTTTCTGCCTGCCTGTCTTCAATCTTATTAAACAACTCACAATTATCCATAACCTTGGTATCAATCCAGCCAAAGACTGACTTATTCCATATTCGCAACTGAGATCTCAACAGCTTTAGTTTAGACGAAAGAATCGACAAACTAAGCTAGAGTCAATTTCTCTTGGACCATCTCTGGCACCCACCACTTCAACCATTCCTTTACAAGTGAATGAAGAATTATGTCATAGCAACGTGTCAAGCCCTAGAAACCAATCCACAAAGGTATTTGTTTACAATACTGCAAACTTCTTATTCCCTATAAATTTTCTAGATATAAAACTTAATTATAAGGTATCAAATTTTTTTTTTATTCGTTAGTTGAGCTTGTACAAATTTTGCAGATAGAGGCATGGGAAATGGAAGATGGAACTGTCAACATCCGTATGTTTTGTGCCTACAAACCAGGTGTTTTGGTTTCAATTATGAAGGCATTTGAGATCCTTGGATTAGACATTCACAATGGTAACATAAGTTGCTTCGATGGTTTTACCATAGATGTATACAAAGCTGAGGTATATATTTATTTTTCATTCCCATGTTTTATACAGAATTTAATGTTTGAATATGGTGCTCATTGATTTTTAACTCGTCACTGTCTTGATATGTTTTTCTATATTGACTTTGGTTTTTGGTGTTGGTTTTCAGCAATGCATACAAGGTCAGAAAGTGAACCCTGAACTAATTAAAGCAGTGTTGTTGAATGCAGTGGATTACCATATGGCCCTATGAAAGTGAAGATATGGACAAATGCATGATATCTTCACAAATACAATGATTTTAGTAGTTGTAGCATGCAGTTATTGTTTTGTTTTGTATGGAAAGTTATACTTAGACCAGTATCAAAACTGTTATGAACACTTGATTTTGTATTTTCTATGGATTTTAACACACCATGCTTTTATTACTTTAAAGGTATGGAAGAGATTGTTAAGTGAGGTTGTTTTTTTTTTTTCTTACTAATTGGTGTTTTTGGCTTAAGGTTGAATGAAAAGCATGTGCGGAGTAACTTCCATGTTCTTGAATTAATGGTCATGTTAAATGCAATAGATAAATTATGTTTATCAGGATTTAAATTTTTCTATTTTTTTCTATGATACAGTTAGTTAGTTATATTAACTAATTCTCCTATAAATTTAATAAAGTAGATTATCACCAAAAATACATTTGAATCCTTTTACCATGGCTCTAATCTTATGACACATCACCCCTTTTAAGGATTTTAGTGACAATTTACACAATTTTTATTTAAAACATTTTATAGTATCATTCAAAACATTTTATAATATCATTCAAATATGCACATATATCTTTAACATAAATTTTATTTAGTGTTTGGGAATACCCCATTTCATTTACATATAATTTTATATTATTATGAAAAATAATTTTTTATTAATAAAATAATAAGTTTTTATAAACTTTAGAAAATCAATTGCTAGCGATTTTACTTTTTTTTTTTTATAATCAAACAATATATTCAAAGAGAGACAAGGGGTCCCTAACCCAACAAAAATACAAGCACCAATGGAGCAATATTTATGGCATTTAAAAAGACTAAGCAAAAGCCTCAATCAACTACCCTTACAAGAAATCTATAGGCCTTTTACACCATTCATAATAATTGCACTTCTCTTACAAGACAAGTTCAACCACCTCCAAGAGAAGAGAATGACTCTTTGAAAGACTTCTTTTGAATCTGCCACCAAAGCATTAAAGATCACTTGGTTCCTAGTCCACCAAAGGCACCAACAAGTAACCAACTAAATGAAACAAGAGGAAGATTTTGACATTCTACAATTTGTCCATGCCAACAGGTGATCCACACAATTGGAAATAGTAGGAGGAATAAGTCTCAGCCAATTCATAATCTCTTGCCAAACTAAAATAGATTTTAAACACGATAAAAATACATGGTCATTATCTTCTAAAGCATGGAAACAGAGAACACAAACCTTGTCGTGCAGATTAGAAACCACCCCTCTATTCGCTAGGATCGAATGCGCTGGTAAGTGATTGAGCAATAATCTCCAACCAAATATTTTGACCTTCAAAGGAAGCCTAGAGTTCCATAAAAATTTTAAAGGCAACTTTGTTTTTGGTTCCATAACAACACCATCAGGTGCCCTTGAAAATAAATCATAGCAGGATTTTACGCAAAAGTGATTGAAAGAGGCCTCTTGGCCAGCCAACTGTATCCTCAACTCCACGTGAAGTCTTAAGTTCTTCCAATAACAACTTTAGTTCACATAAAACTGCATCCATGTCACCTCCTTGCTGGTTTCATGTCACCTCCTTGCTGGATATTTTGAACATCCAGCTCCCACAGCCAATGATCTCCCTCCCACTTGCCGCAGTCTTTAACCACCACCAGCTTGCGAATTGAAGCCTCAAATAAATACGGGAATAAACACTTCAAAGGAGATGCACCTAGCCACTTAGAATGCCAAAATGAAGTGAAACTCCCATCCCCCAACTTCCAAGAAATTTGATTATAAAAACCTTCCTCTTGTGATGAGACCTCTAAAGCCATGATATTCTTCCACCAAATTGATTCAATGCAAGAACTTGAGATAGAATCTTATGCCAAAATCCTTTTCCTCAAGTTACCATATTTAGCTTCAAGGATACCAATCCAAAGTGCATTTGTCTCTTGAGAGAATCTCCATAACCACTTAGACAACAAAGCCCTATTGAAAATGGCCATGTCTTTAATACCTAAACCCCCCACATCCTTTGGCTGGCAAACTGATGACCATCTTACCCAAGACATGGTGCTTTTCTCAATCGTGCCTGTCCATAGGAATTTTCTCTGGATGGATATAATCTCCTTCAATACCTTGACAGGCGCTTTGTAGAAATAAAGGTGGTGCACTGGCATATTGGTAAGCATTGAGTTTATCAATGTCGCTCTTCTTCCAATTGATAGCATTCTGCCTTTCCAAGATGAAAGACTGGCCTTGATACAATTAATGATTGGTTTCCATAAAGAAATCCTCCTATGTTTTCCTCCTATAGTTAGACTAAGAAATTTTAAAGGAAACTCCCCAATCTTACAAGCCAATAATTAAGATGCTGCCTTCAAAAATGAATCATCCAAACCCGCACTATATAAACTGCTTTTCCATAAATTAACCTTCAATCTATATATTAATTCAAATCCTCTTAGTATGGATTTGATGCCCCACAAATTTGACCAAGATTTATCACACACTATTAATGTGTCATCGGCAAACTGAAGTATGTCAATAGCAATATCTCCTTTAATCACAAAACTCCTTAAAATATTTTAGTTAACAACCCTCCTGACCAAGCACGCTAAACATTCTGTCACCAAAGCGAATAGAAACAGAGACAAAGGATCTCCGTGTATAAGTCCCATATTTGCCTTGAAATATTTGGTTGTGCTTCCATTGACCAAAACAGACAAATAACTATTACAAATCATACCTCTTATCCATTGAAGCCATTTATCTCCAAAATTCATTTCTACCATAACCTTCTGTAAGAAGCACCAATCCACATAGTCGTACGCTTGTGCGAAATCCACATTGAGAAACAAATAGCTTCTCTTCTTCTTAATGAAAAAATCCAAAAGTTTATTAGCAACAAGAACACCATCAAGTATTTGTCTCCCCGGTATGAATGCAGTTTGTGATGAAGAGACCAAAATTCCAATCACCAAACTCAATCTTGCAGCCAATATTTTTGAAACAATCTTGTATATACTTCCAATTAAACTAATGGGCCTGAATTCATCCAAGTTTTGAGGGCTATCCTTTTTGGAATTAAAGCAATGAACGAAGAACACATAGCTTTTGGAAAGAGTGCAGTCTGATGGAACTCTTGAATACAATTAACTATGCCAACTCCAATGACCTCCCAACATTTCTTAATGAAATTCAGATTAAACCCATATGGGCATGGGCTTTTATTTCCGTCGCAGCTATTGATAGCTTCAAGTATCTCCTCAGAAGAAAAAGGCTCTTGCAACCTAGCAATATCTGTAAAAGAAAGTTTAGACAATTTGGACATATCCAAACCTGACCTGCAAGCTTGAAGGCACTAAAACTTTACTCCAAAATGATATTTGATAAGTTGTTTAATGTTGCCAACATCATCCACGACACCTTGGCCAATGTTCTAGGCATATATAGAATTTAACCTCAACCTAGAATTAATCATGGAGTGGAAGAACCTAGAGTTAGAGCCACCTTCGATTGCCCATTTCGATCTTGCCTTTTGATTTAATAAGTTTTCCTTAAGATGCAGTTTATTCCATACTTCCGCTTGAGACTCGCATTTTTTTCTTCAAGATTTCTTCAGAAATATTATCATTACAATCTGCCATTCTTGCCTCTATGTTATTCAACTCATCCACACCAATATCTATCTTCAAATCTATCCATCCGAAGACATGCATATTCCTCCATTTCAATTTCTCCCTAAGATCCTTTAGTTTTAGAACAAGAATGTTACATGCATTTCCAGACACAAGGATAGAGTCCCAGGATTCTTTAACAAATTTTAAGAAATCCAGGTGTTAGAGCCACGCAAGGAATATTTTGAATGGTTTTGGCCCCCAGTCCATGGTATGTGCATATAACCACACCGACCTATGGTTAAACACATCTCTATCTCCCGCCTTTTGAGCCACAACTTTCCACTTTCTAGCCAATTCCTCCGACAAAAGAATCTCGTCAAGTCTACTCTTGCAAGACCAACTTGAATTGAACTAAGTGTACCTGTTACCTACGACGGGTAAATCAACTAGTTCCATTGAATCAATGAAAGAAGCAAAATCTTCCATCTCCACCAAACTAGATCTTCCCTTCCCCTTCCTCTCCAAAATTAATTTGACTGCATTGAAATCCACAACTATTAGCCATTCACCCACAGGTAATTTACTTTTCAACCTAATAAGCTCTAACCAAAGTTTCCTTTTATCCCCAATGCGGCAAGAAGTATAAATATTAACTATAAAGCAACTTGTGCCTTTCACAACCCATGAACACCCAAAAAACCACTCCCAGAGAAGCTAAACATTGGCCAAAACACAATATTTTTCCATATTGACAATATCCCCCCAGATTAACCACTGGAACAATTAGCTGACCATCCAAAATCGTCACTGCCCCATAAGCTTCTTACAATCTTGTCATCTACAATTTGAGTTTTTGTTTCTCGCAACATACAGAAATCCGCGTTTCCACTTGAGATCAGTTGACACACTCTTCTTTTCTTTATAGAAGAGTCACTCCCACGAATATTGAAGGAAAGAAGATTCATGGTACCCTGATTTCAGACGCCAACTTATCCTCAAAAAAATTTCTATCCCTTGACTCCAAATCTCTTATAATACTTTCAAAAACTTCGTCATCCTCATCTCTTTCTATCCCCAATTCATTGATTGTCTGCCCAACTTTTTTGCCAGAATGTCCTCCAATGTTTTTATGACCCTAACATTACCTTGTATGACATCATCATCTGAAATATAGTCGCAACACAGGATTGAACCACCAGAATACCTAGAGGATGTATCCTCCACCGATGTACTTGAAAATCTTTTTTCTTTCTTTATCTTAATATTAACATGTATTCTTTTTGAAAGTTTTATTTGGAATTTTTTATTAATACATTAAATTAATTCAATAATATAAAAATGTTATTATAACAAATTAAGTTAATAATGTCATTTATAAAAAAAATTAATACATGAATATTGTGTATATAAAAAATTAACATATTTGTGCTACAATTTTGAATTAGTTAAAATTACTATTATTTTTAGTAACATCGATATAAAAATAGTAATATATGAGATTAATTAGAATACACAGTTGTGTAAAACTACTTTACACGGTCCTTCAATTAAAATGAATCATTTTGACACATAATTATGAAATTAAAAATAAAGATAAATAAATTATAATTAAATCATGTTAATATCTACTTCTTCTATGTTTTTCTCTTCTCATGTGTTAAAATGATTGGTTTAAATTGGATGAATTGTAAAATAATTTTACACTGAAAGTGTATTCTAATTATTCTCTAACTTTACGTTAATTATAATTTGTTTACACTTAAGCTTTTTAAGAAATATGTTTAGAAATAGATAACAAAAAATAGTTGATGCGTGAAATTCTAATGGTTGATACATGTTTGTTTGTCATTAATCATTTAATTATTTTTAAATAAAAAATATAATTAAAATTATTATTTCTTTTTAATATTGTTAATATATAAACAAAAATAGTTATAATATGCTAAGTATAATATTTTTTGAATAATGTAACATTATAAACTTTAAGGTACTCATTTTAAATCTTATTATAGACAGTTGTAAAATATGTGTCACTTTAATTAGTAAAATTTTCACATTCGATTATTTTTTTAAAGTAGTTTTTCACACTTCAATCTTTTTAACATTTATTTTTTAAAATCACTATAAAAGTTGTTGGCATACAATTTATACACAGGTTTAATGTTTATTTTACACTAATCAAATGCCCAAATTTATTATTTTAATATTTTCTAAATAATAAAAAATAAAATAATTATAATATACTAATTTTAATTTTTTATAAAAATTATATATGAAATAAATGTTTGTGACTAAAGAATTAGTTAAACTAATGTTTTTAAATATCCTTGAAATAAAAATCAAAACAATTGTAATATATTAGCTATGGTTTTTCACATTTGAATTTTATTCAAATTATTTTTCTATCAATAAGTTAGTTAAGTTAGTTCAACCTTCAACTTTACTAAACACTACAAACTCAATAAATTAACTTATTTATTAGCTATCATCAACTTATAAGCTATCACTAGAATTTCAATTATTATAAAGTCATTTTTTTTACTATCCTTTTTTTTGTACCAAACATAGTTTTATTAACTTAAGAACAATCTTTATAACAAATTTTCTAGTTGTATACATATAGGGTATATTCAACGTGGATAATTAAGTTGGGAATATTATTTCTTGATTTCACTTTCATCTTAAATCTCTCCGATTTAGGAAGTAAAATAATGTCTCCAAACTCTCTAAAACTTCTCCATTGTCAAGACCTTCATTTCCATTCCTCTCCCTTAACTATTGAGTCGGTAGTTTCAGTTTGAAGCTTTTCTGGTATTTTTGGCTTAAACTCCTAGCCTTAGGGCTAGGGGCCTTGGTACTGGTGAGTTCTCATTCAGCTGCTTGCTCTTAGTTTAGTCGTTTGTGTGAGGTTTATGTCATTGTTGTCTCTTGGCCATGGATTGGAAAAAAGTGTCTTACAAGAAAACGCAAAGAACAGCTCCTAGTTTCTCGGTTTGGAAGGAGAGGGGGGGGGGGGGCAGAGGAGCGGAGGTTGGCGAACCTGTTACTTCCTTCTTCATCTCCGACTTCCCTGAGAATTTGGTGGCTAAAGATTTGTTCGAGATTTTCAAGGTATATGGTGTCATTTCAGAGGTATTCATTTCCGGTAGGAAAGACAAAGGTGGCAGAAGGTTCGGTTTTGCTCATTTCAGAAAGGTACACGATCCTAGAGTGTTAGTGATTAAGCTTGATAGTATTTTCATCCAGAACAGAAAATTGCATGCCAACATCCCAAGGTTTCAGAAGATTGGAGTTAAACCCCAGCCTATTAAGGTAGGCGGTATGGGTATTAGAGGTGTAGGGTTCTCTAATAGCAAATCCTATGCTAACATTGTGAAATCGAATAGTGGTGGTGAGAAAGGCGAAGCTTCGAAACAAGTTGGTAGCCTCCCCAAGGTTTTTATAAAGATTTCAGACGTTAATAGATTCGAAAAGGCTTTTGTGGGCATAGTTTTGGAGAAAGTCAATTCGTTCCTGATTCAGCAAAGTCTCTTTGAAGAAGGTTTCTTCGACATTTCGATAACTCTTTTAGGAGTTAGGTTATGTCTTATAGAATCCGGAAATGATGGGGTGGTTCAAGATTTCTTAGAGGAAGCAAAAGATTGGTGCGAAAAATGGTTCGTCAATGTTCAGCCTTGGAGTTTAGACATTGTGGATAGTACTAGATTTGTGTGGATTAAGTGTTATGGTCTTCCTTGTTTTGCTTGGAACACTGAGTCTTTTTGCAGCATCTCTAAGGAACTTGGCCATTTCATTAAATGTGACTATGAAACTCTGAAGAACTCCAGCTTTATCGAGGCCAGGTTTTGCATCAAAACTTCAAGAAGGGATTTCATTAACGAACTGGTTGAAGTGGAGGTTAATGGTTTGTTATTCAGCGTTAGGTTAACGGAGGACCTTACTTTTCCTTTCTGTGGTTTGAATCTTCAGGCTGAGGCTTCTGGCCGGGTGAAGGAACCTTCAGTTTCCGATGATGAAGATAGTATTAGTTCTTGGTCAGAAGGTTTTGAGGAGGAGGAAGGTACGCATAGTTCTGGTAGCTCTAAGCACTCTAGGGTGGCGCATAGGCTTAGGGCAGAAAGCTCTTTTTCTGATAAGGTTGACGGCATATGAGTCGTTTCCCAATCCCATGTTAGCAATTCCGTAGAAAGCAGAAAGGTGGACTGTGATAATGTTGCAGGAGAGTCCCCTTTTCGTGTAAAGATCAACTTGGTGGCCCCACCTTCTCCTGATGTGATTTTGTCTAATGGAGCGGTTGATTCTGTTATTCCTTTAGTCGAGGAAGCTTTGACTTCTCCTCATGTGAAAGGGGCCTGTGAGCCCCACCAAGAGTTGGAGCAGACTGATGGAGCGGGTTTTGTGAGTGGGCCAAATTTTGTTGGGCTGGATCATTCTGTTACTAATAGGGTTGATCTTGAGAAAACTATTGGAGGCTCCAAAACCAAAAAGAAGAAAGACTTGGTAGAAATCTACGATAACCTCCAAATACCCTTCGTTCCTTCTTTTTATTCCACCCTCCTTAACTCTTCAGGATCGGGCCTACCCAGAAGGAATTTTTCACCTAAGCAGAAGAGGTTCTCAGGCAAGAAGAACGGTTTCCTTTCTCTTCCTCCCGTTTTAGAGTCTGAGGAGAATCAGGGTATCCCGGAAGATTCTTATTCCTTGGATGAGTCAGATATTGTTAGAAGTAATTCGAGATGCAAGGCTGGGTTGGACAGATTTCCTTCGAAAATTTTGGAGTCTGTCAAACTCTTGGGGTTGGAAGTTGAGGAAGACGGTGAGGCATTGGAGTTAGTGGTCAGATCTCTTGAAGATAGGGACAAAACTCAAATGGCGAGTTGCAAGGATGTGGACAATCTGGCCCCATGATTTTAGTAACCTATAATGTTCGTGGGTGTAATCTTTCTCTTAAGAGAAGGAGAATTAGGAAGACTTTGATGGAAGGGAATGCGGACCTTTGTCTGATCCAAGAATCTAAGGTCAAACTCATGAAGGATTCTATTGTCAGAAGTCTTTGGGGTAATGGAGGATATGATTGGTCAGGCAGTTGCTCTAATGGCGCTTCAGGAGGTATTTTGACAGTGTGGAAGAAAGGTATTTTCCATTCCTTATACTCCTACAAAGGTGCTGGTTTTCTGTGCTCAGTTTTTTCGTGGAGGAACACCAATCTTTTCGTGGTTAACGTTTATTCGCCTTGCCCTTTAAGAGATAAACGTAAGCTTTGGGAGGATCTTTTAGGATTTAAAGCCAGGAATCCAGGGGGCAGATGGATTCTGGGTGGTGATTTTAATTCTGTTAAAACTATGGATGAAAGAAGTGGCATCAGTTCATCCACGGCTCGCGAATGCGATGAATTTTGCTCCTTTATTAAAGACTTGGAGTTGGTTGACCTTCCCTTTGTTGGCAACAAATTTTATTGGTTTAATTCCAATGGAAAGTCTTGTAGCAAACTTGATCGTTTTTTAGTATATGAGTCTTTGATTGATTGTCGGGATCTCAAAGCTCAGACTGTGGGCAAGAGGGATGTTTCTGATCATCGCCCTGTTTGGCTTAAATCTAATTTTAGTGATTCGGGTCCAAAGCCATTTCGGTTTTTTAATAGTTGGTTAGATCACAAGGAGTATTTTAATTTTGTTAGAGATTCTTGGAACTCTTTCTCTTTTCAAGAATCTCCCACTTTTGTTTTCAAAGAGAAACTTAGAGCCTTGAAGCTGAAGTTGAAATGGTGGAACACCAATGTGCTTGGATGGCTGGATTTATCTATTGATCAACACGCTGCAAACTTTAATGAGTTCGATGATTTGTTGGAAGGGGGATTGGAGGGTCTGTCAGAGTCCCAACTGAAGAATCGTGGAGAGGAGCAGGAGAATTTTTGGAGTTGCTTGAGGCGCAAGGAGAGTATTATTCATCAAAAGTCTAGATGTAATAGGATTAAAGGAGGTGATGTTAACAGCAGATATTTCCACTCCTTCATCAAGTACAGAAACAGACAGAATTTTATTAGCTTAAATGGCTTGGATGGTGAGGTGCTGGATAGTCCTGATATGGTTAAAGAGGCCGCGTACCAGTTCTTTAAACTGAAGTTCGAGAGGGATGATGTTGTGAGACCTGTTTTTAATCTGTCTGACTGTGCTAAGCTGTCTGATGTTGATAAGGCCAGGCTGGATTCTCCGTTCACGTTGGAAGAAATCAGGAGAGTTGTCTTTGACTGTGATGGAAATAAAGCTCCAGGACCCGATGGGTTCTCGTTCAAATTCTTTAAGGACTGTTGGGATATCATAGGGTCTGATTTCTCTAATTGTATCCTTCATTTTTCTCTGACTGGTAACCTTCCCAAGATTTTCTCCTCGTCTTTTTTGGCGCTTGTTCCGAAACATGATAGTCCTCAAAGCTTTGGAGACTACAGACCTATTTCCTTGGTGAGTAGCGTTTCTAAAGTCATATCCAAACTTATGGCTACTAGAATTTCCACTGTGATTTCCAACTTGATCTCTCCTATCCAAACGGCGTTCATCCCGGGCAGAAACATATTGGATGGTATTTTGCTTGCCAATGAGGTTATTGACATGGCTAGGAGGGATAGGAAGTCTTGTCTTCTTTTCAAAGTTGATTTTGCCCAGGCCTACGACTGCGTTGATTGGAGGTTTTTGTTACATGTCCTCAATTCCATGAATTTTGGCAAGAATTGGATTAGGTGGATCGAAGGAAACATTTGTAATAGTTATGTTTTTGTTCTTATAAACGGTTCGCCCTCCAAAGATTTCGAGGCTAGGAGAGGCTTGAAGCAGGGTGACCCGCTCGCCCCTTTCCTTTTCACTCTTGTGGCTGACTCTCTTGCCACTATGATCAGAAGAGCTTCTGCTACGAATTTGTTCACAGGCTTTGGTTTTGGCAATGGCGAATCTATTGACGTCCTTCAATTCGCAGACGACACCTTGATTTTCAGCAATGGAGGGTATCAAAACCTTTGGGCTATCAAGGCTATTCTGCGCGGTTTTGAATTGGTGTCTGGATTAAGAATCAATTTTTCCAAGAGTCGTTTATACGGTATTGGAATTGAGGAGGAATTCCTAAGTGATGCTGCTTCTTTTCTGTTCTGCAATACATGGGTGTTTCCCATGAAATTTTTGGGCATCCATGTTGGAGGCAATCATAGGAGAACCTTGTTCTGGAAGCCTATCATAGACAGCTTCAAGGATAGATGGAACTCTTGGATTGGCCGGAACTTGTCCATTGGGGCAGGGTCACATTAATTAATTCAGTTTTGGTTAATTTACCTATTCATCATCTGTCATTCTTCTTGGCTCCCACGAAAGTTATTAGAGATATTATAACTATTCAGCGCAGGTTCCTTTGGTCGGGTTTGGTGGATAAAAGCAAGATGGCTTGGATTAAGTGGAGTGACATTTGCCAACCCAAGGACAAGGGCAGGCTGGGCCTTAAGAACATTAGTCTGTTTAACAAAGCTTTGCTGTCGAAGTGGCTGTGGAAGTTTTTGAAAGGTGGTAATGAAATCTGGCAAAACTTTTTGACGGAAAGGTATGGGAACCTAGCTTACTGGGTATTGAACTCTGAATTGAACATTCTTCCTAAGGACGCTTCTTTATGGTTTAGGGATATACTCAACACCAAGAGCTTGGGGGCTGCAACGGGATTTAAGTTTTGTGTTAAACCAGTGGTAGGAAATGGTCGTAAAATCCCATTCTGGAACTCTAACTGGTGTGGAACCCAACAGCTGAATATCTCTTTTCACAACTTATTCGAAGCTGCCAAGAAAATGGATGGAGTGGTAGCAGATTTTGGTTATTGGCTTAACGGTCGGTGGACGTGGGACTTTCATGATTGTTGGAAAGAAAGGTCCTCTGTAGCTCAGGATATTAGTTCTTTCATGCAGGTTATTGTTAATGGCAGCAGCTTGAAGAGGGACGAGGAGGATTCGTGGGAATGGAATATGGAACAGAGCAAGGTTTTTTCGGTCAACAGTTATTATGAAGTGTTGTCTTGATCAGTCCAAGGCCCTCTTTTGCAACAGTCGGAGTCCTTGTTTTTGAAAGTAATTTGGAAGACTAAAGTCCCTTTGAAGGTTCAAATTTTTGCTTGGAGATTAGCTCGTGATAGTTACCCACCCGATCCAATCTTGAGGTTAGAAGAGTTATTTCTTTTATTGATAACAAAGAGTGTGTGTTGTGCTCCCTTGTTGAAAAAGATGCTCTGCATCTTTTCCTTAATTGTCCGAGAATCCATTCCCTTTGGTTGAAGATTTCTAGTTGGATAGGCGTTCAACCGATTGTAGTGGATTCTATTAGTAGCAATGCGTTGCTTTGGTTTTTGGCTCTTTTTCATAAAGGGAAGGAAGACATGAGTTGTTTTATTTGGATTGTTTCTACTTGGTGTATTTGGAACACGAGGAACAACATTATTTTCAAAGGCCTTGCGTGGGATGAGGGCGAAGTCTTCAACCGTATCGTTAGTATTTCTTGGAGTTGGTTAGAAATAGGGCGCAAGAGATGTAATTTTTATGATTGGATGTACCATCCTCTTGATTTCTTGTAGTTTTTGTTTTCTTTTCCTTTGGGTTTTTCATTCTTCCCTTCTCCATTTGATTGGCTTTTTGTATTGGGTTGGAGAATCCCTTTTTCTCCCTTTTAATTCAAATTGCTTATCAAAAAAAAAAAACTTTCATCTTCAATTTTCCTGCATTATTTTGATTAATGAAAATTTTGTAATTTTTGATTTGTCTGATGGACATGTATTAACTGATATCAGAAGTGACATTGGTCCACACTTATATCTCAGCACAAATCAATTTCCACTTTTTTCTGTGCAAATTACTTAACGTTCAATAACTCACAAAACAAATCAATTTTCAATTTGTTAAGGCTTAATTTCCTTTTTTGTCCTCTAACTATAGGTCTAGGTCTAATTTGGTCTTTTTTCTTTTAAAAGTTTCAAATTGGTTACTTACGTTATTAAATAGGTACATAGTGATCCTTTCCGTTAAATAAAGGCAAACGGTGTTAAATTTGATGATGTGTAATCTGAGTTGGATGGTTGGTTTGCACAGTTAGCATCTCCTTCTTCCTTGATTCTGATACTATTATAAAATCACCCCCAATTGCGAACCCTAGGTCACATATTCCCCAAAATTAACCAAATTGAAACGAAAATCGTCTTCCAATCATGAGTTCTGGGCGCGGATCGTCTTTATCTTCAAGAACCCGCATCGATTCGCAAGTGTATACCAGCTTTGGGAAACTTATGTGTGGTTGTGGAGACCTTGCTGTACTTCGCAAGGCAAGAACCGTCCAAAATTACGGAAATCTTTTTTGGGGTTGTCAACATTTTAAGGTAATCTTCTATCCCAACACATTTCTTCCAATTGCGTACATCTTCACTCTTCTGAATGCACTGCATTTTTGTATAGGGATACACGAATGCTGGGTGTGCTTTTTTTGAATGGTTCTATGATGATTCTAGAGATGACAAGGAGGAAAGCTTGAGGAATCTGCAATAGAAGATTGAAATGCAATTTAAACAGATGGAAGAAGCCAAAAAAGAGTTGGCAGAGGTAAAAAAAATGGTGGAAGTTTTGAGGCTCAACAATTTGCAGCTAGATAAAGCTTTGAAGAACACAAGCAAATGGAAGATGATCTGGAAGTGCTTGTGCTATATTGTGTTATTTGTTTTAGTAGTTAAGTTGTTGTGAATGTTGGAACATTATTTTCTTGGTTGTTGGAGTTTCTACTTTATTGTAAAAGTTGTTGACACAAACATGTCTTTGTCAGTACTAATGTTCCAAGTTTATTATTAATGCAAAAGTTTGGTGTTATTGCCATATTTTAGTGTTATTCCAAGTTTAATGTCTTTACCAGATTTGTAATTTGATAACAGATTTGTACACTAAATTTTCTATACACTTAATAATAGTTTGGTAATATAATAACAGATTTGTACACCATAATTTGTACACCATAATTTGTATACACCATAACAATTTGGTAATATAATACCCATAAATCTTAGATTCATAACATATGTAGTACATAAAATAGGTAGCATTAACTCTTAGATTCATAACATATGCAGTACACAAAATAGGTAGCATTACACAAAATATCAGTAGCATTACACAAATGCTCAGTACACAAAATAGGAACCCTTGTTTATAAGTACTTAGAAGTTTTGACAGAAGACAGGATTACACAAAACAACATAAACTATAGACTCTAAGAGGATTTCTTTAGAATGTTCCTTTTAGCTGGAGTGGTCCTCTTAGTGGTAGGACCCACTGCATTCTGTGATGCACTCAATCTGGTGGTGGGTCCTCTTGAAACCTGTGTTGGTTTCCTAAAAGGCAACTTGTGCCTAGCTTGTGTTGCAGTCCTCTTCTGAGTTGTTTGAGATGCCTGAGAAACTTGTGATGCCTGTTGTGTTGCACTACCTGTTGTGTTCCACCTTCTGCTTCGTGTTCTCTGCTAGGGTTCATGCACTTGTAAAATGGAAATGACTTAGAAAATCTTACCACATCCTCAATATGTCTAAGTTAATACAACTCAGCATTGAAAAATAAAAATTGTGCCACATCCCCATTCACTAACATACACATAAGTTCAATCAATCCATGTCATCAACCTTTTAAGTGAAATTCTAACTTTTCTAACGGCGAGGACAAACGTGTACCTATTTAATAACGTAAGGGACCAATTTGGAACTTTTAAAAGAAAGAGGACCAAATTGGACCCGGGCCTATAGTTAGAGGACCAAAAAGGGTATTAAGCCTTTTTTTTAATTACTACACATGCAACTTTAATATTTTTTCATCCAGATTCTTGTCAATATTTTTTTTTCAAGGTCAAATTGTTTCACCATCTACCATATAATTGAAGGTGCGAGAAAGATACAAGAAAGGGGGGCTTGAATTGTGTATTTACTCTTTTAACAACTTTTCGCTTCTTGTCAATACAACACTTTCATGTTACATCAGAGTTCGTTGAGAGACTCTCACTTGCGAAGTTATATTCAGACTTGGCAATGCTTAGATCGTGAAAACCAATACGAGTCTGAACGCTATGTACATCATTCAGAACTTGCAGAGCGTAAGCTTATCAGAGTTGCAAGGTTCTGACTTGCTTATGTAAGGTTTTGATCCTCAATGTAGAAACATAAACAAAGACATTAAGCATAAGAGTAAAGAACACACGATATATCCTAGTTCACCACAAAGGCTAATCCAGTCCACCCTCCTCAGGTGATTTCGCCTTGAACACAAGGTCTTAATCCACTATAATTAATCTCGATTACATATGCACGAGCAACAGCCGGTGACTAACAACATGCACAACCGCAGCTGTGACTAACATACAATGAACCGTTTAGGGATTTAACTTAATGAATATAACGAACATTGACCTGCAGGTTCCAATCTCGCAAGATCTACTGCTAGGATTTCACAGCTAGACGTTTAGGGATTCATCGCAATGAATATAACGCTACTGACCCTATTTCAGGATTTCCCACAATGACATCTCACCATTGTCTTCTCGAGTCTCCAGTCACATTGACCACTCAAGGAATCCTAATTCACCAAGAATTAGTTATACAGGAGATTACAAAGATGCTTCTTAACAAGCAGATTACTCCTAATGTTTAAGTACAAAGAACACATAAGTGTTCAAGCAAGATATGAGCAACAGCTCCTTGCTATCCTAAGAAACTACAAAGATGTATAATAATTTGACAGTTGTTGACATCTTGTAGATCTTCTTCTTCTTCGTCTTCTTGGGTGAGCAAGCTTTGAGCAATAACTCCTTACTTCAGATCTTCAATGTAGCGCTGACGAGAAGGTGGTTGATGACTTGACTGATTTTCAATGTTGTCTTCTTCATCAACAACTTCTGTACAAATTTGTTGTTGTTGAGTTGAATGCTGATTTTAAGCTCCAACAACAATGGCCATGTGTAAATGGTGATAGCTTTTGATATTTAAGTGTTACAACGAGAACTCATCGTTGTTGCTATCTTCACACAATGACTTGGTCAATTCATGAATAATACATCCAATTGATGATCAATGGAATCGACACCTCAGAACCGAGAACTCTTTCCTTTAAATAGCCCAGTAGAAATATAGCCGTTTGAAATATTGTTGGCTGTTGGAAAAGAGACGTTGTGTAATAATAAGTTGTACTGACACATCTCCTTTATGATGTGGGAGAAGTGACGGGATATCTTCTTGGGCAGTGTGTACAGTTGTTCACAACAGTAACATTTGACTTCCAAACTTCAGAGGCTTCTGATGGTAATTTGATGAAGCATGAGTAGAGCCTTCTTGATAGGATATCTGATATGTCAAGTCTTCAGTCTTTTGAAGAAGTCCATTAGGAATCAGTCTTCAGAACATCAGCACTTGTCTTTTAGAACATTATCCTTTACTACTTCAAGTCTTTCGAAACTTCAGAACTCGTCCATTAGGAATGTGTCTTCAGAGTCTTCAGCACTTGACCTTTGGAACCGTAATCTTCAGAATGCATAAGTCTTTAGAGTCTTTTTGCACTTGGTCTTCAGAGCCTTCTGCCTTTAGAGCTTTAAGTCATGAGAGTCTTCAGCACTTTGGTTCTCTATAACATTGTCTTCTTTAGAAGCTTTGTTATCTTCAGAATCTTAACCATTTTCAGAGAGCATCCACAAGAGCATTGCAATAGCAATATCGACATCCTTGAATCTGACTGATCATGATCAGATACAGAAGCATTCTTGCTTCTTGCGACTTGTGTCACACATAGTAACTTCGCATATAATCATTTACGCGCATCTGCTGGTGCTTGTTGGATCTGATATCTTTTATAATTATGATCTGCATACAACACACGTGAGAACATAAAATAGTTCTTTCATAAATACGTATTGTTATCATCAAAACATAGATTGACTTGTAGAGACAATTCTTGATCTCACAATCTCCCCCTTTTTGATGATGACAAAACCAAGTATTTTGATTGAACATTTTATACAAGGTAATCACCAAACAAACATATTCAGAGTCTGGAACAACAACTCCCCCTGAATGTGTTATCCTCAAATTTTTATCTGTGATCATCTAGAATCTAATATGATCCAAAGATATACAGAATAACAACTTGAGTTGCCAGAACAAATAATAGAAAAGGATTACTTCTCTATCTCGTCTATAAGAAAACAGAGAGTCTTTAGCATCTGGACTAGTTCATCAGAACTTCCATCTTTAGATCTTCAAAACTCAGTTCCTTTGTAGTCATATCAGAGCTTATAATCTTCAGAAACATCTGAAGCATATCTACTTTTCAGCAGATTCATTTAAGCACAAACAGAATAGTTCTTATCTAATAACATAGCATCGCTATTCATCAGAGACAGACACTGTCTTTTGAGAAACTCCCCCTGAGTTTCAGACTTTGTGAAGATTTTAGATTTTGCA
The DNA here is from genome assembly GCA_022829125.1 of Lathyrus tuberosus. Taxonomy (NCBI): domain Eukaryota; kingdom Viridiplantae; phylum Streptophyta; class Magnoliopsida; order Fabales; family Fabaceae; genus Lathyrus; species Lathyrus tuberosus. The sequence goes on from JALAZF010000545.1 coordinate 3,255,049, forward strand.
ATTGAATCTTCTGGGTAGTCTCCCCCTAATTTCCATAAGTCAGATATTGGGATCTTCAGAATCGTAATTCAGGAATATGAGTTTTTAATCACCAATATGGATCATGACTTTTTCAGAGTTTGACTTTTGAACACAGGTCTTCATCTCAGAACTTTGTTACTGTCATAACTCAGTGATTCATCAAAGCTTGATTTTTGATCAGATACCAATTGAAGGTTAATTATTGTGATCAATCAACGCTTGACTCTGAAACTGGTACTCATGTTTTAATCTTAGTCTGATACTGAGTTATACCAGAGTATGTTGTGTCTTATTCCAACTGAAGGAATTCTTTTCATACCACTTGAAGGTTATTTCCTTAGTGTGCTGAGATTGATACCAATGAAGGTATAGAGAACATTTCACAGCTTAGCTCTGATTGATATTACTGCAGACTGAGTCTGATACCAATCTTTATGTATACTGAGTCTGATTACCATTTGTTGATTTAGTCTGATACCAAATTATTTTCTTCTTAATTGGTTCTTGGCAGACATCAGAACTACTTGTTCTTGGATCTTCAATCTGAATCTTCAGACAGTTCTTGACTTCTGATTTGCACAATTCTTCTGAATAAACATCTTGAGATGTAGACTTTGTCTTGACCGCTTTCAGAGTTTTCTTCTTCTGATTCTTACATTCTGAATCTCATATTCTTAAACAGCTTACAGCTTCTGAACCAAGTGAGACAGAGATCAAGATAAACTTTGACTTTCAGACGGTTCTCAACTTCTAAACAGTACTGGGTGGATCTGATTCTGAACACATGTTCACGAAGTGTACAACTTCTATCATATGAACAACAGTTCATAAGAACTTCTAACAGAGTTCTTCTTTCTTAACCTGTCTTAGAATGCCTAGTGAACTTGCTTAGAGTTCCTCGGTTAAACATCAAACAATAAACGTTAGTAGTAACGCATGTTATATGATTGATTACTTGTTTGAGTTTGCATTCTTTCTGTTTTAAGATTTTTCTTTCTAATCAAAATCATATTATATTTCTCCCCCTTTTTGACATCATCAAAAAGTTTAGAGCGTCTTAGCATTTAAGCATATGTAGATCAATATAATAGTGAACAAAACTAGACTCAAAGTATGTTATCATTTAAGCACTAAGCATACGAAGATTGATATGATAAGGAATAGTTTTAGTGATCTGATAAGGCATTATCATTGATGGACAATTAGATTGAAACATCAACACAGAACCAAAAAGTAGTTTTAAAACATAAAGCATAGGTTGAGCTAAATCCTAAAAGGTTCAAGATAATCAAAACATAGACCTAATGAGGATAGGTTCCTAGGGGTTAGACTAAAAGGAGCCTAATGATGATGAAGAAGATGAGAGCGAGCTTTCAGAACCATTTGTTCTTGAGGTATGCTGCTTTTCTTCTGCTTGAGTAATTGCCAGTTTCTTGCACTTCACAATTTCCTCTGAGATCCACTCATGGAACTCAGTCCAGATATTTCTTATTTCTAAGGGATCTATGCTTGAACTGGAAGCATCTACTAAGCTTTGGATTTGTGTGATGGCATTATCCTTAAAGGATGTTAATGCATCATTTTTAATCATTGTTAGGTTTATGATAGATTTATAATTGTTTAAGCAATGTAATCCTTTTAGAGAGTGATCAAGATTTTAGGAACGGAATTCATACAGATGTGAGTATAAGAGAGAAGACAGAAGGTAGCCTTGATTCATTTATCATAAGTTCAAAACACAAACAGTACAGACATATACTTAACAAATAAGTTCATACTGATTCCTTAACCTATTTCTAACTAGCCACTATCTTATCCTAAGAAAACCAATTACTGTCAAAGGTTTCACAAAAATTCTTATTCAGAGCAGTGTCTGGGCCACACCGAATTCTGCAAATTGCTTGCACAATTCCTGCTCTGAAGAGTACTTCAGATAAGACTCTTCCGTAAGGAATGAAAGATTTGTCCAATGGTCTTGACATAAAATTTTTTTCTTTGAGATGGTCAAAGATTATTTGAGACAGATCAACAGGAGTTCTCCTAAGAAGGCACATGATGAGAAGCTTGTCATCATGATACAGAAAATCGTTGTTTGTATTGCGAGGTTTAATATTTGTTAAGATGAACTTGAACCAACCTCTAGTAATAGGCAAAAGTTTACCAGGTTTCGTAGGTTCAAAGGCAGATCCTTTATCAAACATGTAGTGCATTTTAGCATCGGAGGTGCATCGAATGGATGCATGGTTGGGAGTGACACCTCCTGGTGGACAATCAATGGCTTCAGAGATTTTTGTGGCGTTGATGGTGACTGGGAGACCATAAATGTCAGAAGAAATAGTCAGACCATTACTGCTAACAGAGGCATTGATCCAAAATGATTTTAAAATGTTCGGATAAATTGAGCCTTTTAGCATATGTATGTATCCATTCCAATTTTGAAAGTGAATACCAAGATGAAAATCATGATCAGTATCCAATGGATTTGGTCGTTTTTTATTGATGACTTCAAGGAGATCATCATTTCCATAAAAGGTTCTTGGAGTCATTTTAGATTACGTTTAGGGTGAAAGAAAGGTTGAGAATAAGAGATAGTGGAGAGTTCCTTTTTGGAATATGTTATGACTTTAAATAGATGGATGGAGGAGTTTGAACTGAATGGGTCAACAATTGAGAATGACTTAAGAAGACTGGAATTCTTAGGTGTAGTCTAAAAGATGAGGACAGATAAGCAGTCTGTTATTCTAGGGAAGATCAAAGAGATATACGTGCACTTTATTCTTAGCAAAAGTTAGGTGGTTGTAGTAACTGCATTATGAAGTCATTAATTCTAGGAGAAGACCAAAAGACACGCTTTCTAGTTTCAAGGTTTTTATTTATTAATCATTAATTAGCGCATGGCCAAGAATACAGGGAAAAAGATTTTATTACCATTTTCGATACTAAAAGAGAATCCTGACTTGTCAGAACATGACCATGCCTGGTTTAGGTGTTGTTGCCTAGGTGATGAGCTATTTTGGTCAGGGTACCACGTTTCCCTATTTCATACCTGAACAGATACCCCTCAATATGTGCATATCAAGGAAATTTGGATGACTGATATTTTCCTAAGTAGAGATTTGGACAGATTAAAAATCAAAAGAGTGTCGTTCATTTTAATTGAACATCATGGTTTCTTAGACTAACTAGGTTAGGTAGAGGGACTCTAAGAGAAAGAGAGAGAGAGAGTTAGGTCTGGAGTAGGAATACTAGTTATAGTGTACTTATGGGTTATAGGATGTGGTCAAGCAGAGTGAATGACATGATGAGGAGAATCTTACATATGTGACTCTTTTACTTTAACTATTTCAAAAAGTATATGCAGATACATACGGAAAAGGACAAAAGATTTTCTAAATATATTTCTAATCACTTCTCACTAAACTTAACACAGCATAACAAAAAAAAACTTGATAAAGTGTTTCTGGTTGTTATCATGAGTAAGTCATAAATGAAGGAATGATGGTACCTAAGATCTTTACAGACTTATCTTAATGCATTCCATTTTGACTCCGATCTTTCTTTCTAAGGAATCTGGAATCTCTATGTCATACCTTTTATGAGTGCATTCCTTTCTAAGCTTTTAACCATTGTCTTTCTAATTCTCCTTACTTCTGAGTGAACTGCTATGGGTTCTCGGATTCTTCAAGATTATCTTGCATTCTGGTTCTCATCAGATTCTTTAAAGATACAGAGATCATTTCAGACTATCTAAGTCCGTTTTCACTCTGACTCTGATCTTCCTCTCTTAGAAAAGTATGTCGACTTTATTGCCAACTGCAATTTGGTGCCTTCCAATTTGAGCCGCCTGATCATTGTCGTTCATCTTCAACTTCCTTCAGAGAGAGCTACCAGATATTGCTGAATTATGTAAAACTCTGAGTTTGAACAATGTAGATATCTCCTACATTCTGATCATAAGAATCATATTTCAGATGATCCATTCTCTTCTTGTTCGGAGTTGTTCATCTGACTTCTGAGAACGACCAATCAGAGACTTTGAATCTGCGTAGTCATAACTACAAGCTTCCATCAAGCTTTCTAGAAGATCATTAATTTATAATCATCGATCATTTAAGATTATGTGCTTCTAGAATTTATTTCCACAACATCTTCTGACATTGTTTCTTCAAACAGATGCAAATCAAATTCAGAGCTGACTATCATCCAGCATGTGTACAACATGAAACATAGTTTGCATGATACACCTTGGTCTCACAATGCTGATCCAGCTTAAAACAACATATTTACTTCAGAAGGGAATGTCAGCTGATTTCTTCATTCTGAAAGACATCGGCAACTTAAATCTTTTTGACTTGAGAAGAAGATTTAAGTGTTTTGACTAATACCTTCTGATTCTGGGCTAAGGAAGTTCTGAGAAACTTATCAGATAGAGATCTGAACAATAACGTTTGATTCAACTGAGATAGAATCTCAAGTTACCAGAACTTAGTTGGGCTGATTCAGTAAAAACTTAAGAGTTCATACTTGATCAAGTGCTTGATGAATCTTTGAAATTTTTCTTCCTGAATATTCTATCAATTTTCGGTATCACTCACCAAGAAAACAATATTCAGTTCTTCATGAATCTTTTAACCTCTAGATAATTCAAGATTCAGATGTTGATTATTTCTAAGAGTTTGAATTCTTCAGATTTTCTGACTTCAACAGACTTAATTCTAAAGTACAAAATCATAGAACAACAATCTTTCTTCTTTACATGAAGAAGTTCTAAATGAGCTTTAAACGAGAAAGTCAAGGGTGGACCTAATCCATTTCTTGAAAACATCTCAAAAACTCATAAAGAATTAATCTTCAGCAAACAAGACTTCTTGTTTTCTGATGATTCAACTTTGAGCAAATACGTGGTTCATCCACACGTATCTTCCAGGATAAGCATTCAACAGATACTACTTCTTATCTGATGAATCTATCTTATCAGCTGATTCTTCAATCTTCATTAAAACTTAAGTGATGAAGATTTATTTGTTTGACAGCTGCAAAACTTCCAGAATCAGTGATTTGCTCAAGTACTCAGATTGATTACAATTTTGTACACAATCATCTTCTGAACTGTTACATAAATTATAAGTTGATTTCAATCACACCCAGAGTATTTCTACGCACCACATCTGGATCTTTTTCTGACACTGTTAAGTGTTTGATATCCATCAGTAACAGAACCGGAGCTCTGATACCAATGGAAGGTGCGAGAAAGACACAAGAAATGGGGGGTTTGAATTGTGTATTTATTCTTTTAACAACTTTTCGCTTCTTGTCAATGTGACACTTTCATGTTACATAAGAGTTCGTTGAGAGACTCTGACTTGCGAAGTTATATTCAGACTTGGCAATGCTTAGATCGTGAGAACCAATACGAGTCTGAATGCAATGTACATCATTCAGAACTTGCAGAGCGGAAGCTTATCAGAGTTGCAAGGTTCTGACTTGCTTATGTAAGGTTCTGATCCTCAATGTAGAAACATAAACAAAGACATTACGCAAAAGAGTAAAGAACACATGATATATCCTGGTTCACCATAAAGGCTAATCCAGTCCACCCTCCTCAAGTGATTTCACCTTGAACACAAGGTCTTAATCCACTATAATCAATCTCGATTACAGATGCATGGGCAACAGCCGGTGACTAACAACATGCACAACCGCAGCTGTGACTAACATGCAATGAACCGTTCAGGAATTCAACTTAATGAATATAACGAACATTGATCTGCAGGTTCCAATCTCGCAAGATCTACTGCCAGGCTTTCACAGCTAGATGTTCAGGGATTCATCACAATGAATATAACACTACTTACCCTATTTCAGGATTTCCCACAATGACATCTCGCCATTATCTTCTCGAGTCTCCGGTAACACTAACCACTCAAGGAATCCTAATTCACCAAGAATTAGTTATACAAGAGATTACAAAGATGCTTCTTAACAAGCAGATTACTCCTAATGTTTAAGTACAAAGAACACATAAGTGTTCAAGCAAGATATGAGCAACAGCTCCTTGCTATCCTAAGAAAATACAAAGATGTATAATGATTTGACAGTTGTTGACATCTTGTAGATCTTATTCTTCTTCGTCTTCTTGGGTGAGCAAGCTTTGAGCAACAACTCCTTGCTTCAGATCTTCATTGTAACGCTGACGAGAAGGTGGTTGATGACTTGACTAATTTTCAATGTTGTCTTCTTCATCAACAGCTTCAGTACCAATTTGTTGTTGTTGAGTTGAATGTTGATTTTAAGCTCCAAGAACAATGCCCACGTGTAAACGGTGATAGCTTTTGATATTTAAGTGTTACAATGAGAACTCATCGTTGTTGCTATCTTCACACAATGACTTGGTCAATTCATGAATGATACATCCAATTGATGATCAATGGAATCGACACCTCAGAAACGAGAACTATTTCCTTCAAATAGCCCAGTAGAAATATAGCTGTTTGAAATACTGTTGGCTGTTGGAAAAGAGACGTTGTGTAATAATAAGTTGTACTTACACATCTCCTTTTTGCTGTGGGAGAAGTGACGGGATATCTTCTTGGGCAGTGTGTACAGTTGTTCACAACGGTAACATTTGACTTCCAAACTTCAGAGGCTTCTGATGGTAATTTGGTGAAGCATGAGTAGAGCCTTCTTGATAAGATATCTGATATGTCAAGTCTTTAGTCTTTTGAAGAAGTCCATTAGGAATCAGTCTTTAGAACATCAGCACTTGTCTTTAAGAACATTATCCTTTACTACTTTAAGTCTTTCGAAACTTCAGAACTCGTCCATTAGGAATGTGTCTTCAGCATTTGACCTTTGGAACCATAATCTTCAGAATGCATAAGTCTTCAGAGTCTTTTTGCACTTGGTCTTAAGAGCCTTCTCCTTTCAGAGCTTCAAGTCATGAGAGTCTTCAGCACTTTGGTTCTCTATAACATTGTCTTCTTTAGAAGCTTTGCTATCTTCAGAATCTTAACCATTTTCAGAGAGCATCCACAAGAGCATTGCAATAGCAATATCGGCATCCTTGGATCTGACTGATCATGATCAGATACAGAAGCATTCTTGCTTCTTGCGACTTGTGTCACACATAGTAACTTCGCATATAATCATTTACGCGCATCTGGCTGGTGCTTGTTGGATCTTATATCTTTTATAATTATGATCTGCACACAACACACATTAGAACATAAAATAGTTCTTTCACAAATACGTATTGTTATCATCAAAACATAGATTGACTTGTAGAGATAATTCTTGCTCTCACAATCTCCCCCTTTTTGATGATGACAAAACCAAGTATTTTGATTGAACATTTTATACAAGGTAATCACCAAACAAACATATTCAGAGTCTGGAACAACAGCTCCCCCTGAATGTGTTATCCTCAAATTTTTATCTGTGATCATCTAGAATCTTATATGATCCAAAGATATACAGAATAACAACTTGAGTTGCCAAAACAAAGAATAGAAAAGGATTACTTCTCTATCTCGTCTATAAGAAAACAGAGAGTCTTTAGTATCTGGACTAGTTCATCAGAACTTCCATCTTTAGATCTTCAAAACTCAGTTCCTTTGTAGTCATATCAGAGCTTATAATCTTCATAAACATCTGAAGCATATCTACTTTTCAGCAGATTCATTTAAGCACAAACAGAACAGTTCTTATCTAATAACATAGCAACGCTATTCATCAGAGACAAACACTGTCTTTTGAGAAACTCCCCCTGAGTTTCAGACTTTGTGAAGATTTTAGATTTTGCAATTGAATCTTCTGGGTAGTCTCCCCCTAATTTCCATAAGTCAGATATTGGGATCTTCAGAATCGTAATTCAGGAATATGAGTTTTTAATCACCAATATGGATCATGACTTTTTTAGAGTTTGACTTTTGAACACAGGTCTTCATCTCAGAACCTAGTTACTGTCATAACTCAATGAGTCATCAAAGCTTGATTTTTTATCAGATACTAATTGAAGGTTAATTATTGTGATCAATCAACGCTTGACTCTGAAACTGGTACTCATGTTTTAATCTTAGTCTGATACTGAGTTATACCAGAGTATGTTGTGTCTTATTCCAACTGAAGGAATTCTTTTCATACCACTTGAAGGGTATTTCCTTAGTGTGCTGAGATTGATACCAATGAAGGTATAGAGAACATTTCACAGTTTAGCTCTGATTGATATTACTGCAGACTGAGTCTGATACCAATCTTTATGTATACTGAGTCTGATTATCATTTGTTGATTTAGTCTGATACCAAATCATTTTCTTCTTAATTGGTTCTTGGCAGACATCAGAGCTACTTGGTCTTGGATCTTCAATCCGAATCTTCAGACAGTTCTTGACTTCTGATTTGCACAATTCTTTTGAATAAACATCTTGAGATGTAGACTTTGTCTTGACTGCTTTCAGAGTTTTCTTCTTCTGATTCTTACATTCTGAATCTCATATTCTTAGACAGCTTACAGCTTCTGAACCAAGTGAGACAGAGATCAAGATAAACTTTGACTTTCAGACGGTTCTCAACTTCTAAACAGTACTGGGTGGATCTGATTCTGAACACATGTTCACGAAGTGTACAACTTCTATCATATAAACAACAGTTCATAAGAACTTCTAACAGAGTTCTTCTTTCTTAACCTGTCTTAGAATGCCTAGTGAACTTGCTTAGAGTTCCTCGGTTAAACATCAAACAATAAACGTTAGTAGTAACGCATGTTATATGATTGATTACTTGTTTGAGTTTGCATTCTTTCTGTTTTAAGATTTTTCTTTCTAATCAAAATCATATTATATTTCTCCCCCTTTTTGACATCATCAAAAAGTTTAGAGCGTCTTAGCATTTAAGCATATGTAGATCAATATAATAGTGAACATAACTAGACTCAAAGTATGTTATCATTTAAGCACTAAGCATACGAAGATTGATATGATAAGGAATATTTTTAGTGATCAGATAAGGCATTATCATTGATGGACAATTAGATTGAAACATCAACACAGAACCAAAAAGTAGTTTTAAAACATAAAGCATAGGTTGAGCTAAATCCTAAAAGGTTCAAGATAATCAAAACATAGACCTAATGAGGATAGGTTCCTAGGGGTTAGACTAAAAGGAGCCTAATGATGATGAAGAAGATAAGAGCGAGCTTTCAGAACCATTTGTTCTTGAGGTATGCTGCTTTTCTTCTGCTTGAGTAATTGTCAGTTTCTTGCACTTCACAATTTCCTCTGAGATCCATTCATGGAACTCAGTCCAGATATTTCTTATTTCTAAGGGATCTATGCTTGAACTGGAAACATCTACTAAGCTTTGGATTTGTGTGATGGCATTATCCTTAAAGGATGTTAATGCATCATTTTTAATCATTGTTAGGTTTATGATAGAGTTATAATTGTTTAAGCAATGTAATCTTTTTAGAGAGTGATCAAGATTTTAGGAACGGATTTCATACAGATGTGAGTATAAGTGACAAGACAGAAGGTAGCCTTGATTCATTTATCATAAGTTCAAAACACAAACAGTACAGACATATACTTAACAAATCAGTTCATACTGATTCCTTAACCTAGTTCTAACTAGCCACTATCTTATCCGAAGAAAACAACCTACTGTCAAAGGTTTCACAAAAATTCCTATTCAGAGCAGTGTCTGGGCCACACCGAATTCTGCAAATTGCTTGCACAATTCCTGCTCTGAAGAGTACTTCAGATAAGACTCTTCCGTAAGGAATGAAAGATTTGTCCAATGGTCTTGACATAAGAATTGTTTCTTTGAGATGGTCAAAGATTATTTGAGACAGATCTACAGGAGTTCTCCTAAGAAGGCACATGATGAGAAGCTTGTCATCATGATACAGAAAATCTTTGTTTGTATTGCGAGGTTTAATATTTGTTAAGATGAACTTGAACCAACCTCTAGCAATAGGCAAAAGTTTTCCAGGTTTCGTAGGTTCAAAGGCAGATCCTTTATCAAACATGTAGTGCATTTTAGCATCGGAGGTGCATCGAATGGATGCATGGTTGGGAGTGACACCTCTTGGTGGATAGTCAATGGCTTCAGAGATTTTTGTGGCGTTGATGGTGACTGGGAGACCATAAATGTCAGAAGAAATAGTCAGACCATTACTGCTAACAGAGGCATTGATCCAAAATGATTTTAAAATGTTCGGATAAATTGAGCCTCTTAGCATATGTATGTATCCATTCCAATTTTGAAAGTGAATACCAAGATGAAAATCATGATCAGTATCCAATGGATTTGGTCGTTTTTCATGGATGACTTCAAGGAGATCATCATTGCCATAAAAGGTTCTTGGAGTCATTTTAGATTGCGTTTAGGGTGAAAGAAAGGTTGAGAATAAGAGATAGTCGAGAGTTCCTTTTTGGAATATGTTATGACTTTAGATGGATGGATGGAGGAGTTTGAACTGAATGGGTCAACAACTGAGAATGACTTAAGAAGACTGGAATTCTTAGGCGTAGTCTAAAAGATGAGGACAGATAAGCAGTCTGTTATTCTAGGGAAGATCAAAGAGATATACGTGCACTTTATTCTTAGCAAAAGTTCGGTGGTTGTAGTAACTGCATTATGAAGTCATTAATTCTAGGAGAAGACTAAAAGACACGCTTTCTAGTTTCAAGGTTTTTATTTATTAATCATTAATTAGCGCATGGCCAAGAATACAGGCAAAAAGCTTTTATTACCATTTTTTATACTAAAAGTAAATCCTGACTTGTCAGAACATGACCATGCCTGGTTTAGGTGTTGTTGCCTAGGTGATGAGCTATTTTGGTCAGGGTACCACGTTTCCCTATTACATACCTGAACAGATACCACTCAATATGCGCATATCAAGGAAATTTGGATGGCTGAGATTTTCCTAAGTAGAGATTTGGACAGATTAAAAATCAAAAGAGTGTCGTTCATTTTAATTGAACATCATGGTTTCTTAGACTAACTAGGTTAGGTAGAGGGACTCTAAGAGAGGGAGAGAGAGAGTTAGGTCTGGAGTAGGAGTACTAGTTGTAGTGTACTTATGGGTTATAGGATGTGGTCAAGCAGAGTGAATGACATGATGAGGACAATCTTACATATGTGACTCTTTTACTTTAACTATTTCAAAAAGATAATGCAGATACAAACGTAAAAGGACAAAAGATTTTCTAAATATATTTCTAATCACTTCTCACGAAACTTAACACAGCATAACAAAAAAAAATTTAATAAAGTGTTTCTTGTTGTTATCATGAATAAGTCATAAATGAAGGAAGGATGGCACCTAAGATCTTTACAGACTTATCTTAATGCATTCCATTTTGACTCCGATCTTTCTTTCTAAGGAATCTGGAATCTCTATGTCATACCTTTTATGTGTGCATTCCTTTCTGAGCTTTTAACCATTGTCTTTCTAATTCTCCTTACTTCTGAGTGAATTGCTATGGGTTCTTGGATTCTTCAAGATTCTCTTGCATTCTGGTTCTCATCAGATTCTTTAAAGATACAGAGATCATTTCAGACTATCTAAGTCCGTTTTCACTCTGACTCTGATCTTCCTCTCTTGGAAAATATGTCGACTTTATTGCCAACTGCAATTTAGTGCCTTCCAATTTGAGCCACCTAATCATCGTCTTTCATCTTCAACTTCCTTTAGAGAGAGCTACCGGATATTGCTGAATTATGTAAAACTCTGAGTCTGAACAATGTAGATATCTCCTACATTCTGATCATAAGAATCATATTTAAGATGATCCATTCTCTTCTTGTTCAGAGTTGTTCATCTGACTTCTGAGAACAACCAATCAGAGACTTTGAATCTGCGTAGTCAGATCTACAAGCTTCCATCAAGATTTCTAGAAGATCATTAATTTATAATCATCGACCATTTAAGATTATGTGCTTCTAGAATTGATTTCCACAACATCTTCTGACATTGTTTCTTCAAACAGATGCAGATCAAATTCAGAGCTGACTATCATCCAGCATGTGTACAACATGAAACATAGTTTGCATGATACACCTTGGTCTCACAATGCTGATCCAGCTTAAAACAACATATTTACTTCTGAAGGGAATATCAGTTGATTTCTTCATTCTGAAAGACATCAGCAACTTAAATCTTTTTGACTTGAGAAGAAGATTTAAGTGTTTTGACTAATACCTTCTGATTCTGGGCTAAGGAAGTTCTGAGAAACTTATCAGATAGAGATCTGATCAATAACGTTTGATTCAACTGAGATAAAATCTCAAGTTACCAGAACTTAGTTGTGTTGATTCAGTCAAAACTTAAGAGTTCATACTTGATCAAGTGCTTGATGAATCTTTGAAATTTTTCTTCCTGAATATTCTATCAATTTTCGGCATCACTCACCAAGAAAACAATATTCAGTTCTTCATGAATCTTTTAACCTCTAGATCATTCAAGATTCAGATGTTGATCATTTCTAAGAGTTTGAATTCTTCAGATTTTCTGACTTCAACAGACTTAATTCTATAGTACAAAATCATTGAACAACAATCTTTCTTCTTTACATGAAGAAGTTCTGAATGAGCTTTAAACGAGAAAGTCAAGGGTGGACCTAATCCGTTTCTTGAAAACATCTCAAAAACTCATAAAGAATTAATCTTCAGCAAACAAGACTTCTTGTTTTCTGATGAATCAACTTTGAGCAAATACGTGGTTCATCCACACTTATCTTCCAGGATAAGCATTCAACAGATACTACTTCTTAGCTGATGAATCTATCTTATCAGCTGATTCTTCAATCTTCATTAAAACTTAAGTGAGGAAGATTTAGTTGTTTGACAGCTGCAAAACTTCCAGAATCAGTGATTTGCTCAAGTACTCACATTGATTACAATTTTGTACACAATCATCTTCTGAACAGTTACATAAATTATAAGTGGATTTCAATCTCACCCAGAGTATTTCTACGCACCGCATCTGGATCTTTTTCTGACATTGTTAAGTGTTTGATATCCATCAGTAACAGAACCGGAGCTCTGATACCAATTGAAGGTGCGAGAAAGACACAAGAAAGGGGGGTTTGAATTGTGTATTTACTCTTTTAACAACTTTTAGCTTCTTGTCAATATGACACTTTCATGTTACATCAGAGTTCGTTGAGAGACTCTGACTTGCGAAGTTATATTCAGACTTGGCAATGCTTAGATCGTGAGAACCAATACGAGTCTGAATGCAATGTACATTATTCAGAACTTGCAGAGCGGAAGCTTATCAGAGTTGCAAGGTTCTGACTTGCTTATGTAAGGTTCTGATCCTCAATGTAGAAACATAAACAAAGACATTAAGCAAAAGAGTAAAGAACACACGATATATCCTGGTTCACCATAAAGGCTAATCCAGTCCACCCTCCTCAAGTGATTTCGCCTTAAACACAAGGTCTTAATCCACTATAATCAATCTCGATTACAGATGCACGGGCAACAGCCGGTGACTAACAACATGCACAACCGCAGCTGTGACTAACATGCAATGAACCGTTCAGGGATTCAACTTAATGAATATAACAAACATTGACATGCAGGTTCCAATCTCGCAAGATCTACTGCCAGGCTTTCACAGCTAGACGTTCAGGGATTCATCACAATGAATATAACACTACTTACTCTATTTCAGGATTTCCCACAATGACATCTCGCCATTGTCTTCTCGAGTCTCCGGTAACACTAATCACTCAAGGAATCCTAATTCACCAAGAATTAGTTATACAGGAGATTACAAAGATGCTTCTTAACAAGCAGATTACTCCTAATGTTTAAGTACAAAGAACACATAAGTGTTCAAGCAAGATATGAGCAACAACTCCTTTCTATCCTAAGAAACTACAAAGATGTATAATAATTTGACAATTGTTGACATCTTGTAGATCTTCTTCTTCTTCGTCTTCTTGGGTGAGCAAGCTTTGAGCAACAACTCCTTGCTTCAGATCTTCAATGTAGCGCTGACGTGAAGGTGGTTGATGACTTGACTGATTTTCAATGTTGTCTTCTTCATCAACAGCTTTTGTACCAATTTGTTGTTGTTGAGTTGAATGTTAATTTTAAGCTCCAACAACAATGGCCACGTGTAAATGGTGATAGGTTTTGATATTTAAGTGTTACAACGAGAACTCATCGTTGTTGCTATCTTCACACAATGACTTGGTCAATTCATGAATGATACATCCAATTGATGATCAATGGAATCGACACCTCAGAAACGAGAACTCTTTCCTTCAAATAGCCCAGTAGAAATATAGTCGTTTGAAATACTGTTGGCTGTTGGAAAAGAGATGTTGTGTAATAATAAGCTTTACTAACACATCTCCTTTTTGCTGTGGGAGAAGTGACGGGATATCTTTTTGGGCAGTGTGTACAGTTGTTCACAATGGTTGTTAGACGATGGCTATGGATCTAGAAGGGGGGTTGAATAGATCCCTTGAGTTTTACATGCAAATGGTTTACGAAATTTGTTTTTAAAAAATTGTTTAAACGGAAGCTACCACTGGATAGAACGTCTACAACGAACCTTCTACCAAAAGGATCGGATATGCACGAATATATCACGGATGAGTACGGAAGAGAAAATTCAGTTTTGAATACTACACTTAAGACACGCAATCAACAAAATATCACTTGGTTGATATATATTCTAATCCAATGAGGTAAAGTGATAAGCAATTTAAAAGCAATGTGTTCGGATTTTGCTTTGAAACAAATTATCAAACACCTAGTGTGCGTAAACACACTATGTGCAGAATTGCTATGGTGGGTAATGTACAGCTGCTCCAAAACACAATTCAAGGAATTGTATCAGTTTAACAAAAACAATTTATCAGCGTACAATTACTCTACTACAAAAATTTTAATAACTTGCACTTCACCAATTCGAACCAACTGAATTGTAAAAGAGTTAGGGAGAGAGAAAACAAACACGATTTGATTAGGCAGTTCCCCAATCGTCCTCGCTTTGGGTACGTTTGCCCCCAACTCCACAAATGGAATTGAGATATGTATATATATAGTTGTTGCAAATTGTTTGTTACAAGAGAAAACTATGAACATCCAAACCCTCGAACGTCTTCGATCTTTGATGCAGAATTTTCTCTTCCCTTGATGCAAGATGAATCAAGTGCTTCGAATATGGTTGATTCAATTACCGTCCCATGCTACTAAACCAAAAGAATCCACTGCTCTTCGGTTACCTTCACTCGGTCAATTGCAATCTTCCAAGAATTCGAACCCAAACCTTCCTTCTACGATCCTCTGATTACAGCTACTAAACCGAACAGTTGCACCAAATTCCGGTTACCTTCGCCCAGCCAAATCCCTGTAGAAAGAATAGTTTGTGCAAAGACCCCCAAAATCTATCCAATTTTTGGAGGACAAACCAACTGGTTTGATTCAAGAAACATCTGCCAAACTCTCAACCCAGAAGATGAAGATCACACTTCCTAAATTCTGAACGTTATCACTTCAATCAGTGGGCGACACAAACAAAGATGATTATGTGTGATTGTTTGTTTACTCAATGAAGAAGATGAAGATGAAGAGAGAAATGACATATATCTTTCACGTTTCTTGTTTTTTTTTTTTGTAAAAAGGATGACCAAAATAATTTATAGGAGAATAATATGACCCAAAAAAATAATAACAGAAATAACAGAAAATAAATTAAGTGAAAAATGAAGAATTTTGAAGTCATGCGTCGATCTCCAACCTTCATGCGTCGACGCATAAAAGAAGATTTTAGTGTCCATTGAATTGTGCGCTTTCCCGCAAGTTTTGGAGGTTAGCGCATGAACTGGGAGGGTCAGCGCATGAAGTGTATTTTTTTCAGGAAATTCAATTTTTTGAGCATTTTCACCAAACCAAGATCAGAAACACATACTAGACACAACTAAAACAATAGTGGACATTTATTTTTGGAGAGGACAAGATCTTATGCATCTAGACACATGAACGATAATGGTTAGACGTTATATGCCCGACACGTGAAGTGATACCGCTCAAATTACAATCTAATATGTGTCATACCCCAAATTTTGACCACTAAGATTTCCCATTATTGTGCAAATCATCATCACAATATGGGTGTATCATTATGCCTCATTAGTCTCCCCAAAGATGGGTGAGCATTCACTACAATCAAAATTAGGGTTTCAAGCCCTCTCTTAGCTCTTAGACAAAGGATCAATCAAGAAATAACATGATATTCAACTTGTCTAAACCTATCAAACATCCACAATGGATCAAGAGGATTCCCACATCAAGGATTAAGCACAAGGTTGCTCCCTTCTAGGTGGATCAAGCCTCAAGATCGCCAGTGTCACCAAATTAGGGTTTTGGTCGACCAAGGCCTCCAGTTGGAAATTTTCCTCTAGGCATGAGCCAATGATCCAAAACATAACCTAATATACTCCATGGAACCTCATGGACCCAATCATCAAGTCAATTTTGCCTCAAGGGATCCATACATCAAAAATCAGGAATTAGGGTTTCTTGACTTAATTCACCCCTAAGTTGGCTTTTGGGACAAATCATGAACCAAGACCTCAAGACATGATTTGAGGATCTCTAATATACCATATTGATCCATTTGGAACAATGGATTGATCCAAGAAGCTTGAGCAACAAGTTTCAATTTCATCTGAACCACAGTTAGGGTTTTGCGAGAAAAGTCAACTGTAGCTTTGACTTTTGACCAGGACATGCTCCCAAACCCTAGGACATGATTCAATATACCCTATAACACCCATGGAACATGTCCATCAAGTTTTATTTAGGTCAAGGACATGATTTCCTGAAGAATTGCACAGTTTGGAATTCATCTGACAAAAAGTCAACTGTGCACAAAAGTTAACTTTGACTTTTTGAGATTTTTCACAAAGATGGATTTTTAAACCTAAAATGATGTTAATGTATGATTTAAATCATCATCCATCAATAAACATCAAAGAAAGTGGGATAACTTGTAAAAGGGGTAACCATAAAAACTTAGAAAATTTTCTAAGTTATGAAATAAAGTGACAAAGGTACCAACTTTGGAGGATCATAACTCCTAAACCACAAAGCCATTTTTCCCCATCCAAAGCTTGATTTGTAGATCTCATTGCCCTCTACAAAAGCTTCATACTGATCTATGTCCAAATTCCTCATGGATTTTGAGTTATGGAGTGATCAAAATCAAGAAAAGTCACTTTGTTCCAACACTTAGTGAAAATTTCACTAAGTCAGAATTTGCCTTACTTTTTTCCAAATGTACGGACATTTTTCACTTGGATCCAAAAGGTATCAAAACCAAATATGATCAAACAGTTGTTGTATCATATAAGGGCTTTCCAAAATAGCCAAGAACATCACCAAATTCAACTTGGGCCATGAGATATGACATTGGCAAGATGCCTTGCTGAAATCTGCCAAGGCAAGGCAGATTTTTGCACTTTTGGTCGATTTGCCAAAATCAGCCAATTCCAAGCCTTGTCATCACTTTGGACACATCTGAGGATTGAATCTAAAGGGGACAATCAGTGAGCCAAGCCTCCAAAGTCCTTGGAACAAGAAATAGCATGCCAAACCTAGAATTGCCTAAAATAGGGACAAGACTCCAATTTTGGATTGAAGCATTCATTGGAAACACCAAGGTGGCATGGACTGAGCTATTGGCAACTGAATTCAGTCAAGACTTATCCAAGACTAAGGGAACCAAAGCTCTGTGCTCTAACCTCTAGTCAATGGCTAGAGGAGACTTGGATTTTCATTTGCCAACATTGGCCAACCCTACTCAGCAGTTGCCATTCACTATTCCTTGCAAAACAAACTTGCTCTACTATAAATAGAGCTCATTTGTGATCAGTTTGAGTACACCAAAGCCATCAAACAGATGCTTTCCTCAAAATCTCTTCTTTCACTCCAATTTTGCCTTCTAAGGCAAGTCACTATCGGGTTTTGAGTTTGAGAGATTTTCCAACCAAACCAATCACACACACACCTCACATACATCATATGTGAGCTGATCAAACACTTAAACAACACCTGGAACACTGATTTCTCAGAATCACCAGTCAATTGCTCAAGGTTTTAACCAAGTTGCAGTTGAGATGCCATGAAGTGATCCAGCCAATTTCCATCAAGTCCAAGCATTCAAACACACTCCATAGGGTGTAGGGAAGCTGTTCAGATCATCACAACTCATCTGTAACACCTCCTACTCTGAAATCATTTTGAACTTGCTGTCACGACCTAGAGGTAAGCCTAAACTTGGTCATCTCTCAATCTATGCATATTTCCTCGCACAATACTTTTGCCAAATGTTCATAATCATGCATGGAATGTTTCCCCTCAATTAATTGCTTTGTTTGAATCGTGTATCAAAAATCCCAGCCTTCATGCAGAAATTAGGGTTCTTGAGGATTTGTCGTGATTTCTTGTTTTATGCTTAATTTAAATGAAATTAATTGTCATAAACATGATCGTGAGGTTGAGACGAGCATATTGATATGTGGATTGCATGATATAATCAAGTATTCAGTGAGATTGGATAGAAAATGCAAATCTGGGGAAAGCTGAAAAACGCGCGTGTTCTTCAGCTGTTCTTGGCGCCATTTCTCTCAAATTCAAATATTTGAATTTTGTGATTTTATTTAATTGATTCAAAAATTAATTTCTCTCTGAGTTTTAATGATTTTGAGTTGATTCTTTTTTTAGTAATTCACAAAAATGTTAAAATATTTTATTTTACCAAAAAATCTGAAAAATATTATTTATTTCATATAATTGATATTTTTGCAAAGAATAAATATTTTAATTGTTTTTGACATTTAAAATATTTTTTCCCTCTTGATTTTGTAAATTTTAATGACTTATAATCATTTTGTAGGGCAAAACATGATTTTTGAAGCATTAATCCAAGATCATAATTTGTTTCCCACATGTTAAACAATTTTGATCATTTTAATTGAATTTTTATTCAATTAGAATACATTTTGGAAATAAATTAGGGTTTTTGATTAATTCAACCCTCACAACTTTTTCAAAACTTTTTTGGGCCTCTTGAGAGAGTGTAAGACCCAAAACCTCCTTGTACAAACCATTTTGGGCCTCACTTATTGTATAAATCCCTCTGTACAAGTAAACGACGTGATTGTCGCCTTTTAAGAAAAAACTTTTGGGCCTCTAATAGTGTGTAAGACCCAATCCCCTTTTAACCAAAACGACTTTGGGCCTCAGATATTGTATAAGCCCCTTTGCGTTAAAAGAAAATCTGCGCGATCGCCATTTCAAACGAAAAATCATTTGGGCCTACCCTCGTGTTATAAGCCCGACTCTTTTTCTTTAAACCTTTTTGGGCCTCTTGAGAGAGTGTAAGACCCATCCCCTTGTACAGAAAACCTTTCTTGGGCCTCAGTCACTTGTATAAGTCCCTCTGTACAAATTCAACAGTGCGATCACTAATAAAACCCTGGACCTCTCCTTGAACTGTAAGCCCCAAATCTTTCTTTTTCAAAGCACTTTCTCCTTTGATTCTGAATTATACTGTTGTTTTCAATCTTTAGCATGGAAGCTCTACAACCGAGTAAGTGTTTATCCGCTTTCATTTGCCGCTTTCATATACATATAACTATATTGTGGGGCTGTTTCGCTGTAAGTCTTCTTTCATAAACTCATATCGACTGTGTAATAATAGTATAGATATTTAGAGTTTCTCAGGCAACTACGTCTAGCATTAAGCCCGTTGATCACTCTTAAATAGTCAAAACTAGATCCCCATAGGGTTACCAGACACAGTCTTCCCTCCTCTTGGGGTTAAACAATATGGAGATGTGAAAGGCAGATTCTTTTTGAACCCTTTCTCAGACTGTCACTCGTAGAAGTTGTCAAAGAAACTTTATTCCCCAGAGATGATCTCTTCTCCGTTAATTGCATCCCTTGAGTTTCTTCCAAATTCTCGGACTTTCCTGGCTTGATCTATTCTTTGTAAATAGCCTGTCTTGAACTTCTCGGGGTTTGGGGACCCACAGGCTTCTTAAAAGCACCCTTAGGAATTGTCAAGAAACTCTACTCCCCAGAGATGATCTTTTCTCCGTGAATGGCATCTCTTGAGTTTCTTCAAAATTGTCGAACTTTCCTGTCTTGATCTATTCTTTGTGAATAGCCTGTCTTGAATTTCTCGGGGTTTGGGGACCCACCGGCTTCCTAAAAGCATCCCCGCCTCTTCTTGGGCGTTGTACAAGGACCCATCGGCTTCTTAGAAGTATTCACAGCCTCCTCTTAGGCTTTGTATAAATGATTTCTTCCTCCGGGAATGATAGCCTCCTCTTGGGCTTAGTACAAATTGTCCCTCAGCTTCTTAAAAGTTTCCAGCCTCCTCTTGGGCTTAGTACAAATTGTCCCGACGACCTCCTAAAGGTATAGGAACAGAAATCAGTCATCTTAATAGAACAGTCTTTCCAAGAGTCTACTACTGTTTCTTTAAGCATAGTACAAAAGATAAAACTCTAGACTTGGACAGTCTAATTTCCTTGAGTCTCAAAGACATTCTCAAGTCCATTTCAAAAAATAGGAAACACCCGCAGACTTGGACAGTCTCAAATACCCTTTGGATTCCCTGTTTCCTTAAAGAACAGGAAACAATCCCAATTCTCAGATCAAATCCATAAGTACAGTGTTACTCATATAAGAACTGATTTTCTCTTAACCAACATATTGAACCTGTCACTCAACTGAAACAGAACCCTTTAGCCTCCATCTCGGGCTTCGTACGAGATACCAAAAGACTCTCTTGTTGAGTATAAAAGATTCTCTTGTTGAGTCCAACTTTCAGCCTCTATCTCGGGCTTCGTACGAGATACAAAAGACTCTCTTGTTGAGTATAAAAGGCTCTCTTGTTGAGCCAATCTCCCTTTTAGTCTCCATCTCGGGCTTCGTACGAGATACAAAATCACTCTCTTGTTAAGTATAAAAGACTCTCTTGTTGAGTTAATCACCCTTTAGCCTCCATCTCGGGCTTCGTACGAGATACAAAATCACTCTCTTGTTGAGTATAAAAGACTCTCTTGTTGAGTCAATCACCCTTTAGCCTTCATCCCGGGCTTCGTACGAGATACAAAATCACTCTCTTGTTGAGTCAAATAACCTTTTGCCTCCGTCTTGGGCTTCGTACAAGACACATACAAAAACACTCTCTTGTTGAGTATAAAAGATTCTCCTGTTGAGTCAACCCTTTTAGCCTCTCTCTCGGGCTTCGTACGAGACACATAAAAACTCCCTCTTGTTGGGCCAATAGCCTCCTCTTAGGCTTTGTATAAGAAAACCACTGGTTGAGTCAACCAACCTTTTAGCATCAAAGTTGTGCCTCGTTCACAGTACACAAACATCAACAACTCCAACCCTTTCATCTAATTGCTGTAAGCGGCAAGCCTCTGGATTATTTATATCCATGCCACTGTCCCTCCTTTAGCATGAGAAATTCCTAAGGAAAGATGGCGTTGCTCTACACTGAGTTAAAGTCTTCTCCTTCAGGTTGAAACCCCCCTATAAAGGAAATTATGGCATTGTCGGATTCACATATCCCGGTTAAAGTAATTTTCCTTTATAAACAGTTGTGACAAACAAACCCTCTTTAGAGATGACAAATTCTCTCTAAAGTCAAACCCTTTCAGCTTCACATCTTGGGCTTTGAACAAGATACAAAAAGACTCTTTAGCTTCACATCTTGGGCTTTGAACAAGATATAAACCACCTTTTTAGCTTCACGTCTTGGGCTTTGAACAAGACACCAAAACACCATTTCCTCCCATAGAATAGGAGGAACTACGAACGCTCTGATTTCCCTGTTTCAGTAAACGGGAATACGTAGGCATAAGATTGAAAGAAAAATCTTAGCGAGCACACTAAGCAAAAATCCTAAATCCCATATCAATTGAAAACATCAGTCCTAACTTCCTGTCCGTAGAATAAATCCGTCATTCTGTCAAAATAAACATAAGAGAGACCCCACTACCACATAGCATCCGTAACCTAACAGACTGCTGTTTAAACTCGGTATGCAAGCAGGGTTAATTGGAGACATCTATTTCCCTTCCTTCATCAGCTTTAATAGGATAAAAAATGAATCGACCTGTAGTAACCCCAAGTGTAGCGAGCGATTTTGGACGCGGTTCTTAAGCACTGGTCGCTCTCTGCGGTTTGAGCTTTGACTACAGGTCGATTCATTTTTTATCCTATTGTGAGCTGAATAAGGAAGGGAAATAAATGTCTCCAATTAACCCTGCTTGCATACTGAGTTTAAACAGCGGTCTGTTAGGTTACGGATGCTATCAATGTGGGGGGGCCTTTGTACTGGTTATTTGTATTTCGCCAATACGGTTCTTTCTTTCTTTTTTCTAGGCAAAGGGTTTCTGGCGGGGAATAAGGATTAGGATGTTAGGACTGATGTTTTTGAAATACTGCTTTTGATTGATGAAGATATGGGATTTGGGTTTTTTGTTGATTGCGCTCGCTAAGATCTTTTCTTTCGATCTTATGCCTACGTATTCCCGTTTACCGAAACAGGGAAATCAGAGCGTTCGTAGTTCCTCCTATAGAATAGGAGGAAATGGGTGTTTTGGTGTCTTGTTCAAAGCCCAAGACGTGAAGCGAAAGGTGGTTTGTATCTTGTTCAAAGCCCAAGATGTGAAGCTAAAAGGTCTATTTGTGTCTTGTTCAAAGCCCAAGACGTGAAGCTAAAAGACCTCGACTTTAGAGAGAATTTGTCATCTCTAAAGAGGGGAGAAGGAGAATTACTTTAACTGGGATACGCGGATCCGAGCAATGCCATAATTTCCGAAGAAAGGGTTTTAACCTGAAGGAGAAGACTTTAACTCAGTGTAGAGCAATGCCATCTTTCCTTAGGAATTTCTCATGCTAAAAGAGGGACAGTGGCATGGATATAGATGATCCAGAGGCTTGCCGCTTACAGCGATTAGATGAAGGGAAAGGAGTTGTTGATGTTTGTGTACTGTGAACGAGGCACAGCTTTGATGCTACAAGGTTGATTGGATCAACCAGTGGTTTTCTTATACAAAGCCTAAGAGGAGGCTAATTTCCGCTAGGAAAATCATTATACAAAGCCTAAGAGGAGGCTATTTTGTGTCTCGTACAAAGCCCGAGAGAGAGGCTAATGGTTTTTGACCCAGTGGGGCATATCGTTATACAAAGCCTAAGAGGAGGCTAGCAAAGAGTTGACTCAGTTGGAGAATCTTTTATACTCAGTAATAGAGTGTTTTTGTATCTCGTACAAAGCCCGAGAGAGAGGCGAAAAGGTTATTTTGACTCCACTGGGGAGAATTTTGGTATCTCGTACGAAGCCCGAGATGGAGGCTATTGTAACTGTTTCAGTTGAGTGACAGATCCAATATACTGATTTAAAAGAGAAAATCAGTTCTTATATGAGTAACACTGTACACAGGGATTTAATTTGAGGATCCGGGATGTTTCCTTCTCTTTGAGGAAATGGGAAATCCAAAGGGTATCGAGACTATCTGAGTCTGCGGGTTTCCTTCCTATTTAACGAAGGGTGCTTGAGAATGTCTTTGAGACTCAAGGAAGTTAGACTGTCCGTGTCTAGAGTTTTATCTTTTGTACTATGCTTTGAGAAACAGTAGTAGACTCTATGAAAGGACTGTTCTATGAGGATGACTAGGTTCTGTTCCTATACCTCTAAGAGGTCGTCGGGACAATTTGTACGAAGCCCAAGAGGAGGCTGGGAACTTTTAAGAAGCCGACGGGTCCTTGTACGAAGCCCAAGAGGAGGCTATCATTCCCGGAGGAAGAGATCATTATACGAAGCCTAAGAGGAGGCTGTGAATACTTCTAAGAAGCCGTAGGGTCTTTGAATAATGCCCAAGAGGAGGCCGATGCTTTTAAGAAGCCCTTGGGTCTATCATCTCTTTTCCATTAGGAGAGATAACTCTTTTAAAGATAAAAACCACTGGTAAACGTGCGAGGTTTACTATCCAGCGACTTTTAACTTTTAAAGAGGGTTCCTTAGTTAAGGTCCAAGATTATGACCGTAGTGGGTACCCAAACCCCGAGACATTCAAGGCAAGCTATCCACAAGGAATAGATCAAGTCAGGAAAGTTCGAGAATTTGGAAGAAACTCAAAGATGCCATTCACGGAGAATACATTCATCTTTGGGAATAGAGTTCCTTGACAATTCCTAAGGAGGACAGCTGAAGAGAAGACTGTATCTGGTGCTCCTATTGGGGATCTAGGCGTCTATTTCTACGAATAAATGAAACGGCGTCACCTAGTTCTAGACGTAGTTGCCGGGGAAACTCGAAATATCTATACTATTATTACACAGTAGATATGAGTTTATGAAAGGAGACTTACAGTGAGCAGCCCCACAATACAGTTTATAATATGAAAGCAGTAAATGAAAGCGATAACCACTTACTCGGTTGTAGTGCTTCCATGCTGTTTGGTTAGTTGTTCAACAAAGAAAGATTGAAAACAACAGTATATTCAAAATCAAAGGAGAAAGTGCTTTAAAAAAGAAAGATTTGGGGCTTACAGCTCAAGGAGAGGCCCAAGGTTTTATCAGTGAGCGCACTGTTTGACTTTGTACAGCGGGACTTATACAAGTGACTGGGGCCCAAAAAGGTTTTCTGTACAAAGGGATGGATCTTACACTCTCTCAAGAGGCCCAAAAAGGTTTAAAGAAAAGAGAGGGGCTTATAACACGAAGGTAGGCCCAAATGATTTTCGTTTAAAAATGGCGATCGCGCCGAGGTTTTCTTTTAACGCAGAGGGACTTATACAATAAGTGAGGCCCAAAATGTTTTGGTTAAAAGGGGGATTGGGTCTTACACTCTAATAGAGGCCCAAAGTGTTTTGAATGGGTCTTATAGCTCAAGGAGAGGCCCAGATGATTTTTGAAAAGGCGACGATCGCGCCGTTTGTTTTTTTTTACGGTATCGGGACTTATACAATAAGTGAGGCCCAAAAAGGTTTTGGTCAAAAAAAGGATTGGGTCTTACACTCTAATAGAGGCCCAAAGTGTTTTGAAAATGATTTATGAGGGTTGAATTAATCCAAAACCCTAATTTGTTTTCAAAATGTATTTAATTGAATAAAAATTCAATTAAAATGATCAAAAATTGTTTAACACATGGAAAACAAATTGTGATCTTGGATTAATGCTTCAAAAATTAAGTATTGACCTACAAAATAATTAGAAAGCATTAAAAGTTGCAAAATCAATGTAGAAAAAATATTTAAAATGCCAAAAACAATCAAAATATTAATTCTTTACAAAAATATCAATTATATGAAATAAATAATATTTTTGGGATTTTTTGATAAAATAAAATATTTTAACATTTTTGTGAATTATTAAAAAAAGAATCAACTCAAAATCATTAAAACTCAGAGAGAAATTAATTTTTGAATCAATTAAACAAAATCACAAAATTCAAATATTCAAATATATGAAAATGGCGCCAAGAACAACACCAAGAACACGCGCGTTTTTTCAGTTTGCCCAGATTTGCATTTTCCATCCAATCTCACTGAATACGTAATTATAACATGCAATCCACATATCATTATGCTCGCCTCAACCTCACGATCATGTCTATGTACTTTAATTTCATTTAAATTAAACATACAACAAGAAATCACGAAGAAACCTCAAGAACCCTAATTTCTGCATGAAGGCTAGGATTTTTTATACACGATTCAAACAATGCAATTAATTGAGGGAAAACATTCCATGCATGATTATGAACATATGGCCAAATTATTGTGCGAGGAAATATGCATAGATTGAGAGATGCCCAAGTTTAGGCTTACCTCCAAGTCGTGACAGCAAGAGCAGATGTGATTTTGAGTTGGAGGTGTTACAGATGAGTGGTGATGATCTGGACAGCTTCCCTACACCATATGGAGTGTGTTTGAACACTTGGATTGAATTGAAATGGATTGGATCAGTTTATGGCATCTCAGCTGCAACTTCACTTCAAACTTGTGTGGATGGCAAGTGATTTTGAGATTTTGATGTTTCAGAAGTTATGTGAGTGTTTGATCAGCTCATATGTGATGTATGTGAGGTGTGTGAGTGATTGGTTTGTGCAGAATTGCTCTCAAACTCAAAACCCGATAGCTACCTTGCTAAGAAAGGCATTTTTGCCAAGAGAAAGAGATTTTGAGGAAAGCATCTGTTAGATGGCTTTGGTGTCCTCAAACTGACCACAATTGAGCTCTATTTATAGTAGAGCAAGTTTGTTTTGCAAGGAATAGTGCATGGCAGCTGGTAAGGAGGTTTCCTCAATGTTGGCCAATGGAAATGAAAGTCTCCTCTAGCCATTGACTAGAGGCTAGGGCACAGAGCTTTGGTCCCCTTGGTCTTGGATAAGTCTTGACTGATTTCAGATGAGAATGGCTCAGTCCATGCCACCTTGATGGTTCCATTGAATGCCTCATTCCAAATTTGAAGTCTTGTCCCTATTTTGGCAACTCTAGGTTCAACATGCTATTCTTTGTTCCTTGGACCTTGGAGGCTTGGCTCAGTGATTGTCCCCTTTGGATTCAATCCTCTGAGGTGTCCAAGTGGATTGGAGCAATTGCAATTGGCTGATTTTGGCAAATCGAGCCAAAATGCAAATTCTGCCTTGCCTTGACAGATTTCAGCAAGGCAACTTGCCAATGTTGTATCTCATGATGTAGGTTGAATTTGGCAATGTTCTTGGCCATTTTGGAAAGCCCTAACATGATACAACAACTGTTTGAACAAGTTTGGTTTTGATCTCTTTTGATTCCAAGTGAAAAATCCCCCTACATTTGGCAAAAAGTGAAGGCAAATCTGACTTAGTGAAAATTTCACTAAGTGTTGGAAAAAGTGACTTTTTCACTTTTCAGCCACTTTGATCACTCCATAACTCAAAATCCTTAATGAATTGGAATGACTTGTAGTTGAAGTTTTTGTAGGTGATAATGAGGGCTACAAATCCATCTTTGGATGAGAAAAAATGGCCTTGTGGTTTAGGAGTTATGGTCCTCCAAAGTTGGTACCCTTGCCACTTTATTTTTAACTTAGAAAAATTTCTAAGTTTTATGGTTACCCCTTTTACAAGTTATCTCACTTTTCTTGATTTTTCTTGATGAATGCTGATTCAAATCATACATTAACATCATTTTAGGGTTAAAAATCCATTTTGGTGAAAAATCTCAAAAAGTCAAAGTTGACTTTTGTGCACAGTTGACTTTTTATCAGATGAATTCCAAACTGTGCAATTCTTCAGGAAATCATGTCCTTGACCTAAATCAAACTTGATGGACATGTTCCATGGGTGTCATAGGGTATATTCAATCATGTATTAGGGTTTGGGAGCATGTCAAAGTTACAGTTGACTTTTCCCTTAAAACCCTAATTGTGGTGCAGATGAAATTGAGACTTGTTGCTCAAGCTTCTTGGATCAATCCATTATTCCAAATGGATCAATATGGTATATTAGAGACCCTCAAATCATGTCTTGAGGTCTTGGCTCATGGTTTGTCCAAAACGTCAACTTAGGGGTGAATTAGGTCAAGAAACCCTAATTCCTGATTTTTGATGAATGCATCCCCTGAGGCAAAATTGACTTGATGCATGGGTTCATGAGGTTCCATGAAGTATATTAGGTTATGTTTTGGATCATTGGCTTGTGCCCAGATGAAAGTTTCCATCTGGAGGCCCTGGTTGACCAAAACCCTAATTTGGTGACACTGTCGATCTTGAGACTTGATCCACCTAGAAGGGAGCAATCTTGTGCTTAATCCTTGAAGTGGGAGTCCTTTTGATCCTTTGTGGATGTTTGAGAGATTATACAAGTTGAAGATCATGTCATTTCTTGATTGATCCTTTGTCTAAAGCTCAGAGAGGGCTTGAAACCCTAATTTTGATTGTATTGGATGCTCACCCATCTTTGGGGAGACTGATGAAGCATGATGGTTCATCCATATTGTGATGATGATTTTCACAATGATGGGAAATCTTAGTGGTCAAAATTTGGGGTATTACACCAAGGAGCGACAGTGCTTAAGAAACACGTCCAGTTTTGCTCGCTACAATATGTTTGTTGACATCATTAAAACAATGGTAGCTAGAAGAATATCCCTCACAACGGTAACATTTGACTTCCAAACTTCAGAGGCTTTTGATGGTAATTTGATGAAGCATGAGTAGAGCTTTCTTGATAGGATATCTGATAGGTCAAGTCTTCAGTCTTTTGAAGTAGTCCATTAGGAATTAGTCTTCAAAACTTCAGCACTTGTCTTTAAGAACATTATCCTTTACTACTTCAAGTTTTCCAAAACTTCAGAACTCATCCATTAGGAATCTGTCTTCAGAGTCTTCAGCACTTGACCTTTGGAACCATAATCTTCCGAACGCATAAGTCTTCAGAGTCTTTCTGCACTTGGTCTTCAAAGCCTTCCGCCTTTAGAGCTTCAAGTCATGAGAGTCTTCAGTACTTTGGTTCTCTATAACATTGTCTTCTTCAGAAGCTTTGATATCTTTAGAATCTTAACCATTTTCAGAGAGCATCCACAAGAGCATTGCAATAGCAATATCGGCATCCTTGGATCTTACTGATCATGATCAGATACAGAAGCATTCTTGCTTCTTGCGACTTGTGTCACACATAGTAACTTCGCATATAATCATTTACGCGCATCTGGCTGGTGCTTGTTGGATCTGATATCTTCTATAATTATGATCTGCATACAACACAGGTTAGAACATTGAATAGTTCTTTCACAAATACGTATTATTATCATCAAAACATAGATTGACTTGTAGAGATAATTCTTGCTCTAACAATAATTCCTAAGCATCGCCTTCTCAGTGGCTTCCTCAAATAATTCTAATATCTTCAACCTTATTTTCGAGAAATACGACCTTGTGAAGTGCATCACGTGCTCGCTGATGGATTAACTGAATCGTCACTGTTAGACGATGGCTATGGATCTAGAAGGGGGGTTGAATAGATCCCTTGAGTTTTACACGCAAATGGTTACCAAAAATTTAGTTTTAAAAATTGTTTAACGGAAGCTACCACTGGATAGAACGTCTACAACGAACCTTCTACTAAAAGGATCAGATATGCACGAATATATCAAGAATGAGTATGGAAGAGAAAAAATCAGTTTGATTACTACACTTAAAAAACGCAGTCAACAAAATATTGCTTGCTTGATGTTTAATCCAAACCAATGAGGAAAAATGATAAGCAACTAAAAACAATGTGTTCGATTTTTGCGTTGAAACAAATTATCAAACACCTAGTGTGCGTAAACACACTAAGTGCAGAATTTCTATGGAATGTAATATAGAACTGCTCCAAGATGCAATTCAAAGAGTTGTATCGATTTAACAAATAGTTTCTCAACTCAAAATTACACTACGATCGAAATTTTGATAGATTGCGACTTCACAAATTCGAACAAACTGAATTATAAAAGAGTTAAGGGAAAGAGAGAACAAACGAGATTTGATTAGGCAGTTCCCCAATCTTCCTCGCTTTGGGTACCTCTGCCCCTAATTCCACAATTGGAATTGAGATATATATATATATATATATATATATATATATATATATATATATATATATATATATATATATATATATATATATATATATATGTAGCTGTTGCAAATTATTTATTACAAGAGAAAACTATGAACATCCAAACCCTCGAACGTCTTCGATCGTTGATGCATAATTTTCTCTTCCCTTGATTCAAGATGAATCAAGTCCTTCGAATATGGTTGATCCAATTATCGTCCCACGCTACTAAACCGAACAAAACCTTCGTTCTTCGGTTACCTTCACTCGATCAATTGCAATCTACCAAACTTCAAACCCAAACCTCTCTTCTACAATCCTCCGATTACAGCTACTAAACCGAACAATTGCTTTAATCGTCGGTTACCTTCGCCCGGCTGAATCCCTGTAGAACGAAACGGTTTGTGCAAAAACCCCCGAAATATTCCTGATTCTTGGAGGATAAAACCTAGGGTTTTATTCAAGAAACACCTACCAAAAATCTCAACTCAGAAATGAAGATCACGCGCTTCCAAAATCTGAACGTTATCACCTTGAAACAATGAACAACTCAAACAAAGATTGTTATGTGTAATTGTTTGTTCACTCAATGTTGAAGATGAAGATGAAGAGAAATGGCATAAATTTTCACGTTTCTTGTTGTTGATGTAAAAAATGAGCTAAAAAGATATATATACTATCCTAGACAATACAATAGAAATAACAGAGTTTTAAAATGAATAGCACAAAAAAATTTTGGTGACATTCAGCGAACGGTCGACCTATACAGATGGTATAGTCGACCTGAGCAATGTCGCGCACTCGCTGTGCAAAACTGCATGTTATGCGTCGACCGAACCAGGGCTATGCGTCGACTCATAGCTCCCAGTTTTTGACATATACAAATGCAGGATGTATGAGTCGACCTGAGAGTTGACCTGAGCATACCCGCAACACTCAGTTTTTGACAGATACAAATTCAGGATGTATGAGTCGACCTGAACAGGGTTGTGAGTCGACTCACACCATTCAAACATGCAAAAATCACATTTTTGACTTTCCTAAAGGTGTTTAACCATATCTAATGCACCTAAAACATTGCCAACATGACCAAACATTCTTAGAACACCTAATGTGCATTCATGTGAATTCTATATGTGCTAAGCATGATAGTTTCCATATCTAATGCACCTAGAACATTGCCAACATGATCAAACATTCTTAGAACGCCTAATGTGCATTCATGTGAATTCTATATGTGCTAAGCATGATAGTTTTGACATCATTAAAATCAAGTACATAGAGAGAAACTTCCCTCACAGTCACCGTTTTTTATTTATTCTTAAGAAAAGAGGAAATGATGATAAAATCCAAGGGGAATGAAAAGAATAAAATGGTCATCGCAATCAAATTTAGAGTTCGGGAGTCGGTTATGTGAGGACAAGATATTAGCATCCCTCACATCTATTGTATTTAACAGGAATCTCCTCTAGCTCTAAGGGTTAAGGGTTTGTTTACAATTGTTTGTTTTATTTTTATTCTTATTCGAGATATTTATTAAAGTATTTAAAAAAAATTATAAAGAGAAGAGAGAAGAAAATTATTTTTAATTATTGATCTCGTCAAGGATCCAAACCCTCGTGCCTACGTATTCCTATCTTACAATGGGAAAATCAAAGATTCGTAGTTCATTCTAAAAAAAATGTGTGTTTGATTGATTTTAGCCATGGGATGTTCCAATTACTAAAGAGGACAAATTCAGTAAAGATTAATGTCCTAAACATGAGATTGAGCGGGAAAAGATGAAGGGAAAATCCTTTGATAGTGCATTGGGCAGTTTGATGTATGCTCAAGTATGCATTAGGCCTGACATTGCTTTTATAGTTGTCGTCTTGGGACGATATCAGTCTAATCCGAGGAATGATCATTGGATTGTAGCTAAGAAAATGGTATGATATTTGCAGAGAACTAAAGACTATATGTTTGTTTTTAGGAGAGTTGACAACTTGGAAATAGTTGGGTATACTGACTCTGATCTTACTGGATGTGTTGATGATAGGAAATCTACTTCTAGTTTCATTTTTATGCTGGGTGGAGGTGCAATATCTTGGAAGAGTAAAAAGCAAACTCTTGTATCCTCTTCTACCATGCAATCAGAGTTTACTGCTTGTTATGCTACTGCCGCTCATGCTGTTTGGTTGAAAAATTTAGTGACTGGACTTTGTATTATTGATTCCATTATTAAGACACTAAAGCTTTACTGTGATAACAGTGGAACTGTGTTCTACTCTAAGAATAATAAAACTTCTAGTGGTTCAAAGCATTTGGAATTGAAGTATTTGATAGCCAGAGATCTTGTAAAGAAAAATGACATTGTTGTTGAGTACATTAGTACTGATTTCATGTTAGTTGATCCCCTAACTAAGGGACTTAGGCCCATTGTATTCAAAAACCATGTTGAGACCATATGCATTGTAAGTTCTTTTGATGTACTTGGTTAGTGGGAGTTTGTTCTTTATGTAATTTTGTTATCATGTTGTATTTTATTTTGGACACTTTAAGTGTTGGATTGTCAAGTACTTTCTCTTTTGAGCAATTGATATTAGAATGCCTATTGTTATTATTATTTGTCATTGTTTATTCATATGTCAATTGTTAAAATTGGGACTTAGTGTCATTGGGACCACCGTGCCTATGGTCGACACTAGTTTGGAGTTTGAGGCATGGTTGAAATTTTGAGCTCGGCGTCTTCGGGACCACTATATCGGTCGTCGATGCCATATTGGAGCTGAGGTATGATTTTCTTGCTACACTCCACACTATACCGGTGCCTATGATTTTCTTAATGCATTTGAGAGAAATTGTTAAGGACTGACAAAGAAAATAGTTGCTGGTTGTTGGATCACATTGACATGTTATTTTCTTAACACACTCCACATTTATGACTAGTTGATGGAGTCTGTAGTATTTGTAACCACATAAGATTTTATGTCAATGAAAGATATAACAATCGACGTGATTAAATATTGGTTGAATTTTGTTGGATGGAGTCATATTCAGAAACTGTACCTGAAATAATGCATTTCCTTAAAATGCGGTCGCATTATAAGAAATTAGTCATTAACCCGAGAGTCGTTTTCAAAATGTGTTTTA
Source organism: Lathyrus tuberosus (assembly GCA_022829125.1). Lineage (NCBI taxonomy): Eukaryota > Viridiplantae > Streptophyta > Magnoliopsida > Fabales > Fabaceae > Lathyrus > Lathyrus tuberosus. The sequence continues at coordinate 3,287,837 of JALAZF010000545.1, forward strand.
AAAATAAAAATCACACAATTAATTTTGCCCAAGTGGGAGAATGTTAGATTTATCTTATTTTTATGGGCTACAATCAATTGTTGTTTAGTTTATGAAAAATGGGTTACTCGTGAATCTAATGAGGGGCGCATAAATAAGCCTTTTTTACTGGTTAAGTGATCTTTTAAATTAAAGGTTAAGTATCTAAAACCTTATTGGTGTGGGAAAAAGTGTGGGCTTTAACACTTGGCCCATAATGGGTAGGGACTAGGGTTATATATATATATATATATATATATATATATATATATATATATATATATATATATATATATATATATATATATATATATATATATATGGCTAGGTCCCCTCTGTAATCACAATAATCAAAAATATAATTGACGGCTCAACAACGTGCCCCATTGAGAGTTGTGAACAGTAGTGTGAGATACAGAGGAAGATCCAGTCATTTATCTTTTCAAGAGCATAAATCATGACTTCAACAAGTAAGTATTGATGTTTTAATTTCATATAACCGATCAATAAATATTTCTGCTTACAGTGTATACTCTAAAAAAATTATTAGCCTCAAAATATTAGATGTACAAACTCTACAAAATAGGCTTTTAAACAAGATAATAGTTCGAGTAGGCTTTTAAAAATGTCAAGTCAGCCTCAATGAAGCCTTTGATCGGTAATAGGTAAGGCTTAGGCCTTACCTTTTTAACTAAAACTCGGCGCGGTCTAACTTATTCACACCCCTACATACATACTTCTCATTCGGGCCACTTGCACATCTCTCATTTTTTTTTTATGTATGACATATTCCTCTATTTATTTTAATTCGTTTTATATAAATATTGTCAAATTATTTTTTTAAAAAATCATAAATTATAAATTATTTTTCAATTTTAATCAATTATTAATATTTATTTTTCCATCATATTATTTATTATTCTATTATTTTACAATTCTTTAAACATTTAAATTTATTATCATTAATAAAAAATAATTTTATAAATTACTCATAATTTTCTTTTTCGCATATACATTTAATTATATTCATTAATTGAAATGATATAGTCAAAGTTTTATATAATTTAAAACTGATGGAATAATATTTTTAATTATTGTTATTTAAACATAAAGTTTACATTGTATATAAAATAAAATAAGCTACATTATATCAATATAAAATATTTGAAAAAATTAAAATTTGTGTTTATACAATGTCTATCGTTAAAATTTATGTTTAAAATAATATTTTCTCATCTTTTTCTTAGTCACAATTATCTTTATGTGCATTTTTCAGAACAAAAAAGCTCATAAACGTTTTCTCTTTATCAATGGAGAAAGATATACTACCTTGGTTGCAACCTCCAACTGAAGAAGAGCGACACATAACTGGCGGCATCAACAACAATGGTGATGGTTTCAGAATTGATGATGAAGATCTTGCTTCTTTCAGATCAATGCTGGAAATTGAGTGGTACATGAACAATATACCAGCTCATAATGAACAAGTTGTCCCGAATTTTCAAATCCAAACCCAACAACAAGACAACTTTGTTTCTCCTTCAGATCCAAACAGTTCTGTTGCTATGCAACCTTTGGGTTCCTCCTCTTTTTCAGCACCATCCAACTTCAGTTTCTCTCATCTACTCAATACCGAAGGCAATATCAACAACATCATCAACACCTCCCCTAACAACAACAATGAAGAAAACAACAACAACCCATTTGGAAGTGTCTTAAATCTCGAACCCCAAAGTGACTTCCTAATTCCTTTTCAAGGGAATCAGACTGACTTATCGGCCCGAACTGGCCATTTATGCAAGTTCCCAAAAACTAGTGCAGTTGGATTTGTACCAACAAGTTTACAAGAAGAATGTTTCTTTGGTGGTGGTTCAGGGTCTTCAAGTTCCATGTTTTTGAGTAATGACAAAGTCTTCGGGCCTGTAGAGATTCCCTCACCAGTTCTAGCATCGCCAAATTTATTGAACAATAAGGATATGAGTTCTAACATGAGCGAGGCAGATAAGCTGGGATCATTGTTGAAGGAGTTTGATAAGAAGACAGAGAAAGAGGTAAATGGGGAGGTTTATGAAAAATTGAATTATGAGTCTAAGGATGGTGTTGATATTGGTGGTAATCAGGGTGGCAATGATGATCAGGATGAAAATGGTGTTGGTGAGGTGGATCGAAAAGGCAAGAAGAAGGAAAATCCATCAAAGAATCTCTTGGCTGAGAGGAGGAGAAGGAAGAAGCTCGATGATAAGATGTACACTCTTCGTTCAATTGTGCCAATTATCAGCAAGGTATGTAATCTTGTATACAAGTTTTTATTAGTTTTTAGGCTAAATACAATTTTTTGTCTCGTATCTTTTACTCGAAATTCATTTTGGTCCCTTACTTTAAACTTTTGGAAACAATTTAGCGATGATAAAATCAGTCACTATAAGAGATTTTCTGAGTTTTTAATATCTTCTTGATTTTCTGAATTTTCTGGGAAGAAAAAGTTGTGTAGAAAACTCTTCTATTTGTTTTTTAGGTTTTCAATGAAAAAAGGAGATCCATTTTCTCTACCATTATTAGACCGAAATAAAATCACTATTTTCTATTGTTATATGTTTTCACCAAATGTCCTTTCTTTCCCATGTTATTCGTGAATCTGGTAATGATATATATGATCTTTCTGTGTTAATCTGCCATCGCCCACCACCACCACATATGACACAAATATTGAAATTCTCTTCAATTAAATTATGTTATTTTCACATAACAATAAATTTCTTTCAACACTAAAACATATCACATGAAATAAATAAAACATTCTAATTGTTTCTTGGTTTTTAATATCTTATTGATTTTCTGGGTTTTCTGGATTTTCTAGGAAGAAAAAGTTGAGTAGAAAACTCTTCAAATAGTTTTATGAGTTTTCAATGAAAAAAAAACATCCATTTTATCTACCATTATTAGACCAAAATAAAATCATTATTTTCTATTGCTATATGTTCTAACCTAAGGCCTTTGTTTATCATGTTCTTCATGATTCTGATAATGTTGACACGGTCTTTCTGTGTTCATCTGCCATCGCCCCCACCACCACATACATCACAAATTTTGAATTTCTCTTCAATTAAAATATGTTATTTTCACATAACAATAAATTCCTTTCAACACCAAGACAAATCGTGTGAATACAAAAATTGAATAGGATACATAAAATGAAATTACCTTAAAAATAAATATTGACTATTATGTTAGATACTTTACTAAGATTAAGTAATAAAGAACTTGTAGTGGGGTTTGATTTAATTAAATATTAACCAATATATTTATTGAAATGAAACATGCCCAAGTATTATATTTTGAAACAAAAATGTAATATATAGTTATATCAATGAAACAAATTGACTGAAACGGTAGAAGAAAATAAAGAAATTGATGAAAATGAATTAAAACATAAAAAATGTTTTTTTTATTTGTACAAAGAAACAAAAAATTATGCTGGAAGGAGAAACTTTAATTTTAAATCTGAAATTTTCTTAATCTAAAGTTGTGTGAAAGATCTTCTCATCTCACATAATTTTAAGTGAAACCCTAATAATTTAAAGGGGTATAGAAGATCTTCTCCGCTTTCCAACCTTGACTTCTTCAACAAGGGTAAAGTAAAAAAAACATAGTGCGTCATTTAATTTTAGTTTCAGAACATATTTAACGAAGTGATTGGAAACAGAAATGAAATCATAGTGATTTATTTTGGGAAACGAAATCATAGTGATTAAGTTTTCTATGTTTCCTTCCTTCCACCAAATTCAAGATATTTCCCATTTCCTGGAAACGAAAACAAGAACCAAGGTTGGAGAAATACGAACAAACATGATTGCATTTTTATAGTTGTGATAGTTGTTGTTGGCTACTACTCTGACTTTTGTGAGTGTTCTTGTAATTCACCTTATTTCCCTGACAAAAACCCTAAATTTGTGAAAGATTTCTTGTTTTGAAATTACGATCTTCATCTTCTTCAAATTTTCTTGAGATTAGATTTATGTTTATTTTTGAATAAATTTTATATATTATGTGGCATACATAATAGTTTTCACCTTGACAAAATAAAATGACACCTAGCCATTTCATATTACCTATCAGTGTTGCATATACTATCTCATTGACTTTGACTAATTGAGTAGATGAAAATGATTAACGTGAAACATTTTTGTATAGTTGAAGGACGATAATGGTCTTTTAAAAAAAAGGGGCCAAATTGTACTAAGTCAAAGATAAAGGACGAAAAGAGATATTTAGCCTATTTTTTTTTATTATTATTGTGAACTATTTTTAATAGAAATCTGTAATGTTGCAAATGTTGAGTTGTAATTCCTTGTGTGGAAGCAATGTAGCTCGACAGAAACAAGGAGTAGTCGAATTGTTATAATGTGTGTGTGTTGAGTTGTAATAGTGTGTCGAAGTGTCGAAGCAGGTTGCTTCACACAGGATTTCGACTTAGGCTTATTTTAGTAATGTTAGTTGTTTTGGGCTTTGGCTTGGGGTGCAATCTAACCTAAATCTATAAATAGGGAGAAATCCTTATCATTGTAATCCTCAAGTTTGATAATCACGGTTTTGTAGTTGCAAAGTGATAAAAAAAATCCACAGTTGTGGACTGAGAGTTACTCTGCAGTTCAAACTCATCTTCTTTAAACGTGTTCTTATTTTTGTTCATTGTCATTACATAACAATCTCGAGATCAAGATTAAGAAGAATTCACCATAGATCATGGTTGAATTCCAACATTTGATATCTAGAGCTTCGGTTTTGATTCAAGGGAAGAACAACTGTGATGGCGATGAATCACCCGAACGGTCACTTTCCAGCAAATCTTCCTATTCTCAAGAAAGATAATTATGAGAATTAGTGCAAGCAGATTAAGGTGGTTTTCTGTTACCAAGGTCTTTGGGATCTTGTGAAGGAGGGATTATCACCCCTTGCAAAAACTGCGACAGATAAGGAGAAAGCAGAATATAAAGAATTAAAGAAGAATGATTATAAAGCTCTCTTTATAATCCATCAATGTGTTGATCCAGATAGCTTTGAAAAGGTTAGTGATGTAGAAATAGCAAAAGAAGCTTGGGAGATTCTTGAAAATTCGTTTAGAGGCGCAGAGAAGGTGAAAGAGGTAAGGTTACAAACTCACAAAAGGACTTATGAATTGCTTCAGATGGAAGACAATGAAAGTATAACAGATTTCTTCACCAGTGTTACAAAGCTGGTGAATCAAATCAAGGTATGTGGAGAAGTATTGACATCAAGATCAGTTGTGTTAAAGATCTTGAGGTCATTGGCTCTAAAATTCGACCACATGGTAGTAGCCATAGAAAAGTTGAAAGCCTTGTCATTATTGATGAAGGAAGAGCTTCAAGGGACGCTTGAGTCTCATGAACAAAGGATGACTGAAAGAGTCGTAGGAAAGTTGAAGAGTGATATGGCTTTGCAGGCGCAGTTAGAAAAAGAAAGGAAAGGCAAAGGAAGCTGGAATGGAAAACAAAGGTAGAGGAGGCTACACCAATTCGCTTGGTCAAAATTAGAATGAAGGAAATTGGTCGAATAAGAGAAAAACCTGGAACCAAGGCAACCAAATAGGTGGTGCTGCAGGTAGAGGAAGAGGTGGTGGTCGAAAGCCTGACAAAAGTCAGATTCAGTGTTTCAATTGTCAGAAGTATGGTCACTATTTTAGTGATTATCCAGAAAAGAAGAAGAATCAAGAAACTGATGCAAAGCTGGCGAAACATGAAGAAGAGATGTTGTTGATGGTCACAACAAGAGACGAAGAGAGATTCCAGGGCCAGTGGTACTTGGACTCAGGATGTTCATCACACATGATTGGAAGGAAAGATTGGTCTGTCAACATGAAGCCCTCGTCGAAGAACACAGTGAATTTTGCAAATGACAACACTCTAGCAGCTGAAGGTGTTAGTGATGTTCAGATCGTGAGGAAAGATGACAAGAAGTCAACAATTTCCAATATGTTGTACATACCAGACATGAAGAGTAATTTGCTCAGTATAGGGCAGCTAGTCGAAAAGAACTACAAGGTAGTTGTCAAAGACAAGATGATGAGAGTTCTCGACTCGGGTGGTAGGTTGATCTTGAAAATTCCAATGTCTCAGAATAGGACCTTCAAGATTGAACTTAATGTGATGGAGCATAAGTGCCTTGCAACTGCATCCAGCAGAGATGAATGGTTATGGCATTATCGACTTGGTCATCTCAACTTCAAAGACATCAGAGATTTGAAGAGAAGAAATATGGTTTCAGGATTACCAAAAATCGACATTCCAAATGAAGTCTGTGAAGAGTGTGTTCAGTCGAAACAACACAAGAATAGCTTCAGCAAGGATGCAAGGAGGAAGTCGAAGGCAATTCTAGAAGTCATATACTCTGATGTATGTGGTCCAATCCAGGTGGATTCAATTGTAGGCAACATTTACTTTATCACGTTCATAGATGATTACAGTCGAAAGCTGTGGACTTACCTCATCAAGAAGAAAAGTGATGTGATCGAGGTATTTGTCAGATTCAAATCTATGGTTGAAAGATAGAGTGGTTGAAAGCTGGAAATTCTGAGGTCTGGTGGTGGTGGAGAGTGTGTGTTGAAAGATTTCAATGCATTATGTGAAAAAGAAGGAATTGTGCATGAGATGGTGCCACCCTGCACTCCATAGCAAAATGGAATTGCAGAAAGAAAGAACAAAACCATCATGAACATGGTGAGAAGTATGTTGAATGGAAATCATTTATCCAAAGAATTATGGGGAGAAGTGGTTTCGACAGCAACATACATATTAAACAAATGTTCGATAAAGAAGCTTGAAGGAATCACACCAGAAGAATGTTGGTCTGGTGTCTAGCCTAGCCTCAGTCACTTGAAGGTGTTTAGATCTATAGCACATAGACATGTGCCAGATCAGTTGAGAAGAAAGCTTGATGACAAGTCAAATTAGATGATCTTGATAAGATATCATTCGAATGGAGGTTACAAGCTGTTCGACCCAGTGAATAAGCAGGTAGTGATCAACAGGGACGTGATCATAGATGAGCTTAAAGAATGAGATTGGACTGAGAATGTCAAGAAGGACTCAGTGAGAATCTCTTGTGAATAACCAACCACTGAAGTCGAAAGAGAAGTTTGAAAGGAACAAGTCAGAGATGAAGCAGGCCCAAGCAGACCTCGACGAACAAGACACATTCCTGCAAGGTTGCAAGAATGTGTGATTACATCAGATGATGTGGTCGATGAAGAGGGTGAGCTGGTACATTATGCTTTCTACGCAGATGTCGAACTAGTCAATGCAGCTGAGGCATTGAAAGATTTGAAGTGTGTGAAAGCAATGAATAAGGAGTTAGACTCCATTGAAGTCAACAACACCTGGTCACTTGTCGAATTGCCTCAAGGCAAGAAGACAATTGATGTGAAGTGGATTTGCAAGGTGAAGGTGAATCCTAAAGGAGAAGTAACTCGACACAAGGTGAGACTTGTGGCGAAAGGATTTCTTCAGAAGGAAGGAATCGACTTCGACTAAGTTTTTGCACCTGTTGCTAGGATCGAAACAATCAGGTTGGTTGTTAGTCTAGCAAACATGAATAATTGGCACACATGTCAGATGAATGTGAAATGTGAATTCCTGAATGGCCCCTTAGACGAAGAAGTTTATATTTCACAACTAGATGGGTTTGTGAAACAAGACGAAGAAAGAAAGGTGTACATGTTGCATAAAGCCCTGTATGGACTTAAGCAAGCTCCAAGAGCTTGGAATAAAAAGATCGACAGCTTTCTAAGGGAGAAAAAATTTGTGAAGTGCACAATTGAGCATGGAGTATATGTAAAGAGAAGCAATAATGAATTGCTTATACTATGTCTCTATGTCGATAACCTGTTGATAACAGGAAGTTGCAAAAAGGAGATCGAAGATTTCAAACATGGCCTAAGTGAGGAGTTTGAAATGTCAGACTTGGGAAATCTCTTATATTTCCTTGGCATCGAATTCTACAAGACTGGTAGAGGTTTGATGATGCACCAAAGAAGACATGCAGGCGAAATACTCAAGAGATTTGAGATGCAAGATTGTAATCCAACTTCGACTCCAGCTTAGACCAGATTGCAATTTTCGAAGGATTCAGATGAAGACGATGTCGATCCAACCCAATATAGAAGAATTATTGGGCCACTTAGATACCTTTGTCACACAAGGCCTGACTTAGCATACAGTGTGGGTATGGTAAGTAGATTCATGCAGAAGCCAAAGGTATCACACCTAGCAGCGACGAAGAGGATACTGAGGTATCTGAAAGGAACTCTCGACTATGGCATTTTGTTTCCCATAACTGATGAAGGAAAAGAATGCAAGTTAGTAGGATACACTAAGGATAGAAAATCCAAAGATGGCTATGTGTTTATGTTAGGTGGTGCACCAATTGCTTGGAGTTTGATAAAGGAGCCAATAGTGGCATTGTCATCATGTGAAGCAGAATATATAGCTGCTTCTCTTTGTGAATGTCAAGCAACCTGGATGGTGAACCAGAATATAAATTGCAAGTTAATATTTAAAACATCATTTTTAATTATTGGTGCCAAAGAAGGGAGGTAAGGCACCAAAGGTGCTTTAAGACCCAACTAGCTCGAGATAAAAAGAAACGCAAATATAAACAAAACAAAAATATAACATGCACCAAACAAATCTTAGGACGACAAAAAAACAACCAGGTCTCATATCGCAAAGCTTGTTAAGAGACTAATAAATGATGGAACTCTCGGTGCTAAGGGATCAAATAACCATTCCAAAGGAGGCAAACAAAAAAGGGTTACAATATCTACAAGGAGAATGAGGGAAAAACCGATAGCCATTATAGTAAAGTCAACCTACCTCTATGAGAGACCAATCACAAACCCCAACATAGGAAGAAATGAATTTTTGTCAAAGAAAGCAACTAATGAAAACTAAGCCTCAACCCACCCATCTACAAGCCCAATGGAAAAGAAAAGACTTGTCATCCAATCAAGGAAACAATAAAGAATAATGTCATAAAAGGCAAGAAACCATTTTCACCAAGAAAACAAAATTATATCCCCTAATTTCTCTAAAAGTTGAGATCCTAAAATATAATACATACTCATTACGAGTCCAACAAATGATCCACACCACAAAATGTCAAACCAAAGCATGAATACACCTAATATTTATTCCAACACTTATTAGGAAAAAGAGTTCAAGAAGACTAATAGTAAAAGAGGAGAAGAGAACTACCCACCTCAACTACCTAAAGATAGTATAAACCACATGTGAAAATTATGTGATATATTGACTCCACCTTTTATAAGTCATATTTCCCCTCCATGACATTTTAGCACGATCAATTATCTCGTTCAATGCCACCACTCCATCCACTAGATGCCTACCTTTAATAAGGGTAGATTAATTGGAGGAAATAATCTGCTCTATAATGGGGTTAAGCTTAGTATCCAAGAATTTTGCTAAGATTTTGTATATGCACTCAAGAAAAATTTTGACGATAAATCATCCAAGTGAAGATGTGATTCCACCTTAAGGACAAAGGTAATACAATACTATGTAAGACTCCTCAAAAGGATAATGTTAAAGAAAAACTTATGGAATATAGTCCTCATCTCACCCCTCAGGTAAGACTAAAACCTTTTAAAAAAAAGAGAAATTAAACACGTCAGGACCTAGACATTTGTTATCATCATTACTCGTTACTGTGTCATTAGTCTTCAAAAAGAGAAACGGTATAGAAAGAAACACATTATCTCTAGTAGAAATATTGTAGATTTGGGTTCCCTCAAGGTTTGGATAGTCAAAAGGTGTTCTTGGTAATGTTGGAAAAAAGAACCTAACAATTTATGCACGAACCTTGGCCACCTCTTCAATCCAATCTTCCTCTAAACTCATAACTAATACCAAGTTCCTCATTGTACGTCTATTGACACAATATTGAAAATAGGTAGTTTTGGAGTCTCTATCTTTGACACCCCTCTATCAAGAAAAATCCTTGACTCTGAATCCCCGAAGATATCCCCTCCACAATTTAAGACAAACTTTGAGGCTCTTTAACTTCTCTTTAAGGATGCCAATCATCATATCTGAGGAAACACATAACGACAAACTTTGCGGGATAACATCTTGGATGGAAAAATGATCGAACTAGTAATTATTAAACCTTAAAGTCTTAGGACTTCATAATTGCGTGAAATACCAAATAAGAAGAGGGTGATTATCAGAAACACCAAGGGTCGACATACTAAAATTACACCAATTCCCCTTCCAGACATTAGACACCGAGACCGATCCAGACTACTTATAGTCCCACATTGGGTTAGAACCAATTAAACCATATCCCAAACAAAGGATGGTTAACAATCACCATAAACACCACGAAATTATGAAACTAATCCACCTCAAGCTCAATGCTAAGAAAAAGAGCTCTCAAATCCTCTTCCACTTGTTATCACCTTAGACCAAGTTAAAATTGTGAAGCACATATATAACTAGACCCCCAAAAGACTCATTAACTCTAACCAGTTGAACCCTCAACAACCTTTTGTCATTAATATCACACTTTGAGTAGAGAATATGAATTATCCTTTCAATTATTGTGTTGAACCCTCAACAACCTTTTGTCATTAATATCACACTTTGAGTAGAGAATATGAATTATCCTTTCAATTATTGTGTTGAACCCTCAACAACCTTTTGTCATTAATATCACACTTTGAGTAGAGAATATGAATTGTCCTTTCAATTGACAACAGATAGAAATAATTCCCTCATTGTAACCCACTACCAAGGAGTAAATATGATTACAATACATATATCCCCAATGGAAATGAACGAGAGACAAACCCACTACTTCAAACTTAGTATCTTGGATACTAATAAATTAAGGTTGTTCACCATAATAATGTCCTTAATCTCACCCTTCTTAATATTCCCTCTAAACCTTTAATAATAAATGAGCCAATAATTATTTATTACCCTTAACGCACTAATTATTGACCTTTTCCAAATCATCCCTAACCTCTAGCACTAAAAAAATTAGCAACCTCTATATTATCTTCCGTATGAAAAGTGAAAAGTAACCAACTTGGATAAAGACAATGTTTTATTGGCATAAATTGTGTGTACTGGTTCATCGACCCTTTTTGAGAACCTCTCACCAAAAAAGATTGATTTGAGAGGTAACAACATAAATAAATAATTCTCTATATGGATTAAAATTTTAGAACCAAGGGAAATCTCCACCTCCCACAATGGAGAATTTGGGATAAAATCATTGGAAAAAAATTAAGTAAATTGGGGATTCAAAGACCTTCCTAGAACGACATAATTCATTAAAGTGTGAAGATCCCTTGAAAAACCCACCACGCCTCGATGTGAGTAAGTAAAGAGTCATCCCTTCAAGAAACATGCCTGTTGGGATGAATATTTATTTTTCTTCAAATTTCTAGTCAAAAGACTAGTCATATTTAAGTTTGATGTTACACGGTGATATGATTTTGGAGTGGAAGTTGATGCTCTAACGATTCTCGAAAAGACAATGATTTAAAAATATATCCTTGTCGCAACTTGATTTAAATCCACACAACCAATCTCTTAATACTAATACCAACCGACAATCTAACACTAGAATAATAGGCCCTAAAACATGGTTAGCAGTCCACATAAATTGTATGAGAAATATAAAAATATCTTCGGCCTTCCGACAAAGAGTCAGACACATAAAACCTGTCACAAATCACTAACGAATCACAAGTTGACACAATGTGGGTAGGGCTCGGCTTCCATAAAACTAAAATGGACAATGAAGATTGGTTTCGTAACAATAAATGATCCTATGTAGAAGCTAGACTTGATGCTCTTAACCTGAGATACAACATGCCCAACAAGCCTATTGAAAGTTGCCACATCACCCTTTCTCACATTTACCTTCAACTTTAGAGTTTATTTATTCCCATACCTATCTTTTCCAACCAATATCACAAAATACCCATTCCCCCTAATATATCCCAATATACCCTAATTTCAACCACTTCAAATTCATTCAAGTTATACAACCATGTCACCTTGATGTTTGTGACAAGTAAATATGTTATAATCAATTAGTGGGAATGTTGGGATTGTCATAGTCAATATGTTGTATAATTTTCAAGTGTTTCATTGGTATATACACAAGTAGAAAGTGTCCAAAAGACCCTATAGGATTATATTCTAAAATAAAACCCTAAGAATATGATGTAAATTGATAGGAGGTGCAATTAGACATTTTAATTAGTAATATAATTATGTTTAGTTGTTATTTTATTTTAAATGTTGAATTGGGCTTTAGTAGTGTTTAGGCCTTTTTATCTCATTATCCATTATTGGTCCTATATATGTACTCTCCTTGTGAGAATGAAGATATCAATGAAATCAAATGTTATCTTTAATTTTTCTTAGTTAGTTTGCTTCTCTTAGTTTGGTTTAATCTTGTTAGGGTTTAGCATTAGCTTCCTAACAATTGGTGCTTTCATCCTTGAACACCAAAAACCTCCCATGGCATACCAATATCATCCCCCCACAAACACCACTCCTACCACACCTTCATTTCCATCCTTTCCATGGGAACTTTTTTCCCCTTATTACACATATCCATATGTTACAAGTCCATCACCATGTTTATATTTTAATTATGGGTATACACCACATCCACCTAACCCATATTCATAATATTCTACATTTCAGTACTCATACTACTACAACAATTCCTATCAATTTCAAAACCCAACAAACAACTCCTCCATCTTTGGTCATAAATATCAAACCCATTTTAGTCATAGAAGAAATTTTGAGAAACACTTGAAAGTGTTTCATCTCTGTATTAAGAAAACTTCTCAAAAGAAAAATTTCAAAAGCTTTCTTTTTCAAAAAAAAAAAGAAAATCGCTAAGGAGGATGGATCATGGATAGTCGTTCAGAAGGAGGAAGAAGAATCAACGGTGAAGATGGAGTGGTTGTCTTCCATTGATTCAACAACTCTCACACATTCTGAACTTCACGCGCTTTCTCTCTCTTCACTCTCTGCCTTCGACCTCAAATCCACGCGCGATATCAGCACTCCCAAAATCGATCCCTCCACCTTCAACCACAGCGCCGGTTCCCACCGTCAAACCTACTCCCGACCTCACCGTCTATGTCGTGTTGCGCCACTTCTTCCTACTCCCGCCCTCCCCTCCGACAACCGTATCATCGTCGATTACCTCAAGCAGTTTATCAAAGAGGATGTCGAAGCTGAAATTGTTGATGGTAAGCCTGTTATTTATGATCTTACTTGTTGAAATTGTGTAGAGAGAATTTGGATTATAAAAAGGGTAGAGAGATTCATGGGATGTTGATAGTGAATGGGTTTGATTCCAATTTGTTTGCTATGGCTTCTTTTGTTAAATGGTATGTGAAATATGGGAAGATAGATGATGCATTTAAGATGTTTGATAGAATGCCGCATAAGGATTCGGTTTCTTGGAATACGGTTGTTGCGGGGTATGCCTATAATGGGTTTGCTAGCAAGGCTTTGTGGTTGGTTTTGGATACTGCAAGGAAGGATTCAGAGGAAGATGATCTACAATTTTCTCAACAGGAAATGGATAAAGTTCAACGAATGAGGAAGCTTGTTGATAATGCTTCAAAGTTTTCAAATGATAAAGCGACTAAGGCTGTAGTTACTGTGTCTGCTTACTTCAATGATTCAAAAAGAACTGCTACAAAGGATATGCTTGTGAAGCAGACTCATCATATGTCAACTTTTGATTCTCAGAGTGAGAAGCATGTGAGGTATATGGATACTAGGGTTGATGAACAAGAGAGGAAGATATCTATTAAAGATGTTCCTATGTCACTTGTGTTGGAAGATAGTAATTCAAAATCTTATTTGTGTAATATTATGGATGCGCCTGGTCATGTTAACTTTTCGGATGAAATGACTGCTGCATTGAGGCTTGCTGATGGTGCTGTTTTAGTTGTTGATGCGGGTGAAGGCATCATGGTAAACACAGAGAGGGTAATACGTCATGTAATTCAGGAGCGATTGCCTATTGTTGTTGTAATGAATAAGTTTGACAGGCTCATAACTGAACTTAAACTACCTCCGAAAGGTGCTTACCATAAATTGAGGCATACTTTGGAAGTCATTAATAACCACATATCTGCTGTTTCCTCAGTTGCTGGTGATGTCCAAGTTGTAGATCCATTTGCAGGAAATGTTTGTTTCGCTAGTGGCACTGCTGGATGGTCATTTACGTTGCAATCATTTGCTAAACTGTATGGGAAGCTACATGGAGTTCCCTTGGAAGCTAATAAATTTCCTTCTCGCCTTTGGGGTGACTACTATTATCATCCTGATACCAGAACATTCAAAAAGAAACCCCCTGTGGGTGGTGGAGAAAGATCTTTTGTTGAGTTTGTGTTGGATCCACTTTACAAGATATATAGCCAAGTGAATAGGGAACATAAAAAGAGTGTGGAGACAACCCTTGCCGAACTTGGTGTTACCCTTAGTAATGCTACCTATAGATTGAATGGTAGACCTTTACTAAGGCTGGCTTGTAGCTCTGTTTTTGGTTCAGCTTCAGGGTTCACTGATATGCTTGTTCATCACATACCTTCACCAAGAGATGTTGCAGTTAGGAAAATTGATCATATATATACTGGACCTAAAGACTCATCCATTTACAAAGCTATGACACAATGTGATTCTTCTGGCCCACTAATGGTTAATATAACCAAGTTGTATCTAAAATCCGATTGTAGGGTGTTTGATGCTTTTGGTAGAGTTTATAGCGGCAAGATACAGACAGGACATGCCTTTCGTGTTCTCGGAGAGGGATACTCACCAGATGATGAAGAGGACATGACTGTAAAAGAAGTAACGAAGTTGTGGGTTTATCAAGCTCGTGACAGGATGCCAATAGCTGAGGCTCTTCCAGGTTCTTGGGTTTTACTTGAAGGTGTGGATGCTTTAATAATGAAAACCGTAACTCTTTGTAATGTGGATATGTTAGACGGTATATTTTCGTTTGTTCTGCTGGATACTCGCGACAACAGTTTCATAGTTGCGAGGGATGCTATAGGTGTTACTTCCTTGTACATTGGTTGGGGACTAGATGGTTCTGTTTGGATTGCATCAGAATTGAAAGGACTGAACGATGAATGCAAACATTTCGAAGTTTTTCCGCCTGGTCACTTATACTCGAGCAAAGAAAGACAGTTTCGTCGATGGTACAATCCTCCATGGTTCAATGAGGCTGTTATTCTATCAACGCCTTATGATCCTCTAGTTTTGAGGAACGCGTTTGAGAAGGCTGTGATAAAGAGGTTGATGACTGATGTGCCTTTCGGTGTTTTACTATCGGGAGGTTTGGATTCTTCGTTGGTCGCGTCTGTCACTGCTAGATACCTTGCTGGCACAAAAACTGCTAAGCAGTGGGGAGCAAAATTACACTCTTTCTGTGTAAGCCTTAAGGGTGCACCTGACCTAAAGGCTGGAAAAGAGGTAACAGATCCTGAAATAAAGAGGAAAATAATTGGTAAAGAGTTTATCTGCATTTTTGATGATTTTTCTCAGGAGCTAGAGAAGAAATTGGGCAGCAGACCTTCTTACTTGGTTCAAGGGACCTTGTTCCCTGATGTGATTGAATCATGCCCACCACCTGGAAGTGGGAAAACCCATTCGCATACCATCAAGAACCATCACAATGTTGGTGGTCTTCCAAAGGACATGAAGTTGAAACTTATTGAACCACTTATACTACTTTTTAAGGATAAGATTTTCATTCAGTCAATCAAAGATGCTGGCCTTTATGATGGAATATGGCAAGCCTTTGCAGTTTTATTACCAGCATTATCTGTTGGAGTTCAAGGTGATCAAAGAACATACTCCCGTGTTGTCGTACTCAGAGCTGTTACAAGTGAAGATGGAATGACAGCAGATGGGTACAAATTTGAGCACAAGTTAATTGATGATGTTCGAACCAAAATCTGTAATGTGAGTAACGCTCTCATTGATTTTAGAACCTTGAGGACAAGGTTCAAGTGAACCCCGCGGCAATGATAGGAGGTGCAATTAGACATTTTAATTAGTAATATAATTATGTTTAGTTGTTATTTTATTTTAAATGTTGAATTGGGCTTTAGTAGTGTTTAGGCATTTTTATCTCATTATCCATTATTGGTCCTATATATGTACTCTCCTTGTGAGAATGAAGATATGAAATCAAATGTTATCTTTAATTTTTCTTAGTTAGTTTGCTTCTCTTAGTTTGGTTTAATCTTGTTAAGGTTTAGCATTAGCTTCCTAACATCAATTCTGACTAAATGATCATGCCAAAGGGAAAACTCGTGCACCTTATACTTTATTTGTTGATGTTGAGCCTACCATCTATGCAGAAGTAACTAAATTCTCTGTGTTAATTTGTCCTATGGAGGAATAAATTAAGGTTACAAAGAGGAATTTAATATGTAAACTAGTATTCTCACTAGTACAAAAGATACATATTACAGTGAAATGGGTCTACAAAGTGCAGAACCTCCTAAATGATTCCATTTCCAAATATAAAGAAAGGCTTTTTGAAAAGGGATTCTTATAAAAACATGGTTTTGATTTCACAGAAGTTTTTGCATCATTTGCAAGAATTGAGACAACCAATTCACTGGTATTTGTTGTTAACTTATTGAAATGGAATCTTGTTTTACAAAATGTCAAGTATGCATTTCTCAATGTTTTTTTAAGGAGAAAATTATGTTGAAGAACCTTGGAGATTCATTCTGAAAGTTAAGAAGATAAGGTTTTACAACTCAATAAGGCTCTTTATGGCCTAAAATAAGCTTCATGAACCTAGCACAAGAAGAATGAATAGTTCCTAAAACAAATTGGCTATTTCAAGTGTACAATTTAAAAATCGGTGTCAAAATATCACAGCTCGTGTTATTATACATTTGACAACTTTATAAATCTAGAATTTAACATGTGCTTCTGAGTTTCTCTTATTGCATAGGTTATGAACATTCAACCATTTGATCCCTTAATAATATGTATGAGATATTCAAGTTTATGTATTTCACTTTTCTCATAGATGGATAAAGCTTCGATACTTGGAGATGCTGTTGAATACTTGAATGAGTTACGAAAAAAAGTTTGTGATCTTCAAACTGAGGTTGGGTCAATTTCTCTTGGACCATCTCTCGCACCCATCACTTCAACCCTTCCTGTGCAAGTGAATGAAGAATTATGTCATAGCAATGTGTCAAGCCCTAGAAACCAAACAACAAAGGTATTTGTTTACTGTACTGTAAACTTGTTATTCCCTATAAAATTTCTATGTATAAAACTTAATTATAGGGTATCATATTTTTTTTATACTTTAGTTGAGCTTGTACAAATTTTGCAGGTAGAGGCATGGGAAATGGAAGATGGAACTGTCAACATCCATATGTTTTGTGCCTACAAACCAGGTGTTTTGGTTTCAATTATGAAGGCATTTGATATCCTTGGATTGGACATTCACCAAGCTACCATAAGTTGTTTCAATGGTTTTTCCATAGATGTTTTCAAAGCTGAGGTATACAGAATTTAACGTTTGAATATGTTGCTCATTGATTATTAACTAATCATTGTCTTGATAAGTTTTGCTATATTGACTTTGGTTTTTTATGTTTGTTTCCAGCAATGCATACAAGGTCAGAAAGTGAACCCTGAACTAATTAAAGCAGTGTTGTTGAATGCAGTGGATTACCATATGGCATTATGTGAGTGAAGTTATGAACAAATGCATGATATCCTTACAAATGCAATGATTGTAGTAGTTATAGCATGCAGTTATTGTTTTGTTTTGTATGGAAAGTTATACCTAAACCAGTATCAAACTGTTTTGAGCACTTGATTTTGTATTTTCTATGGATTTTAGCACATCATGCTTTTATTACTTTAAAGGTATGGAAGAGATTGTTAATTTACCTTATTTGTCTTGTTGAGTGTGGCTTTTTTTCTTACTAGTTGGTTTGATCGTAGGAACAAAAAAATAATCAAAGTTTAGAAATTTGATCACTGAGGTGGCGTGATTAAATGCAATGAGACTGTGCTAAAAAGATTATTTGTGTTGAGTTTCTTAAAAACCCTCCCAGTCCCCGGAGAAAAAGATTACTAGTAAATTTCTGACCCACTTGTCTGGTTCAATCTTTTTGGGTTGCCTGAGTTCAAATTTTCTCAGTTGGGAGAGAATCTTGTGTTAAATACAATAGATAGTTTATGCTTATCAGAATTTAACTTTTTCTGTTTTTTCTATGATGCAGTTGGTTCGGTTATATTAACTAATTCTCCTATTTTCACTGTGGATAATTAGTTTATTAGTTATATGACTTTACATCTCCTATAAATTTAACAAAGTAGATTATCACCAAAACTACATTTTCATCCTTTTACCATGACTCTAATCTTACGACGCATCACCCCTTTTAAGGATTTTAGTGACAATTTACACAATTTTTATTTAAAACATTTTATAGTATCATTCAAAACATTTTATAATATCATTCAAATATGCACATATATCTTTAACAGAAATTTTATTTAGCGTTTGGGAATACCCCATTTTATTTACATATAATTTTATATTATTATGAAAAATAATTTTTTTATTAATAAAAGAATAAGTTTTTATAAACTTTAGAAAATCAATTGCCAGAGAATTTACTTTTTTATATAATCAAACAATATATTCAAAGAGAGACAAGGGGGTCCCTAACCCAACAAAAATACATGCACCAATGGAGCAATATTTATGGCATTTAAGAGGACTAAGCAAAAGCCTCAATAAGAAATCGATAGGCAAATTTCTTCACACAGCCGGTCATCTTCAACCACATTAGTTAGAGAGAGAAGCTCTTCCTTCTCTCTAGAAATATCTCAAAACCAAGTAGCAATTTCTTCACACAGCCGGTCATCTTCAAATGTGAAAAATGTACCAAGTTCACTAACCTAGTATCATCACAGTAGTTTGTAGATCTTGATTCTACCTGTTGGGGAACATGCTTAGGCTCTTAGGGTTTGGTTTAAAGTCCTAATTTTCGAATTAGGGACCTTCCTCCCTGTGGGTCTTCATAGCTTTATTTCTCCATTATAGGGTCGTTTTATCTGCGCTTTTCTTCTGCTAGTTAGGTTGGGTACCGGTTATGTTTCCTAGATCTGAAGATGGTACGAGACGACGGTTGGGAGGAAGTCAGGAAGTCGAAAACAACAATGAAGCCTCTCGCTAAGCCTCTCGCTAGAGGCTCGGTATGGAGAACTGCTGAGAGCAAGATGAAGGAACAAGTCTTAAACGAAACATCTTCATTTTTCTTCACAGAATTTCCGAATTCATTTGAGGCAAAAGATATGTTTACTGTGTTCAAAGAGTTTGGATTGGTAATCGAAGTTTTTATCCCGGCTAGATTAGACAAACGTGGGAAAAGATTCGGTTTTGTTCTATTTAAACTGGTATCTGGCGAACATCTCCTTGCCATTCAGCTCGACAACATTGTCCTTAATGGCAGGAAGATATTTGTAAACACTCCACGGTTCCAAAGAGTCGACAAACCGAATGGTAGACAGTATTTGAGGACAAGATTAGAGGAGACGAATGGGAACAGGAACTTAGATGTTAGCTCGAAACTTAGACATGGGTTTGGGTATGATAAAAAATCATTTGTCGAAGTAACTAAAGGGGGCCAGAAACAGAATCATTCTGATAAGCTACTCATGAATAATAAACCAAACTTTGCTCATCTCAAGTTCAATGTCAAGGATGAGGACATTGAACGTTTCCAACAAGCGTTCGTCGGAAAAATGGAAAGTCCGGGAGGAACATATGAGATTCAGGAGGCATTGCACATGGAAGGTTTCTTTAAAATTAAAGTTACACCCATGGGTGCGAATTTAGTCTTATTAGAAGAAGAGGTGACAGGAGATATTAAGAAAATGATTGAAGAAGACAAGGATTGGGTGGAGAAATGGTTCTCAGATATCCATCCTTGGTCGCCTGAGGATGTTGACTGTGAAAGGTTAACCCGGATCAATATTTTTGGTCTTCCTTGTCATGTATGGAGAGAGAATTTTTTCAAGGATCTAGCAGGAACTGTGGGAGCCTTCGTCAAAGCGGATTCTGAAACCCAAAAACATGAAAAGTTCGATGTTGCCGGAATTCTTATTAGGACTAAATTTGTCATGAGTTTAAACGAGGTCGTCAATATTGAAGTCAACAATCAATGTTACCGTATCAAGATGGTAGAAGAAGCTTTGGTCTGCTATTCAAAGAACTCAAGCAAATTATTTGGTGACTGCTCAGAAGAGAGTTCTGAGGTAGTATTGTCGGATACCGAAAGTGAAGGAAAGGTACAGACTGTGGTAGCGTCTTCTGATAGCGAGGTTGAAGAGACGTTACAAGAAGCTAGTGATATGTTAGGTATAAACCATAAGTCAATACCATGTTCCAATGTAGCAGGAGACAGGATATGTCATACAGATAGGACAGACGAGCTTCCCAATAAAGGTGCATCTAGAGATAAAGGCACGAGTTTCCAACGGTCACACTTTTCTGTGGCTAGGCAAAGAGATTTAGAAGTGAGTCAAGATCAGGTGGGACCCCCTCTTGCTGTCAACAAAGTAGATGTTTCCTATTCCAAGATGG
This sequence comes from Lathyrus tuberosus, assembly GCA_022829125.1. Classification (NCBI taxonomy): domain Eukaryota; kingdom Viridiplantae; phylum Streptophyta; class Magnoliopsida; order Fabales; family Fabaceae; genus Lathyrus; species Lathyrus tuberosus. Next base: position 3,308,585 of record JALAZF010000545.1, read on the forward strand.
GTAACCTGCAAAAAGATGTTAAAGCGTTGGAACACACGACACAAGACTCAACGCCATGTGGAGATATCAATGTAAAAAAACCACTTTCCATTAATGAGGGGCCTCATGGGCATGAGAATGCAAAGAAGAAAAAGTCCTTGGGTGATATATGCAGGAACATAAAAATTCCTTACACACCATCCTATTATGCTTCTCTTTTATTAGCAGACAATACAAAATCTAAACAGGTGGGAAGTGATAGTAGAAAGCTTTCTTTAGAGGTAGACGACTCTATATCTAGCTACTCTGCGGAATCTTCAGAAGGGAGCTCAGGTTCCATTGGTGATACAGAAATCAATCAGAGTAATTCTAGAATCAAGAAGAAGCTGAGTGATCTACCTAAAAGGGTGTGGACCTCCATTAAGAGATTGGGGATAGAAGCAGAAGAGGATGAGGAAGTTTTTGAATCAGTAATTCTCAAATTGGAACTGGATGAGAGGAATCTCAAAATAACAACGAAGGTGGCTGCTACTAGTTCTCAATGAATATAGTGACATATAATGTTAGAGGATGCGGGAGTTTGATTAAAAAAAGGAAACTTCGTGAAACATTGAACAAAGGAGGGGCAGATATTGTTTTCATTCAAGAAACCAAGTGTGAATAAATGAATGACAATATTGTACATAAATTATGGGGAAATGACCCTTGTCTCTGGTCGGCTTCAAATTCTGTAGGTTTATCAGGGGGCATACTCACAATTTGGAGGAAAAATATCCTTCTTCCAATCTGCAGTTTTATTGGTAAAGGGTATCTTGGAGTGAAGGCAATTTGGAAGAATAAGTTATGTTATTTTTTCAACATATATTCATCATGTTCTAATGTTGAGAAAAGGGAGTTATGGAGTAATATATTGAGTCTTAAAGCTGGGCAAGAGGCAGGAGAATGGATCATTGGTGGAGACTTTAACGTCATCAAGAATGCAAGAGAAAAGAAAGGCAGAGGATGTTATAACAAAAAATTAATGGCAGAATTTGAAGATTTTATACAAATGTCTGGTCGTATTGACTTGAAGACTTATGGGAATAAATTTACATGGTACAATTCAGTAGGAGATGCTTGTAGCAGGATAGATAGATTTTTAATCTCGGTTGGTTTACTAAATGAGTGGAATGTGGCTTCACAAAGGGTGGGCGCAAGGGACATTTCCGACCATAGGCCGGTTTGGATATCAGTAAGAAACATTGACTGGGGCCCCAAACCATTCAGATCACTCCAGTGCTGGTTCCAACACCCTCAATTCATGACATTCATAAAAACTACCTGGGAGTCTTTTAACATACAAGGCAATTCTATGTATGTGTTTTCAAAGAAGCTTCAACTGTTACGAACAAAATTAAGAGGGTGGAATAGAAACGTTTTCGGTTGGGTCAATTGCAATATAGAAGAGAATACAGAGATTTTAAACAAAGTAGAAGAGGTGATAGCAGAATCTGATGATAAAGCGACAGAAGTTATGTTAAAGAATCGTGCCCAGACTAAAGATGAAATGTGGAAAATGTTAAGAATCAAAGAAAGTTTGCTACACCAGAAGGCTAGAACCAGGTGGATAGAGGAAGGGGACAGGAATACTTCTTACTTTCACTCTGTCATCCGACATTGCAACTTGATGAGTACAATTTCAGAGATAACAGTTGAAGATACAGTTGTTAATGATGTGGCTGGTGTGAAAGAAGGCATAGACATTTTGAGAAGAGATTCAGTGCAACCAAAAGACCTCTAATCTGTATGACGCCTGAATATTTCAAAGTCTTATCAGGGTCTGAAAGTAGTATGCTTGAGGAAAATTTTGAGGATAGAGAAATCAGAGAAGCAGTTTTCCATTGTAAGGGAGATAGAAGCCCAGGTCCTGATGGTTTCAACTTGGAGTTTATTCAGAAATACTGGAATGTAGTAGGAACGGATTTTATTAACTGTATCAAGGAATTCTTTATTACTGCAACTCTCCCTAAAGTATTGTCCTCATCTTTTCTGGCTTTAATACCTAAAATAGATGATCCTAACAATTTGGATGATTACCGTCCTATATGTTTAGTAGGATGTGTATATAAGGTTATAGCAAAACTTATGTCTACAAGATTAAAGAAAGTTATGGACAGCATAATCTCAACTTCCCAAACTGCTTTTATAGAAGGGAGAAATCTGCTTGATGGAGTACTGTCTCTGAATAAAGTTGTGGACTATTCAAGAAGAAGCAAAATTAACAGCTTAGTCCTTAAAGTTGATTTTCCAAAAGCCTATGATTGTATTGATTGGTCTTATATTAGACAGGTGATGAAGTTTATGGGATTTGGAATCAAGTTCATGAGTTGGATAGAAGGAACGGTCTTTAAAAGTTACATGTCAATACTAGTCAATGGAAGCCCCTCGCGAGATTTTGAAGTTACTCGTGGTTTGCGCCAAGGTGATCCACTGTCACCATATTTGTTTGTCATTGCAGGGGAAGGCTTAGCTAAAGTGATGAAAAGAGTTGAGGAGGTGGCATTGTTCAAAGGAATACAGATTAACCAAAAGGATACATTTACGCTGCTTCAATATGCGGATGATACAGTCATGGTGGGAGAAGCTACCTGGAATAATATTTGGGGCATTAAAGCGATTATGAGAGGCTTTCAGTTAATGTCGGGTTTAGAGATAAATTTCAACAAGAGCCGTCTTATTGGATTTGGAGTAACACCAACTTTCCTCAAGGCAACAGAGATATTTTTAGCTTTCAAGAGTCAACAATGTCTATTCAAATTCCTTGGTATTCAAATAGGAGGGAATCAACGTCTTATCTCTTTTTGGCAGCCGGTCATCGACAAAGTAAAGGCAAGACTATCCTCTTGGAAGGGAAGATTAATGTCTATTGGAGGAAGAGTTACTCTTATAAAATCTGTGCTTACGAATATTCCAATTCATTACTTGTCGTTTTACAAGATGCCGAGGAAAGTCATCCAAATTCTAACAACGATTCAGCGTAGATTTTTATGGAATGGATCTCCTACAAAAGAAGATATAGTTTGGATTGGTTGGGACACAATATGTAAAGCGCAGGAAGCTGGTGGATTGGGTATAATGAATATTCAGAGTTTGAACGATGCCTTAATGGCCAAGTGGATTTGGAAGATCATGAGTAATCGTAAGTTTATATGGCACGACATTTTCATTGCCAGATACGGTTGTCTGCTAAAGTCCTTGAGTAAAGACTCTTGTCAAGTAGGTGCAGTCAAACAATCTTTGTGGTGGAGGGACATCTCTCTTCTGTTTCGTTTTTTTGACAGTGACTCGTTCCTTAGGCACTGTCGATCTGCTGTTGGAAATAGAGACAAGACCTTATTTTGGAAGTCGTCATGGTGCGGCAATGAGTCATTTGAATTATTATTTCCTGAACTTTTTGGTGCAGCTATAGATCCTTTTAGTTTGGTAAATGAAAATGGCGTCTGGTGTGATAACCATTGGAGTTGGAAGGTTGACACCATTGAACCTCGCAGGAATTTACAAGTTATCGATCAGCAGGAAACTATGTTGGCTATGGTTTCGGAAGTGGGATTGAGTAAGGACATCAATGATGTAAATTGTTGGAGTTTAAATCCTGACTTGGAATTCTCTGTTCATTCTGCTTTCCAATTACTCTCCAAAGCAAACATTCCTTCAGATTTTGTCCCAGATAATTCATTGGCTGCTCTAAAATTAATTTAGAAAGCTATCTCTCCGGTTAAAGTTTTGATCTTTGGGTGGCGCCTTATCTTAAACCGACTACCATCTCGAGATAACCTTTTTCAACGTGGGATCATCTTCTCTCCACATGATCGTGTATGTCCTTTTTGCTTTCAGCTGGACGAGACTCTATTTCATCTCATTTTTGGTTGTTCCAAGTCAATCATCATTTGGGAAAAAATTATCTGGTGGATTGGGGTGGGGGTTTTTTTAGATGGAACGGTTGTAGACCATTTAAGATGCTGGACATCGTCTTTACACTCAGCTGGTATCGCCATCAATAACGGCGTTGGCTTATGGCTTGTTATTTGTTGGAGCCTTTGGAGTGTTAGAAACAAAATTATTTTCGGTGATGAAATTTGGAATGATGATACTATAGTTTCTAAGATTTTGTTGCTAACTTGGAAATGGATTGGTAAACGTTCTAACTTTACTTGTAACTATTATAGTTGGCTCAAATCACCATTAGATTTTTTATAAGGTGATTGTTAGCTTTTTATAGTTGGGTTTTGGGTACCCCTTAGTACTCAGTTTTGAATATATTTTGCTTATAAAAAAAAAATAAGAAATCGATAGGCCTTTTACACCATTCATAATAATTGCACTTAACCTTATTCCTATAAGACAAGTCCAACCACCTCCAAGAGAAAAGAACGACTCTTTGAAAGATTTCTTTTGGATCTGCCACCAAATCATTAAAGATCACTTGATTCCTAATCCACCAAAGGCACCAACAAGTAACCAACTAAATGAAACAAGAGAAAGTTTTGACATTCTACAATTTGTCCATGCCAACAGGTGATCCACACAATTGGAAACAGTAAGAGGAATATGACCCAGCCAATTCACAAACTCTTGCCAAACTAAAATAGATTTTGTAAAAATACATGGTCATTATCTTCTAAAGCATTGAAACAGAGAACGCAAATCTTATAAAAAAAAAGTATCATTCAAAACATTTGCTCATATATCTTTTAACATAAATTTTATTCAGTGTTTGGAAATACCCCATTTTATTTACATATAATTTTTTATTATTATGAAAAATATTTTTTTATAAACTTTAGAAAATTAATTGCGAGAGAATTTACTTGACAATCTTTTTCTTTCTTTATCTTAATATTAACATGTATTCTTTTTAAAAGTTTTATTTAAATTTTTTTATTAATACATTAAATTAATGCAATAATATAAAAAATGTTATCATAACAAATCAAGTTAATAATATCATTTATAAAAAAAATTTAATACATAAATATTGTGTGCATAAAAAATTAACATATTTGTGCTACAATTTTGAATTAGTTAAAATTGCTATTATTTTATAGTAACTTCGATATAAAAATAATAATAACTATATTACATTAATTATAATTTGTTTACACTTAAACTTTTTAATAATTGTGTTTAGATTAGATAGCAAAAAATTGTTGATGCGTGAAATTCTAATGGTTGATACATGTTTGTTTGTCATTAATCATTTAATAATTTTAAATAAAAAAATATAATTAAAAATTATTATTTCTTTTTAATATTGTTAATATATAAACGAAAATAATTATAATATGCTAAGTATAATATTTTTTGAGTAATGTAACATTATCAACTTTAAGGTACGGATTTTGAATTTCATTATAGACGGTGTGTCGCTATTTTTTTTAATAAGCCAATTATATTCAATATTTCAAGGTACTATGGGTATCTAAACCCTCAATACAAAAATCTATTTGATAGGGGACGACGTCAATATTATATAAAATTTAGTGGTTGTTTATACCAATCATAAAAGGAGCAAGAGAAATTATCCTTAAATAATGGTAATATCCACCACCAAGAAAAATATAATATCCTTACTCCGGGTCGCGTACGCCGTCCTTAAAAATAATTTGATTTATATTCTCCCATATACACCAACAAACCACAACCCATAGAAATAATTTAATTAGTAAAATTTTTTCACATTCTTCGATTATTTTTTTAAAGTAGTTTTTCACACTTCAATTTTTTTAACATTTATTTTTTTAAATTACTATAAAAGTTGTTGGCATATAATTCATACACGGGTTTAATGTTTATTTTACCCTAATCAAATGACCAAATTTATTATTTTAATAATTTCTAAATAATAAAAAATAAAATAATTATAATATACTAATTTAAATTTGTTATAAAAATTATATATGAAATAAATGTTTGTGACTATAATGAATTAGTTAAACTAATGTTTTTTAAATATCCTTGAAATAAAAACAAAGAATGGGAGCACGCATGTGCAACAATTCGAAGACACTCACCAAGCAAGCTCAAGCACCAGAAACAACTCAAACGCCATTGAGCAGCCTGACACCATTGAGGATAATGGGGAAAAGGATGGAACCCTAGAAAAAGGGACTGCTAAAATTGGATCTGAAGTTATTGCAGAAAGAAAGCTATGGGTCGATGTGCTTAGCGACAATAGGAATCCGGCCAATGGAATGGTGATTGAATATGTTGCTTCAACCTTAGTTAACGGAAAAATAAGGATCAAAATTGAAGATGAAGATGTCGAATCCGAAATGAGGTTCTAGGAATCTGCTATGAAAATGAATATCATCTTAAACCATAAGATGTTATTCTTCCAGAAATAGGAACCACCGTGGAGTCCGTCAGGCGGCAAGAGTTTACAAACCATCATCATCGTGTCAAAACAGTTCAAGACAAAGGGTGTCGGGGAATCAGAGTTTGATATCCACAAAATGCATGAGCTAGTAAATTCATGCATTCATTATTGCATATCATGTACGAAACAGACCATGCATAAGCCTCAGTCAGGATTCAGTGACCTCAAGGAGAAGTCAAGTCTAATCCTCAGCGAATCAAGATTAGAGGATTATTCTCAATAGTAGAACAAATGTTTTATTCAAGTACAAATTGATTTCAAAAGTCAATCAGTATTTGAGTTGATTCTCAAGACGAGTTTCTTTCCCCAACAAGGTGGTTGATTTTCCCTAGTATTGAACTTCAGTGTTAACGAAACTTCTGATTGGTTTCCCCAGTAGATATCTCCCCACAAAGTTTCCTTTGAATTTTTTTCTCCAACTAAGACTTTATGAGCTCCCAAACGAGTTTCACTTCAGCAAGATTTCTAAGGAAGGTGTCCCCAGCAGCATTATCCGCGGCAAATCTCTTTGAAGTATTTGTCTAAGACAAACATCTATTATCAAGGATAGAAATCTCCCTAGCAAGTCTAAAGGGCAAGAGTTCCCAATAGACAAGTTTTATTGAACACTCTCAATACATCTTTGGCGAGTATCCTAGACGGTTATTCCCTAGAGAGTCTTCTATATTTCCCAACAGATAACCTTTCAACCAAGAATAGTTGGAAAGGTTCGCTTCAACCAAGAGCAGTTGGATGCGATAAGTCAACCAAGAGTAGCTGAATATGATGCTTTCAACCAAGAATAGTTGGAAGGGTTCGCTTCAACCAAGAGCAGTTGGATGTGATAGTTTTAGCCAAGAATAGCTGAATATGATGTTTTCAACCAAGAGTAGTTGGAAATGTTAGCTTCAACTAAGAGCAGTTGAGCATGATAAATTCAGCCAAGAGCAGTTGAATACTTTGTTTCCAGCCAAGAGCAGTTGGATACATTATTGTGTATACTTGTCTTCAGCCAAGAGCAGTTGAATTCTATATTTGCACCTATTCACTTTCAACCAAGAGCAGTTGGATGTGATAATTTCATCCAAGAGCAGCAGAATACTTTGTTTCCAACCAAGAGTATTTGGATACATTATTTTATGTATATTTGTCTTCAACCAAGAACAGTTGAGCCCCATATTTGTAGAAGATTCATTTTTGACCAAAAGCAGTTGAATGCATTTGTTTCAGCCAAGAGTAGTTGAATTTGACATTTCAGCCAAGAGCAACTGAATATGATCATTTCCTTCCCAGATGAGTCTGCCTTGAACGAATATCGTTTGAAGATTAGTCGAATATGATAAATTGTGACATCCATCCCCTGTAAAGATTCAGCGTTAGCAAGAAGCGGCGAAATGTGATTAGCCAACGCTATAAATCTACTGTTAGCCAAGAGCATTTGAACACGATTTTCTAATCTCGGAGGAATCTACCATAAGTCAAGAGTACATGAACATGATTTTCTACTCTCTAGAGAGATCTAATAATCAATGAGGAAGTATCACATTTTTAGAAGAGTCACTTTCATCCATTTGACGATTAAAGGAGGTCGAGAGTATTTCATAATTCATTTGCATTCGTTCATAACCATAAACATATCATTCTTTTGCATAAGAGGGCAAAATTTGGGTCACTTTGCTCTGTAAATTATCCTTCACTTTGATGATTTGAAGACAAGAGTTCTTCATATCCTCTAGTCAAAGATGTTTAAATAGAGGCAATTGTCATACCCTAAATTTTCCTTTATAGCACATCATGATCATTTCATCCTATTAATCATGAACATTCATCATATCATGGCATTGCATTTGATCTTAGTGGCATCAAAGCATTATCCATTTCATTTGCATCAGAGCTCAAAGTTTAGATTGATAACAGTCAAGAGCATTGTTATTATCTAGATATTTATAGATATTTATAGATTTTTTACTACCTTGATGATAAAATGATAAATGTATTTGGTCCAAGAGTTGATCTTGTCATATTTATAAATATTCTCTGGACATTAGATATTTGTAGTTCATTTGCATTTTTTTCCTTTTCATTTTGTGCACCCATTAGCATGTGTTGGAGAATAAGACAAAATAAAAGAGGTTGGCTTTTTTAGTCTTTGACTTTTTCATAGTTAATCAAATTCAAGAGGATTTTGTTATTCTTATTTCGTAAAAGTATTGGTTTTGATCTTTATATTAATATTTAGTTTTATTTGGTGTTCTTGTCATACATGACTAAACTAAGCATTATGTCTAGAAGAGGGAACCAAGATACATCAAATAAGGTAAAGTAGGATTGTTTTGTTTGATCTACACTATAATCCATTAGAATTTTATACATGGCATATGCCACAAATACATCACATTACACCATTATGCCTCCAAATACAATTTGATGTTATATGATAAAACAAAAAAAAGGAGGATTTGTTTTCTCGGATAACCACTTGCAGTGACCTTTTTGTGCATCCTTAATTGTCCATCAGCTCCAAGCAGCTCCCAACCGTCTCCATATGCAAAAAAAAATAGAGACAAGAAAAATTGGTCAGAGATGATCCCCATAAATATCAGCAGTCTATGCAATAAAAATCCCCATTGAAAAATAGAGTACCAAATACCAAATATTTCAACAACAAAATGAATACGTACATGGCAAACTTTGAGACCACATAATTATTTTCAATAGTCATCAATGGCATATATGTTAGGTGCAGATTTGACCTAAAAATGACATATCTTTCTTTGCATTTTTTCCACTCTTTTCTCATGTTTTCATTGGTTTTTATCCATGATTGTTGTTGTTCTTCTAACCTTAAGAAAATACCTTTGGTGCTTGTAATATGTGTGCTATTGTGCAGTATACGGCATGGAATGATCAAAAGTGTAAGACACAAGAAATGGTGCAAGCTGTCAAAGAAATGAGGAATGCATTAGTTGGTTCGCTTTACGAATGGGAAGGCGAGTGCCAGCGAAGGTTCGCTTTGCGAACTCTGACGAAGGTCCCAGCGAATGGTCCCAGAATTGGACAGAGGAAAAATGAGCTAAAGTTCGCTTTGCGAACAAATCCTTCGCAGTGCGAAATAGCGATAATTTCTGGGGCGGTTTAACTGTTCAGAGGCACTTGGAGTGCCATTTTTCACCATTCGCTGTGCGAATGAATGGTCTGCAGTGCGAACGTGTAAATTCCTGAACTGTATAAATAAGGTTTTTACACTTTTTAGGTTATAATGTTGTAATTTTGGATAGAGAAACTTGTAGTTAAGGATCAGAACTTGATATTTCTTCATTTCCAAGGGAGAAAAGGTAGGATCTTTGCTTTCTTGTTGGTGTTGGATGTAATCTTTTGATACCTTATGTATTTCATCTAATGTATGTTTGTGAATGAATTTTAATTTTCTATTGTTGTTGTCTTTGATTGATTATTTGTGGTCTTGACAAAACCTTTACAAATCTTTGATCTTAGATTTTCATCTATCAATGAACAAGCTTTTGACATGGTTTTGTGAGTTGATATTCATTTTATCTTTTGTTGTATTGTGTTGATTATGTAGCATGGGTAGCATGAGTAGGATCGATACGGTATCGCGAGGATGCGTGATAATAATGATGAAGAAGGATATTCACATTCATTAGGCAAATTAGTTGAATACATGTAAAAAGGGTTAAGCGTGTGTACGTATTTTGATCTTGCTTAAATACAAAGAAATCATTTATTTGATATGGACGTTATAGTAATATCTGTTAGGACTGAACTCTATACATAGATTTAGGCCTAACACTTGCGTGAGTATCAGCTCTTAATGCTCTGTGTTGGTTTTGTTGTGTGAGACATCACTGATGAGACAATACAGTTGGCCTCTCGACGTTGCGTTAGACATAACCTCTGTTGTGAGTGATACGTGAGGATATTAGGAGAATGATTGATTTATGTTTACTTGATTAGAAGAATGCATGTGTTATCAATTGATGAGATCCAATTCCAACAAGGCTCCATTTATAATTCAGTCTTTACTTTATATTTTCCGTCTTTACATTTTGTTTCTATAAACAAAATGACATATCTTTCTTTGACCTAAAAATGGCGCCGTTGCCGGGGATCGGTGTTTAGATATTGAATCGCATCGCATAGTTTCTATATTTTTAAGCTTTGTACATTTGTTTATATTAGATCTATTTGTCTTCTTTTATGTTTTTCTCTAGTGTGAATCAGGAATGATGAGAACTCCTAGATTGGTTGCTAATTGTATAAAAGTATTCAATGAAGCTTCGACCGAGTCTGGATAGATATTGAGCGTTGAAAGTATGCCTGGTAAATTGTACTGCTTTATAGAATGTTAGATTGATTTAAGAATTTTGTGCTTTGTGCAAATGTGTGTTCTTGTTTCATTTTGCAACTTGTTTGAATGCTTGTTTCACTTAGGTCCAAAAGCCAAAAATTGTGAAAAACCTCCATTGTTTACTATATGCTAGGATGACTGATAACTTTGTTTAATTCATTTTATTCATGCTAAATCTTTTGATTATTGTGATTTTGTGTAAGCATTAGAAATGATCAAGGCATTTGTTTATATTGAGCACAACCGTATCCAAAAGTAACTTACCCGTGAGTAATGAGTATTCGTTAGCCCCTTTGAGCCTAAACAGTTTAGATCTCATTTTAGTGATGAACTTGTTTATGTACATAATTTGAAAGTGTGGTTCATCATTGAATTTTGTGAGTTTCTAAAAATTTCTTCTTGAACCTTTGAACATTGGTATAATTTGATTTCCTTGCCTTAAAAAGTAAGGTTCATTCACTTGAGGTTTGGTTGAATTCAAGTTAGGGAGAATGAAAAAGAAGATGGTAAGTTACTTTCAACTTTTGAAAAATTTCAAACAAGCATGAAATGAAAAAGTGTAAATATGAATGTGAAAAACAAAAGAAAAAGAATGCTTGTTTGATGAGAAAAATATGGATGAAATAATTGTGCATAAGGAAGTTTGAGAAGGTTGGTGGTAAAGGAATGAGAATGGTGAATGAAGTTGTAGTGTGTAAATACCATTTATCGGCAATTTCGATTCAATGGCCTTTAGAAATGTCCCTTTGTTGTGAACCCGACCAAGCTACAACCTTTAAAGCCCTTAGTGACCTTTTTGCTTCCATATTTTCATTTTTGATTGTTAGATGTTGTATGAATTGATTGTTATTTGCATTGTTTGTCGGGTGAATGAAATTTCCCCGCGGTTGCAAACGCGTCAATTTCTTCATTCTTATTCTGAAGAGGAGTGTTAGAGTGATTCAAGTATGAAAACTTAGTTGTTCTTGGAAACAATTATGATATTTGTTTAAGAACTTAATTCTTGGTCATTGTTCGATTCTATTGAGTGGTGAATGTTGCTTGTGCGCATTTTCGTGCTTGTCTGCATTTATCTTGCTTTGGTTGAATCTTATGCTTGAGCAAATCCTCTTGTTTTCGTGAGGGGTGCTTTGCTTGAGGACAAGCAAAAGTTTAGTTGGGGAGAGTTGTTAGGTCTCTCGACATTGCGTTAGACATAACCTCTGTTGTGAGTGATACGTGAGGATATTAGGCGAAGATTGATTTGTGTTTACTTGATTAGAAGAATGCATGTGTTATCAATTGATGAGATTCAATTCCAACAAGGCTCCGTTTATAATTCAGTCTTTACTTTATATTTTCCGCATTTGCTTTTGGTTCGCTTTAAACCAGAACTTTTGAACCATAAGTTTAGAAATATAGAAACCGTTGAATGGCATTCTTTCCCTTGCACTGATCCCTGTGGAGAACGATAAAATTGGGTTACTTATATATTTTTGCTTGCTGCTATTCTAGCTTCAACAATATAACACAACAAGGAAATTCCAAAGGCAATAACATCGCAAGTATTTTACAGCAATGAAAAATTGTTTGAAATCTGAGATAGGACCACATCATTTGGACATACTTCTAGAAGAAACTCTCATAACGGATTGATTCCAACCAAGAATTGCAGCTCATCATTTTCAGAAGAAATTTCACACAAATTAGAAAAAACTTCCTCACACATATTTTATTTCCCAAACCCTAATCCATTCATCTATAAATAGAGACCTTTTTTCATTCATAAAAACAAGTTCTTTCTCCTACTATTACTCAGCAAGAATTTTATTATAACCTAACCTAAAGCTCAGGATTTTGAAAAAGGCTTCTTAGAGTTTCACACTGAAACTCTAAGGTAGTTGAGCTTGACTCCAGCATTTCCCAAATTAACAACAACACGGAGTAACATCCTGAGATTGGACTTTATTCTCTTTAATGCCCATTTTGCCTCTCATTTTTTTTATTTTTTATTTTAGGGTTTTTATTATTTTATTTTTTCTTTTTAACTAAATCACTTTGTAATAGATTAATCTAGTTGATCATAATTAATTAATTTAATTGGTTGGTTTTAATTAATTAATTTAGTTATTTAATTATCATTAACTTATTTGATTTATTCTATTTATGTGAGTAACTCTACCTTTTTATCATTTTGTTATACTTGTTCATTTAAATAAGGTCAATTGGGTGGCCATGTGGATGCCACATTATTGTGTTGACTGGAGAATCAACCGGAGTTCCGTTGTGGATATCCCCATGGTAAGCCAATGCACTCGCGCATCCTTGTGCCTCGTGATTTCCCTTGATCTGGTTGATCATTGCACCGTGTGGTCTGGAAGAGTCACAACTTTGACTCTCCTCTTGGACCTATATGTATATGGGCTTGGGCTGAATCCCTGTTTATAACACCCCCCCCCCCCTCCCTTTACTGGCAGGTAACATCCTGAGATTGGACTTTATTCTCTTTAATGCCCATTTTGCCTCTCATTTTTTTATTTTTTATTTTAGGGTTTTTATTATTTTATTTTTTCTTTTTAACTAAATCACTTTATAATAGATTAATCTAGTTGATCATAATTAATTAATTTAATTGGTTGGTTTTAATTAATTAATTTAGTTATTTAATTATCATTAACTTATTTGATTTATTCAATTTATGTGAGTAACTCTACCTTTTTATCAGTTTGTTATACTTGTTCATTTAAATAATCATCATGCTTCATACATCCATGTCTTCCATTATTCTTGTTGTAAGTCATTTTATTTTGTTCATTGATTGTTTTTGCTTAGGAATGCTTAATTGTATAGTTAGATTGAGTTGCAATACCACCTTAGTTTTCTTATTTGAAACCCCCCAAAGATCTCAACCGAATTTACAATACCACGAGCTAAATTGGATGTTATTAACTTGATTCTAAATGACACCTAAATAATGAATGGTTATGTGTACTTTGTTTGTATGTATGCATAAAATCAAGGTTGAAGATGAATAATACTCTTTGCATGTTCCAGGTTTCATTTATGATTTTCACAAAATCATTTAAAATAAATTATGCATGTATGAAGTGTGTGTGTGTGTGTGTGGTAGAAGCAAAAATAAATGCAATAGGTTTAGAAAATAATTCAAAATTTCAAGATTTTTAGTGAATGTGTCGACCTATGTAAGTAATAGGTTGACCTATTTGATGCATGAGCCGACCTATAAAGGTCATATGCCAACTTATTCAGTTAGATGTGTGTGTGTGTGTGTGCGCGTGCGTGCAAACCTGTTAAGGTAGAATAAAAAAGAAATGCAATAGGTTTAGAAAATAATTCAAAATTTCAAGATTTTTAGTGAATGTGTCGACCTATGTAAGTCATAGGTCGACCTATTTGATGCATGAGCCGACCTGTAAAGGTCATATGCCAACTTATTCAGTCAGCACATCAAACAATGGCTATAGGCTTTAAAAATGGGTTACCTGTGCCGACCTGAAAATCGTATGTGTCGACCTATAAAAAAAAATTTCTTCTATATGTCGATTCATAAAGGCAACACATCAAACAAAAGTTGCAGGCTTTAAAAATGCGTCATATGTGTCAACCTATGGCATGTATGTGTCAACGTATAAAGTTGTTTTCATAACAAAAAAACTTGTTTTTAATGCATAACACCTTTTCTAAATCATTTTCAAATGCATGAACATTTACTAAATGATTTCCAAAAAAAAATTTATGCTTCCAAATGCTAAGATGTACATTAAGACTCAGAGGATACCGTCCAATATACATAAACGCTAAATTAGTTTTGACATCATATAAAATACATCTTACAAAAATTTGCACTCACATACTCCCCCTTTTTTATGATGACAAAATTTGAGACGATGAGTTTCGTGTCTTCATGAAGGTTCCCTTGAATGTATGCATCCCAACTTCATCTTGCAGATACTTCTCCCCCTTTGACAACTTCAAAAAGAGACAAAATCAAATCATGAGAAGTATCTTATATCGCACATAAACTAATCTAACACACAGAGGCGTTTGCAAAGATAATATCATCAATAAAACAACACTCACATAGAATGATGTAAATATTGAAAATGCCTAAACATAAATAAAAGCACTTAAAGTAACAATATAACATGGTTGCCACAAATTATGCCAAATATCATAAACACCTTTACGTGACATATACTTTTAGTGCTCCCAAATGTTGCATGTGTATGTGCTCTAGCAAGGCGATTTTATAGATTTATCATTACTCAAACCAAAAACAGAAATGTCATCATAACAATGACACACAACGAGAATTTTGTTGACATTATAACATGTTTGTCATATCCTAATTTTTTACCCCTAAAATTTCACCTCATTTACATCATTTGCATAACATTCATCATAACAAATATATATCTCTTTATGCATCACTAACCCATTACAAATGTAAGATGTTTGCTTGCTTACTTTATAGGTTAGGTTGTTCTATTAAAGCTTAAGCAAATGAATCATCAGAGGATGGTCATCATATTCAAACATCTCAAGTCCTTTTATCATCCATGATGATTAAGAGTTTTCATCCATAAAATAATCAAGTGCAAGATAGCATCATGACAAGCTCATCAAGTCTCAAGATCCTCAGTGCACCATAATTAGGGTTTTGACGTAATTCAATCCCTGGGTTGAATTTTGAAGCAAGGCATGACCCCAAACCTCAAGATATGTTTCAAAGACCTCAAATACATCATAATAATCCATTTATATAATTGGATTAACCCAAGGAGTTTGATCCATAAGCAATACAAGAATTCAAATTCATCTGGTCCACAAACTAGGTTTTTTTTATGAAAAGTCAATTGTACCTTTGACTTTTGATAAAGACATGATCTCAAGCCTTGGTAGATGATTCAAGACACTCAAAAACACCTTTGGAGTCCATCCATGGTGTTCAAATAGCCCAAGTGTTTGATTTCATTAAAGATCACAAAGTTCAAGTTCATCTGATACAAAAGTCAACTGTGGTCAAAATCAAGTTTGACTTTTGAGCTTTTTAGTCAAACATGATTTCTTCAAGTCAAGAATGATGTTAATATGTGATTTGAATCATGATTGATCAAGAAAAATAAGAAATGTGAGGTTACTTGTAAAAAGGGCAACATTGGAGAAGTTGGATTTTTTTCCTAAGTTATAAAATTCAATGATTTTTGCCCTATTTTCCAAGGCCATAACTTCCAAACCAAGTAACCATTTTCTTTGATCCAAAGATCAAGTTGAAGATCTTGTTACATACTATAACTTTGTCCTTAAGGGTGGAATCTCAAAAAATGCATATATTTTTAGTTATAAGGCCATGAAGTTGGTGTTTCATTCAAATATGAATTCCAACACTTAGAAAAATTTTAAGACAAAATTTGTCTTATATTGGAGCCAACTCTGAGGTCATTTTTCTCCATGATCCACATTGATTCAAGACAAACTTTGAACATCAAAGTTGAAGTATGAAATCTCAGCTTTCCAAAATGACCAAGAACATACATTTACCTAATTTGAGCAAGGAGATATGAATTTCACAACATGCCTTGTTACAACTGGTTTTTCAAGACAGATTTGCCACACCTACTTGTGCCACACGACTTGGATGACCTTGCAAGCTCAACATCTTCACAAGATCAACACCAAAATGATCATGAACCATGTGCTCTGTAAATCATAACTGAATTTTCAAAGTTTTATCACTTGGCATGTGAAAAAAATCATTTCAAAACCATGAAGTGAGGTTTTGTCCTCTAGCATTAAAGTGGAATAGTGAAATTGATCAAAAAAAACCTCTCAATTTGCCCAAGGATGATCAGAACATCAAGGTATGAGATACAATGTGAAAGGAATAAGCTGAAAGGATTAGAATTAATAGCCATGTGAGAATGTAAGTTATGTACATTGGCATTCAAGTAATAGCTACATGACATCACTTAGTGGATAATAGCATGCATCATGATCCTCACAAATTCAAAATATCTGATGTATTTCTCCTATAAATAAAGCTTATTTCTAACATTCAAATCACACCAAAACATTGCAAGGAGCTTATTTTCTAAGAAACCTTTCTCTTCTCCAAAATTCAAAGTTCAAAGAAGTGAGAAATTGAAACTTCATCTCCAAACAATTTCCACTCAAACCAAGCATCCAAACACTTCATATACATCATATAGAAGTTATCCAAACACCAACTATAACATCAGAATCATCAAGTTCATATCCCACTTGCACCAAGCTGCAGATGGATTCGAGCTAGGAGTCTCAGAAGGTTTCAAACCAATTTGAGCATTGTAACACACTTCTTGGAGGTCAAGGAAGTTGTTAGCATCAAGAGATCGCATATGTAACACCTTCATGCAAGAATTTGATTTCCCCTTGAGCAAGGTAAGTTCTCTAAACTGAACTCTATGATTCATGCATCGTACATGATTAATTGAGTTACCAACTTTTTTCGGGCAATGTTAGGATCATTTTCCCTCAATCAATTGTTATGTATCATCAACACATGAGATTTCATATCAAATTGTTCAGTTAGGGTCCATATAGTTTTAAGATTAATTTCTTTTGATACACTCAAAATAAATGAAATTGATTAATGTCATTTAATTCCTCATCAAATTTCCATCAACTTTCATTTTTACATTGTGCCAATTGGTTGAGTATCCTGAGAGATAGCATGTGAATATGATGATGCTGAAGAAGATGGTGGCCATGGCGCCCATTTTCAAAATAAAAAGTGTTTTTACTATATTATTATTTTTGTGAAAATGAAACAACGGATGTATCACAGCCCTAGTGGTTAAAGTGTGCGTTTGAAAGGTTTGAGTGTGTCCAAGGCCTGGGGTTCGAATCCCCCTCACCCCAGACCTTTTGATTTTATTTTTTTCAACATTTTCAAAAGGAAGTTTCATATATTATTCACACTGCGCATCCTTCATCAAACCATAGCGCGTGGCTCAGTTGGCAAAATTTTAAACCCACAACCCCAAAGGCGCAGGTTCAACACTTGGTGGGAACTTTCCTTCTTTTTTATCACTATTTTTTTTCACTTTTCTTCACAATTTCATCCAATTATTTCAATAAGAAAAATTAATTCTTTTGAGCCAATTTTTTGCACACTTCTCATTTTTCTTCCCTATTTTGAGAATCCACCAAAAAATCCCAAAAATAATATTTATTTTTGACATTTTTTTAGGTTGAAAACTAGTACTTTTAAAATTGTTTTTCATACCTTTTCATGATTCCTTTTAATTTTTCTCTTGATCTAATTGTACTTATGTATCTTTATGGTCATGATACACACTGTTTAAAGTCTTGCAGATGTACATAACATGTTTTCTTGACTTATACACACCATGTTTAAGTATTATTTCCTTGGAAAAATACTTTGATTAAATGTTTAACGAGGAAGAACTTTAGGGTTTTATCTTAGTTAATCTTTTCAAAAACATCTTGAGGCGTGACTTGGGCTTCCACTTGAGTTTGGATTTCCCAAAGCCCTTGATTCAACCATGTTTGAATGCTTTGTCCCTATACTATCTGCTTAAACTTCCATTAGGGTTTTGATTACCCTTTGCCATATTCATCTGATCTTTGATTCATCTTGAATATATGGTTTGTTTGAACTCCTTTGTGATTGCTTCAAATTGATTAAATCTACACTCACATATTCAAGTATTTCCTTCATAAAATTTTACCATGTTGAACATATCTCCTTGTCTGATACACATTCGCATGTTGATATATCATGACTAATCATACCATACTCATGTCATCCTCGATGACATCACTTGTTTCAAAGCTTAAACAATTTTGTCTTGTTAAGTTTTTATCGACATTTACAACACTTGCATTCATATAACTGTTGCATTTCAATACTCATCCTTAGTTTAGACCCAGTTCAAACTATTAGGATCCCCTTCAAAGTACAAACTAGTCTAAACCCTAGGGATCCCCTTTGAGGTTCTCATCTTCAATAAAACATTAGGATTCCTCTTGAAGTTTTCGACTTCATTCAAAAAATGTCAAACCCTAGCCCCCCTAGTGGCTTCAAATCTCAAACTTCAAGTTAAACCTTATCCCCTTTGTGGCTTTAAACCTTCAAATTCAAAACTTTTTCCCTAGATATGAGACAAGAATCATCTCTATAGAAGAGATGTCTCTTTTATTCCCCACAACATAAATCAACCATTTCAAACTTTTTTTCCATTCTAAGTGATATAAGTGGCACAATTGTTGTTTCAAAATCCAAGCTGGAGTCCTTCTCTTATTATGGTACAAAAAACTTCTTTCATTAAGTGGCACACTTGTTGATTCTATATCCAAGTCAAGGTCCTTCTCTTAATATGCAAAGACTCATTTAAAGGAAGATGTGACATTGCTTTGGATCTTCTACATCCAAGTTTAAAGCTTCTTCCCTTGGTGAATAGGTGAGATATCTCCCTTAAGATGACAACTTGTCTCTTCTCTCAAATCCAACAAACCCAATTCCACCCATTAGTAGGTGGAACTACGAACACTCTGATCTCTCAACTTCCTTTTGAGAATACGTAGGCATAAGATTGTGAGATCTTAGCGAGCACAATAATAAGTAAAACCTTTAGGTTCCTACACATTTATCTTAGTTTATTTTAACATACCTTACAAAAATAACAAAAACATTTCCCACTCTTATCACTCACTCAAAAGAGTCAACAAATCCCCAATACACAACAAATAACTCAATCAACAGTAACACAAATATATACAAGAGGTTCCTATAGGATACTGTAGATACTTTTGGTGCTAATACCTTCCCTTAGTATAACCAACCCCGATTCCCGATCTCTTATTTGCATTGTTTTACACTTTGTATTACTCACGGGTTTATTTAGATTTTTCCCCTTCCCTTCTTTAGGATAAATTAAAAATTCACATGTAAGGCCGAACCTCGAAAATCGTGCGTAGAATGTTCAAACATATTTTATGCTAGAATAGATAAACAACACCATCACATATATCATGTAAGAGCTAATAATAGAGAACATGCTCATATACAAGCACCATATTTCAAGTATAGAAAGATAATAGCACGAAGTCACTATAAGCATATAAATTGAAATACGTAAATTAAGATTTTTGGAAGTGAACATTCATGATATATTTCATACATCAAGTATATCAAGCATTTGGAACATGAATAACATGCAAAAGTAAAAGGCTTACATACAAAGGGAGAAAATGAACAATATTACCTTGCTTAGGAATTGAAAAGGGATGCACTTGTATGTAATTAAACTTCCAAGGAAGGTTAGAGCAAAAAAATATAAAGTGCATGCAATAAATCATATTTAGGCAAGATTTGAGATATAAGTATCCCCAATTCCCTTTGAATATTGAAAAATGGTTCAGTTGCAAGAGGTTTTGTAAAAATATCCGCAAGTTGATTTTTGATATCAACATGCTCAAATACGACATCCCTTTTTCCAACGTGGTCATAGAGGAAGTGGTGACGTATCTCAATATGTTTATTGTGAGAATGTACCACCAGATTTTTGGTTAGAATAATAGCATTAATGTTAACGCACATAATAGTAATACATTGTAGTTTAATGTCAAAATCAAGTAGTTGTTGTTTGAGCCACAAAATTTGAGCACATCAACTACCAGTTGCAATGTATTCTGCCTTGGCAGTTGACAAAGCAACGGAAACCTGTTTCTTTCTATTCCAACTTATTAATAACTTTGAAAACATGTGGCAAGTCCCACTAGTACTTTTCCTATCTAGTTTGCAACCGGCTAGGAAAAGAGTATGATGATGATCAGAAGCTACTATGATCAGAAGCTTTGAACTAACTTCTGATGAATAATAGCCTTTGAAGCATCCCAACCTCTAATGCTCATAATATGATTAGTTACTTCTGACATCATATATGTGGAAAAGTTTGTAACTACTTTTTCTGACACCTGTCCACTGATGTGTCACAAATCTAAAAGGTCTCCTGACACGTGGGTTTTTTAACTGTTGAGTATTAACCTTCAAAAAATGTTCTGATTAGATGATATATCTCAAGTTGTATAGTCTCTAGATGTTTAATATGTGACTATGGGATATTTGACTCTGAACTAGTTAGTTCTCTGAGTGAGAAGATTCTCTGGATTAGAAGGTCTTAAGTCAGAATCCCTCTGGGAATGTTTTGTCTTCTGGACTTTGAGCTATATTGTTGGGTATAACCAAACATTTTTTTGTTAAAGCAAAGAAATGTGACATTTGTAATATATATATATATATATATATATATATATATATATATATATATATATATATATATATATATATATATATTTCTTATTGTTGTCAATAGCATTTGAGTAACCTTTGGGAGTTATTTTCTTGGGTAAAATAAAATCATGTTTTGGCGCCTCTTAGGTCATCATTACTTTTTTTTCTCAAAATGTTTGTGTGATTAAAACATTTTTTTAGACTCATTGTATCAGTCTCACACACAACAGAACTCTCACTACTCACACTTGATTCTTTTCAACCCTAAACCCTAAAACTTCAATGGTTGTTCAACAAAACACACCTGAAATGGTTGAAAACTTCTTTGTAACATCTTTACTGATGTCTCACTCAAAGGATGTTAGTGGAAAGAGAATCATTAACAAATACAATGAGAAAAGGATCAATTATTATTAATGAAGAAACTAATACAAATCAAGAATCATTCACAAAAGCTAACAGATGCACTACAAAAAGGTTACAACTTTCATACTTGGTCGACAGTCCAAGCACCTGACCTGATGAAGTTCCTTCCGTTCTCATCAGTTTCTGATCCACCTTCATCAGTTGGATCCTTTTTTTTCTTGAGATTCTTCATCCTTGACACTAAATTCCTCTAACAGATGTGTCAACTCATGTTCTTGCACCTTTAGAGGAATTTATCCTATCATCTTTGTGCCTCCCAATGGCCTCGTTGACTTCCTTAGAGAAGCTTGTCTTAGAATTCTCAAATTATTTGCTCATATTGTCTGATATGAGAAGAGCTAAATGTAAGAAAGAGGAATGTGACCTTGCTAGTAACTATTTACCGTGAAAATTGGTAAACAACCGCTGGTCTCCGAAAAATGGTTTACTTGCAGGATCAACCAGTGAATCCTAAAACATTGCTATCGTTCAAACTATTTCTAAAAATCCTAAGAACATTTCGACAATGCTTATATTTGTAAAAGATTGTTTAATGTTTAAAAGGTAAATTTGCAGAAAAAAGGAATTGCAATAAAGAAACTTCAACTTAAAATTACAATGAAGAAATAAATGGTAAACTGAAAATAACTTTCAATTGAAATGAAAAATATGGTGTTAATAGACACCCAAGCCAAAATCACCAAATAAAATTTGGTTTTTAAAGTTATTTCAAAAATGAGTGCACACGGAAGGTTTCGGTATGGATCGACAAATGTCATCTATACGAACCTAGATATTGGAACTCAGATATGCAAAAGTCGTATGGAATGGAATCAAATAACATTAATCACTTAAGCATGAATAAATCGATAAAACTATTACTCACTTAAACCAAGTACTTAGTAATTCTATTTCCAATGACAATAAGCAAAATTAAGGAACTATGCAATTTATCAAACACTTGGTGTGAGAAGAATTTTCAGAATTTTCCTCTGTGTTGTTGTTGATATGAAAATCACTTATAATCAAAAGTGATTATAAGCTAATCAACAACAAAGTTATAACCAAATAATAATGGAAAAATTCTTACGAGTCGATCGATCAATCAATGTTATTTGACAAATTACGTAATAAAATATAAAGCAAGTAAAGAGATAATAGAGAGATCGACACGAGGATTTGTTTACGCAGTTCCCCACTTTCGTGCTCATGTGTGGGTACGTCTGCACCTAATTTCCAATGTGGAATTAGGATACTTTCTTACTATGCAAAAAGTTGATGTACAAGAGAAGTGTTTAATAGCAACCATACAAACTTCACCGGTTTTGATGTTGATTCAACCCCTTCTCTTCTTTTGATCTTGAAAAAGACCAAGATAACAATGGATGCAAATTGACTTGTCGATATTGCTACTTCTTTGTGTTCTTTATCTCCAAGATTTCGCGCACGATCAATTGCACTGATTCTTCCGGGAGACTTCAATTCGATTCTCCGTTCTCCGTTACTTCCTTTGTGTTATTTATCTCCAAAGGATCCTTTGTGTACTTTATCTCCAAAGGCTTTCACAACGTCGCAATCCTCTCTTGAACGTCTTGCACGAAAACCCCCAAATCGGCACACGGTCTTGGAGCACAAACCCGCGGTTTTTCCGGATGAAGACCCTTACAAATCTCAACTCGATATTCTCGGCTACACAAGAACCTAATCGGACGTTATGAGGCCTTCGCCTAGCTGGCACCCAACAAAAGATTATTATGTGTGATTTGTCAGTGTGTAGACATAGGACAGAGGTTGAAGATGATGAGAAAATGCAGGCTAATTTTATGGTAACACCAATTTGGAATGAAGCATGAATGATGTATTTATAGTTTTGGGAGATTGGTGGCAAAGAGGTAATTTTTAGAATAAAAGGAATTAAAAAATTGACCAACTAAAACAGTATGTGTCGGCACATAATGTTAAAAATAACAGCATGTGTCGACCTGAAATAACCTATGTGTCGACCCAAATCAAACAGAGACTACAGCCTTATTTAGGATAGTAGATGTGTCGGTCTGAAACACGTATGTGCTGGCACATATAACTGATGTTACAGTATGTGCTGGCCTGAAAGGCTTATGTGCTGACCTGACTTTGACAGAGGCTACAAGCTTCATTATTGTGTTACATGTGTCGGCTTGAAATGCGTATGTGCCGACACATGCAGTGTATTTTTGTACAGAAAACTGTATTTCATGATTGTGGACAATTTTGAAGTGGTTTTTGATGATTCCTAAGACCTCTAATGCAAGGGTGCTACACAAACTCAGAGATATCGCCCGACACACATAAATACTAAGTTTTCTTATAGTTTTGACATCATGCAAAACATCTAACGGAGATGTTGCACTCACATACTCCCCTATTTTTATGATGGCAAAACCTGCGATAAGGCATTTCATGTTGATATCAAAGGCTCCCCCTAACTTTGTGTTTTCCTTCTTCATCTCGCATATTCTTCTCCCCCTTTGACAACATCAAAAAGAAGAAAAGTAAATCGTGAGAAATATCATATTCCAATACAAATAATAATATATCATTCAGAGTTGTTTTTGTACAGAAGAGCAATAATCACCTATCCCTATATATATGTAATGAAGCAAAATTGATAAATAACCAGCAACAAATAGAAAACTAGCATAGCGACAAGAACTCCTGATGTCACACATGCATTTTCCTAGCATAGCGACAAGAAGATGTCACTACTCAATCCAACGTGAAAATGTGACATAACATATAACACATCCACAACAAGAACAATAGAAACCAATTATCATGCTAGAAGAAATAATAATAAAACACATGCTTAAACAATCAAGAACAAACTTATACAAATGTGAAAGAGTTAATACATGAAGTAACTATAAGCATATACATTGAGAACACACAATGGTTATCAATCAAAATTTTTGGAAATGAACATTCATGGTTTTCATCATTTGAGAAAATATCAAGCATCTTTAACCAACAAATAACATGCATTAAGAAAAGTCTTACTTTCAAGGAGAAATTGAAACAATACTACCTCACTCTTGATGGGATAAACGTTGCACTCGCATGATGTTAAAAACTCAAAACGAAATATTAGAGCAATAGTATAAAGTGCAAGAAAGTAGTTTAACTCCCCCATGAGACTCATTTCAAACTTTCCCTGCATAAGCTTAGAGAACCCTTTTGTGATGTCACCAATAATGTTGTCAATTGGATGATCCTTGGAGATTCTCCACTCCAATGGAAGACCATCATTCTCTTGTTGGCTTTCATCATCTTCCTTTTCATGGTTGTCATCTTCCTCCTTCTCAATATCCACCAATTTAGGTTGATCATTCCCTTTTTCGGTTTCATTGAGCATGTCTTCCGTAGATGCACCTACACCATCAAAAGAAATACCTTTCCCAACATTACTTGGGCAAGACTCATCAAAGGTAACTTGAATCGACTTTCGTGCCGGCACATACTGAACCAGTTTTGAAACAAAGTTGAAAAATGAATTTATGTGTCGGCGCATAGGACTTATGTGCTGGCCTATACTGAATCAAAATCAACAAAATTTAAATGACTTCATTTCAGGCTGACCTGACTGCATCATGTGTCGACACAAGCATGTAAATTTAATCTAGGTCACTATAAGCATGTAAATTGAAATAATCATATTCAATTATAAATTTTTGGAAGTGAACACAAGAGCAAATAACATCCAGCATGTATTTGAAATACCTTTAAATAAAATAGGATAAAAGACATAGCTTACTTTTAGAAAGAAAATGAAACGATACAACCTCACCGTACTAACGGAGTATGCACGAGCATTTCACTAGAAGCTCTAGAACAAGAGCTTTAACAAATGCCAACTGTACCATCAATAAAATCTTCTCAACACATATTCATTCATCTTCACCTTTCTAAGTTGTCTCAATATCTTTTACCAAAGGGCTTTCTTGTCAATGCTTCTAGAAAACACATTCTTTCTTCTTGACACCAAGTCAATTTGATTTAAACATGTTATCGATCAAATGTCTTAATGTTACTATAAATGAAGCCCCACAACTTCTTCATAGACTCAAGACATTTTTTCCTACAAAATCAACAAGATAAACTAGGTACCCAATCTTTGTTAGGTCCTTGAGGGTGAGTGTCATACCCCAAATTTGTCCTACCTGTGTATAAATGACCTCTGTACATCCTTTTTCTTCTAAACCACTTTTAAATCCAAATATCCGTTTTTGAACGACTTCCATATCCATTGTGATTTCATCTCATTATTCAATATAAATATCCATTCATTTTATAAATATCCATTCCAGTAACCATATTGTTATTTACCCATTTTTCAATCCAATTTTTCATTCAACTATCCATTTTCATTATCCATTTTACTAAATAGTCCAAATAACCATTTCTCTTGTTAATATCCATTTAATTCAAAACGATTTTCAATTCAATTCAATTTCATCTTTCTTTCCAAATTCCAATTCAAATTCCATATTTAAAATCACCGATGTTAATAATCATTAAACCATGTTCTAAAGTCCATTTTTTATCCATTTTCACTCCAATACCCATTTTCAATTTCAATTTTCCATTAATTTTTCAGTTTTCATTTTCTATCCAATTATTCAAGCCATTTTCCATTTCTTTTTTCCAATCCAATTTATTCACAAAAAGGTCTATTTCTTTTCTTACTCAAATGTCCATTTACCATTATAATATATCATCACCAAATAAAATCATTCAAAAAAAAGGGGCAAGTTCATTACATTCTAAAGCCCATAACAAAAATGACTAAAGTCTTTCATCTAAGGAAGCCCATTACAACACCATTACACAAAATTGCAAAAAAGAAAGGAGAACCCTACATTCTAAGACAAAACCTGCTACGAAGCATTAAATTGAACAAAAATTATGCCCTGCTACTCACCACTTCAAAACCACTGATACACAAATGAAAACTTCTTGCTAAAACCATCACACCATGACTTATTACCAGCCAACATGAAACTGTACTACTTCCCAAAATCGTACCAATGAAACACTCCAAACGCTACATGCCAAAAACAACAAACCCTGCGCACAACCTCTACACCCTGCAGCAACGTACTACCCTCCAAAGACTAAAAAACCATATGCTCCAAAAGCACTGCATCTACTGCTAAAACAAAACTCAAAAACGATGTCCAAAACAAAGCACCAAAACCGCCGACCACACTGTCCTGCTGCACTTCTGCTACCACCAACCAACAACAACAGCCTGCACCCTGTGATATCAACATCAACAACAGAGGAAAAGGACTCATCATCAACAATAAGACAAACTCTTTGTACTTGAAAACTTAATCAGCAAGTTTGATTTATTTTTAAAAGAGGGAGTCAAACAACAGTTTTGAAGGGGAGAAAAAAAAGAGAATACACATTACCTGAGGCATGAATTTCCTCCCATTCTCAAGCTTTTTCTTATGCAAAACCTTCACAACCAAAACAACCTCATAATCTAAACCTCTATGTGAATACCAAACCATGAATGCTACCAAACTTCAAATACTCCCTCCAAACCTAAAGATTTCCTCTACTTCCCAACCATGAAAAAACTGTGGTAAACCAAAGCAACCATAAACCGTTACATCCACCACAATTTCAAAACAACAACAACAAAAAAATTCTTTGAAAACAAAGAAGAACAGAAAAACAAAACTCCCTGCAAAAAATGCCATATTCAAATTCTTGAGTCTCCATACCACAGCCACATAGCTCACCTTCAGATTTCGTCCTTTTCCTTTTGTCGGAGCAAATATCATACCAGCCATCACCACTGTGAGAACCAAGTGCACATCCGTGTATCAACCTTTCCTCACCACTGCTATTACACTGCTGTGGCATCACCTTCTCTATTCAACAACTCCAACATAATAACATACTTGTCATTACCCACACCATATACTCCTCTTCATTCATCACACAACCACCATATCTCTGATCTGTAATCGGCGATTCGAACCACTCTGAATCAACTCATCTCAACAGCATAAAACCTTCCATAAATGTCTTTCGTCCTTGAAATAATACCTCAACATTCAACAACATCACGCAATCAGTAGAAAACGAAAGAGAAGAAGGAGACGAACAAGAGCAAAACGAAATCGAAACGAATCAACCTAAGCAAATCGTGTAGGACCAAAGCGATCGAGACGGGAAAGGGAAAGACGAAAACCAGATTTGAAGAAGGAGATACGAGGGAGAAAGTTCATACGTCCATTTTGAAGCTTCAAGGGTGAGTCTTCTGATTCAAGCTTTTCTCTGCATAAACTCTTGCTTGTTTAAGTGTGGTTATCCTTCTGTTTCGTTCTTACCTCGTTTTAATGGAGTTTTTGGGTTTAGGTTTACGAAAAGGGGAGGTTCGATCTGGGTGATTCATTAGGTTTTTGTTGAAATTGAGAGTAGATTTGGATTCAGGGTGTGTTTTTAATGGGGGTTTGTGTTTGTAGTTTAAGGTTTGGTGG
The DNA here is from genome assembly GCA_022829125.1 of Lathyrus tuberosus. Lineage (NCBI taxonomy): Eukaryota > Viridiplantae > Streptophyta > Magnoliopsida > Fabales > Fabaceae > Lathyrus > Lathyrus tuberosus. The sequence goes on from JALAZF010000545.1 coordinate 3,336,562, forward strand.
AGGTGTCGCCGGAGAAGACGGTGGTGGCCGTCGCGCGCCGCCGCTTCTCCGGCCAAGAGTAGGGTTCTGGTGAGGACGTAAATTGAGAGAGAGAGTGAGTGTTTAGGGAAAGCGTAGAGAGAAGCAGAAGTGGAAAAGTGAGTGGCTTCCTCATTTCCTTTGTTTTAGTATTGGCAGACGTGGTTGAGTTATGAGGTGGGGCGGTGACACTTGTCACTACCCATGACAAGTGTCACTGGTAGCTTTTCCCATATGTGATCCTGCGTGCACGTTTATCCTAAGCCCTACCATGCAACCTCATTTTCCCCACCGTCAGATTGAGAGTCAGTCTTTGACTCTCTAGATCCAACGCACCTGCTTCATTCTGATGGTCAACTGACTAGGATCCATGGTGGACCTCATCCTAGCGTGGGCCTATGTTTGTGGGCCTTGGGATTTTGATAATCACACCCCCTGTTTACTGTTTGTTTATGGCCCATCTAATTTCTTTTTAGAACCTTTTTTTTATTTTCTCTTTTAATAATACGAAAATTCAAAATTATTTTATTAACTTATTTCTTAAAAAACAGATTACTTTTTAATTAACTTCTAAAATCATTTTCTTTAATTAATTCCTAATTAATTTTATTAAACCATTTTATTTAATACTAATTAACTTTAAGGGTTAATTTTATTAAATATTTTAGTTTAATTCAATTAATTGTTTGAATTTTAATTCTTAAAAATCATTTTGTGAGTTTAGAATTTACCCTTTTAGACTAATCTTAAGACTTTAGGATACTAACTAACTAACATGCTTGATTATATTTCTCCCCCCACTTTGTTTGGTTTATGATCTTTGTGTGCTATTTTTACTTTTCTCAAATGGATAATTATCTTGCCTCGATTATATTTGTCTTTCATAACATGCTTGTCCAAACCAAAAATCTTTTTCAAACTAATATCTTGACTTAATGTCAAGCCCTTTTAATACCTTGTAAGTCGATCGTTTTCACGATCGCAATCGACCTCACAATGCCTCCTCTTGGGCTTTATACAACGATAATTGTTGCACATTTCACTTTGGTTTGTATGTGTGTATGTGATTGGCTCATTTTAATTATGGCTCGATTATTCCCACTTTATTAATTACACCCCTCTCCCATAAGATTAAAATCAACTTTTTTTACAACAATAAACAAGCTTGATCCAACGTCAAGTATTTTCCAAAATCAAATTAATTTATCCTCAAGCATTCACTTGATCCGCATATCAAGTCCCATTACCCCTCTTGAAAGTCGAGTGCTTTTGCCTCGCCATCGACCTTACCTTGAACCATTAGGACCTCCTTTCCATTAGTCCTCAACCATTTCGCGCGTCAATCCAAACCTCGATCCAACATCGAGTATTTTTCAAATCAAATTAATACATTTAATTGTACTTGAAGATCATTTCTTAAAAGGTGAAAAGGAGGGGGATCAAGTCTTTGGTCTTTCTCTTCAGTTGTTTGGGTGCGAGTTCTCTTACTCGTGTGTGGACAATTGACGCCTTTAAAACACACGAACTCGATAAACATTCAAACCTTTTCAAATCAAATCATCAAAACACTTAATCCTTACTTAAACATTTTTACCAAAGGTGAAGTGAGGGGGATCAATTCTTTGGTCTTTCTCCTCAATTGTTTGGGTGCGAGTTCTCTTACTCGTGTGTGAACAATTGTCACCTCTAAAAAACTTAAACTTTAACCTGTCGATTGTTTAGGTGCGAGTTCTCTTACTCGTGTGTGGACAATTGACGCCTCTAAAACACTTGTAACTCGACTACATTTAAACTTTTTTTTCCAAGCGATCATTAAAACATTTAATCCCTATTTAAACACATTTTACTAAAGGTGAAGTGAGGGTGGTCGAGTCTTTGAACCTTCTCCTCAATTGTTTGGGTGCGAGTTCTCTTACTCGTGTGTGAGCAATTGTCACCTCTAAAACATCCAATACGAATAAAACTCCTTTCGTCGCCCACGTGCGACAGAAACCCTAAAACACGTCCAAATCCAACTCTTTTTCTCAATCAAATCTTAACATACTTAATCCAAATCAAACAACTTTTCACAAAAAGAACATTGTTTAATCCATTCTTCCGCGCATATGAACTAGTGCTTCAGCCTCCCATGACGAGCCGACAAGCCAACGTTTAGCAGTTAGAATGCGAATTAAACACTCGTTCGTTTAAAAAACACAAACCAAACAACCGTAGTCCCACGAACTACGAATGCTCTGACTTTCCCATTGTACGAGGGAATACGTAGGCCCAAGGGTTCTAATCCTTGCCGAGCACACTAATAAAAAACCACCCCATTTCCCCTTAGAAAACAATATTACCTTAGAAGATAAACAAACAAACCTAGCTAACTTTCTCACGAATCGAATCAAGAGGTTCCCGTTGAGTACAACGGACGTAGAGGGTGTTAATACCTTCCCTCTTGCGTAACCGACTCCCGAACCCGAATTTGGTTGTGATGACCATTTTCTTATCCCTTTAAAGGTTTTATCGATATTTTCCTTTCTCTCTTTTGGGATGAATAAAGTTCGGTGGCGACTCTGTTTCGAACAGTCTTTTCCGCGTCCATCACGAGGATCGTATTTTTCGAGGTACGACAGTGAGTAACACCATTGTTGCACTTAGGTGACCATTGAGAAATGCCATTAGGGATTAAAAATCTCCTAAGGTTGAATTTTGCAATAGTATGACCTTTCATACAACAGTAGTAACAAGTTATATTTCGAGAAATGTCATGTTTGCTATTCATGTATTTATGATACTCTCTGACAAACAAACTCATATCTTCATCATCTGAAACATATTTGTTGCTACCATCACTATCATAAAGATGCTCATCCTTTGAGGATCTTGAACTTGAAGCCCTAAGAGCTTTAGGCTTCGTTCCTTCCTCCTTGCAGGTGCCTTTCTCCTTTTTCTTCTTTTTCTCAAGCTTCTTTTCATGTTTTTACAAGCAAGTGAGTTCTTGCTCGTGTTCTTCTAACTTTTTGAACAAGGTGGTGAGATCAAGTGTTGTAAGATCCTTGCTTCTTTTATGGTCGTAACCTTCGGTTGCCAATTCCTAGTAAGACATCTCAAAAGCTTGTTAGTAGCAATAACATTGGAAATATGATTACCTAGCAAGTTTAAACGATTAATAAGACGTGAGAATCGCTTTTGCATCCGGGCTTGTTTGACCTCATTAGTTCCCTCATGGGCAACTTGTAGAGTGTCCCACATAGCATTAGTGGTCACACAATGAGAAATGTGATAAAACTCATTAACAAGAAGAGCGGATACGATAATGTTTTTCACTTTCCAATCGTGCTCATTCCATAGTGTTTCGGGCTTAGGAACATCATTACCATCCACACGATGTGTTATCGGTGTAGGACCATGTTAAATTGCCTCCCAAACACCCTTATTATAAGAGTTCACATGAATTTTCATACAAGTTTTCCAATAACTATAGTTTTCTCCCATGAAAATTGGGGTTCCTTTATAATCCCCTTTAGGTTCGTAAGTCATTTTCTAATAAGCATTTTGAAGCACAGAATGAACAGGGATCTTGATACCACTTGTTAGACGATGACATCTTGTCTAGAGGGGGGTGAATAGACACCCAAGCCAAAATCACCAAATAAAATTTGGGTTTTTAAGTTATTTCAAAAATGAGTACGCACGGAAGGTTTCGGTATGGATCGACAAATATCGTCTATACAAACCTAGTTATTGGAACTCGGATATTCAAAAGTCGTATGGAATGGAATCAAATAACATTAATCACTTAAGCATGAATTAATCAATCACAATGTTACTCACTTAAACCAAGTACTTAGTAATGCTATTTCCAATGACAATAAGCAAAATTAAGGAACTATGCAATTTATCAAACACTTGGTGTGCGAACGAATTTTTCAGAATTTTCCTTTGTGTTGTTGTTGATATCAAAACCACTTATAATAAAAAGTGATTATTAGATAATTAAAAGTGATTATAAGCTAATCAACAACAAAGTTATAACCAAATAGTAATGGAAAAATTCTTACGAGTCGATCGATCAATCAATGTTATTTGACAAATTACGTAATGAAATATAAAGCAAGTAAAGAGATCATAGAGAGATCGACGCGAGGATTTATTCACGCAGTTCCCCACTTTCGTCCTCACGTGGGGGTACGTCTGCGCCTAATTTCCAATGTGGAATTAGGATACTTTCTTACTATGAAAAAAGTCGATGTACAAGAAAAGTGTTTAATAGCAACCATACAAACTTCGCCGATTTTGATGTTGATTCAACCCCTTCTCTTCTTTTGATCTTGAAAAATACCAAGATAATAATGGATGCCAATTGACTTGTCGATATTGCTACTCTTTTGCGTTCTTTATCTCCAAGCTTTCACGCACGATCAATTGCACCAATTGTTCCACAAGACTTCAATTTGATTCGTCGTTCTCCGTTACTTCCTTTGCATTTTTTATCTCCAAAGGATCCTTTGCGTACTTTATCTCCAAAGGCTTTCACAACGTCGCAATCCTGTCTTGAACGTCTTGCACGAAAACCCCCAAATCGACATACGATCTTAGAGGACAAACCTGTGGTTTTTCCGGATGAAGACCCCTACAAATCTCAACCGGATATTCTCGGCTACACAAGAACCTAATCGAACGTTATTAGGCCTTCGCCTAGCAAGCACCCCAACAAAATATTATTATGTGTGATTTATCAGTGTGTAGACATAGGACGGAGGTTGAAGATGATGAGCAAATGCAGGCTAATTTTATGGTATCACCAGTTTGGAATGAAACTTGAATGATGTATTTATAGTTTTGGAAGATTGGTGGCAAAGAGGTAATTTTCGAAATAAAAGGAATCAAAAAAATTGACCAACTAAAACAGTATGTGTCGGCTTGAAGGTTGGATGTGTCGGCACATAATGTCAAAAATAACAGCATGTGTCGACCTGAAAGAACCAATGTGTCGACCCAATTCAAACAGAGACTACAACCTTATTTAGGACAGTAGATGTGTCAGCATGAAACACGTATGTGTCGGTGCATAGAACTGATGTTATAGTATGTGTCGGCCTGAAAGGCTTATGTTCTGACCTGACTTTGACAGAGGCTACAGGCTTCATTATTGAGTTACATGTTCCGGCCTGAAAAGCGTATGTACCGACACATGTAGTGCATTTTTGTACAGAAAACTGTATTTCATGATTGTGGACAATTTTGAAGTTGTTTTTAATGATTCCTAAGACCTCTAATGCAAGGGTGCCACACAAACTCAGAGATACCGTCCGACACACAAAAATACTAAGTTTTCTTATAGTTTTGACATCATGCGAAACATCTAACGAAGAAGTTGCACTCGCATAATATGTCAAAAATAACTGTCACCAACGGTCATTTCTCCAGAAAATGACATGTTTTGCTCTGCATTTCTTCAATTCTCCACAGCTTTACATGCATCATTTCTAAGAAACGAATAAGAACAAAAGACAGTTATTATCCTTATTTGAAATTCAAACTCTCTTTCGAACGAAAGCTCTATAACACCTTTGTCGAATTTGCCATCCAAACTTAGAAAATATTTCTTATCCAGCGTATCCTTTTTACGAAGACCTCTTCGACCGATACCTTCACACATACTCTTGTCGAATTCAAAAATAACTTAAGAAACACTTGTTTTTGCTTATTATCCTTAAACAAAATCTGGCGTTGAAATTCCCAGCCAACAAATTGCCCCCCAAAAATGTCGTTTTCGACTAAATGGAGAAAAAGGCATTTTTTGAAACTCACTTTCGACGCCAGAAACCCTTTGTCTGCTATGACGTCATAGTCATCATGACAACTTTTCCCAAATGACTCCTCAAAAACCCATGCGTGAATCTTTGTAATCATCACACACGTAGTCCCTAAGAGATCGTGGGTCAGATCAACTGCCATCGTCTCATCATGCGTTTTCTGTACGGCACGTGTCCCATTATTTATTTCAACAATTAATACGTGAAGTGAACCGCTTCCACTACCTCAACCTATAAATAGTGAAAACTGCCATTTTTCAATCTTTTCCACTCTCTGAACTTCTTTGAGCAAGCACAAACTTCTTCAACTCTTCATCTTTCACAAACCCTTTTTCTTCAATCTACTGCATCAATGGCGTCTTCCACTAAAATTTCCAAATATTCAGGCAAGAACACTAAGGAATCCAAGAAATCCACGAAACTCGCTCTAGTTCACAAAATTTTGGGCCCAACAGTGATAGGTAACCAACAATATATACCTGAACCTCCTCTTGAAGAATAGAAGCGTAAAATCTATCAATCTCAGGTACTGATTCCTATCTCAGTTTCTGGTAAATGCATGCCATGTTAGGTCCTCTTCCAAACCTTTCTACTAATCCTGCTAGGCTTAGAGAATTTTTCCTTGCATATCATCCTTACAAACCCATAGCAAATGGGAAAAAACCTAAGTCTAGCAAGGATGTTAAGGCTGATGAAAAGTTTAAAAATGATGGCCAAGGTTCCCCTTCGACTGAAGCCTCCAAAGACCCTATTAACTTAGAATATATGAATAATAGCTTTAGGGTATTTGGATCATGCCCCCTTGTCGCAACTGCGAAAATCAACCGGCGGAAAAGACAGGAGAGTCGCTACCAAACGTTATTTATCCCGATGCAGGGGAAAGGAAACGATCGAAGAAAACCTGAAAAAGGGAAATACATGGTCATCCCAACCATAGCCTGGGTTCGGGAGTCGGTTACGCGAGAGGAAGGTATTAGCACCCTCTCGCGTCCATCGTACTCGATGGGGTACACGCTTGTTGTTCTGATCAAAGGGTGTAGGTACCTGAAGCTCAACTGCTAATGGGAAAGGAAAACAAAAGGTGAAAGAAAAGAAAAGGTGAATCGGTAGGACATCGTCGTCCTAGCCCTACGTATTCCCTCATAAGTGGGAAAGTCATAGTCAACGTAGTTCGGGGGACTACGGAATTGTTGTGGGAAGTTTGCTCACCAAGACATCGCCGTCTTGTGCCTACGTATCCTCAATCAGATAGGAGAGAGGAAGTCAGAGCAGTCGTAGTTCGACCTATGAGTCGGTTTTGTTTGGTTAGTCTTGATCGCACTAGGGCGAGGGAAAAGGGAAGTTAGTTGTTAGTGTGCTCGCCAAGACATCATCGTCTTGTGCCTACGTATTAGAGCATCTGTAGTTCACACTACTACGGGAAAACGGGATCTCGATTGCACGAGTGCGAGAGAAAAGATTGGGACTCACGGAAGGTCTAAGGGAAACTGAATCCTACAAGTTATCATGCATTGTGGCCCTAAGGTCAGGATTAGGAAGAACGCCTACCTAATCTTGTCATGCTTGGATTGAAAGCCTAATGTCTCTCCTACCTCCAACTTAATCAGAAATTAAGTGGAGCTAGGAAACCTAAGGGATCATGTGATCAAACACAAGTAAACATAGGACAACTTAATCACAAAATAAACGATGTCGTGATCTCAGCTAAGCAGCAAAACTGAGTGACTCCTCGTCAACAAGGAAAATTCAACAGAAACTGACGATGTCGTGATCTCAACTATGAGGAAGTTGACTGACTCTTCGTCAACCACAAGATGAAAACGATGTCGTGATCTCAACTATAAGGAAGTTGAGTAACTCTTCGTCCATCACAAAGTAAGACAAATAGGGGAGAAAACAAGATCAAAGTACTAGGGAATTGGCCTCCAAGCCAAGTATAAAACCAGGAGTGAAAACTCCTCAATCAACAGCAAGTTGTAAGCAACAGTGTTAAACCCTAAGCATGCTTTATACAAGGGCGCAAGTGGTACCTAACGGAGAAGGTTTGTTGCCTCTTCGAAGCACGCACAAAGCTCTAGACTAGGTTCCAAGGTGGAAGAGATCAAGTTATCAAGTACTTCAAGCAAGTAAGAAAGTCTAACAGTCAAGCCTTAAACATCAAATTCAAAACATGCCAGAATCTAATAAGAATCAAATGTAAGCAACTATCATCGAAGGTAATCAATAAGGAGAACCAGAATTAACATCAGGAATCGATCCAAACGATATCAGGGACTAAGCATAATCTGCATCAAGAGATCTCATCAGTCCAAACAAATTTATGAAAAATATTCCACACAAAATCTCCACAAGATTAGTCAAAACTACAAAGAGAAATGAACCAAGAATTAACTACAATTAATCAATGGCTAATCAATGTTAAAAGTCAATTAAAATCAAGATTAAGACCAAAACTAATCAAAGTTCAATTAAAAATCTAAAAAGGAACCAAACAATGTTAACTCCTAACATCTAACCAAACTCAAGATTAATTTTGTTTAGGGGAAAGATGGATTCTGTTAGAGTTTTCTTGTAATTCTTTTCTTCTGTTAGAGGATTGGTTAAGCAGATAGTTCAACTTGTATTGATGAGTTTTTTACGGTGATGATGTAAATTTTTGCAAGAATAATTCAATTCTGTTATGTGCATTTTCCTAATTTCTGTTATTTTTATTTTGTAATTTTCTTACTGATATCTACTGCTATATGAACTGTGATGGCATTATCTTCTAATAAAATTTCTGTTGTGAAAATGTTTTTTTTTTGCCAATGAATTTCTGGTGTGAATTTTTATTTTGCTCCTATTTTCTCTGATAGTAGTAGTAAACAAGATAGGCTCTTGTAAAGCAGGACATTCAATCAACGATCCAATCAAGTTGAAAAGATAAATGGATGTGCTTAAAGCGGTAACTCTTTGACCAAGAACACTAATAGGCACTTCAATTCCAGATAATCGGTGGCACTTATGCCTGCAATGAGACGCATAAAAACTCTATTAGGGTGAAAAATGTTGATCTTGTCAACAACAACAGCGGATGTGTCACTTCCATCCAAGTCCAGAAATCCATCAACAATTGCAACATTACATTTCCTTTCATGATATTTTTCTTTCAGAAACTATATAATTTCCAAAGCCTTGGCTCTTTCTTGAATGTTGGAACTTTATCAATTATTTCATTATTGATATTAAACTTTCGATTCCAAATGGGATTATTATTAGAATTGTTTGGAGGGTTAACTTCTTCATCTAAATCAACTTGATCGTGATTGTTTAAGATATCAATATCATGGTCTAGGTTATAATCTAAATTATTGTGGGGGGATCTGGAGTCTTCAGAGTTTATACTAGCACTATATATACTGTTATCTGATTCTATTTCAGATTCTATAGGCTCAAAACCATAATCATATATTTCCTCTAAAACTTTTATATTATGTTTGTTTCTTTTTGGACATTGGTTAGCATAGTGCCCTTCTTGTTTACAGATATATCAAGGAATTACAAGCTAAAAATTCAAAGGCCATGGAGCGCAAAGACGAACTTCTGAAGTTTGATCATGATGAACTGGCCAAAGAAATTCAAGTTGGCATGCATTATGTCGAACGGGCTCAAAAACTTATGAAGGAAATCGATGGCATTTCGACCAACAAATTTGTCTGTGAGCAACGCTTGATGTTTCAATGGTCGAAATACCAAAAGATGAAAGCTTTCTTCCCTTTTTAACTTGATTTTAATTGCTGAATGTTTGTCTTTGAAGAATTTTGGCTTCTTATGTAACGACTATAAGCCCTTCGTGGCATTTTATGTAATGACTTAGCCATTTTGGCAACCTATACATCTTGATTCACCATTTTGGCTTCGACTATTTATGTATGGATTATTCTTTAGCTATTTTTATTTCTTGAAGTGCAGGCTTATATTTTTTTCAAATATTTCCCATTCACTTTCAAGATTCTTTGATCCTCAGTTAACTCCTCGACTTCATATGCACCATTAGAAAAAACTTGGATAATTTGAAAAGGGCCCTCCCACTTAGGAGACCATTTACCCAAAGCTCTATCTTTTTGATCCATGGGTAAAATTACTTTTCACACTAGATCTCTGGTCGAAAACAACTTAACTTTCACCTTTTTATTGTAAGATTTCTCTACTCTTCTTTTCTACCTCCATAGTAAATCTAAGGCATCTAATCTTTCTTCGTCTAAATCAACTAATTCGCCCAGCATCATGTTCCAATAAGATTCAAATGGGATTGCATACTGTCTTTGAATTCTAGCCGACTGTAGGTAGATTTTGACTGGTAACACTGCATCATGACCATATGTTAGTCGAAAAGGCGTAGTATTAGTGGCATCTTTATGGGAGGTTCGACATGCCCATAGAATCTGGTCCAATGTCTTATGTCAATTCCTTGGCTTTTTCCCCACATTCTTTTTTATTTGGTCAATCCATACCTTATTCGCTGCTTTGACTTGACCATTAGCTTGAGCATAGTAAGACGTGTATGTCAAAAGTTTGAATCCCATTTCTTTAGCAAACTCTTAAATCTTTCGACCAGTAAAAACTGATCTTTGATATGTTGTAATGGTTTCTGGGATTCCAAACCTATAAATGATATGTTTTTGGATGAATTCGATCACTGCCTCCTGGTCAACATTCACCAACGGTATAGCCTCAATCCACTTAGTGAAATAATCTATCCCCACTAGAATGTATCTTTGACTTTTGAATAATGTTGGTCGAATCTCTCCAACTAAATCCAAAGCCCACCCTTTGAAGGGTCAAAGCTTTACTACAAAATGTAATTCACTTGCAGGAACATGTTGAACACCTGCGTGTACTTGACATTCTTGACATCCTTTGGCAGATTCGATACAATCTTTATGCATGGTAGGCCAATACATCCCTTGTCAAAATAATAACCATTTCATTTTATGACCCACCTGATGCATTCCACATACCCCACTATGGACATTAGAGAAAGCTAAGTATGCCTCAGATTCACTAAGGCATTTGAGTAAGACACCTTCAGGCGTCTTTTTAAATAATTTGTTCCCCATCAAAACATAACTTAAAGCACAATATTTGACTTTCCATTCGACAGATATTGTTGGGTTTTGTAAGTAGACTACTATTGGCTTTCTCTAATCTTCGTCTGTCAAGCTATCTATGGCCAATATCTCAAAATTCTCTTCGTCAGCATATCCTAGCTTCATCGTTTCCAAATATGTTAGGGATAATCTAGTTTATGCAACTCTTCCTCTGACTTCGATTGTATCTTGTAATTTTTCTTTCGAAATTTTGTATCCAGAAGCAATTTGGGCCAAGTCATGGGCCTCTTGATTCTCAAGTCGAGGTATGCGTCGAATACTTACCATTTCGAAATTTCATAACATTATATTGACTATTACAAAGTACATTATAAGGTTTTCTTTAACACATTTATGCTCCTTTGTGATTTGTTTTATAACCAACTGTGAGTCACCCGTTATTTCGACTCAAATTGCCCCCAATTCCAACAAGATCTAAAGTTCGGATATCAAAGCTTCGTACTTAGCTTCGTTGTTTGAACAAAGGCCTTCGACCTTGTACTTGAATTTATTGGAATTTTGTTAGGAGAAATAATCAGTACTCCCACACCTGTTCCATCCTTATGACTAGAACCATCAAAGTATAACTTCCAAGGTTCAAGCTCCACATAGTTTAGGGAGTTTTCGACTATAGAGTGGTCGACTTAAAAACCTTTAAAGGCAAATAAAGGTTCAAGCTCCACATAGTTTAGGGAGTTGAACCATCCTTATGACTACCACTTGTCCTTTAACAACCTTTAAAGGCAAATAAGTTAAAGAATATTCAGTTAATGCCAATGTCCATTTACCAATTCTACTATGTAAAATTGGTTTAGACAACATATGTTTAATAATGTCGAAATGAGATGAAACGTAAACATCAACTGGCTTTATATAATGCTTTAACTTTGTACATGAGAAGTATAGACATAGACATAACTTTTCGACTATATTATATCTAGTTTCTGCATCATTTAAGACTCTACTAAGGTAGTAAATGGCTCTTTCGACGTCATTTTCATCCTCTTGAGCTATCATGCTCTCTAAAGTCTTGTCAGATGCAGATATGTACAATCTCATACTTCTATTCCTACAAGGAGGCGCTAGAATTGGAGGGTGAGCAAGGTAGTCTTTAATCTTGTTGAAAGCCTTTTGTTGCGCTTGCCCTCATTCAAATCCTTCCTTCTTGAGTCGAAGTAGATGTGAGAAGGCTTGAGTCTTGCCACTAAAGTTTGAGATGAACCTCCTTAGGAAGTTGATCTTTCATAGCAATGACTGCAACTCCTTCTTTTTCGAAGGCGCTTTCGCCTCCATTATGGTCTTGTGTCATACCCCGAATTTGTCCTATCCTTTTCAAAAAAAATCGCATTCGATTTTATTTTCATTTTTGCATCGCTTGCATAGCATAGTATTATACTTTTTCCATGAATAAACCATAAAAATGATTAGCTAGGATGAATTCTCGGATGTACAGACAGACCGGTCGAATTGTTTCCCAAATGTGCAAAAATCAGTGAACAAAAAGTTTCGAATTTAATCTCGCAAACGTCAGTGATATTAACCAACTTTTCGCAAAGCTTGACTTGGCGCGCTCGTCTAATTTTTTCGACGACTTTTCAGTTACTTCTCGATCAGTCTGAGCCTTTTTACCAGTCCCGGTCAATTTTCAAATTTGACCAAACATTGTATTTTTCTGAGTCGTTTATTCAGTGCTAATCATTTTTGTGGGTCGGTTTATTTTTTTTGAACATTTTGTCGCCCAATTTTATTCATTTTTATCCGATTTATTTTTATATTTTCGTCAAAATATTTAGAATAATAAATTAGAATTTTTCATGTTGGCATTTTATTTTTATCATGTTTATTTAATAAATTGTGAATTTTAGTAGGTTTAATTAATTTAATCTATTTAAATTAATTAACACTTCTAGAATGGGCAATTTTGTCATTTTAAATTGAGTGTGCTTTTTTATTTAATCAGGATCGTTAGATTTAAATTTAATCAAAGGTCAACATGCATTATCCTCACTTTTTCTCATTAGCCAATCACAAATTAGCATTTTTATTTTATTTTTTTTAATTAATAAAATCAGAAAATGAATATTTATCCACTTCATTAAGACACTTGCCCATCTTTAATTGGTTAGTTTTTGAAACTTTTGTCACCTTATCCAATCTTAGAATGACACATGGTCTTTATGTAATGACAATTTTGTTTTCTTAATAATAACTAGCGGGATACCCGTGTCTTCGCACGGGTACCCGTCGGTGACGCGTATTTGTTTATATTTAAAATTTAATTAAAAAATAGAATTAATAAAAACCAGTAAATATAAAAAATATAAATTATATTAAAAAATAGAATAAATACCTGTGAGCACCGATTGGTGACGCATATTTATTCTTAAAAAAATAAAAATAAAAAAGAAGACAAAATAATTTTAACAAAAAAGTTTTTTATTTAAAAAATATATAAATTTTATTTATATTTGAAGCATAAATATAGTTTTTCCATATATACAAATATTTGGATCAACCGTATATTTTCCCGTGTGTAAATATTAATTTTGTTTTGATATTTTTTATAAAAATATTTATGCAATAATTTAGTTTTATAAATATCAAATAATAAAATAGTATTTATAAATATTATTTTAATTGTATAAATAAATATTAGTAACATAAATAAATACATTTTGCCCGTGTTTGGATTCATACATTATTTTAAATATATTTACATTTATTCTTTAATTATACAAAAAATGAAATACCCCATGCGTTCGCACGAATTCTGGTCTGGATACTCGTGTGTTCGTACGAATAATAGTGTGTTACCCGCATTTGTTTACATACTTTTAAATAATGATCCATAATTTTTTAGTTTTTAATACTTAAATCAATAGTTTAAGTTTTTCTGTTTCATATCGCTGCTACATGACAATACTCCATTGATATCTTAAAGTCACTGGGGTAATTCTTATTGAGTTTTGCATGTTAGACTTTAAAATGTTCAGCAACTACAATTATATGATCAAATAGTTTTCAATTAGCATTTAAGATGCATAATATGTGTAACTCCATACCTAAGGTAGCTTAAATGAATATAAGCACCTATTGCAAAATATGTTGATATTGTTTTTAGTATGAATATATGTATAAAACTTGATATAGGAAATTACTTTAATCAATTTGACCAGTGAATTATAAGTAATTGATACGTTGAACTTAACAAACTATTTTAGTTCTAACAACCTTAAGTGTGGCATCAAATAGTTGGCACGGGCTTTAGTGTGAAAAATATTTCATTTTCATCTAAATTTTGAAGCATATCAATGAATGAATGGAATACAAAATTATCTTGAATGAATTTGAAATTATAGAAGCTTGATATGAGCAATCAAGGCTTCCAACCCATCAGTGATGTTTTATGAAATATTCAACAACACTGATTTGGTATTTACAATATTGTCAATGTCACATCATTTCTGACTTCAGAGCCTCATGAATAATGTTAACCCTTGCGATAAATGGAGATGCGGCAGTCTAAAAATGTTAGTCAGGAGTATGCGTAAGAGTTGTTTTATCTCCAAAAATTTCATCATGCGAAAGATTTTTGGCATTAAGGATACATAAGGTATGTATCCACTGCACAATGTGCCTAAATTCAATTTAACGGACAAGATGGAGCTACAAAAAACAAAATCTTGGCCTTTGGTCAAACAGTCTGCAGCCACATGTCAAGGAACTATTAGAATACAACAATAAATAAACAGAAGTACTTTCCCACTGGATCCTGTTGTCTTGTTTGTACACTCATCCATCATAACATTTGCATCTTCAAAATAAGCTTTGTGTTGGCTAGCATTCGGTTTTGTTTTTGAGTCCTCCTTAATACTTCTCTTGGTAGAAAAAGAGCGAAGATATAGTACAGAAAAGAGAAAAAAGAAGGAAAGATTTAAAATTCTATTTACTCTCCAATGAAATTTCCCTTCACAATGTTATTAAAATTTCAACAAAACAATTCCTATCATAACTTCTTCTCCCTATTTGCACTCAGTATTTTAAGTATTAAAGGATTCAATCCCCTTCCCTTTCTTTCTGTAATACATTCTTAACAGTTCCTGGGCTTCTTGATCCCTAATAACAACTTACTGTATGCTTATTACAAATAAAAAATAAATAAAATAGGGCCTGACCCATGTCAGATAGGTCTTTTTTATTTGTCCAATATATTTATCACTCTTCACGATAAGTAAATTGTTCTTGTGGTGAACCTCCTCGGTATAAACTCAAATTAAGATTTTGTAGCGTATCTTGTCATAATCTCTACTAATTACCCTTTTACACAATGTTATAATACATATCATGACATAAATTCCCTATAATTTGCATAGTTTAGAAGTCAAGTTCATAAAGATATGGGTTAAAGTATTTCTGCCTTGCTCATCATAAATCATCTTAGACATCGATTTCATTAAACAGCTATTAGATGTGAGTAATCGTATACAGTCCTCTCCTCGTCCAATCTATGTCTCAGGTATAAATAAAATATCTAGTCCAACTACCTGGCAACTTTCTATTCTCTTTGACGCTTCACTTACCCCAGACTCTTGAATCCTAGGATAAAAGGTGTAATTTTAGCCCTCCTTTCTAGTGAATAGCCTATCTAAGTGCGATAAAATCCTATTGCCTCCAACTAACAACATGTGAAAGTAACTCTTCACCCTTTCTTTGATATCTTGTTTTGTGACCAAGATTTTTCCTCATAAACAACATAAGATATGCAAGGAAAGAGAATCACCAAAATAGAGTACAATATGGTTCTAAAAGACACAGACCACCAGCTAAGCCATACAGAAGAAAGCCAAAATGCTAAAGTCCCAAAACAGACTGAGAAAAACTACTGAGATAAAACATCCTACCGCCAAAAAGACTAAAGCAACTCCAAAAACCAACACAGCCCCCTAGACAATTGAGGATCTGTTACCCCGAACGGCGACCAACAGAGAAAACAATGCCATATCAAGCCACAACATTGTAGCAGCATTTACTAGTTACATAGAATTGAAATATAATTATAGAAAAAAGCAAAAAGCAGCCAAGGCAATAAAAATACAGGCTACGACCAAGTAGAAGTCGTATCTGCGCGAACCGCCACTACCGCCCTTGACCACAAACCAGTCTGATCAATTAACAGCCATCCACTCCACTTAGGCCGATGATCAAATGTTGGCCAAGCCACCACCTTCCTGGACAATAATGGTATATGAGACTAAAAACCACCCACATAAAAGGACTCCCCCATAGCCTAGAAGATACCTGACCAAGATTCATACACAACACACCCAAAAAAATATTAATCGACATCGACCCCTAAACTGCCCAAACTGCCAATATCAAACCGACAGCTAAGGGCCAGCCCTTCACCCAAGAACCAGCAGCAAGACTCACTATAACCAATACAAAACCAGAAGGATACCACCCCCTCTACACCAGGCATTGCAAGCTGGACAAGAAAATAAGAATAGTTGAACAACATAAAACACCAAGGCCCCAAACACATTGATAATAAAACCAAAAACAGCTTCCAGGACAAAAACCAGATCCTAGATACAAACCTATAACTCAAGCGCCAAACAACAAAACAGTTACAAACTTCCACCAACACAGAATAAGAACAGCAGCCCCAAACAACACAGACTAATGCTACTCTCAATGAAAGAAGCCAGATGCAGCAAATTAGCAACAACACAGAAATATGATCACTTCATGACCATCCATAACTAATTCAAGCTTCGGATATTAATCCATGTTTGTAGTTTCCTAAACTTTAAAGCTTCGGATATTAATGCTTTTTTCAAGTGATATTAATTCAAGCTTTGGATACAAAATTGTATAACATCTATAAAAAGCAGTGAATTTCAACCTATAAAAAGTCCATCATAAATCATGATAACATCTCTAAGAATTATATATCATCTAATTAACAAAGGCATAGTTACTGCAAAGAAACATGTATGTTTATCTATAGCAGGATACAAAGAAACTTGTGTGTGTGTGATGTATTGTATTAACAACTATATTTCTATGTGAAACTTGTCAAATGCATGATGTTTTGAAGGTTGTTAACAAATACATACAAAACTATAAAACTGAAGACTTCACAGACTAAAAATTTCTCTCATCACTGAAACTATCTGGAGTTAAATTAAGAATCCCCATGACCAATGTTCTTCGTGACCAATCAAGTAAGCCATTTGCAACCGACATTACCCTATATATACCTTCCTCTCCAATAAGGGATTTTCCACCTAATTTTTCCCATAATGCATTTAGTCCACCAAAATGCCCTGAAAATGAATTCCAGCTAGCAATTGTATCACAGTCAAGAGTTGTTCCCAGTAAATCCATCAAAGGGGCCATGATAAACGGTCGTCCCCAAATTCTTTCGTGAGGTACTGTGAGAATATCAGATCTGACTTTAAGTTTACCATAGCATGTCCGGGATTGAAAATTATATTTGTTGCTTGAACATCCTATACAAAATTGAGAATTGGTCAGAAGAAATTCAATTACATTTTGAGCATAAAGTTAAATTTAATGCAGTGTATAACCCGCAGGCATCGGTTGGTATCTTTGTCCAACTCCTCAAGTAAAGCTTCTTTAAGATAATCTCCATGGGTTGAGGCTCTTTGCCGTATTGGTGGGGAAAATTCTCTGTAAATTGCATCAGACTCCAAATGTCTTTCTCGGCAACTTTCTCAACCTCGTTTATTATTTCCATAGGGTTCTCGAGATGATTTATGTATTTAGAAGAAAGGTGAGGATTGATATTTAAGTCAACCTAAATAACAAAGAAAAGAAAACGCATCATCTGTAACGTTAACACACGTTTCTTTAATCCAAGTGGTAAATTTTTCTCTAATATGCATACCTGCACTGAGTGATAAGGAACTGATGCAACACGGTGATCTTCAACCTGGATGTAATCCCAACCCCAATCCCAAAGCCAAATTAATTGTGTTAAACACATTTCTATACTCAATTTCATTCTTCACAGTTGATTATGAAAAACTAACAGAAAACCAAAATAAGAAGAAACATGTCACAATTCAAAGTTTACCTTGGATAAACTCTCAAAGAGCATCTCAAAGAAAAGATCGATGCCAACGTTTCCAACATCTCCTGTTTGTTGCTCCCCAAAAATAGTACCAAAACCTCTTATACCCATGTCTCTCTCGGCTAGTTGGAAGCCTTGACCAAGTTCTCGACATTCTTCAAGGGCTTCAAGTCTCTCCTATAGGAAATCAGTAAGAAGATGTTAGTTTTAGGCAAGATATCACAGCAACCCTCAATGTTTAGAATACAAGACCACCAGAATACACACCATGCACAACAGCAGCGATACCAGAACCACAAGCAGATGATATCTGCGGATTATTGCACGCCAGAATTCTTAGCCAACGACAAGCAACGACGATCCACTACCAATTTTGGACCGCTAAAATGGACATGATTCCTGCAAACAGAAGCCAGCATATTCCCCAAAACAGATATAAATCAACTTACATCAGTTCTGGACGCCTAGGCTTGCCTTAGATTCATACACTGTGCAGCTAATCGACTTCAATCTATTATGAGTCGATTTTGGTTAAGTTTTAAAAATAAAAAACAAACTTTTCTTCAAGTTCTGTGCGGACAATAAAAGGTATGATTAGATATGCACTTAACATGGCAATCCAAGACGATGATTACTCAACCTCAATTACAACTACTGGCACGACCAAATGATTTAGCTACACATAGTTGTTGGCTCTCAATTTGTCCATACACGCATCATACAATTTTTAATGCGTAAAGCTGAAGCAAGAATTTAAGCTGATATATTAGTCTTACTCTCACTTGCTGAAGACATCTATTGACAGACCTTTCAACATTCAACTCCTCACTGCAAGTCTCTTTCTGTGCATAAACCTAACAATTTTACACTCATTATGAACCAACCTTATACCTTTAATCATCAAAAACTCTGAAAACTCCATCAATATAACCTAGCTTATTAGACATTAAGAAAAAAAATCAAACTCAAATACTAACTGTATGAGTTCCATAAGCTTTAGCTAGAGAAGGTATAATATCTTCAGGCTTCCCAAGTTGAATAAGCAAATTAAGTCCCCGATTCATTAGATTCTTCCTCAAGTCAGCCAAACATTCTAGCACAAACTGTGCTCTCAATGCTGCACGAGGTCACATTAATATATATATATATATAATATTACTATTGCTATCACATTAATCAAATTCAAATCCATAGCACCAAAAAAACATACAAATAAGCTAAAAACTTGGGTTACACTCAATTACTTCATATCTTCAACTCAGTACAGTAAGGTATTTGTCTTAATGCTGCAATGAAGAAAACACATAAAGGACTGTGAAAGTAAGGAAGAATTGATATACCTCCGGTTTTTTGAAATCCGAAATGATAAATGGTGGCAAAGAGTCGAGGATCAACATAATAAACAGGTAAGAGAGTTTGAGAAGAAAGCCAAGCTTTATAGAGAGCCTCATTATCCAAAACTCTGAGATCGTTTCTAAACCAAACTATTGTCGTACCTTTACTAAAAGGAAAATGCTTTAGAGCCAGAAATTTCAATAGAATGAGATAAGCATGCTTATTGGATATTGGACGATCATCTTCCTCTTGATCCACCGGTGACTCAAATCCGGAGGATCCAGATGCGGCATCGGCATCGGAAGCAACCGGAGATAACGATGGTTCGGAAGGAAGCTGCGCAGGCTGCTCAACAGGGTCAACGGGAACTGGGCGTTCGAGTTGGTCAACGAAGACTACCAAGTGATCGCTCATTGGGAAAATCAAAATCAGCAAAATCAAAACCCTAACTAATCAAAACAAAATTGTGAGATGAACGTGAAGATCGAGATAGAGATAATAGAAAAAGGAGAGGATCGTGGTTGGAATGAGTGAGAGACGGTTTGTGTAGATGGAAGAGAAGTTTGTGTAGATGGAAGATAAACTGTTTTTTATTAAATCGTGCATTGAATGAGGAAGAGAAATTGAGTTTTAATAATTTTTTTTATTAATTAATTAGAATTTATTATTTGAAATAGGTTGCTTATTGCTACACATAACCACGTGGCAAATTATAGAATAAGAAGGGTAATTAGGAGTTTTTAAGACCACCTAATTTTCTTATATGATAGATAATCATAATAATAAGAATTAATTTAAAATAAAACAAAAAAAAAAAAAAATAGATAAATAGTCAGATTTTTTTTCTCCCACTAGCACAAGATTTGGGGAGAGAAGATAGAAAAAATCTAAGAAAAGATTTCTCCTAGACACGTGTCAATAACAAAAAAAAAAGGAAAAACGTTTTTTTGCGGAAGAGGAGCCAAACGCGTCCTTAAATCACTCCCACTCCCCCACTCACGGATCAGGACTTTCATTTTGGAGAATAAAAAATAATAAATAAACAAAAAAGCGGAGGAACCTTCTTCCTCCTTCCGCTACACAAAATTCCACAATGACCTCCATTAATTCATCTCACCACCGGATTCTCCACCATGTTATACCCTTCATTTCCGCCATTAATTTCTTCCTCCGCCGTTCCTTTTCCGCCACCCACACTCACCGCTATTCATCACTTAACCTCACCACTCCATTCGCTTCTCATTATTGTCACCACCATCTCCGATCTCTGCTTCCTCCATCAATTTCTATGTATAAGCCCTCCGCCTCCATTTAAAACCACCGAAAACACCCTTCCATTTTCCTCTCTGAATCGAAACTGTTATCCACCACCAACCATCCTAAATCGCACCGCCGGAAAATCCTTCACCTCCGTTATCACCACAAATAATATACTCCCTCCGTGAAGCTCGCGTTAACCACCACCAAGCTCGTCGAAGATCTCTTAATTTATCACCCTCGTGATTTAAATTCAGTGTCGCATTTTTGGAACTTCAATTTGGATTCATTGACAGGTGCAGTCGCTGTGCTCATCATTCGACGTCGCAGCACATCATTCGACGTCGCAGCTCACACTCTGCCCTATTTTTGTAACAACACCGAGCAACATCAAGCGACACTAACAACTCTGCGACAACAGCGGTGAGCAAGTAATGTTTCAGATTTTTTCTCTGACAACATCAACAACAACGCGAGCTCAGCAGCGCGGATTTCTGTTTCGTGCGAAGATATTCTCGTGTTTCACATATTGGTTGGTGTTTCTTCTTGATTATGTTTCTGCTTGATTTAATTTCGATATTATTTGCGTAATTGATTTCTCGATTGGAAATTGTCATGGCATGGTTGGATTTTGGTTTTGCTTAAGATCTGTAATAATGTAATGCACTATATTGCTGTTGTTTTCAATTCTTGGTGACATTCATCTGCAGATTTGATATTCGATTGTATATGTTATTAACTTTTCATTCTGTTGTGTTACGAATCATTTCTATTTGGTTGTCGTAATCTTTTTTTTTTGGGACTGTGATTAATTTGTGCCTGATACGTGATTTCGGTAACAATTCTAATTGATTTTTCCATGGTATTGCGTACTATTCCGATTTCGTGTGAGTTTTTGATATTTAATTTTGCATCGATATTAATTGCTTTGTTGATTGAATCCTATTTTGAATATGTTGTAATGGACTTCGTTTTGGACCTTGTTGCATTGCCTTTACTTGGATACTGGTGATATCACTGGAGGCAAAGTTTATGCCTTATTATATTTCTTTATTTTGCTGCTTCAAAAAGAATTAACTAATGTGTACTGAGCTCTTGCATCATGTAAATTCTGTTGAATTTTGCCTACCGAAATTCAAAGTACGAGCTGCATAAATATTTGTAACGCGCATTTGTAATGCTATGTTAATATTAGTTCATTGTGTGACATCAGAGATATTTTATTTAGCAATGCCAAGTATGTAAGAGTATTGGTTGTTCATTTTTGAGATTTTGTTGGACCTCCGGTATGGATACACCGCCAATGTCCTTTTTGTTTCCTACTAATCTATTGTTTGTTTATCTTTTTAAGAGAATTTTGATTTGAGACTAGCTTGTTTTTGGGCTTAGCATGTCAAGTCCATTTAACTCTTTTTATATACACTTGTGTTTTATTTTGTATCACCTATAAAATTTGAAATTATTGTAAATAATATTGAAAGTTGTTGCCATTTGTTTTGCATTGCAATTAAATCGGATTCTAAATGCATGGATTCGGTAACTTGATACCGTTATGCCACTAAACTTCTACACGTCAATTGAATAATTTTGCCACGTTTTGATCATCGCGTATGACATTCCCCTCATTTTGTCATCACGCATAAATTGACCTTGGGCATATTTCGATTTTGTTTATGAATTAATTTCTATATACATTTCTAATATCAATAACCATTTTCTTTTAAAATCACCTTTCATTCAATTATTTTTAATTAATTAGTTTTTTTTATATATAAAACATTTCAAAATAATTATTTTAAACAAAGCTTTGAAATGATGTCAAATAACATTTTCAAATTCTCAATGCGATTAATCAAATCTTTTCTTAATTAATTACGAAAGTAGTGGGTTCTTGAGGTCTAGCACTTCTTGAATCCTTGAACGATCGCTCTTGGGGCGCACCCATTGGGTTGTGATCGTTTCGTCTTTCATATCTAAAAAATAATTAATCTCCATTTAATCCGATTAAAATGCTTGACGCACCTAATCAAATCGTTTTTCTTAATTAAATTACGAAAGAATTGGGTTCTTGAGGTCTAGCACTTCTTGGATCCTTGAAAGATCGCTCTTGAGGCACACGCCTTGGGTTGTGATCGTTTCGACCTTTCGTATCTAAAACACTCGCATTAATTATTTGGACAAAGGAATGCCATTGGAGTCTAGTAATCCATGTGGTATCCTCATTGTCCAACAAACACGATTTTCGTAATTAATTGAATGAAAAAGGTGTCGTTGGGATCTAGCATCCCAATAATACCCCGATTAGTTGGTTGCGAGGTTGACGTCTCGTTTATCGAATAATCGTCATTTTCTTTGAAGCACTTAACAAATCAAACCTCATATTCACGCACCCAAAGGAACGAACTTTTCACGTACCCTAATCTGATTCAAATA
The DNA here is from genome assembly GCA_022829125.1 of Lathyrus tuberosus. Lineage (NCBI taxonomy): Eukaryota > Viridiplantae > Streptophyta > Magnoliopsida > Fabales > Fabaceae > Lathyrus > Lathyrus tuberosus. The sequence continues at coordinate 3,359,637 of JALAZF010000545.1, forward strand.
CGTAACCAAACATTTTCTCGATCAAACTTCGAAAGAAGGAGATTCTTGGAATCTAGCATTCCTTGGATCTTCGAATAAATGGCTCTCGAGGCACGCCCTTTGGGTTGTCATTCATTCAACATTTTCGACTTTTAAATTAAACCATTTTCAAACCAATTCTTGATTCGTCGTCAAGCCACTTTTCAAAACATCATCGTAAGTCGAGCGCCTTTTGCCTCGCCATTAACCTAATGCACACACTTGCACCTTTTGTCGTGGTTTCGTTACTAAGAGCACCCCTAGGGACTAGTTTCGATCTTCACCTTTTTCGCAACCCATCTGATTCAATCTTTTTCAAACCGTATTTCTTAATCAACTTACGAAAGAAGAAGATTCTTGGAGTCTAGCATTTCTTGGATCTTCGAATGAATGGCTCTTAGGGCGCACGCCTTGGGTTGTTGTTCATTCAACCTTTCGTCTCAAAATACTTAATTTTTATCAAACATTTTCGCAATCAATCACGAAAGAACTGAGTTCTTGGACTCTCGCATCCCTTGGATTCTTGAGTGAATGCTCTCGAGGCACGCCCCTTGGGTTGTATGTCATTAAATCTTTTGTCTCCTAAACTCAACCCAACAAATCGTAGTTCCACGAACTACGGACACTCTGAATCTTCATTCATTCGAATGTAAGATACGTTGGCACAAGATTGCGATGATCTTGACGAGCACACTTCCATCTTTTTCCTTCATTCTGCGTCTACCTTCCCTCTATCTTCCGTTTTCCCCCTTCTCTCTCGTAGTCAAACTACGATTGCTCTGATTTCTCATTCTCGTCCGAATAAGCATACGTAGGCACAAGGGCTCTAATCCTTGGCGAGCACCCTATCCTAAAACCACCCATTTCCCCTAACAATCGAATCATTTTCCCGTACCTTTTCGCTTTATCTCGTTTAGAATAAAACAAATAAGCTTAGCTAACATTCATCACAAATCGAACTAAGAGGTCCCCGTTGAGTACAACGGACGTAAGGGGGTGCTAATACCTTCTTCTTACGTAACCCTTCTCGAACCCATAATGTGGTTGCGACGACCATGTTTTTATCTCTTAAAGGTTTTCTCGATATTTTCCTTTCCCTCTTTTGGGATAAATAAAGTTCGGTGGCGACTCTGTCGAACCACAATTTCTTCCGCGTCTTTTGCGCGAGGGTCGTATTTTCGATGATTTTTCGAGGTGCGACACCTTGGTCTTGTTCTGGTTGATTTCCATTCCCTTCTTATGGACTACAAAGCCTAGAAAATCCCCTGTCTGTACACAAAAAGCACACTTAATAGGATTCATCTTTAGACCATGCTTCCTCATTCTTTCAAATGATTGTCGAAGATGGTTTATATGACTTTTTTCCTGAAACTGACTTAACCACAATGTCATCAATATAAATTTGCATAAAAGTTTCAATAAAGTCATGAAATATAGAGTTCATTGCTCTTTGATAAGTTGCCCTAGCATTTTTTAGGCCAAAAGACATTACCACCCATTCTAAGGCTCTAGGGCATCGAAATGCCGTTTTTGGCACATCTTCTTCAGCAATGAAAATCTGGTTGTATCCAGAATAGCCGTCGAGCATACTAAGATACTCATGTTCTGCAGCAGAATCAACTAACATTTCCGCCACAGGCATTGGATATTCATCTTTTGGGGTTGCAGCATTTAAATCTCTGAAATCTATGCAAACCCTCAAGGTGCCATTTTTCTTAATGATTGGTACAATGGCAATCCATTCGACATATCTGGTCGTACAGATGAATTTGCATCTAAGAAGCCTTTTGACCTCTTTTTTAATTTTAGAGAGAACTTCAGGTGCAAAACGCCTTGGAGTCTGCTTGATAGGCTTCTTCCCAGGCTTTATAGACAGCTTCAGTTCGATCATATATCTGCTTAAATCAGGCATTTCGTTGTAATCCCATGCGAAGCAATCTTTGAACTCCTTCATTAATTGAATTATTTTGACTCTGAGTTGTGGGCTAATGCTGGCACTGATGTATGTTGGCCTTTTTGTTGCCCCCTCTCCCAAGTCAATTTCCTCTAAAAGGTCTTGCGCCAACATCTACACGTTGTTCGCCAGCGCTTCCTTTTCAAAGAAATTCGACCAGGTTCTCATCCTTCTTGGGATGAGCCACTTTTACATATTCTTCCTGCCTGAGGCTGTGTTCGTCAACCTCCATTGCAATTTCCTAGTTCATTTCGACCATATTGACCCCTAAGTTGTCACCCTCAGTGATGTCCAACTCTTGTAATTTGTCTCTAAGGCCTTCAGTGGCCTTAGTTTCGTTGTTAAGCTGTATGAAACCTTCAGCAATTTCATGTGTTGTGATTATTTGGTTGGAACCCTCAGTGATTCCTTTGTTGAAGCCTCTAGTAGCCTTTTTGGTGAAGCCTTCAGTAGCTTCTTTGTCGAAGTCCTTAGTGACTTCTTGAGTGAAGCTCTAAGTAGCTTCTTGAATGAAACCTTCAGTTATTTCTTTGTTGAAGTCCTCAGTGACTCCTTTGGCGAAGCCCTCAGTATCTTCTTGAATGAGACCTTAAGTGATTTCTTTGTTGAAGTCCTCAATGACTTCAACCATCACATCGTCATGGCGAAGTCCTCAATAACTTCCACCATATTGACCATGGATGGCTCAAAGTAATGTGCATCTGCCACTGAGAGAGGATCAGAGTCTATCTTCATTTGATTCTTCGATTTGTCAATGAATCTGAGCCTTCCTTCTTTGATAGCGTTATGAACAAGATCCTTGAAAAGAAAGCATTGAGAAGTTTTATGGCCTAAAAAATTATGATATTTGCATAAACCTCTCTTTTTTCTTTATTCTAAAGGAGGAATTTTAGCGCCAGAAGGCACTATCATTTTGCCATCTTTAACTAATAAATCAAAGATTTCGTCACACTTGGTGACGTCGAAGGTATAAGTTCTCTTGGAGAACCTATCACTCTTCTCTGTTTCGACTGGATTTTTTCCATTCGAAGGCGTTAATACTTTACAAGAATAAGGTGGTCCTTGCTTCAGTTCAGCAAGGTCAATTTTGCTCTCATGAAAAAAAGGATCACTATTTGTGTTCTTGTTCATCTTCATCAAATTAGACGTATGCTACCCTTTCCTTTTTGTTATTCTTATTTGCCCTGGCCTTCTCAGCCTTCAGGCGTTCTACCTGTCGAACTCTGTCAGCCAACTAGGCCATGTCTCTCAGGTATTGGGTATTTAATTTCTTCCTAATAGAGCAGTCAAGGTCACCAGTGACCATTTCGACCAACTCATGCTCAAGCACTTGTGTAAAACACTTGGCCTTAAGCAAACGAAACCTATTCAAATAATCATCTATTGGCTCAGAGAATTTCCTCTTAATGCTGGCCAATTCTTTCAAACTTGTCTTTGACTGTCCCATGTAGAACTGTTCATAGAACAATCTTTCCAATTGAGTCAAATTATGAATTTAATTTGCTGGTAATGTTGTGAACCATGTAAAGGCATTCTTCGTAAGTGAACTTGGGAAATATTTCATCCTTAGGTTCTCGTTATTTGCAATTTACCCTGCCTTTATTAGGTATCTAGCCACGTGTTCGACTGTGGACTCACTAGTGTCCCCAAAAAATTTAGTAAACCTGGGGACCTTCCATTTAGGGGGTAATTCTGATTGCAGAATGTACACAGACAAAGGTGATGTATAATTTGGCCTATGGAGGCCAATATTTACCCCATTCCTTGCCATAATTCTTTCAAACATGGCTGCTAAGTTATTGTCTGTTGCCATAACATCATGTCGAACCTGATTTATGACTTCATCGGCATTTTGGTTCCTATTCGCCATCATTACCCTTGGTTCCCTTTCCCTTGGGATTGGATGTTCAATTCTAGGAGGTTCGGCCCTAGGTGGTTCGAATCTTACTCCCTGATTTACCACGTTCGTCTGGGGTATATTTCGTTGGACTTGGTTAATTGTGGGGTCTTCTTCCAAGACTACCCATGGGTTCTCTACCATCCATTCCCTTTGGGTTGTTGAGAGGGTTGTGAAACACCAAAGAAATCAACAATGTGCATCATTTGCCCTGCCATCTGTTGGTTCGTTTGGATAGTGTTTTAGATTAATGGGTTAAATATTACACCCATTTGTTAGGCAAACATTTGTACCATTTCGTGTTTGTTTTCATCCATTTGTTGCCTTATCACCGCTGCAGAATTATTGGTGATATTGGGCATCTGAGTGGGAAATCCCGTCCCTAAGGGCTGAGTAATTCAACCCAAATTATTAATGCCTGAACCAGATCCTTGTAGTGGCGAAGTTGCATTCACCACTGCGTCTATAAACGCTGACGTTGTATTATGCAAACTTGCCATCATTGATGTTGGCATGCCATAAGGCTGTTCGCGACCTATTGTGGGCATTGAGAATCCAGGCATATAAGGCCTGAATAAATTACTCCCCACTGGAGGGGGTCACTGGTGGACCCTGTGTTCCTACATAATACAAAATAGGTCCACTTTGGGCAATTGACTGCACAGGCGTCGTACTTGCCGTGGATGATACAGTTTCAGATACCGACGCTAGAACCGTATTTCCCCTGTCGAAGATGAAGGGTGGTTCTCCATTATTTTGGTGGATTTTGATTATTTGGTGGATTTTGATTCACCATCCTCCTTACGTATCTTCTCCTTGGTCTTTCTTCGTTGTTTGTGGCTATTCTACCACTCCTAAGTCTCACGCAATGAAGTTTAGAAAGATAGTAAAAATGAAGAAGTTATGCAAAAAAATTCAGAAAGAAAAAAAAAGTTTTTAAACAATAGCACGGTCCCACTGGGCGTGCCAATTTGTTTACCGTGAAAATTGGTAAACAACCGCTGGTCTCCAAAAATGGTTTACTTTCAGGATCAACCAGTGAATCCTAAAACATTACTACCGTTCAAACTATTTCTGAAAATCCTAAAAACATTTCGACAATGCTCATATTTGTAAAAGATTGTTTAATGTTTAAAAGGTAAATTTTCATAAAAAAGAAATTGCAATAAATAAAATTCAAAGTAAAATTGCAATGAAGAAATAAATGGTAAACTGAAAATAACTTTCAATTGAAATGAAAAATATGGTGTTTCAGACGTACATTCTCGACGAAAACTCTTTTCTAATTTAACTTAGATACTTTGAGTGATTTTGTGAGTATTTGTACAACAATTGAACACACGAAAACCCTATGCACTAAGACTCCTATTTATAATACGTCGAAAATAACTATCATCAACGGTCATTTCTCCAGAAAATGACACGTTTTGCTCTGCATGTCTTCAATTCGCCACAACTTTACACGCGTCATTTCTAAGAAACAGATAATAACAAAAGACAATAATTATCCTTATTTGAAATTCAAACTCTGTCGAACGAAAGCTTTATATCGCCTCTGTCGAATTTTCCATCCAAACTTAGAAAATATTTCTAAGTGTTTATCCAGCGTATCCTTCTTACGAAGACCTGTTCGACCGGGACCTTTACACATGCTCTTGTCAAATTCAAAAATAACTTAAGAAACACTTGTTTTTGCTTATTATCCTCAAACAAAACCTGGCGTCAAAATTCCCACCCAACAGTAACGAAACCCCACTTATATAGAGAGTTTGAGATAATGGAAAATTAGCCTTATTTATTGTGCATCAATGGACATAGAAGAGAGATATATTTTTGGTCTTAAAGCACATCTCCCTAGCTTTGACTTCTACTGTTTCTCTCAGATGCTCAATTGTCAGAACAAGATTGGTCCATCTCGAGAATTGAAGAGTTGTTCACAACCATTCTAGCCAAATTACAACCGCATTTCTGTTTTTTTATTAATCATGACTTCAAATGATTTATATTCTTTGATGACAAAGAGGGATAAACATATATGATTTTTGTTCATTTTTATCTATATTTGATAAAATTCCAAACATTTAAATATTTGGATTTATTTATAAGATTATTGTGTTTCTGACAATTCTCTTTTGAGTTTATAACTTATTTTCTTCAGTATCTTTTCTTATTTCCCTTATTCTTTATGTCAATTTTTGTTGATGACAAAAAGGGGAGTAAGATAAGTATTTAAGCATCTAAATCTGACAGGTTAAGAACCTTTTCTTGCTTAAAATGTGAACAATTAATTGTTATGATCTTTAGATAAAATTTAATTAATATGGATAGAACTTATGAGTTGCTTACAAACCTCACCCTCTAGATGATTAAACTCAGGGGGAGCTTACAAACCTCAGACCCTGAAGTCAACTTGTTAGTTTAATTAACAACCATTATTCTTACCTACTTGTGTTTGTCATCATCAAAAAGGGGGACATTGTTGGAACACAATTGGTTTGTACCATATCTCTTAGGTTTTGATGATAACAAAGTATTTAAAGAACAATTGGTTATACTAATATTTGTTCAAGTCTGCATGAACATAAAATAAAATTCCAGGAATAATCAAAGTATTGGTTATGTTAGTGAACATCTAAAGAGAAGCTTAAAGATCAGAAGTTGAAGACTAAACTCTAAAGAAGTCTACTTATAAAGATCAGACTCTGAAAAGGTCAACGTTGTCGCAGCGTGAAAAATACTAGAGTGCATCACATGCTCGAAAATACGACAGAGTCGCCACTGAAACTTATTTATTCTAAGATAAAGGAAAAATATCAATAAACCCCAAAGGGAAGAGAAAAAGGTACGGAAGCCGGATATGCAAGGGGAAGGTATTACCATCCCTCACATTCATTATACTTAACGGGGACCATTTTTATTGTTCCTTACGTGGATGGGGGTTATTATCTAAAGGTTACTTGCAATTGGTTTTAATTAAGGGGAAAAATAAGTTTTTAATTAATTTGCTCGCCATTATTTCGAAATCTTGTGCCTACATATTCTATGGTGCAATGAGAAAATCAGAGCTCCATAGTTCGTGGAGTAGAAAATAAGTATTTGTTGGTTGATTTTAGGGAACGATGTTATAATCGTATCCTAGAAGTATTTTGAAATTAGCTGCTTGATCCTGGTTCAGATGCTCTAAGTTGTTAGTCTGTCTGCTAAGTAATGGATTAGAATAGTTCTTTTATGAAAAGTTGTTGTTTGGCCTGAACCAAGGATAAAGATTGTAAAGGTGGTGTCTGAACCAAGGACAAAGAATTATAAAGGCGGTGTTTGAACCAAGGACAAAGAATTGTAAAAGGTGGTGTCTAAAACAAGGACAAAGAATTGTAAAAGTTTGCCAAAACCGGAGATAAATAAGGCAAACGCGAAGAAGAATAAGAGTTTGCCTAAACCAGAGGATTAACAAGGCAACTGGGAAGAAAAATAAGAGTTTGGCTAAACCAGGGGATTAACAAGGCAAATAGGAAAAGGAAGAGAGTTTGCCTACACCACGGGATTAACAAGGAAAATAGGATAAAGGTATAAGAATTTTCCTAAACCAAGGGATTAACAAAGAAAATAGGGAAAAGGAAGAAAATTTGCCTAAAACAAAGGATTAACAAGGAAAATGGGAGAAGTATGAATGTCAAAACCAAGAGGAGTTGTATTCAAACCAAGAGATAATGATTATGGAATGTTATTGATATTGGTTGTGATTGATGTTAGTCTGAAGACGAATATTCAAACAGGGAGCTCTAGAATAGTGTCTGAATCATTCGGGGGGAGAGAAAGTCTACACGCTCCTCTTTTTCCTTCCTTTTATTATTAAAAGTGGCCTTGACTTGAATTGTACTAAATTCTATGAATGGGAGTGAATACTTTGAACAACTAGGTCATGCCTCCTATATCCAAAGATATTCAGAATGAGGATAGGAATACACCCTTTCATCCTTCTTCATTTCTTAAGACTCGTGGCGCACAATTCGAATCGTATTTGTTAAGTATTTTGAGTTTATTTGCAAAAAGAGCTTTTAGTTTTACAGGAATAAAGAGAAAGACATGATTAAAAGAATTAAGGTACCAAAAAGAGGATGAGGCTAATGTTGTCATGCATTGATCAACCTATCTTTATAGGGTTTTAGAATGAGGAGTTTGTATTTGACCTAAGGGATCATACATGATACATGTCCTAAATTCAATCTAATTCAAATTAAGTGATTTAAGGGCCTTTTAATCACCTAATTGAATAAACTCTTAAGGGATCATGCAAGTGTTTTTTATTCTCTAGAGTTTTGATCATATAACTAATTAATCAAAAGGATTAACTAATATGATCAATGTCCTACGGTCATCAACTTAATTAATCGACAGAAATATATTTAATCAATTAATTAAATAAACAAAAGGGATCATGTAAGAGAATTAGGTCAAACATGATATATCAAGAAGAAATCAAGCAAGCTACCATGAATTAGGAAATAAAGGCCAAAAAGAAAAGAAAAGAAAAGTTAATGTTATTGACCCTAATTTCTAATTAATTATAATCTATTCTTAATTTAGAAAATTAAATCCTAATTTTCATTAAAACTAAGCTTAATTACCATTAAAATTGATTTTGATGTATTAAAAAAATAAAGATGAAAAAATAAAAGGATTTCTAAGAAAATAAATAAATAAATAAGGTTCTGCCAGGGGTGCAGAGATGAAAAGGGAATTGTAGAGGCTAATGGGGCACTGAGCCTAAAGTGGGAAGTCCATGTTCATTTTTGTTTGTTTCAAAGTTGTGGGATAAAAGAAAAAGGGAGGGTGCAGTGTAGTAAAGGTCATTGGGCATTGCATCTATGGAAGATCAGAAAGAGGGGAAGTTAACTGAACTCCCTCATTCACCTCATCACTCTCAGATTTGTCTCTCCTCTCCCTCTCAAACATTGCTAACCGGAAATCACTTCCGTCACGCTGAAAATCACCTCTGGCTGCGGCAGAGCCCAAAACCATACCAAACCTACACTAATCAACCCATATTCCTTTCCTCTATCCATACCTCTGCTTCAATCATACCAAAAACGGGCCCTGCTATCTAAACCCTCTGTTTAACATAAACCTTAGAACTTAAATTAAATAGCCCATACTCAAGAGTTCATGCTACAACCATGGGGGTTCAATTCATACAATCGAGCTCTACCTCATGGTAACAAGAATTGAGCAAACAAATGAAGAATTAAGGCATGTCATGTTTACCTATAAGGTGGAGAAATGCCCTGGTGGTTGTTGCTGAACAAGCTGGAGATGATGATGAAGAAATCCCAGAGAGAATATTCAAGCTCAGATAAATATTCTTTCAAAAATTTTCCTTTCTTAATTCAATCCTCTTATTATTCTTTCTTCTTCTTTTTCCTTTTTCTATAGACTGGTTAAGTCTCTATGATGTTTTGTTCTTGATGTAGAATATGATAACAATGTAGAGATTAGGTTAGGATTGATGTTAATAACTTGTAGAGATATAGAGGAATGGAGAGGACAAGCTTTATTGCACATAGCTTTAGAGGTTGAAGTTATGTCAATGGAGGAGAGAGAGTTATGAATGAGGGTTTGTGAGGTTATGAAGTGAAATTGGCAGAGTTTTGTTAGGGTGATTGATACTTTTTCATGAAGCAATATAGCTAGGGTTTATATAGATGAAAAGTATGAGGAGAATGAAGGGGAAAATGGAGGGAATTCAGTTAGAGATGATTGATTTGTATCCATAAGATGGTGATTCGTGGCTCACATTAATCAAGGGTGGAAATTTGTTTAGGTTTTGGTTAGTTGGAGTGAAGAAAATTAAGAGGATTTGTGTTAGTTTCTGTTCTGGACTGGGCAGGCGTTTGGCCCACAGTAGGGCAAGGCCCAATCCAGTCCAGCTTTTGGCAAGGCCCAATAACTTGATTCAGCCAATATAGTCGTTGGGCACAATCTAGCCGTTGGACACGATATAACCGTTGGGGACGTCCACTTCACGCGTTTGACAGTTCACGCGACCAACAACCTCTCCAGATCTCACGGGGACAGTTGGACCAGGTCAAAGGGTCACGCGTTTGACCCTCCACCTGGAAGTCTCCTATTGGTCGACCAGATAATTTGGCCACATGGGAGACCTTGGCCCCGCATTAGGGGTTACTTCTATAAATACCCTCTCACTTGAGAGGGTAAGGTTTGATCACTATTCAATAATCTAAATCATACCTAAACATTTTGTACTTGCTTTCTCTCTAGCCCAAACTTACTTTGGCAACGGAGTACCTTGCAGGTACACCCCCTCCTCTCTTACAACCATCATCTCTGCCCTACACGGAAGGCCACGACGATCCAGTCTGATCACACCAAATCAGTGGCGCTGTCTGTGGGAAACATTGCTTCCCCGTCTTTTTGAACCAAGATACCTCCTCTTTTCACCCAAAAGACCAAAGCTTACTCTCCAAAATTCACTTGATCATCATGGCCTCCAATAGAAACGATGATGCCCATCAAGAACCTGCTGTCGTCGTTACCATGGATAACATCGGCCACCATAACCTCGGAGTTGCGGTCCATGAGACCAATCACAGGAATGGGAGGACTACGTCTCCCTCTTCCGATGATGTGAAGCCACACGCACAGGCTGCCGGTCACATCTTTGAGCCTATACCTGTCCCTCAAAACGTTGACCCCGACACTGCTGCCCTCATTGCCCTCTCAACAGGTCCAACCTCTTAATCTTCCAACAGGGTAAGAATATCAACATGCTCGAGCACGTCCTCCAAGAGCGACTTCCTTCGCAAAAGCCGCACATTCCCTCTCCACGCCCTCAGTCACCTCCTCAGAAACGTCGGCGAGACAGATCCAGGAGCATTTCTCTCGTCGGGGGACGATCAAGATCGGAGGAACCTGAGTCAGAAGTCGCCAGAAGACAACATCGTACTCCTCCGTGGAGATCCAGACGTTCTCCCGCCCCGAAGAGGACCAGGCCCTCGGAAAACCATCATGAGCATCGTCGATCACGCAGACATTCTCCTCGATGCAGCAGAAGTCGCGGGCGCAGCCACTCCCCCTGTCGGTCATCGAGCGCGAGCAGTGACGTCGACATCCATGGGCCTCTATCTCAGGAGATCATGGACACCTGTATCCCTCACGGGCTGGAGAAACCTCCTCTTTTGGCAACCTATGACGGGACCACCGACCCAGGCGAGCATATAGAAAATATCGAAGCCATGCTCCACTACCACAACGTGAGCAGATCCATTAAATGCAGGTTATTCCCCATCACTCTCACGAAGGGGGCCATAACCTGGTATAACCGGCTTCCCCGAGGTTCGGTCACTTCGTGGAGGGATCAGAGGAACCAATTCGCCTGACACTTCACTGCTTCCAGACGCCATCCCAAGTCAAAAGCCACTCTCGAAGCCATTATATAGGGCAAGGATGAGCCCCTGCGCACATACATCGAGAGGTTCAACAAGGAAACTGTAAAGGCCTGCACAACGGACCATATGAAAAAATATCTCCTCGAGAAGGGGCTGAGACCGAAGAGAGAATTTCGCAAAGCAGTGGGCATCGAGACCCCTCGTACCTTGGCCGAACTCCTCCGTAAGGCTCAAGCTTATATATAGTATAAGGAGAAAGAAGCCGCGTACAAGGCCCAAGACTCAAGGGATCAAGAGAGTTCACGGGCAATAAAAAAAGATGAATCAGAGGCTCCCAGGCGCGATAGGGAGAGACGATGAGATGATCGTCCTCGCGAGAGCAAGGGACCTACTGGTCGCTTCACATAATACACCCTGCTGACAGCTCCCTGTGAGCTCATTCTCTCAAAATACATTAACGTAGAATTTAAGAAAGGGGTGTCTGGTTCCCCAAGCCGACAGCGTCAAAGAGCAACACGAACAAGAGTAAATATTGCCGCTTCCACCGCAGTCATGACCACGTGACCAAAGACTGCATTCACCTGAAGGGCGCTTTTGACATCCTCATCAAGGAGGGTCACCTGAAACAGTATACAAAAAAGGGTGAATCTTCCCGACGAGAGACTTCAGAGTCCAAGAAGGAAACTGAATCTTCACCACCCAGTCCTCCCCCGCAAGTCGCCATGTCAATCACCCGGCCAGAATACTTCATCATCCCCGACTACCTCGAGGATCCTCCCTAGATATCCACGCACAACACCTGGAAGACCTTCCCCACGGCAATGGTTATCTCATGTGGAGGATACAATGAGCTCACTATAGGGTCGGTCAAGAGGAAATTTGACCAGCTGATTGACTACAGTCCCGACCGGTTATCCACGCTCGAGAAATTCCGGGGGCGTTTGCAACCTATCACATTCTACCGTGAAGAACTGCCTGGGGGCTCCCCAAACTCACACATTCCTCTTCTCATCAGGGCAAGACTGGCTAGTACTGATGTCCGACAGATCCTGGTCGACCAGGGCAGTTCGGTGGACATCATGTACACCAGTTTGTTCCGCACTTTGAAGCTTGACCAGAAGAATTTGTCACCATACATGGGATCCGACCAGCAAGGATTCAACGGAGCTACCGCCAGACCTTAGGGGTACGTGGAGCTTCCAATTACGTTCGGGGAGGAGGAGGCATCCAAGTCGATCAAAACTCAATTTCTGGTAATCGACTGTCCACATTGTACCAATGAATCCTGGGGAGACCAACCCTCGCAGAGTTGATCGCTGTCCCTTCAACTGTTCATCTCAAGATGAAATATTATATGGAGAAGGGCCACGTCGCGACTTTGCATGGAGATATAGAGGCTGCAAGGAGATGCTTCGAAGCAGTGACCAGAGAGCAAAGTTCAATCGGCGCAGCACCCAAGGCCACCAAACGAGCGAGGGATGAAGATCTTCCCAGCGAGGAAGGCCAGCCCAAAAAAAAGCCAGCGCTCCTAGTGCACACAATCGACCTTGACAGCCGGATCTCTGAAGAGGGCGAGGAAGACAGTGATGAAGGCACTTCAGCAGTAACAGGCAGCTCCCCTGCATCAACCATCATGCGTTCGATACTAGATGGGGAATTCGAAGTGATCACCTTCGGAGACGACCCGAACAGAGGAGTAAAGATAGGCGCAGGGTTGCCCGAAGAGGTAAAGCAGCAGTTGAAGACATACCTGGAAAACAATGCAGACTTATTTTCTTGGAGCGTCGCGGACATGACCGGACTCGACTCTGAGACAGCCTGCCATCAACTCACCATCGACCCAGCTGCTCGAGCGGTAGCGCAACGCAGGCGTAAGCAATCCGATGAAAAGGCACAGGGTGCCAAAAAATTTCTACAAGACTTTTTAGAGGCAAAATTTATCTCGGAGGCCAGGTATACAATCTGGTTGTCTAATATTGTACTAGTCAAAAAACATAATGGAAAATGGCGCATGTGCATTGATTATACTGATCTCAATCGGGCTTACCTGAAGGATGCTTATCCTCTGCCCAGCGTAGATAAGCTCGTAGATAATTCTGCAGGTTTCAAACTCTTGTCCTTCATGGACGCCTACTCGGGATACAATCAAATCCCCATGGCCAAAAAGGACAAGAAATACACCGCGTTCATGACCTCGTCGGGGAATTATTACTACAACGTAATGCCCTTCGGTTTGAAAAACGTTGGGGCCACGTACCAACGTATGATGAACAAGGTCTTCCGATCAGAAATCAGAGACATGCTCGAAGTATACATGGACGACATGATCGTGAAGTCCCAAGAGGAATTCGATCACACGATCCACTTGCAAAAGGTCTTTGACCAAGCGAGAAAATGAAAAATGCGTTTCAACTCAGAAAAATGTACCTTCGACATGCGGGCAAGGAAATTCCTCGGCTTCTACCTCACCGAGAGGGGGATAGATGCCAACCCTGACAAAAGTCTGGAATTCGATGAATTTCCCACGCCAAGGTCGAAGAAATCCATACAATCCCTCAATGGGATGCTCGCTTCACTTTCTCGCTTTGTGGCCAAGTCAGCCCAACACGCTCTGCCCTTCTTTAAACTTCTACGAAAAAAGCCACATTCGAGTGGACAGAGGAATGCGAGCATGCTCTACTCAACCTCAAGCGAGCCTTATCTGAACCCCTCATCCTGTCACGACCAGATAGCGGGGAGACGTTGTATCTGTACCTCTCCATCACCAGCGAAGCCATTAGCGTCGCCCTCATTCGTGAAACACCCGACGGGCAAAAACCTATATATTTCACGAGCAATGCCTTGCAAGGGCCAAAACTCAGGTACTGGAAGATCAATAAGGTCGCCCTTGCTCTCATCAATGCAGCGAGGAGATTAAGGCATTACTTCCTGGCCCACACGATAGTGGTGCGAATAGAGCAGCCCATAAGATAGCTGCCTAGCTGGCCATACATGGTCGGCAGAATTCTCAAATGGTGTTTGGAGTTGTCAGAGTTCTACATCCACTACGAGGGCAGGAAGGCCCTCAAGGCGCAAGTCCTGGCCGATTTTGTGGCTGAAATGATGCCTCCAACATCCCCGTCTAGCGGGGAAATCAAATGGACCATCTTCGTCGACGGAGCATCCAGGTCCACAGCCAGTGGCGCCGATATCATCCTTGAGAACGAAGAAGGAATCCTAATTAAGGTACCTTTAGTCCTGTCCTTCCCCACATCGAACAATCAAGCTGAGTACGAGGCATTCCTCGCAGGCTTGCAGTTGGCCGAAGACTTGGGCGCTAGAGAAGTGAGGATCTTCACAGATTCCTAGCTCGTAGCATCCCAAGTACGAGGAGAGTACCAAGCCAAAAATGATCACCTGGTCGAGTACCGGACGTTGGTGAAGGAAAGGATAACTAAGTTCGACGCGTGGGAAGTCCAGCACATCCCCCGCAAACGGAACACTCGAGCGGATGTCCTATCGAAACTGGCTAGCACCAGAAAGTAAGGGGGCAATAAATCCGTCATACAAGAGATACTCTCTCGCCCAAGTATTGACAAGTCATCAGGGCTGCTCGTCGTCAATGCCATTGGCGACAGCAGCTGCTGGATGACCCTGGTATACAATTACCTCACTACAAGGGAGCTGCCCGAGGACAGCAAGGAGACCAGCGTGACCAAGTAAAGGGCCTGCTCATATGTCCTGGTCGATGACAAACTCTACGGACGAGGATTTTCCATTCCCCTCCTAAAATGCGTTAAGGAGAACGAGGCCCCCGAAGTTCTCCAGGAAATTCACGACAGTATCAATGCGCAACACTTAGGAGGGAGATCATTAACACGAATGGCCCTGCGAGCAGGATACTATTGGCCGACCATACAGAACGACGCCAAGGAGCATGTCCAAAAATGTGACCGGTGCCAACGCCACGGGGATATGCACTTGACACCCCCTAATGAGTTGAAGACTCTGTCCTCGCCATGACCCTTCGCTTGGTGGGGGGTGGACATCCTCGGCCTCTTCACAATGGGATCCTACCAAAACAAATTTCTAATCGTGGCCATCGATTACTTTACAAAGTGGATCGAAGCCGAAGCTCTCGCCAAGATCACAACCTTCAACATACTTCGTTTCTACAAAAGAAACGTCCTTGCACGATTCGGGGTGCCCCAGGCCCTTGTGACCGACAATGGAACCCAATTCACAGACAGAAAGTTCCAAGACTTCGTCGCCAAACTAGGCAAGAAGCAACACTTTACTTCCGTTAAGCATCCCCGGACTAATGGGCAAGCAGAGGCCGCGAACAGGGTGATCCTTTGAGGTTTAAATCGAAGGCTATGCGAAGACAAAAAGAGATGGGTCGAGGAGCTACACATCATGCTCTGGACCTATAGAACAACCCCTCACTCCACCATCAGGGAAACTCCCTTCCGACTAGCCTAGGGAACCGAGGCAGTGATACCGGTGGAGATCAGGGAACCTTCTAGACGAACTGAAGCCCCTTTTGACGAAGAGTTGAACGACGAGGCTCTAAGAGAAGAACTCGATCTGGTCGAAGAGATCTGATCAGGGGAAGCTCTTTCCGAAGCTTCGCTGAAACAAAAAATATCCTTGCGCCACAATGCCAAAGCCGTAAAGTGCGACTTCCCAGTTGGCAGCCTGGTCCTATGAAGAAATAAAAAGATTCACGCGAGGGCAAGCTGGCCGCAAATTGGGAAAGGCCATACTTGGTCAAATCAAAGACAGACAATGGAGCCTGCTACCTCGAAACGCTGTGCGGGGAACCATTTGCTCGACCATGGAACGCGAAAAAGCTCAAACAATATTACAGTTAGGACCAACCACTAGTTCAGACTAACTGCCGACGAAATTACCCCACTGTAGGGAGACGGCTCGGCCACAGGACCTTGCCCCAGTGCAAGCGTGATCCTTGATTCTTTAACGCCGGCCAGTTTCTGCTCATGGGACGAGCAGACCCTGTGCCCAATGGGGATACCTCAACCGAGCTCCGCCGTTACCACACCAATATGGTAGTACACCCAACCCGCGATGGGAAAAGTCCAAGCCATGTGGGATCAGGACCTCGACCGAGATCCTAGTCCCACCACCGGCGAGAACACTTCGCTTCCTCGACGAGTCCCCCAAAACTGTCGAGCGTAACAATAACGAGTCGAGCAGAATTTTCGTGCTTAGCATTAAAATGTTAAAACATACACAAATAAAATGCAACACATATAATATCAAACGCAAAGATATTTATATAATATGGCCACAAGGCCAAAACTGTCAATATTACAAAAGGGGTTATGCCCGACAAACGATTATAAATCAAATGGCACGCAGGCGAACAAAATACACAAGTACAAGAAAAAAGAAAGCTACTCTGCATCAGTGGGGAGATCAGGAGGAACCACCTGCCCATCCCTTCAGTCAATGGCTGGACGTCAGAATTGAGAGCTTTCATCTGCTCCACTGCAGCGTTGAATCCGAACTCATCCGCTCCCAAGTTGTCCTGCTCGAGGATGCAGATTCTCTCGATCAGGTCCCTCCGGGTCTTCAATGTTTTCTCATCCTCGTCTCATCCTGACCGACCGCCGACGAGCCCTCTAGCTTGGCTACCTTCGCTTTCAGGATGGCATTCTCTTCCGCCACCCTTGTCACCTCCCCCTTCATCTGGGTCACTTCCTTCTGGAGTGCGATCTTGGCCTCCAGGTTGCCTTTGTGCTTTATCAGCCAGTTATGTATCTCAACATTCTCCAGCTCGAGGTCGGTGATCTAGGCCTGTACCTTTTTGAGATCCACGAGCGGAACCGTCTCCGCATCCCCGAGGGCCAGCGCCGCCTCCAGCACTCTCATAACAGCGGCCACATCTTGGCAGAGAAGCTTCCTCCTCTACTTAGAGTCGACGGACAGAATGGCCGACACCTCAAGGTCGAGGACAAGAACAGAGCCTTCCCCGTCAAATAAATTTCCTTGAAGATAACACGGAGGAAGTATAAATTTCCCCCTATAAAGGTGCTCGAACTACCAGCTGGGGAAGAGCCAATATCGTCCTGCTTCCTCTTGTTTGTTGTGTCTGGAGTAAGAGGGTTCGATGTGGTGCCCGAAATGGAGGCGGTATCACCCATAAACTTCTCTAACGTTGCTTACTGCTTGGCAGCGTCGGCCTTAGGCATTGGCGCCTTCTTGAGGTTTTTGGCCGCTGCGCACCTGGCCAGACGCTCCCTCATGTTCGACATCTTCCCTGCAAAAATAAAAGGGGGATTAGCACATAATGCAAGACATTAAAAAATAAGGGCAAAAAAGTAATCTATACCGAGGAGCTCAAATGCAACATCCTCGTTTTCACATTCGGAGAGGGCCTTGGTATTTATGTAGCGAGCCGCTCGAGCAGGCTCTCCATCCTCCCCGTACAGTTCTTTGTCGTCCATATCCACTACAAAGGCGGGGCTGAAACTCTCTACATAGGAATGCAATGCCCTGAAAGACTCATTGTCCCTGTCACATAGCTGCTCATGATTGACAAGAAACTGGTCGGTCCTATATCTTAAATGGGCATACACTCATTCCAATGGGAACTTTGACATCGCCTTCGTCACCTCCCAACCACTAACTTCCACAGTCTCCATGGTGGATATAGACTCCTTAGCTGCCTCCGAGGAAGGCTTCACGACCAGGAACCTGTATTTGAAGTTTTGGACAGATTCCGAGTACAGCCAAAATAACCCGCTCTGTTGCTTAAAGGATACCCAACTTTATTTTGGGCCCGCCGTGCTTCTTTGAATTTGAAATATGCAGAAGAAAATATCCACTGTGGCCCCGACCTTCATATATCGGCAGACCAGCTCAAAGGCCCTAATAAACTCCAGGTACACCCCCTCCTCTCCTACAACCATCATCTATGCCCTACACGGAAGGCCACGACGATCCAGTCTAATCACACCAGATCAGTTTCCAACTGTTTTTTTAGTGTGAAATTTGAATATGAGCGTTTTTGTTTTGGAGGCTATAAGTTAATTAGGGTTTATACTTGATTTGGAGGGAATTTTAAATGCAATGGTGGTTTGGTAATTTGCTGGGACACGTGGCAGCTGACAGGTAGAGTCAATTGTGAATCAGTTACTTGGTTAGTAAGTATGTTAATAGGTTGTTAGACAGTTTAGGATAACTTAGTGAATAAGCTTGTTATAAGTGAAATTAGGGTTAGTTAGATGTTTAAGGAGTTTAAGGTAGTTAGTGGTTGGTTATTAAGTTAGTTGTGTTGGTTAAAAGTTGGTTATTTGACAGTTAGAAGTTGCAATAGGTAGAGGTGAGATCAGTTAGGTAGTTTGAATTTAAATTAGAGGTAAGTTAGATTGGTTGGTTAGCAACTAACTTTAGTTAATTAGCAAAATAGGTAGTTAGTAGTTGAAGTTTGGGTTAGTGATCAAGGTGATGTCATGAAAGTTGAGGTTTGTGGCTTGCTTTTAGTATTGATTAAAATTGATCATGATGAATGAGTGATTATATGAGTTTTGTCCATGCTATAGTTGTCATGTATGTTGAATTTGTATGTTTGGATGGCTTGATTTGGATAATATGTTTTAGAAGAAATTGTTTCATGGATGTGTGCTTATAGCTTGTTGCACCAAGATGCATTTTAGAGGATTTATTTTTGTTAGGCTATAATATGGTTATAATGTATGCATTTGAAGTCTTTGATTTTGGTGCCATGCTATTATGTATGTGTGCATTGCATTACTTAAGTTATGGTGATTGTGTGGCTATATGAGCATTGAGTTCATGGTATGTGTGTATAATTTGAAATGGATCGTGTGAATTGGTTGCTTTGACTTGCATTGCTCTTGGTTTTGTACTTCTTCGTGGCCATATATGTGTTGTAGTTGGACTGTATGTTTTGGATATATGCATTGTCCATGTAGGTGCACTTGGTAATATGATGTTGATTTTGTTTGGCATCTATTGCAGGCCTGGTGTAGGTAATTGTAGGCATTGGATGTTTTTGGCATGCAGCTAAGTGGCTTGTCATGTCATAAGTCATACATTGGAGATACATGATGGCCAAGGCGAATGAACATGAAGGCAAATGTGACATTAAATGGAGATGTTTGAATGAAGATGGAAAAGACTTGGAGTTTGAGGAATGATAGATCTTGAGTCATCTTAGGGTTATGGTCTGACTTTGGTAAATTGTTTGACTAAAAAGTCAATTGTTGACCAAAAGTCAATTATAGGTCAAACTTAAGTTTGTTCATGTAATTTTGAAATGGCCTTGCAACTTGTATTTGAATTTTAGCATTTTGACTTGTAAATGGATTGTAACTTGTTCTTTAAGTAATAAAATACTTTTCCCTCCAATTTGTGAATTTGAAATTGAAATTTCTTTTCAATTTGAATGAATCCATTTGAATGAAGCATTTTGACCAAAAGACTAATAGCCCATCCATAGCTGAAATAAAGAAGAAAATCTAAAAGACTTGGTCAACTATTTTAACCAAAAGTCAACAGTTGACCAAAAGTATATTGTGCGTTGAATAACTTTCAAACCCTTTCCTTCCATGATGTGCATCAATTCAATAGCCATAGCTTGGATATGAAATAAAGATACTTCCAATAATTAGGTCAAAAAGTCAACTTTCAAAGTTAACTTTGACAAAGAAAGGTCAATTGTACCATAATATATTATTTTCCAAGTAAACCCCCCAAAAAACCTAATCCATGAGACTTGCTATGGAATGAAGTCTTAATCCAATAACATCCAATGAAATTCACAATATCTTGCATCACAAGCCACAATATTAATCTAATCGTCTGATCAAAACCCAATGTTGAGTTAATCCAATTGCAACTCTTTGAACCAATGAATGAATTATTGTATGTAGATGAATGAATATCCTAATGAAAATGAATGCTTAAGGTAGATGAAATGCAGATGAGCCAGATGAAGTTGAATGAAATGGCTGGGCAAAATTTGAGGTATGACAAACGTCTGAAGATTAGATTCTGAAAAAG
This sequence comes from Lathyrus tuberosus, assembly GCA_022829125.1. NCBI lineage: Eukaryota > Viridiplantae > Streptophyta > Magnoliopsida > Fabales > Fabaceae > Lathyrus > Lathyrus tuberosus. The sequence goes on from JALAZF010000545.1 coordinate 3,379,939, forward strand.
TCAGCCTCTAAAGACCAGACTTTGAAGAAGTCTAATTCTGAAGATCAGAAATTGAAGCCAATCAAAGCGCAAAGATCAAGGTTAATCTGATTGGTCACTATCAAACTCAGAGGCTATTTTGTCTTCTTCTGATCACGTGAAGACCTAAGCTATTTTTTCATATAAACAGTTAGAATGTAACTAATAACTCCTTTTGAAGCAAAGGAATTTCAAATGACGTTTCAACAACATTAACCATATCAAGAAACGTCTCAACGTATATGAATCAAGCTTCTCAAAGACTCTCTTGTGCAAACTTTCCAACGACTCTTTTCCTTCTCTATATAAAGAGATAAAAACTTGAAGAACAAAAATGAACGATTGACATTCAAAGAGTTGTTACTCTATTAAGACATAAACACAAGTTTAACTTAAGATTTCTTATCTTTGTATATCTTAGAAATCCCTAAGTATTAAAGAGTCTTCATGTACTGTATTTGTCTACACCTCTGATTGTATATCAAGTGTATTACCCCAAACAATCTTTTATTTGTTAGGTAGATTGTTAGAAGTCTTTTAGTGTTTAAGCATTATAAGTCTCTTGCTTGTGTGCTTGAGCATATGAAATCTCTTGCTTGTTTGGTTGAGCATTAGAAGACTCTTACTTTGTTTTTGAGCATTGAAAGTCTCTTGCTTATGTGCTTGAGTAAATGTAGTCTTGTGTAATTATAGTGAAATCCCTCTGAATTGTAAGAGGACTGGACTACTCTCGGTTTGTGAGAGGAACCAAGATAACTTTGTGTGTCTCCTTCTTTCTTTCATTCTTTATCCACTGTTTATCACTCACCTATAATTCAGACTTTGAACTTTGTGTTTAGATCTAACTAGAGTTTTAAAAAGAAAGAAAAATTCTAACACAATTCGACCTCCTTCTTGTGTTTTTCTCAACTTCAGACCACAATCCTCTACAATCACCCTAACCTCATGTGGCATCGGGGCATCTAAGAACTTCTTCAGCTTTTCCTCGTGGGTGGGCACCTTCAGAGGTAGTTGGTCTTATAACAAACAAAGTAAAAAAGCATAATTTATTTTCAACGTATCAATAATAAATAAAGTCAAGTTCAACATAACATATACATACCTCTCCCTGCCATAATCTGAATGTCACATGATTAGCTTATCTAGTAAGCATGAAATATTCACTAGGCCCTCTAAAAAACCCTTCATCCGTGTGTACAGACAGTCACCAGGCCCTCCAATAATTTTTATATCAATCAGAGGAGTAACCTCCACATCACTCATAGCAGGCAAAGTAAGGGTGACAATTGAATCCATTAAACAATTATCCATTTAATTCATTCACTAAATAATCCATCTAATCCATTCATTATATAAAAGCTTAGTTAATAAATTAGATTCAATCCATCTATTTAAAGTCATGGATGGATCCAATCCATCCAACATAATATATAAATCCAATACATATTTTTATTTGAAATCCAACAAAATCACTATTATTATAAAATGATAGAATATATATATATATATATATATATATATATATATATATATATATATATATATATATATATATATATATATATATATATATATATATATATATATATATATGCATTTCTCAAACTAATAAAAAATGGAAGTTTACGTATTAAAAATACACATTTTATGTTTTTGAAACTTTTATATTAAAAATACTTTTATATATTTAAAATATAAAAATAATAATAATAATAATTTAAAATTGGAATTTTACTTCATTTTACGCATTTGAATTTTTTTATAGTGGCTGCATAATTATTAAAAAAAAAAGAGAAATATGAAAATACTTTCATGAAAAATAGACGTTGCAGAAATTCATTTACCTGTGGTCACATAGTTCATATTGTAACGTAAATCATGATGTAAATTAAAAAGTAATATACTATAAAAGAGAAGTAATATAATACTATAAAAGAGACACACGTTATTGAAGCAAACGTAAAAAAATTGAAAATGTAATGGATATTACAGTTTTATAAAAAAAATACAAACTTGTTTTATTAAATGCAAGCACAAAGATATTATGGAATCCATTAAAAAAATATTTTAAACACTTTCTTTAAAAAATTTTGGTAAAATTTAACAAATAAAATAATCGTTGTAAAAAAAGTAAATAAATTAAATTAACTTTACGGATGAATGAATAATCAAGTTATTAATAAATAGTTTGGATGAATTATATCCTTAATAAATAAATTTGATTGAATTTCTTAAAGAGATTATAATAGATAGATTAGATTGAACTTTGTTCTGGTGTGATCGGATTGGATCGTCGTGGTCTTCCGTGTAGGGTAGAGACGATGGTTGTATGAGAGGAGGGGGTGTACCTGCAAAGTACTCCGATGCCAAAGTAAGTTTGGGCTAGAGAGAAAGTAAGTACAAAACGTTTAGGTATGATTTAAAGTATTGAATAGTGATCAAACCTGACCCTCTCAAGTGAGAGGGTATTCATAGAAGTAACCCCCCAGCGCGGACACAAGGTCTCCCATGTGGCCGAATTATGGTCGACCAATGGGAGACTGCCAGGTGGAAAGTCAAGCGCATGACCATTTGACCTGGTCCAACTGTCCCCGTGAGATCCGGAGAGGCAGTTGGTCGCGTGAACTGTCAAACGCGTGAAGTGGACGTCCCCAACGGTCATATTGTGTCCAACGGCTAGATTGTGCCCAACGGCTAGATTGTGCCCAACGACTATATTGGCTGAATCCAGTTATTGGGTCTTGCCAAGAGCTGGACTGGATTGGGCCTTGCCCTAGCGCCTGCTCGGTCCAGAACAGGAGCCCCCCAAGTCCTTGCGCTGAGGAAGAGTGATGACTTGAGTAGCCTTGTAGACTGTTGCCTTTAAAAGATAATGTTCAGGGGCATGCCCTTCGCCTGCTCTAGGGTCAGCGTGGTCGACACTAGTTGTTGATAAACCGGACAGCCGCTTTGTATGCGAGGACATGCTCGCGAAAACAACGTTTTTATGTCGACCATCCTTGGTGAAGGTGCCCGCGAAAAGGGCATTTTTTTATGTCGACGAGCCCTAACGAGGACACGACTTGTGTGTACTGTCGAGGAAGATATGCCCGCAGGGGACTGGAGAAGACTTGGGGAATGCAACGTCTAGCTTTGGGAATGCTAAACAAATATTCTCTTCTGACACGTGGTGGTGTAATTAATTTCTGTCAGGCCTAGGGGGTCTAGGCTATGATGGCATTTGCACTTCTCCAAACGAGCAACTTGCTTATAAAAGGGGGGAACGAGGATTCATTTGCACACTTCACGCAGATTTCTTTCCTCAAACCCCTTTGCTCTGCAACTCGTCCTTTCGCCGGAGTTCATCTTTGCCGCCGTCGATCTTCATCGTCCACGCCCAGACCTTTATCTTCAACCTCTAAAATCAAGTAAGTTCTTCATCTTTCATGGTTATTTCTAGAATGTCCTTCGTTTTCTGGAAATTGGTATGAATTTCCCGGTGACTCATGAACTTTCCAGTTGAATGTTCATGTGTTCTTCAATGAACACATGAATTTTCTGGAAAATTCATGAAGAACACGAATAACCTAGGATGAATGTCTTTGAATGTAGCGTAGGACTGTGTAGATCTTCCTAGATTTCTGGATAGGATTAGCTTTAAGTTTGTAATCGGACATTAGGCCTTCTCGACGCGAGAATTGATTTTCGCATGACAAGTTCTATTTTGTCGAGGAGACTTGTCCTCGTGGAATCCTTCCGCAGAGTCGCAGAGACTCGTCCCCGTTTTATGGGGAAAAGGATGTTGTCGCGTCCCGGTACTGTCGACTAAGGCTTGAGGGCGTCCTCGACTTATTCCTCGCTATTTCACTTGATCAGCGGTGGAAGGGTGGATTTGGTCTTTGTCGTCAAATTCACTTTTGCTTCCTCTGCTTTTCAGGTGAAATGGCTGACAGAAACGAGGGAGTCGTTTCCGACGTTGGGGCTGTTCACGGGGAGGCGGAGCAACCCATCGAGCATGCTAATGTTGATATGGCTGAGGGAGATATTGACTGGATCGCCCAAGAGCCAATGTCGACTAGATCGACTTTTACTGGAGATGAGGCTCGTGAGTTTCTCTACCTTGAAGACCGGGCAGAGGGTGCGTCCGTCAACTGGAAGGCTATCTGCCTTACGGAGGACGACTGGATATGTTTGGTGTATTCGGGGATGCGATTCCCCATGTATGAATTTGCTTTCGTGGAGGCGGGCTATCATCTGCCCTTCACCGACTTTCAAGAGGCCATCTTCTGTCATCTTGAACTGTGCCCTGCTCAACTACATCCGAACGCTCCGGTGTTTATTAAGGAATTTGAGATGGTCTGCCGATATCTGAAGGTCAGGGCCACTGTGGATCTTTTCTTCTGCATATTTCAAATTCAAAGGAGCACAGCGGGTCCAAAACAAAGTTGGGTGTTCTTTAAGCAACAAAGCAGGATATTCTGGCCGTACTCGGAATCTGTCCGAAACTTCAAATACAGGTTCCTAGTCGTGAAGCCTGTCTCGGAGGTGGCTAAGGAATCTATATCCACCATGGAGACTGTGGAAGTTGGTGGTCGGGAGGTGACGAAGGCAGTGTCAAAGTTCCCGTTTGAATGGGTGCATGCCCATTTTAGATATAGGACCGACGAGTTTCTTGTCAAGCATGAGCATCTATGTGACGAGGACAAGGAGTCTTTTAGGGCATTGCATGCCTATGTAGAGAGTTTCAGCCTCGCCTTCGTAGTGGATAGGGACGACAAAGAATTGTACGGGGAGGATGGAGGGCCTGCTCGAGCGGCTCGCTACATAAATACCAAGGCCTTCCTCGAATGTAAAATCGAGGATGTTATGTTTGAGCTCCTCGGTATAGATTATCTTTTTGCCCGTATTTTTTAATGCCTTGCATTATGTGTTAATCCCCTTTTTATTTTTGCAGGGAAGATGTCGAACATGAGGGAGCGTCTGGTCAGGTCCGCAGCGACCAAAAACCTCAAGAAGGCACCAATGCCTAATGCCGACACTGCCAAGCAGTAAGCAATGCTGGAGAAGTTTGTGGGCGGCACGACCTGTAAATTATTTTGCTCTAGATAATATTAGTTGTGATCAACTGAGTCCTAGTGTACTCTGAGAAATTATCTGCAGAGATAATTAGAGTAACTGTTGAACTTAGAGTAAATCCAGTTAATATTATCTGACTCTGAGATATTTAAGTATTTGAACTTTAGCGACTTTTTGGACAATTAGTAGTGTTCCTAATTGATGATATTATACTATATCATTTCTTTCCATTCCTTTTCCTTATTAGAACAAGAGAAAGAAGAAGATAGTAAGGGTTTTGGAGAGAAAGAAAAGAGAAGGAAAGGAAGAGAAAAAGAGGAAAAAGTCCAAGAACAAGATCATCAAGAACATCATCAAATCTTCATCAAATCATCTTCCAATCTTCACCATCTTCATCTATTCAAGGTGGGTTCTAGATAGAAACTTAAGTTTTAGAGTTAGAAATGATTTTAGCTTAAGTTAGGTTTTATGTGAAATTGCTTAATTTGGTAATCGATGAAATTTAACGGTTGAAATGTGTTAAAAACTGAGTAGTATAAGCTATATGAGTGTAGAATCATCTGTATTTGATTGTTGGATGTGTGGGTGTGTTTTGGTTTGGTTTTGGACCCAACGGAATGCAGCTGTACGCTACAGAATTTCTGCATTTTCCCAGATTCGCACTGCGAATCCACTAGCGAAGGGGAAATCGTGCACTCGCTGGTTGTTCGCACAGCGAAGGTGAAGGCGAGCATTCGCCAGAAGTTCACACTGCGAACTTTAGCTTGTTTTGGTTCTGCCACTATTCGCCAGACGTTCGCACTGTGAATGGGGCAGCGAATCAGTGTTGGCTAGGCATTCGCTGGGAGCTTCGCACTGCGAATGAGGAAGCGAGCCTTCGCTGGCTTCTTCGCAATGCGAACATGACAGATCCCCAACTTGTTTCTTTCATAAATTTTGACTCGTTTACCCATTGTGAGTGTTCTTGGTATCGTTGTTAAGCTATGAACATCCTCTAGCTAATGGAAGTGAGAAATATCTGTTTATTGCCCGATTAAATAAATCGGAGAGAATCGTGAATTAGTGTGATTTGTGATATGTTGAATTATGTGTTTCGTTATGCGATTGATGATTTTTTGCCTATGCTCTTATTGTTAAACATGTTTGAATATGTATGCATGTTAAAATACGAAATAGGTAGAGTGAGGAACATTACCGTAAACAATTTTCGGAAAATGAGGAATAATAATTACGACGACGCTCGTGCATAAGAGGCCGAGGCGTGCGTTTATTACGGAATGGTATGGAAAGATTTACACTAGTATGGATCATTTTTTATTGTGTTTTAAATTGATAAGACAAGAGAGGTCTTAAGCTAATATGGCCGGGTGATTGTCGAATACAATCCCTTTTTTTTTTGTTTATGATCAGGTAATCGTAACCATCTCCCTTGAGAGACATTTAAGAGTCTCGAGCTCCTCTAAATGCAGGCATTACTACTTGGCAGGTTTGATTCCCAATGTTATAGTATGATGGAACCTACGGGTAGAGACTTGTGATGGCATGAGAGGCCATGAGAAGTGATGAATTAAGGTGATAATGCGTCCATTAATTCCGAATCCATTCGTATGCCAAGTAATTACAAGGATCCATGACTCGAGTCGTCTTCTAGATGTAGAAGCGGACGGGAAAAGGGGATGCCTTGGTACGGGTTACCGATTAGTGATATTGTGAGTTAATGAGACTCACGGACATGGATCCATATAATGTGTGTGTACTCAAAGTCACTTCCCTTCCCTTTTGACTTGAGTTAGGATGTTAGAACCGTGTAAAGTCGAGAGGACTACAAGATAGCGAACTCACTGAGATTTGATGTATCTCACCCCACGTTGTTGTTTACATCACAGGTACTACAGGTTCGGCCAAGGGTAAGGACAAAGTGGTTTGACTTTTCCTTACAGATCGTATCTTTTGTATGGCAAGGCTTCCATTGTGGAGATTTTGAGATCATTAGTGATCTAGTTCTTAGTTTTATCTTTTGAACATCTTGTATATATAACATGTCATAGTTGTTGCATTTGGTCTTTTTGGGCATTTATATGTATACTGTGTTACTAGGAACTTGTATATTTTAGTACCAAACGTATTATTCATGTATGATATATGCTTTGATGTATGTATTTATATATGGGCGTTACAGTTGGTATCAGAGCAGGTCGTATCCTCGACCTAGCCATGAAACAGTATAAGTATTTTCTTTTCGTTTCATATGTGTTGTGTCGCCATTGGTCTTACGTGTTATATTTATGGTATTGAGCCTGATCAACTTAATCCTATCTGTATGACATTTAGGAACATGGCCGACCGGCGCAGAAACAACCGTGGTAGACCGAGAACTACTCCAACAGGGACGAATCCGCTAGGGGACGAAGGGAATGCCCATTTGTATCAATTTATGCAACAGATGCAGCAGCAACAGAATCAGTTTGTGCTGCAAATGGTACAGTAAATGGCTGGTGGCGTGCATCCTCCAGTGGTTGTTCCTGAAGCTGCAAGTGGAACCTTTAGGGATTTCATTCGTATGAATCCTCCGGAGTTTCAGGGAGGGTTAGACCCAGTAAAGGCTCATGAATGGATATCCGGTATGGAGCAGATTTTCTTAATAGTTCAGTGCAGTGAGGAAAATAAGGTGGTCTTTGCTTCTCACTTATTGAAGGGTCCTGCCATGAGGTGGTGGGAGAGCGCTTCAGCCTTAATGACAATTCAGGAGGTACCGAAGGTATGGGAACAATTTAAGATAACTTTTATGGAGAAGTACTTTCCAAGTTCCTTAAGGTCTCAAAAGGAATTCGAGTTTCAGCAGCTGAGACAAGGTAACTTAACTGTGGCTTCCTATGCGGAGAAGTTCGAAGTTATGGCTGCTTATTCTAGACAAGCCATGTATGCTCCTGATGAGAGGTGGAAGATCGATCAGTTTCTGTTTGGGTTAAGGGCTGAAATTTCACATAGTGTGTCTCAGAGAGAATTTACTAGCTATGCTGAATTGTTAAGGCAGTGTTATGTGGCGGAGCATAGTTTGAAGAAGGTACAAGCGGAAGAAGAATTGAGTAGGTTGAATCCAAGTGGCCGAGGGAGATCGAATCAACAATTTAGACCAAGGCAACAAGCTTTCAAAGGAAAGCAACTTCAGGGTTCTAGATCTAGCGCACCTTCTGTGTGCCGTTTTTGTGGGAAGAGGCATGGTGGTAGATGCCATTTCAAAGGAGTGGAGTGTCATCGGTGTCATAGAATGGGTCATTTGGCGAGGGATTACCCTCAGGGTAGAATTTTAGCACAAGAGAAGAGTATCGGGCGAGTGTATACCTTGGATGCGAGAAAAGCAAAGGGTGATAACTCTTTGATTGCTGGTACGTGTTTCGTTAATGGACATCCTTGTTTTGTGTTATTTGATTGTGGAGCCACACACTCTTTTGTATCGATGCAATGTGTAAAGCGGCTTGGGTTGCAAGCGGTCCCGTTGTCTCCGCCCATGGTGGTTACTACTGCCATGGATGTGATTGTTGAAACACCTTTAATGTGTGAAAATTGTGTTTTATCTGTGGATGGAAGAGTTTTCCAGGTTGATTTGATTTGCTTACTGCTTAAGAAAGTGGATGTTGTTCTGGGAATGGATTGGCTTTCAGCTAATTCGGTATTCATCGGGTGTGAAGAAAAACTAATCATTATCCCCTCTACCGAGGCCACTCCGAAGGATGTGTTAACTACTATTTTGGAAGGTACGGTTGGAATGATTAATTTCTTGTTTGAGGAGGAAAAATTCGTTCTTTTGATTCTTACTAAGGAGGAGGGTAGTAACCGTCAAGTTTTGAGTATTCCGGTAGTTTGTGACTTTCCTGAAGTTTTCCCCGAGGATATCACTTCTCTTCCTCCGGAGCGGGAAGTGGAATTCTCTATTGACCTGATACCGGGAACGACTCCAATATCCGTTTCTCCGTATCGGATGGCACCACTCGAATTAAGAGAATTAAAGGATCAATTGGAAGAATTGATGGCTAAGCATTTTGTTAGACCAAGCGTTTCGCCTTGGGGAGCTCCAGTATTGTTGGTAAAGAAGAAGGATGGTGGAATGCGGTTATGTATTGATTACCATCAGTTGAATAAGGTCACCATCAAGAACAAATACCCATTGCCAAGGATAGACGACTTGTTAGATCAATTGAAAGGAGCCTATGTGTTCTCGAAGATTGATTTACGGTCAGGTTATCATCAAATTCGTGTGAAGAGTTCAGATGTACCAAAGACCGCGTTTAGAACCCTTTATGGTCATTATGAATTTTTGGTGATGCCTTTCGGTGTGACGAATGCTCCGGCAGTTTTCATGGATTATATGAATCGGATATTTCAACCTTATTTGGACCAATTTGTGGTGATTTTTATTGATGACATTCTTATCTATTCTCGTGACCCTCAAGAGCACGGAGAACACCTAAGAATCATTTTATCCATCTTACAAGAGAGGCAACTTTTTGCTAAGCTAAGCAAGTGTGAATTTTGGATGTCAGAGGTTAATTTTCTTGAACACGTCATATCTCAAGAAGGTGTGGCAGTGGATCCATCAAAAGTAGAGGCGGTGATTAATTGGGAGAGACCGAAGAATGTTTCTGAAGTTAGAAGTTTCTTGGGATTATCAGGGTATTACAGAAGGTTTATCAAAGGCTTTTCTCAATTGGCTTTACCAATGACGAGACTTACTCTGAAGGATTGTTCGTACGAGTGGGATTCGGCTTGTGAGAGAAGTTTCATGAGTTTGAAGGAAATATTGACGACCGCTCCTGTTTTGGTTATTCCTGATCTTAGCAAGTCGTATGAGGTATACTGTGATGCATCGAAGATGGGATTAGGAGGTGTTTTAATGCAAGATGGACATGTAGTGGCTTATGCTTCTCGACAGTTAAAATTCCATGAAGAGAACTATCCAACGCATGATTTAGAATTAGTGGCAGTTGTATTTACTTTGAAAGTATGGCGTCACTATTTGTATGGTGTACGCTTTGAGATGTTCAGTGACCACAAGAGTCTAAAGTATCTTTTTGACCAGAAAGAGTTGAACATGCGTCAAAGGAGGTGGATGGAGTATTTGAAGGATTATGATTTGGAACTAAAGTACCATCCGGGTAAAGCGAATAAGGTGGTGGATGCTTTAAGCAGGAAAGTGTTGCATAGTGTCGACTTGATGATGTTAAAGTATACCTTAATGGAAAAGTTTAGAGATCTAAATCTTCAATTTAATTGGACTCCTAATTGTGTGATTATGGGGAATTTGAATATCAATTCTACTCTTAGGGAAGAAATCCAACAAGAGCGAGGGTTAGACGAGAAGTTACAAGAAACGTTATTGCAACCGGGTTTTGTGCGAGCTACCGACGGAAGTATTTTGTTTAACCAAAGGATTTGTGTTCCGGATAATACGGAGTTAAAAAGGAGGATTTTGGAAGAAGCGTATAAGGGTGCTTTTACTATACATCCTGGTGCTTCAAAGATGTATCAAGATTTAAAGAGGGACTATTGGTGGTCCGGGATGAAAAGAGATATTGCGGTGTATGTGTCGGAATATGCGGTGTGCCAACAAGTGAAGATCGAGCACCAAAGACCGGGTGGCTTGTTGTAACCTTTAGAGATTCCGGTGTGGAAATGGGATAGTATTTCGATGGACTTCGCGGTGGGATTACCCCGTGCACAAGGTGGTTATGATTCGATTTGGGTAATCGTAGATCGGTTGACGAAGTCTGCTCATTTCTTGGCCGTAAAGACTACTTATAAGGCGAGTCATCTCGCAAGGTTGTTCATTTCGGAAATTGTGAGATTACATGGTGTTCCTTCTAATATTGTTTCGGATAGAGATCCAAAGTTTACTTCGAGATTTTGGAGAGCTTTTCAACAAGCGATGGGAACGAAGTTGTGTTTAAGTACGTCGAATCATCCGCAAACGGATGGTCAGACGGAACGGACAATACAAACCATGGAAGACATGTTGAGAGCTTGTGTACTTGGAAGTGGAGGAAATTGGATAAAACTTTTGTTGTTGATTGAGTTCTCTTATAATAACAGTTATCATGCAAGTATTGGTATGGCACCTTATGAGGCGTTGTATGGAAGGAAGTGTAGGACACCATTGTGTTGGGCAGAAGTTAGTGAAGATAGGATGTTGGGACCTGAGATTATTCACGAAACTACGGAGAAGATTAGGATGAACCGTGAAAAGGTTAAGCAAGCACAGGATCGTCAGAAGAGTTATGCGGATAACCAAAGAAGACCTTTAGAATTTGAAGAAGACGATCACGTGTTTTTGAAGGTTACTCTGAGATTGCGGTTGAAAGGACCGTTTCGGTCGTGAAAGTTAAGTCCGAGATACGTGGGACCACATCAAATTTTGGAAAGAATTGGTGAAGTAGCTTACAGATTAGCCTTACCGCCTTCTTTGTCAGAGATGCACGACGTTTTTCATGTGTCTCAGCTTCGAAAGTCTGTCCCAGATCCTCTTCAGCCAATTTTACCAGATACAATTGAGATAGAAGCAGATTTGACATTTGAGCCTCAACCGAGTCGTATCACCGAAAGAGAACCTAAAGTATTGAGGAATAAAGAGATTCCTCTTGTTAAGGTCCAGTGGGATGAGACGCATCCGGGCGATGCAACTTGGGAATTGGAATCGGAGATGCGGGAGGTCTATCCTCATCTTTTCAGGTAATTGTTTTAAATTCGTGGGCGAAATTCTATTTAAGGGGGGAGGATGTAATACCCCGTAAATTATTTTGCTCTGGATAATATTAGTTGTGATCAACTGAGTCCCAGTGTACTCTGAGAAATTATCTGCAGAGATAATTAGAGTAACTATTGAACTTAGAGTAAATCCAATTAATATTATCTGACTCTGAGATATTTAAGTATTTGAACTTTAGCGACTTTTTGGACAATTAGTAGTGTTGTTAATTGATGATATTATACTATATAATTTCTTTCCATTCCTTTTCCTTATTAGAACAAGAGAAAGAAAAAGATAGTAAGGGTTTTGGAGAGAAAGAAAAGAGAAGGAAAGGAAGAGAAAAAGAGGAAAAAGTCCAAGAACAAGATCATCAAGAACATCATCAAATCTTCATCAAATCATCTTCCAATCTTCACCATCTTCATCTATTCAAGGTGGGTTCTAGATAGAAACTTAAGTTCTAGAGTTAGAAATGATTTTAGCTTAAGTTAGGTTGTATGTGAAATTGCTTAATTTGATAATCGATGAAATTTAACGGTTGAAATGTGTTAGAAACTGAGTAGTATAAGCTATATGAGTGTAGAATCATTTGTATTTGATTGTTGGATGTGTGGGTGTGTTTTGGTTTGGTTTTGGACCCAAGGGAATCCAGCTGTACGCTACAGAATTTATGCATTTTCCCAGATTCACACTGCGAATCCCCTAGCGAAGGGGAAATCGTGCACTCGCTGGCTGTTCGCACAACGAAGGTGAAGGCGAGCATTCGCCAGAAGTTCGCACTGCGAACTTTAGCTTGTTTTGGTTCTGCCACTATTCGCCAGACGTTCGCACTGCGAATGGGGCAGCGAACCAGTGTTAGCTAGGCATTCGCTGGGAGCTTCGCACTGCAAATGAGGAAGCGAGCCTTCGCTGGCTTCTTCGCAATGCGAACATAACAGATCCCCAACTTGTTTCTTTCATAACTTTTGACTCGTTTACCCATTGTGAGAGTTCTTGGTATCGTTGTAAAGATATGAACATCCTCTAGCTAATGGAAGTGAGAAATATCTGTTTATTGCCTGATTAAATAAATCGGAGAGAATCGTGAATTAGTGTGATTTGTGATATGTTGAATTATGTGTTTCGTTATGCGATTGATGATTATTTGCCTATGCTCTTATTGTTAAACATGTTTGAATATGTATGCATGTTAAAATACAAAATAGGTAGAGTGAGGAACATTATTGTAAACAATTGTCGAAAAATGTGGAATAATAATTACGACGACGCTCGTGCATAAGAGGCCGAGGCATGCGTTTATTACCGAATGGTATGGAAAGATTTGCAGGCATTACTACTTGGCAGGTTTGATTCCCAATGTTATAGTATGATGGAACCTACGGGTAGAGACTTGTGATGGCATGAGAGGCCATGAGAAGTGACGAATTAAGGTGATAATACGTCCCTTAATTCCGAATCCATTCGTATGCCAAGTAATTACAAGGATCCATGACTCGAGTCGTCTTCTAGACGTAGAAGCGGACGGGAAAAGTTGGTGCCTTGGTACGGGTTACCGATTAGTGATATTGTGAGTTAATGAGACTCACGGACATGGATCCATATAGTGTGTGTGTACTCAAAGTCACTTCCTTTCCCTTTTGACTTGAGTTAGGATGTTAGAACCTTGTAAAGCCGAGAGGACTATAAGATAGCGAACTCACTGAGATTTGATGTATCTCACCCCACGTTGTTGTTTACATCACAGGTACTACAAGTTCGGCGAAGGGTAAGGACAAAGTGGTTTGACTTTTGCTTACGGATCGTATCTTTTGTATGGCAAGGCTTCCATTGTGGAGATTTTGAGATCATTAGTGATCTAGTTCTTAGTTTTATCTTTTGAACATCTTGTATATATAACATGTCATAGTTGTTGTATTAGGTCTTTTTGGGCATTTATATGTATACTGTGTTACTAGGAACTTGTATATTTCAGTACCAAACGTATTATTCATGTATGACATATGCTTTGATGTATGTATTTATATATGGGCGTTACACGACCTCCATTCCGGGCACCACATCGAACCCTCTTACTCCGGACACAACAAACAAGAGGAAGCGGGACGATATTGGCTCTTCCCCAGCTGGTGGTTCGAGCAACTTTGTCGGGGGCAAATTTGTACTTCCTCCATGTTATCTTCAAGAAAAATTATTTGACGGGGAAGGCTCTGTTGTTGTCACCGACCTTGAGGCGTTGGCCATTTGGTCTGCCAACCCTAAGGTTAGGAGGAAGCTTCTCTGCCAAGATGCAGCCGCTATTATGAGAGTGTTGGAGGCGGCGCTGGCCCTCGGGGATGCGGAGACGGTTCTGCTCGCGGATCTCAAGAGGGCGCAGTCCAAGATCACCGACCTCAAGCTGGAGAATGTTGAGATACATAACATGTTGACAAAGCTCGAAGGCAACCTCGAGGCCAAGATCGCACTCTATAAGGAAGTGAACCAGATGAAGGGGGAGGTGACAAGGGTGACGGAAAAGAATGCCACCCTGAAGGCGAAGGTAGTCGAGCTGGAGGGCTCGTCGGCAGTCGGTCAGGATGAGACCGAGGATGAGAAAGCCCTGAAGACCCAGAGGGACTTGATCGAGAGAATCTGCATCCTCGAGCAGAACAATTTGGGAACGGATGAGTTCGGATTCAACGCTGCAGTGGAGCAGATGAAACCTCTCAATTCCGACGTCTAGCTGTTGACCGAAGGGATGGGCGTTCTAAACGTGGTCGTCGACGGGCAGGTGGTTCCTCCTGAGCTCTCCACTGATGCATAGCAGCTTTCTTTTTTCTTGTACTTGTGCATTTTGTTGGCCTGTGTGCCATTTGATTTGTAATCGTTTGTCAGCCATAGCCCCTTTTGTAATATTAACAATTCTTGCCTTGTGGCCATATTATATAAATATCTTTGCGTTTGATATTATATGCGTTGCATTTTATTTGTGTATGTTTTGACATTTTAATGCTAAGCACGAAAATTCTGCTCGACTTGTTATTGTTACGCTCGACAGTTTGGGGGGACTCATCGAGGAGAAGTGTTCTCGTCAGTGGTGGGACTAGGATCTCGGTCGAGGTCCTGATCCCATAGGGCTTGGACTATTCCCATCGCGAGCTGGGTGTCTTGCCATATTGGTGCGGTAACGGCGGAGCTCGATTGAGGTATCCCCGTTAGGCACAGAGTTTGCTCGTCCCATGAGCAGAAACTGGCCGGCGTTGTAGAATTAAGGATCGCGCTTGCACCGGGGCATGGATCTGTGGCCGAGCCGTCTCCCAGTAGTGGGGTGATTTCGTCGGCAGTTAGTCTGAACTAGTGGTTGGTCCTAACTGTAATATTGTTTAAGCTTTTCAGCGTTCCATGGTCGAGCAAATGGTTCCCTGCCCAGCGTTTTGAGGTAGTAGGCTCCAGTGCCTATCTTTGATTTGACCCGGTATGGTCCTTCCCAATTTGCGACTAGCTTGCCTTTGCGTGAATCCTTTTTTATTTCTGCGTAGGACCAGGCTGCCAACTGGGAAATCGCGCTTTACGACTTTGGCATCGTGGCACAAGGTTATTTTTTGTTTCAGCGAAGCTTCGCGAAGAGTTGCCCCTGATCGGATCTCTTCGACCAGATCGAGTTCTTCTCTTAGAGCCTCGTCGTTCAGCTCTTTTTCAAGAGGGGATTCAGTTCATCTGGAAGGCTCCCTGATCTCCACCGGTATCACTGCCTCGGTTCCGTAGGCTAGTCGGAAGGGAGTTTCCCTGGTGGTGGAGTGAAGGGCTGTTCTATAGGCCCAGAGCACGCTGTGTAACTCCTCGACTCATCTCTTTTTGGCTTGGCCTAGCCTTCGTTTTAGATCTCGAAGGATCACCCTGTTCGCGGCCTCTGCTTGCCCAATAGTCCGAAGATGCTCAACGGAAGTAAAGTGTTGCTTCGTGCCTAGTTTGGCGACAAAGTCTTAGAACTTTCTGTCTGTGAATTGAGTTGCATTGGTCACAAGGGCCTAGGGTGTAACACCCCATTTTAATTTATTAAATCGTCGTGTGTTATTTTAATTATTTGGCCTTGTTAAGGGTGTGTGTGGTTGAGCGCGTAGGCGTAATGTCCTTAGCGGAACCGGTAAATAGAGATGTCGGGATAACGATAATGTAATGTTGGATTATGTGTGGGCATAGTTAATAACAATAGTATGGTGAATATTATTACTATTATTAACTAGTGGGATACCCGTGCGTCCGCACGGGTTTCGCTGCGGACCCTTGAAATTGGACCAATATATTTTGACAGGGAAAAATTTAAATTCACAATTTTTAAAGGATTGAGTTAATAAAAAAATGTAATATCAAATATTGATAAGTCATAAAAGGTTAGACAGAAAAAAAAATTATATTGTGAAAATAGAGATGTTAGGTATATGAAGCCATTAAGAAAAATAAAAAAGCACAGAAGAAAATAAAACATTTACTATAAATTGTAAAAAGAGTAGTGGACTGCGGAATTGTCATCAGTTAGATTATGAAATTCAAATAATAAATAGAAAATATTTAAATTTAATTAAAAAAAACATAAAGTAGTAAAAGATAAAAATATAAGTGAATCAAAGATAAATATTTAAATGAAAGACATATTTTTAAAATAAAAAAAAATTGTATCAAATTTCCAATTTTTAAAAGAAAGACATCAATAATATATATTTCAATTATTCATATATTATCTTTAAAAAAATTGTATGTTAAATTAAAAATAATTAAAAAAAAAACAATATTAGATATCAATGCGTTCACACCGATTTTGCCCCGGTCGTCACTGCGTTTACACGGTACTCGTGTACTACTCGTGCGTTCACAATAATTTTGGCCTGGCTACCCGTGAATTCACACAGTACTGTGTGTTACCCGTGAGTTCACACGGTACTGATGTGTTACCCGTGCATTTGGTCTGGTTACCCGTGTATTCACACGGTATTGATGTATTATCTGTGCGTTGACACGGTACCGGTGTATTACCCGTGCGTTCACACGGGTACCGCTGTGGACCGCGGATATGTTTGTTATGAGAATTCAAACAAATTAAAAAAATATTAAAATATTATTGAAAAAAAAACTATTAAACACATTATTTGTAAAAAAAAACAACTGTGAAAAATATAAAAAAAATATGTTTTTTAGGATTGATATAGTTGTAATAATAAAAGGATTTTTAAATTTTAATAAATGAGACAAATAAATATCCAAAATTAAAAGAAGTCGAAAATAAGTAGCAACATAATTTTACATAACAGTCCAAAAATATAATGATATAAAAGAATTAAGTTTAATGTTGTATTTATTAAAATTTGGACTATGGTTTAAAATATATAAAAAAATGTTAAAACCCGTGCGTTCGCAAAGATATTGGTATGATTACCCGTGCGTTCACACGGTACTGGTGTGTTACCCGTGCGTTCACACGGTACTGGTGTGGTACACACGCTTTTGTTTTCAAAATGTAATAAAATAGAAAAATACCAAATTTGGACCGTGCGTCCGCACGGGTATGGGTGTGGACCGCGGAATTGTCACAAGTTTGATTTTGAAATTTAAATAAAATAGAAAATATTTAAATTTAATTATAAAAAAGAAAAAATTAAAAAGGTAGTCAAAGATAAAGATAAACTGTATAAACAAAATCATTATAAGATATTTTATTAATGGAATGTATTATCTTATAAATATGTTTAAATATTTTAAAAAAACATAACTTCTCTGTTCATATAATTTCTTTAAACTCGTGGCTACACCCAGATAATGATATGGTAGTTTCATTTAAATCTATGGATACACGTGCATTATTTTCTATTGTATAGAATATTTATTTTATACTAAACTTTACTTTTTATCTTATAGCACAATTATCTTAAATATTTTTATTTTTTATAATTATATATTAATTATTATTATAATTATTTTTTCTTTTCTTTAATGTGAATTTAAATTGGTTTATTTTATTAATTATATTCAATAATTATCATAGTGTCATTTTAGTAATCATATTCAATAATTATATTCAATAAATTGGTTTATTTCATAAATATAACTTAGTTTTAAGTAAAATTTTAGTTTTTTTTGTCAAATAAAAAAGTGACTTTTCAATAATTATCATTTTTTAAATTAATAAGTCAAATTTGATATGGACAAATTTTTACATTAAAATTGAATCTACCATTAACTAATTAAAATGAATATAAATACAATTTTCTCATTTAACCATGAATAATAATTTAATACGTTTGAAATTTCAATATAACTCCATACAATATTACTCTATAGTCGTTTTTCTTTGTCACACCAATCACCATTAATTATTAAAACATTACCGTTATTATAAATATATTTTCTGAGACTTAGTGTTGAGTAAAAACAAACCACGCAATATTACTCCATAGCCGTTATTTCAATTATCTCTATCACTTCAGCGCGCCGGAGTCTGTGACAACAATGGTGTTCCTATCATTAGAGAACGTTGTGACAATCTTTTTACTGTAAGGTTGTAACCTAAGGAAATGCTACATGTTACTTGTTTTTGGATAGTATGCTTATGATGACTTTATGTTGTTCCTAACTTCTTCCAAATTTTCTGCATATTAAAGTTATTGACATATTAAAATACCTTATATATGCCATGGAACTCTACAGCATACACAATGGACTGCATCAAATACTCTAGCAGGGAATGGAAGCCTTTTTGTGTCCGATAATAATATTAATAATATTTCTATCATAAGATGCCTTTGAACAACATATCCAAAACCAGACTCTATCAGCTTCAGTTATGTAGTGAAGTAGCAGGCATAATCAACTTCCATTTGAAAAAAATTCTTCTAAAATTTAATTCACGAACCGCGATCACGCCGCTGCAGCTTCATCGGATGGTTCCTTTCCAATAATCTTCTTCCTGTGCGGAACTCCTAAAGTATGACTCTGAAACTCCACATGTCGCTCTGGAATTTTAGATGACCTCTTTCGATATACACTGGCACAACATATCCTTGTATCCCAACAACCCGTTAACACAAGAATATATGGTTCGATTCATTTGTAAACTCATCATAAATATTAAAAGCATGTATAACATATATAAGCCCATGTTTCTAAATTGGTGGAATGTGGAATTGGATAAAATACCATGTGATTAAGAAAGACGATTGAAAGAATAAGCTTTAAAGCAACAGAAAATCATAACTTCTTTATTATTATTCCCAATTTATTTTTATTTTAGTCCAAGGGGTAGCCAGTTGATTTTTCTCAATTCAGTCAAAGTATAGATGATAATATGTATGAGTCACTGAGAATGAAACATGTTCTTCATCATCAAAAGTGGATTGGATAAAGCAACCTCAAAGAGTCTAAATTTAAGAAACGACATGGCCAAACCCACCTGGAAATAACTCTGCAGCACGAACCACTGAAGCACCAACAGGTTCCAAAGTAGATGGGTCATATGATATGAGAGAATAATTGTGAACAGATGGAGAAATAACACTTGCCCTTAAGAAAAAAGACCCCAAACTAAAAAAATATGTCTTCTTGTTCATTCATTATATATTATTAGCAACAAATTCTATAAGAAGGATTTACCTCTCCAGGAATTTGAATGGGAAAAGGGACAAAAGATAACAACACATCAGAGGAAGATAATGCAATAATATTTGTTGTCAACTGCAAGTAATCCCATATCTTGAATTTGATATATTATGACACCGGTTCCAAAAAAAAATGTTGCAAATGAACACCATCAAGCATACGATATGGAGGAACATGCACCTGAAGATGGGAGTAATTAAGAACCATGGGAAAACCAACAAATTAGTAACATTACCACACTACAGCATAAAGCATTGAGACCTAACTCGTATAAGAGGTTATAAATACAAAACAAAATTAATACGAACATAATGGCCAAGAGGAATGAACAGATATACTAAAATATTAGAATTGTGATAAATTTCGAAAACTACCTCAAACATCACAAGAGTAGACTCAATCACACATTCAGTGATTGATGCATTTGATGTGGAAGAAATTGCAATTTGGCAGTCCATTAACCCTTCATCCTGTATGGCGCCTGATTTTTCTAGCTTAGCTTCCTCTGATTCATTTAAAGAAATATCAGCAACACTTACGCAAGATATATATAATACTCAACAATATGAGATGTAATTAATTGATACATGAGTTACTTACAAGCTTTGCAGCATATGGATTATTTATAAAAAGAAAAAAAATTAGATCACAACTTAAAGTTAAGGATGGTATTTTCCTAATGAACAATGTTAGAAGAATATGAATGTTCTAAGGATATTTACAGCCATAACTCAAATTTTAAAATAGGAAACAACAGTTAACAGTTGAGACCACAAAGTAAGGTATCACCTCTTAACTGTAGCAACTTTTTCTGGCAGGATCTTTGGCAACCAAGCATAGTTGAGACCACAAATCATCTACGTGTACATTATGTAATTGGGCAGGGTTTCCAGTTTGAGAATATTTGCTTCCGCCAAAAATTTTTACGCAAAAGATAAGAGTAACAAATGAGGTTTTCAAACCTGATCATTAGGCAACACTCTTTGGCCGACCGTATTAATCTATATGCAAGTTTCTTCAGCCTATTTATGATTAAGTACTGTTTCAACGTTCCACCAGGGAGAAACTCGACGATAACATAACATGTCGTAGAAGGAATGGTCTCTTGATTGTCGGACGAAGATTTTTTGGTAGGAATCTTAAGATTGGAAGTTCCCATTGAAGCTCTGACAATCTGTGTTGTAGAAATAAATATAAAACAATCACTAATCTGAAAAGTTAATAATGATTCATGAATACGAACTGTTGTATCATATAGCAGTCATTAATTTCTATAAATGAGATTTTAAATATGAAGTCATTACCTTTGTGACATTTGGATGGTCAAGTTTGTGCCAGACGACAACCTCCTCCCAAAAAAATGCGTAATGCGGCAGTCTCCGCAGCGGTGGTAACACCATCATCACCCTAATCCAACACTTTCACTGTAAAGATCAAGATCACGATGCAAACGTTATTTAAAAATACATCTCAATACAAATTTCAGATAAAAGATGTCTTCATTCTGCACTGCTCTTACTGACTACAAAGGATAACAGAGTTAGCATACTGCTATATTCCTCATCCTCACAGACCACCGATTTTTCTTCTCTTCACAAATTTTCTTTTTGATTCAACGGGTTTATTGGTTTTTGATATTCAATTGAATACCTAAAGAACTTCAATCACAAGTTCCAAAGACTGTGCCATAGTCTAAGATGTATTCTCCTCCAGTTATACACCCTTGCAAGGTTAATAGACATAGTTTAGTGCTGCAAACCCTGATTTATAAATAATCCATATGCTGCAAACCCTGATTTATTCATAAGTTCATAACTATTTTGGAAACCCTAAAATTTCCATATATAATAAATGCCTCTAAAAAATCTGCACATATAAACAATATGAGACATTAACAACAACTTTTTCACACGGTATTGCTGCTATATCTTCACCAACAGCAATTCAATCACTCCAGCATGGCCAACATCAAAACCGTGCCGGTTTCGCCGATCAATTTTAACCTTCTGCACAAAGCCAAAATTATGCAGAACATCAACTAACACGATTCAATTTAACAAAGCAGAAATAAAATCACAACAATTTCTTGCAAACCTGTTATAACAAAACAGAAATTCACAGCAGTCAATCACAAATTCAATCGAATTTCATCAATTTCTATTGTTTTCAAACTCTAATGGTTTCAATTTTCTTACAGGAACTCACCTTTTGCAATTTATTTTTTTCAGGAACAATTAACACAACTTTTTTTTCCAAGAAGAAGAACCTGTAACAATTGCAAAATTATAATAACAATTACAGCAGAGAAATCCTAGAAAAAAGCAGCAGCAATTTGTTTTGTAATTACCACAACAACAATCTGATAACGAATCTTTGCAATGAATTCAATTTCCATCAACAGCTGCAAGTACAAATCAAAACCGAAACTTTGCCGACACACGAAATTGACAAAAATCCGAAGCAAAACAACATTACCTGCAGCGAATCAATTTACAACAGAAGCAAACACAAAAAAAAGTTAAAACAAAATAAATTAAAAAACATATCAAATGGTGAAAACTTCAAAATAATTTTTGTTATAAAGATGAAACGAACAAATCTCGATCAGCATCTTGAAGATTAAGGAAAACAGTGGGTACCCGTGCAAAATGTCGATTTGAATTACTGCAACAAACCGACAACGAACAACAACAATATCAGCGAAACCAAATCGAAAACAAATACGAATAGCAACAAACTGACAGAAACTACGAAAAACCTCTCCCACCAATAATTTGCCAATGACATCTGCACGGCTCCAACCGCTGAGCTTTTCCATAGCATTGTTCCACTCCAAGCAACATGTCTTGTCATCCGATGCAGAAATGGGAGGGATCAATGCATTTGGACTATGTACAATAGCCTTGTAGTCACCTTATATGTTAATGAAACCAAAATCAGAACTACATCATATCAAAACTGTTTGAAACCAACATCAAACCACGCCTAAATATCAAACTGTGCATAATCAAAACTAAAATTATATTTGCATCTGAGAAGACAAAGAGGAGATGGAAGAAGAAGAAGAAGAAGATTACAACACTGTGCGAGATACAACAAGGGAGAAAGGACGAGAGAGAGAGAGAGAGAAAGAGAAAGAGAGAGAGAGAGAGAGAGAGTGTGTGATAAAGACGAAAGAGAGAAAGTTCAGAGGAGTTGACAACCTTGGGAAAAGAAAAAGTAATAACTATTAGAAATGTTTAGTTAAAAGTTAACTAATTGGAAGGAATCAATTGAAAAATGTGTGTAAAGAAAAACAAAAAAGTTTGAAATGGGGTAACTATGGTAATTTGGTTGCATAAAGTAAATTTTGGACAAAAAATACCCTCATTTTGATGATGTGGCAGAATTATAGGGAAGGGTAGAAATGAGTTTTCCAGAGCCTTAGATTTCCTTATATAGTAAGACATGGCTAAGATTATTAATATTGTTACTATTATTATTAATATTATTATTGTGTTATTAGAATTATTATTATTATTAATTATTAGTATCACTATTAATATTATTATTTTATTAATTAAAAATCAGATTTAATTAGTAAATCGATAGTGGGAGGAAAATAAGGAGATTAAGACCTAATCAAAGTTTAAGGACATATTTAGTGATAACAGTATTTTTTTTCACTGAGAAAGAGAGGGCAAGAGGAGGAAGAACAAGGCTGCTAGGGCATTCTTCTCCATCAATTTTCGCAGGAATTTGGAGTGCAATTCGAGGTAAGGGAGAGAATGGGTTTAATAACTGGTGATTCTGACATGAGAGGGTAGTGAGGGCTCTTTACCCTGGTAGGTTTTATGTGTTATTTCAAATCTGATTGTTTTCTGTATTTTGTGTGCATGATGATCATAAATTGTTGGTGTGTATGTTGTTATGGATCTGAAATTCGTGCAATTCTGATGATTAAACTCTGGGGTGTTGTTGTTGTAGAACTGTGGTTGTAGATCTGGTTTTGTGGCAGGTTGAGGGTAACGAATTTAGATCTAGAAATAGTAAATTGGTTAGTAATGATAGGAGGGTGTGGTAGTATGAAATTATAAGTCTTAAAATCAATGTAGAGATGAGTTTAGGACATATCTGGGTGTTAGAAGTGAGAGTATAAGGGTAAAATTCGGACTAATATGAAAAATGGGTATTTTTCACAGTCTCTGCCCATACGTGTAACAGGGAAGGCGTTACGCGTATGGCATTGTGTGCCAGGGGGCCATTACGCATAACAGGCAAGTCGTTACGCGTATGGCAAAACGTTACGTGGGTATACGCGTATGAGACATCAATTTGGCACGACCCTCTGCCCGTACGCGTAATGGTACGCGTATGGAAGCTTGGCCTTATGCGTATGAGAAGGATTACGCGTATTTGGATCTGAAAGTTGGATTTTTGAGGGAATGACACGTCTCTGCCCATACGCGTAATAGGCATGGCAATACGCGTATGGCAGGGCGGGAGGAGAGGCCTTACGCGTCAGGTACGCAGCTGGGTGGGCGAGCGAGCTGGGCAATACGTGTACGGTACAAGGCAATACGCGTATGACCAGCGAGAGTGCAGAATTCTACTGTTTTGCGATTTCTTCCCGATTTCGCGTCGGATGTAATTTCTTGTGGGGTGTGAAACTAGTAGGAATATAATGGAACATGTTGAGACTAGTAATAGTAGTACGAATGATAAAAGGAGAGTTGAAACAATCAATTATATAAGTAGACAATTGAGGCCATTTGGCGTGTTGTTACGGATCGTGTGGTAATCTTGGTGCAAGGTGACAGTAGCAGTAGGATTTAATTGAGTAGGTTTGGATAGCATTGATGGGTGATAGGATGAATTATAGTTAGTGTGGATTAGTCCAGTTATAATTGATTAATACCACATGATAGGTCAATTGTGTGTAATAATTGTGGTGAGGCATTAGGGTTGTTTTCCCTAGGTATGATTGATACTTGTATGCTGAATGGTGATTATGAGATAACTTCTTTTGATGCAGGAATAGTAATTCCAATAGGAATTACGGTGAACGTTCGGTTCACGTGAGATCATGAGGACGTACATTATGATTGATAATAGTATCTGGTATATATTTTGGTGTGTATTGATATTGTGTTACAGGTGGGTAATTCCAGTGGGAATTACGGTGAGTGTAACTCATGTGTGATTAGGAGGATCGTGAAGACGTATAATTGTTATTATACATGTATTGTATGCATATTTATTGTCATGCATCCATGGTGTGTCTGGTGGGGATAAATCATTGCTCAGTAGGAGTGTAAGTGATTCATCCGAACTCCAATGTGGAGTGTGGTGGAGATAAATCATTGCCAAGTAGGGGTGTATGTGATTTATCTGGATTCTATTATGAATCGAGTTCGATTGAATGAACCATGGTGTATTGGTACCACATGCATTGTGTCAGTTGTTGAGTCACATTGCATTTATGTATGTCGATTAATGAGTGATTGAAAATGACAAATAGCGTCTTGACTGTGTGTGGTTATGCTGATTGGCGTGTTATACTACTCCTTAGCATGTATTTTTCACCGTTAAATTATTGAACGTAATTCTCACCCCTTTGTTGTTTTGTGGCGTCTGTGCTCCTTGGGGAGTACAGATAAGCAGGTACTTGAGTAGTACGTGGAGCTTGAGTTGCTCGATCGAGTCGTAGGAGTCGCTCTGATACATAACACGGGATATTGGGGATTTGTTATGTTTTATACCATTGTATTTTGTTACGTATCTTATTTATTAACCTTTTATGAGACCACTTATTATGTGGAGAGTATTGTGGTGAAGGCCTTAGTGCCATGGCTTGAATTGGATTATGATTCTGCTGTAAAAACTTTTTTTATGAATAATAAAGTGAACGAAGTAATTAAGACTTCTTTGTGGTTTTTAGTTGATGTGACATCCTGCTGTGTTGTAAACTCTGATTATTTTCTTATTATTTACGTATTTTGTAAAATGGGAAAGTAGGGTGTTACATAAGGCACCCCGAATCGTGCGAGGACGTTTCTTTTGTAGAAATGAAGTATGTTGAAGGTTGTGATATTGGAGAGAGTTTCAGCTTCGATCCACTTTGTAAAGTAATCGACGGCCACAATCAGAAATTTGTTTTGGTAGGACCCCATTGTGAAGGGGCCGAGGATGTCCATCCCTCACCAGGCGAAGGTCCATGGCGAGGACAGAGTCTTCAACTCATTAGGGGGTGTCAAGTACATGTCCCCGTGGCGTTGGCACCGGTCACATTTCTGGACATGCTCCTTGGCGTCGTGCTGCATGGTCGGCCAATAGTATCCTGCTCGTAGGGCCTTTCGTGCTAATGATCTCCTTCCCAAGTGTTGTGTGTTGATACCGTCGTGAATTTCCTAGAGAACTTCGAGGACCTTGTTCTCCTCAACGCATTTCAGGAGGGGAATGGAAAATCCTCGTCGGTAGAGTTTGTCATCGACTAGGACGTATGAGCAGGCCCTTCGCTTGGTCATGCTGGCCTCCTTGCCGTCCTCAGGCAGCTCCCATGTAGTGAGGTAATTGTATACCAGGGTCATCCAGTAGCTGCTGTTGCCAATGGCGTTGATGTCGAGCAGCCCTGATGACTTGTCAATACTTGGGCGGGAGAGTATCTCTTGTATGACGGATTTATTGCCACCTTTCTTTCTGGTGCTAGCCAATTTCGATAGGACATCCGCTCGAGTGTTCCGTTCGTGGGGGATGTGCTGGACTTCCCACGCGTCGAACTTAGTTATCCTTTCCTTCACCAGCATCAGGTACTCGACCAGGTGATCATTTTTGGCTTAGTATTCTCCTCGTACTTGGGACGCTACGAGCTGGGAATCTGTGAAGATCTTCACTTCCCTGACGCCCAAGTCTTCGGCCAACCGCAGGCCTGCGAGGAATGCCTCGTACTCGGCTTGATTGTTCGATGTGGGGAAAGACAGAACTAGAGATACCTTAATTAGGATTCCTTCTTCGTTCTTAAGGATGTTACCGGCGCCACTGCCCGTGGAGCTGGATGCTCTGTCGACGAAGATGGTCCATTTGTGTGCCCTGCTAGATGGGGATGCTAGAGGCGTTATTTCAGCCACAAAATCGGCCAGGACTTGCGCCTTGAGGGCTTTCCTGCCCTCGTAGTGGATGTCGAACTCTGCCGACTAAGCAGTTGTCTTATGGGCTGGTCTGTTCAAACCACTATCGTGTGGGCCAGGAAGTAATGCCTTAATCTCCTCACTGTATTGATGAGAGCGAGGGAGACCTTCTCGATCTACTGGTACCTGAGTTCTGGACCTTGCAAGGCCTTACTCGTGAAATATATAGGTTTTTGCCCGTCGGGTGTTTCACGAATGAGGGCGCGCTAATGGCTTTGCTGGTGACGAAGAGGTACAGGTGCAACGTCTCCCCACTATCTGGTCATGACAGGACATGGGGTTCAGATAAGGGTTGCTTGAGGTGGAGCAGATCCTGCTCGCATTCCTCTGTCCACTCGAATGTGGCTTCTTTTCTCAGAAGTTTAAAAAAGGGCAGATCGTGTTGGGAAGACTTGGCCACAAAGTGAGAAAGTGAAGCGAGCATCCCGTTGAGGGATTGTATGGATTTCTTCGACCTTGGCATGTGAAATTCAGTGAATGCTCGAAATTTGTCAGGGTTGGCCTCTATCCCCTACTCGGTGAGGTATAAGCCGAGGAATTTCCCTGCCCGAACGCCGAAGGTGCATTTTTTCTAGGTTGAAACACATTTTGCATTTTCTCGCTTGGTCAAAGACCTTTTGTAAGTGGACCATGTGATCGGATTCCTCTTGAGACTTCACGATCATGTCGTCCATGTATACTTCGAGCATGTCTTCGATTTTTGATCGGAAGACCTTGTTCATCATACGCTGGTACGTGGCCCCATCGTTTTTTAGACCGAAGGGCATTACGTTGTAGTAATAGTTCCCCGACGAGGTCATGAACGCAGTGTATTTCTTGTCCTTTTCGGCCATGGGGATTTGATTGTATCTCGAGTAGGCGTCCATGAAGGACAAGAGTTTGAAACCTGCATAATTTTCTGCGAGCTTATCTATGCTGGGCAGAGGATAAGAATCCTTCGGGCAAGCCCGGTTGAGATCAGTATAATCAATACACATGCGCCATTTTCCATTATGTTTTTTGACTAGTACAATATTGGACAACCAGGTTGTATACCTGGTCTCCGAGATAAATTTTGCCTCTAAGAGGTCTTGTACAAGTTTTTCGGCAGCCTGTACCTTTTCATCGGATTGCTTGCGCCTGTGCTGCGCTACCGCTCAAGCAGTTGGGTCGATGGTGAGTTGATGACAGGCAGTCTCAGGGTCGAGACCGGGCATATCTGTAGCGCTCCAAGTAAATAAGTCGGCATTGTCTTCCAGGCATGTCTTCAACTGCTGCTTTACCTCTTCGGGCAGCACTGCGCCTATCTTTACTCCTCTATTCGGGTCGTCTTCGAAGGTGATCACTTCGAATTTCCCATCTGGTATCAAACGCATGATGGTTAATGCAAGGGATCTCCCTGTTACTACTGAAGTGCCTTCACCGCTGTCTTCCTCGCCCTCTTCAGAGATCTGGCTGTCGAGGTCGATTGTGTGCAATGGGAGCACTGGCTTTTTGTCGGGCTGGCCTTCCTCACTGGGAAGATCTTCATTCCTCGCTCGTTTGGCGGCCTTGGGTGCTGCGCCGATTGAACTTTGCCCTCTGGTCGCTGCTTTAAAGCATCTCCTTGCAGCCTCTATATCTCCATGTAAAGTGGCGACGTGGCCCTTCTCCGTATAATATTTCATCTTGAGATGAACAGTCGAAGAGACAGCGATCAGCCCCGCGAGGGTTGGTCTCCCCAGGATACATTGGTGCAACGATGAACAGTCGATTACCAAAAATTGAGTTTTGATCGATTTGGATGCCTCCTCCTCCCCAAACGTAACTGGAAGCTCCACGTACCCCCAAGGTCCGGCGGTAGCTCCATTGAATCCTTGCAGGTCGGATCCCACGTATGATGACAGATTCTTCTAGTCAAGCTTCAAAGCGCAGAACAAACCGGTGTACATGATGTCCACCGAACTGCCCTGGTCGACCAGGATCCGTCGGACATCAGTATTAGCCAGTCTTGCCCTGATGAGCAGAGGAATGTGTGAGTTCGAGGAGCCCCCAGGCAGTTCTTCATGGTAGAATGTGATAGGTGTCATACCCCAAATTTTGACCACTAAGATTTCCCATCATTGTGCAAATCATCAGCACAATATGGATGTACCTTTGTACCTCATTAGTCTTCCCAAAGGTGGGTGAGCATTCACTACAAACAGGATTTAGGGTTTCAAGCCCTCGCAGAGCTCTTAAACAAAGGATCAATCAAGGAATGACATAATATTCAACTTGTCTAGCCTCTCAAATATCCACAATGGATCAAGAGGACTCCCACTTCAAGGATTAAGCACAAGGCTGCTCCCTTCTAGGTGGATCAAGCCTCAGGATCGCCAGTGTCACCAAATTAGGGTTTGGTCGACTAGGGCCTCCAGATGGAAATTTTCCTCTGGGCATGAGCCAATGCTTCAAAGCATAACCTAAAATGCTCCATGGAACATCATAAACCCCATCATCAAGTCAATTTAGCCTCAGGGGATGCATACATAAAAAATCAGGAATTAGGGTTACTTGACCTAATTCACCCCTAAGTTGACTTTTGGGACAAATCATGAGCCAAGACCTCAAGACATGATTTGAGGGTCTCCAACATACCACGTTGATCCATTTGCAACAATGGATTGACCCAAGAAGCTTGAGCAACAAGTTTCAATTTCATCTGAACCACAGTTAGGGTTTCGCGGGAAAAGTCAACTGTAACTTTGACTTTTGACCAGGACATGCTCCCAAGTCGTGGGACACGATTAAGTACACCCTATAACACCCATGGAACATGTCCATCAATTTTGATATAGGTCAAGGACATGATTTCCTAAAGGATCGCACAGTTTGGAATTCATCTGATAAAAAGTCAACTGTGCACAAAAGTCAAACTTTGACTTTTTGAGATTTTTCATAAAAATGGTTTTTTAACCCTAAAATGATGTTAATGTGTGATTGGAATCATCATTCATCAAGAAAAATCAAAGAAAGTGGGATAACTTGTAAAAGGGGTAACCATAAAAACTTAGAAATTTTTCTAAGTTATGAAAAAAAGTGGCAAGGGTACCAACTTTGGAGGATCATAACTACTAAACCACAAAGCCATTTTTCCTCATCCAAAGCTTGATTTGTAGCCCTCATTACCCTCTACAAAAATTTCAACTAGACCTAAGTTCAATTCATTAAGGATTTTGAGTTATGCTTGGATCAAAATGGCTAAAAACCTAAAATTGACATTTTTCAGCACTTAGCCAAAAATCTGCCTTGTAATTTCAGCACAATGTCCCAACTTCAAGGTTGTTTTTCTCCATGATCCAAGTTGAACCAGGTCTGGGGCCAAACATCAAAGTTGAAGTACGTCATCTAAGCTTTCCGAAAAGTCCTAGAACGTCCATGTAGCATACTCGAGCAGGGAGTTATGGATCTTACAAAAGGGCTTGCTGAAGCTGAATTTTTCAGGGGCAGATTTGCACATTTTGTGTGCCACGCGAATTTTCAAGCCTTGTCATCAGTTTGGACACATCTAAGGATCAAATCCAAGTGGGATGATCTGATCCATAAACCTCCCAAGTCCAAGGAACAAAGAAAAGCATGCCAAAGCCTAGAAATCCCTAAAAGAGGGACAAAACTCCAATTTTGGTTTGGAGCATTTAATGGATGCTTAGAGGTGGCATGTACTGATCCATTCTCATCTGAAATCAGTCAAGACTTATCCAAGACCAAGGGAACCACAACCCTGTGCCCTAACCTCTAGTCAATGGCTAGAGGAGACTTGGATTTTCATTGGCCAACATTGGCCAAACACCTGCTGCAGTTGCCATTCACTGTGGATCCCAAAACAAACTTGCTCCACTATAAATAGAGCTCATTTGTGTTCAGTTTGAGTACACCAAAGCCATCAAACAGATGCTTTCCTCAAATTCTCTCTTTCACTCCAAAATGCCTTCTTTAGTAAGGAAATTCTGAGTTTTTGAGCTAGAGAGCAATTCCACTCAAACTAATCACACACACACCTCATATATATCATATGTAAGCTGTACAAACCATCAAAAGTGACCTGTAATCACAACATCACAAAGTCACCTCTCAAAACCTCAAAATGGCACTTTTTTGCATTTTTCAAGCCATGTCTTGATTCAGTCACTTTCCAAGCCAGATAAAACCTCAAACACACTCTAAATATCATCCTTGAACTGTCCCAAATGGTGCCACACATCTGGAACACCATTTGAGAGAGTTGGCATTTTGGCCGTTTTTGACCATTTCGCGAGAAAGTGCACAAACTTGCTCCAGAGGTTTCCAGCCGATTCTAACCATCCTAAAAGCTTCTAGGAGGTCATTTGAGGTTGTCCAAAGCATCAAATCATTTCTGGAACAAAGCACTTGGTAGGTTGCCCAAAATCTCCAAAAAAGAGGTAAAATTCACAACTTGAATTCTTTGAATCATGCTTTCCTTTGTTGTCCACATACATGCATCATATTGAACAATTCTTGAGGCAAAAATGTAGTCCTTAATGTGTATGTTGTGATCCTCCCACTGTTTGCATTTTGACATGTTTTTATGTGGAATTTTGGTTGTTTCCAAATCATGTTCAGTTCTGTCTTTTTTTCATTGGTGTGTTCTATACATTAAGTTTTAGTTTGCATGAGTAACACCATTGGATTCCTTGCGAAAAATCGGTCAAGATAGGTTTTTACGGATTTCAATTCCGATGAAAATTGAGAGAGTTATGCGCGTTGGAAATTTTACGCGAAACGACGTCGAGTTAACAATAGTGGTTCTGTTTTTTTCGCTTTGTACAGTGAGTTTCCAAGTGCGTGAATAATACCATTGGATTCCTTGTGAAAAATCGGTGAAAATAGGTTTTTACGGATTTCAATTCCGATGAAAATTGAGAGAGTTACGCGCGTTGGGAATTTTACGCGAAATGGTGTCGAAAACAACGTGCAGTTTTGGTTTTTCAATTTCTGCATTTTGTGTGTTGAGTTTCCGTGTGCGTGAGTGATACCATTGGATTCCTTGCAAAAAATCGGTCAAGATAGGCTCTTGCGGATCTTGATTCGGTTAAAAATCGAGAGAGTTACGCGTGTTGGAAATTCGACGCGGAACGATGTTTTTAAACGTAGCAGCTCTGGTTTTTTTATCGCTACGTTTTGTACGTTGAGTTTCGGCTTGCGTGTGTGATACCATTGGATTCCTTGCGAAAAATCGGTCAGGATAGGCTCTTGCGGATCTTGATTTGGTTAAAAATCGAGAGAGTTACGCGTGTTGGAAATTCGACGCGGAACGATGTTTTTAATCGATAGCAGTTTTTGTTTTTTAATTTCTGCATTTTGTGTGTCGATTTTCCGTGTGCGTGAGTAATACCATTGGATTCCTTGCGAAAAATCGGTCAGGATAGGCTCTTGCGGATCTTGATTCGGTTAAAAATCAAGAGAGTTACGCGTGTTGGAAATTCGACGCGGAACGATATTTTCAAAACGATAGCAGTTTTTTCTGCGTTTTGTGCGTCGATTTTCCAGGTGCGTGAGTAATACCATCGGATTCCTTGGGAAAAATCGGTCAGGATAGGCTCTTCCGGATCTTAATTCCGATAAAAATTGAGAGAGTTATGAGTGTTTGAAATTTGATAAAAACGTGTTGAAAATTAAAGTTTCGGTACTCGTTTTTACCCCAAAAGAAATGTCGGAGATGATATTTCGATATCTTTCCTCTTTTTCTTACTTTTTATTTTCAAAACTCAACCAATTTTTTTCACATAGCAAAAAATCATCATTTTCCAATTCGTACCCCATAATATTTTAATCCACAAAAAATCACAAAAAAAAGTATTATTTTTAATATATTTAAAAATAGTGTTTTATATTGTTTTAAATGCTTTTAAAATGATTTCTTTTTTTTTTCTTGATTTTTAAAACCAAAATGATTTTAAATATTTATGTTGATAAAATATTTTTTTTCATAAACTTTAATCATTATTTAATGATTTTATTTGATATTTTTATCATTTTTTACTTAATTTTTCTTGAAAAAATGCCTAAAAAATGAAATTGGGGGTTTCTTTGATTTTCACCCTAACAAATATTTTTCAAACACTTTGGGCCTCTATTAAAGTGTAAGACCCAATCCCCTTTTAACCAAAACAATTTTGGGCCTCACTTATTGTATAAGTCCCTCTGCGTTAAAAGAAAACTTCGGCGCGATCGCCATTTTCAAACGAAAATCAACTGGGCTTCTCTTTGAGCTGTAAGTCCCATTTCTTTTCATTTTTTAACACTTGGCCCTCTATTAGAGTGTAAGACCCAACCCTTTTTTAACGAAACAATTTTGGGCCTCAGCTATTGTATAAGTCCCGATACGTTAAAAATCTCGGCGCGATTGCCATTTTCAAACTGAGAATATTTTGGGCCTTTCCCTGAGTTGTAAGCCCCATATTTTGTACAAAAATACACTTTGGGCCTCTAATAGAGTGTAAGACCCAACCCCTCTTTTTTATATTTTCTCATTTTTCATATTATTTTTTAATGATTTGGAAAATTAATAACTCCTTCAATTTTGATTATTTTTTATTGGTTCTTTTTCTGAAAAATCACAAAAATAGTAAAATATTTTATTCTACAAAAAAATCAAATTTATATTATTTATTTAATATAGTTGGTATTTTTGTGAATAAATTCATTTTTAATTATTTTTAAGCATTTTAAAAGTGAATATTCATCTTGAAAATAAAGACTATGGGTCTCCCCTCGTGTTGTAAGCCCCATTTCTTTTCTTTAAACTCTTTGGGCCTCTAATAGAGTGTAAGACCCAATCCCTTTGTAAATACCAAAATTTTGGGTCTCAGTCACTTGTATAAGTCCCACGGTGTTTCCAAAACCTCAGCGCGACCGTCGCCTTTTTTCAAAATTATCCAACTGGGCCTACCCTCGAGTAGTAAGACCCATTTCTTTTCTTAAGACTTACTTGGGCCTCTAATAGAGTGTAAGACCCATCCCTTTGTACAGAAAACCTTTTTGGGCCTCAGTCACTTGTATAAATCCCTCTGTACAAATTCAACAGTGCGCTCACTGATAAAACCCTGGGCCTCTCCTTGAGTTGTAAGCCCCAAATCTTTTTATTTCAAAGCACTTTCTCCTTTGATATTGAATATACTGTTGTTTTCAATCTTTCTTTGTTGAACAACTAACCAAACAACATGGAAGCTCTACAACCGAGTAAGTGTTTACCCGCTTTCATTTACCGCTTTCATATGTATATAACTGTATTGTGGGGCTGTTTCACTGTAAGTCTCCTTTCATAAACTCATATATATATAACTGTATTGTGGGGCTGTTTCGCTGTAAGTCTCCTTTCATAAACTCATACTAACTGTGTAATAATAGTATAGATATTTAGAGTTTCCCCGGCAACTACGTCTAGCACTAGGTAAAGCCCTGTTGATCACTCTGAACTTACAGTCAAAACTAGATCCACATAGGATTACCAGACACAGTCTTCCCTCCTCTTGGGGTTAAACAATATGGAGATGTGAAAGGCAGATTCTTTTTGAACCCTTTCTCAGACTGTCACTCTTAGAAATAGACTGAACTAGATCCCCAATAGGATCACCAGATACAGTCTTCTCTTCGGCTGTCCTCATTAGGAATTGTCAAGAAACTCTACTCCCAAAGATGAATGTATTCTCCGTGAATGGCATCTTTGAGTTTCTTCCAAATTCTCGAACTTTCCTGACTTGACCTATTCCTTGTGAATAGCTTGCCTTGAATTTCTCGGGGTTTGGGGACCCACGGGCTTCTTAAAAGCATCGGCCTCCTCTTGGGCATCGTACAAGGACCCACAGGCTTCCTAAAAGCAACCCCGCCTTCTCTTGGGCTTAGTACAAGGACCCGTCGACTTCTTAGAAGTATTCACAGCCTCCTCTTAGGCTTCGTATAATGATCTCTTCCTCTGGGAATGATAGCCTTCTCTTGGGCTTCGTACAAGGACCCGTCGGCTTCTTAAAAGTTTCCAGCCTCCTCTTGGGCTTCGTACAAATTGTCCCGACGGCCTCCTAGAGGTATAGGAACAGAACTTAGTCATCTTCATAGAACAGTCCTTTCAAAGAGTCTACTACTGTTTCTCAAAGCATAGTACAAAAGATGAAACTCTAGACTTGGACAGTCTAATCTCCTTGAGTCTCAAAGACATTCTCAAGTGCCCCCTTCGTTAAATAGGAAGGAAACCCGTAGACTCGGACAGTCTCAATACCCTTTGGATTTCCCGCTTCCTTAAAGAACAGGAATAACCCGGATCCTTGAATCAAATCCTTGAGTACAGTGTTGCTCATATAAGAACTGATTTTCTCTTTCAAAATCAGTATACTGGACCTGTCACTTAACTGAAACAGTTACCTTAGCCTCCTATTGGGCTTTGTACAATGATTCTCCCCAGCGGAGTCAAATAACGTTTAGCCTCTCTCTCAGGCTTTGTACGAGACACATAAGAGACTCCCTCGTTGAGTCAATCAACCTTTAGCCTCCATCTCGGGCTTCGTACGAGATACAAAGACTCTCTTGTTGAGTCAAACTTTTCGCCTCCATCTCGGGCTTTGTACGAGATACAAAAACACTCTCTTGTTGAGTATAAAAGATTCTCCTGTTGAGTCAACCCTTTTAGCCTCTCTCTCGGGCTTCATACGAGACACATAAAAAACTCCCTCTTGTTGGGCCAATAGCCTCCTCTTAGGATTTGTATAAGAAAACCACTGGTTGATCCAATCAACCTTTTAGCAACAAAGTTGTGCCTCGTTCACAGTACACAAACATCAAAAACTCCTTTCCCCTTCATCTAATTACTGTAAGCGGCGAGCCTCTGGATCATCTACATCCATGCCACTGTCCCTCTTTTAGCATGATAAATTCCTAAGGAAAGATAGCATTGCTCTACACTGAGTTAAAGTCTTCTCCTTCAGGTTAAAATCCCCTATAAAGGAAATTATGGCATTGTCGGATTCGCATATCCCGGTTAAAGTAATCCTCCTTTATAAACCAGTCACCCAACAGTTGTGACAGACAAACCCTTCTTTAGAGATGATAAATTCTCTCTAAAGTCGAGGTCCTTCAGCTTCACGTCTTGGGCTTTGAACAAGATACAAATAGACCTTCAGCTTCACATCTTGGGCTTTGAACAAGATACAAATCACCTTCAGCTTCACATCTTGGGCTTTGAATAAGATACAAATCACCTTTCGCTTCACGTCTTGGGCTTTGAACAAGACACCAAAAACACCCATTTCCTCCCATAGAATAGGAGGAACTACGAACGCTCTGATTTCCCTGTTTCGGTAAACGGGAATACGTAGGCATAAGATCGAAAGAAAAGATCTTAGCGAGCACAATCAACAAAAAACCCAAATCCCATATCTCCATCAATCAAAAGCAGTAATTCAAAAACATCAGTCCTAACATCCTAACCCTTGTTCCCCGCTAGAAAGTCCTAAAAAAAAAGAAACCGTACTGGCGAAAATACAAATAACCAGTACAAAGGCCCCCCCCACATTGATAGCATTCGAAACCTAATAGACCGCTGTTTAAACTCAGTATGCAAAGCAGGGTTAATTGGAGACATCTATTTCCCTTCCTTATTCAGCTCACAATAGGATAAAAAATGAATCGACCTGTAGTTTAAGCTCAACCGCAGAGAGCGACCAGCGCTTAAGAACCGCGTCCAAAATCGCTCGCTACAGAAAAATGGCGCCCACCGTGGGGCCGATTCTTTCTTTCTTACAATTTAAACCTTGGGTAAGTCATTTTCATGGCAGTGGCCGCCAATAGAAAAATGGCGCCCACCGTGGGGCCCTGTTCGTCTCTGTTTTCTTTCTTCCTTTTCATCTCTTGTGTGATACCACAAATTGGGGCTTCCGCCGGGGAACCCATTTTCTGTCAGGAACTTAGGATCCTTAGCTTTAAAGGTCTAGGATGTTTAGGACAAATATATATACTGCTTTTCCTAATTGCTATACATGTTTATTTTTCTGCTAATGGGAATGCGGGTGATGCCGTATGTGGAAAGAATGAGTATACACTTAAGATAAGTGATGGCGACGGGGTCGACCATCAACCTCAGTGGAGGCTGACCAACGCAACCCATTCACTCTTCTAGCCAATGGGCCGGTTGTTAAGTCTGAGAAGCTGAGGAGCCAAACCCTTTCGTAGTGCGGAAACTATCGGAAATAGTTGTTACGCGATACTACCCTCATTTGAGGCTGGTGATCTATTCTCGGTGAATGGCACTTACTCTAAGATTGCTCTACAACTCGCTGGCGATCCGCTTGTTGTTTTGCTTTCCTGGGAGGAGCTGATGATAATGAGTACAGGTACAAAAATCACCTTAGTATAAACCTTTGGGGATGGGTAGAGCCTTGACTTCATGACAACGACCCTTTGACCCCATGTTTTTTCTATGTTTTTGTGTGCTGCATTCATGCATTCATTTAATAAAACATTAAAACATTCAAAAAACTTCTCTTCTAGTCTCTCTGTTTTTCAAATTAAACTAAGACTGTGATTGCAAATATCAGAGAAGAGGATTAAGCTAATGGATTTCGGTAGAAGGAGAACTCATACGTACACCTTCAAGGTTCCAAAGCTAGAGAATTTGAGAAGGTTGGCAAGGATGATCACTAGCCCTGAGGCTTTCAGATCCAAGTACGGAGGTTTGCTACCACTGTTAAGAGTCCATGTGATTGAGGGAATCATGGATGCGCTCATTCAATTCTACGATCCGGTTTATCACTGTTTCACATTCCCGGATTACCAGCTATCACCAATGCTGGAGGAGTATTCTCATCTGATTGATCTACATATCACTGATCGAGCTCCATTTTCTGGACTGGAAGAAATTCCAAAGAATCAGATCATTGCAGGAGCAATTCATTTGGACGAGTCTGAGGTTAGGACTCACATGACTACTAAGGGTGGCATCCAAGGTTTGCTAGCCCAGTTCTTAACAAAGAAAGCTCTGTACTTTGCTAGTATAGGGAACAAGACTGCTTTTGAAAGCATCTTTGTCTTGCTCACCTACGGATTATTTTTGTTTCCCAACATCAATAACTTCGTCGATATCAACGTCATTAAGGTTTTTCTCATTGGAAACCCTGTGCCGACTTTGCTCGCAGATGCGTATCATTCTGTACACTTGGGGAATTTGTACAGCGGAGGGGAGATCACATGCTGTGTACCTCTACTTTATAAATGGTTTATCTCTCACTTGCCCAAGTCTGCTGCTTTTTGGGATTGCAAGAGTGCCTTACGTTGGTCGCAGAAAATCATGTCTCTTACCAACTCTGATATAGATTGGTGTAATAGGATTTATGAGGGAATCAGAATCATTGACCGTTGTGGAAGCTTCCCCAACATACCACTCATAGGAACTAAAGGAGGAATCAACTATCACCCGGTATTGGTTCGTCGTCAATTTGGATACCCAATGAGGCTTGTTCCGCACAACGCTCATCTGGAAGGTCTTTTCTTCAAGGAAGGAGAAAACGACAGAGCACTAAAGATGGAAATAGTGCATGCTTGGAAACATGTTCATAAGAAAGGACGGGAGTCTCTAGGAAAACCAAACTGTGTCTCGGTGGAGCCTTATCTCCATTGGGCACAAACTAGAGCTCTCAAGCTAAAGATGCCTTGTCCTCGTTACGGAATTCTTCCGCCGAGGGAATCTGTCATGTACTTCATGACGGAAACTGAAAAACTTCAGGTTACTCTCAACAAAGTTCAGAAGGAGAGAAGGTCTTGGAAGAACAAGTACCGCACCCTCGACATAGAGTGCATCAAAATACAGCCATTACTGAAAGAAAAAGATGCTCTGATTGAAATTTTGGAGCAGCATGCTGTAGAGAATAAAGATGACCAAAGGAATTTGTTCGCTCCTTTCACTTGGCAAAGGAATGACAACCCGACAACGGCCCAAGAGCCCCGGTCAAAGAAAAGGAAGATATCAGAATCAGCACCCGATTTCTCTTCAGAGAGGACTCGGGACCCATTAGTTTAGGTTTCTGTTTCTGCACTTTGTAATCTACTGTATTTCCATTTCTGTAATCCTTTGGAGTTCAATAAAAGGGGTTTCCCCACCGTTTGATATTTGCAATCTAATTGTTGAAGTTTATTTTGATTAAACCAAAAGAACAATTAATATAATCATTGCATTCATTATTCTCACGTAACACATTCTTCTTACCTACGAATCTCACGTTTGTGTCTCGGTTCTAGAGTCAAACTGTCTCATTCGTACAATACTCGGGCCAATCGTCAGAAAAAGATGGATGATCTTGAGGAAGAAAACAGAGAGTTGAAAGAAAAGATCGACGCTCTGAGAGAGGATATGAGAAAGCTTTGTAACGACATGCAAGCCATGGCAGAAGCTCAAGTCGTGGCAGAAGCTCAGCTACAACGAACTGTGATCTCAGGGATCACCTTAATTCCCATAGTGGAGAAGAATGATCCTAGGTATCAGATGCCGAAAGATCACCCTTGGGGCATTGCCATACCCCAAATTTGTCCTACCTGTATATGTTTTGATCTGTATATCCATTCACTAACCATATTCAGAAAATCCAAAAAAATATGTTGTCTTCAACTTCATCACTCTTTTAATTTTTATCCATATATATTTAACCATTTCCATATTCATTTAGATCTCCCATAATTATTTCATATCCAAAGCCAATTTTAAAAAAATCCATTCAAGTCCATAACCCATTTTTCTTTTCTTTTAATTCTAAACCATTATCTATCCCATGTCCAAGTGTTCATTATCCAAATTTTCCATTTCTATCCATCATCACTAAACCTAATCCATAATCCAAAATTACAAAAAATGAAAAAGTCCATGTCTAACGAAAAACCAAATAAAAGGTTTAATTACATTTGTCCATTTTTGCAAGTCCATTTTAATTACAAAGTTGCAACAAAGAAAAAAAACTTTTACAAAATGAAGTCCAAGTTACAATAAAAGCCCATGTACAAGTTTACAAGCCCATTATTACCAAAAAAAAACTACAAAAAATATATATTACAAACATGAGAGGCCCATTGTCTATCCTGTAACAAATTACGGCAGCCCATCAACCATTACCTACACAACAAATTTCTCACAAAACACTCTGCCTCAAAAAATCGTATTATGTTACAAACACTCCAAGTCAAAACTGCTGCGAAAAAAAGCGACTTCACACTGAGTCAACATCTGCAGCACGCCAGCGACCTCCCTCAAAGCCCTTGCATCAATTTGTCATCTGTAACACATAGCCAATACCTGAACCAAAAAAAAAACTTCAACTTTGACAATTTTTTTAAGCATAACAGCAACAATATAATGCCATTCCAGGACAAGAGTCCGAGACAGAAAATGACCTCTCATCAAGAGATGCGTTCACAAACAAAATTCAAATTAAAAAAAAACAAGTTTTGGGTTTGGTTTCCAGAGGGAGGAGAAATCGTGAAAAAAAAGAGAGAATAAGTTCAGAACTTACCTTGCTATATAAAATATCAGTAAAGAAAAGCTCCTAGAGGGGGGATCCCAAAAGCTCCACAGCCAATAAACAGACGAAAACCTCAAACAATCAAACAACCCAATAACCTTCTTCACCCCAAAATTCTTTCCATCTTCATCAAATAACATTCGACCCAAACCCCACGACTCCATTCCTTCGAACCATATCCCTTCCTTACCATCGCCGCCGTGTGAGCCACCCTCTGTTTCAATTTTTAACAACAACTCACCATAAAACTCCCTCCGACATCATCGCCCCTGCTTCTCGACCCTTCACCTTCATCAACAAACAACAACCCAACCCGTAACATACGAACAACGAAACTTCTAAACTGAAATACAATAACGACAATAGCCTTCAAACCTCAAAGCCATTCCTCAATCCTTCAAGCTTTTCAAAAAATCACCAACAGCCGCAGAACCAAATCGGAAAATAGAGAGGAAAAAAACCAGGAAAAAACCAGAAGCAATTCTAAAACTCATACCTTCACAAAATAGTGTTGGCTAACCGATTCACAGCACTGACCCACTTCATCCTCAATGTTTTCAACAATCTCTTCAGCCTGCAACTTCCATTTTAAAATACTCACTGAACCAACCTAACATCTCAATCACCATACCACCATTAAACCGCCTCAACACTCGTCTTCATTCGTCGCCGGAACCACTCAACATAACCACCATATTCCTCCATAACTCCAACCATCAACTCACCATCATCAACCACCAGTCGCGCGCGCCGCCGCAAGAGATGAGCGAGCGTGAGTGAAATCTGAGAGAGTGAGTAGAAGTTAAATCGCAAGGTGAGAGAGAGACCATATTTTTGTGAAAGAGATAAACTGAGAGTGAGAATCGATAGAGAAATCTACGATTTTGATTTTTCTGAACTGGATTTCTATCTGGAAGAATGAAACGGCCATTGTGGATATTAGGGTTCCTTAACCCTTTTCTTCACTAAACCTAAACCGGGTCGACCCATGACCCGGTCGGTTTCAGCTCTTCCCTAAGTTTTTATTCTGGGCCCTATTCTTTTTTTTTAGTTCATTTATTTTTTATGAAATCTAAATCTTGTTTTAAGAGTAATTCTAATCTTTTTTTTTTTAATCTTAATTTGGTTTCTTTTAGAAAATAATTTTTTTATTTTAGTTTTTGTTTGGATAATTTAATCTTTGACCACCAGGATTTTGTTGAATTTCATCGATTTCTTTGATTTTTGTGAATTTTTGCAACTTAAATTTCTTTGGGTTTGATCTCACGATTTTAGTTTTTTTTACTTGATTTTTCATTTCTTTTCATTTTCGATTTATATTGCTTTTTTGAGGCCAATGACATACAAAAATCATGACTTGTTGATTTATTTTAGATCACCTAAAAGTCTTGATAAATATGAGGCCATTTTATTTTTATTTTGTTGGTCAATGAAAGTTAAATATCGAGATTATCGATTTACCGATATAAATCTTGATTAAATACGAGACCACCTTTATTTTCACTTCAACTCTATCTTCCATTATTTTGGGCCGATGATATGAAAAAATCTTGATTAAGTTGATTTATTGAAATCGATTCGAAATCTTGATTTATATGAGGCCACCTTTTTTTTTATCGGTCAATGAAAGTTAAAAATCATAGCTTATCGATCTAAGATTAAAGATCTTGATTAAGACGAGACCGATTTTATCTTCATTTTTATTTTTATTCATTTATGGGTCGATGAACATCTAAAACCAAATTTTGTCGGTTAAGATGAGACTTTTCTTCGATTTCGACTTTATTTCACATTTTACTTTGCACTATATTCTTTTCATTTCCGATCAATGAAGGTCTTAAACATCATGGAGCTTTTTTTTAAGAGTTCTTGATTAAGACGAGGTCGTCACCTTTTATTTCCCGATTCACCCGATTAATCATTATCTTGTTTATTTTCCATCAAATATTATCTCGATTATATTTTTTTCATATTATTCACATTGGCCATATCATATTCATATTCATGTTTATCTAACAATTTTTCTTTGTTCATTGGAGACCTTTTATTGCATGTCACCCTTTTTTCAATCAAACTTTCGAAAGGAGGAGATTCTTGGAATCTAGCGTTCCTTGGGTCTTCGGATGAATGGCTCTCGAGGCACGCCCCTTGGGTTGTCATTCATTCAATCTTTCGACCTTTTCAACTTAACCATTTTCGAACTAGTCCTCGATTCGCCATCGAGCCCAATCGTAAGTCGAGCGCCTTCGCCTCGCCATCACACGCACACTTGCACATCTCTAGGTTTCGCTACTAGGAGCACCCCTAGGGACTAGTATCGGTCCTCACTTCTTTTCGTAACCAATCCGATTCGATCTTTTTTTTAACCCATTTTCTTAATCAACTAACGAAAGGAGGAGATTCTTGGAA
The DNA here is from genome assembly GCA_022829125.1 of Lathyrus tuberosus. Lineage (NCBI taxonomy): Eukaryota > Viridiplantae > Streptophyta > Magnoliopsida > Fabales > Fabaceae > Lathyrus > Lathyrus tuberosus. The sequence goes on from JALAZF010000545.1 coordinate 3,422,463, forward strand.
TCTAGCATTCCTTGGATCTTCGAATGAATGGCTCTTGAGGCACGCCCTTGGGTTGTTGTTCATTTAATCTTTCATCTTAAAACACTTAATCATTATCAAACAATTTCATAATCAATAGAATGAAAAAGGTGTCGTTGAGATCTAGCATCTCAGCAATGCCCCGATTAATTGGTTGCGAGACCGACATCTCGTTTATCGAATAATCGTCGTTCTTTCTCTAAAATACTTAAAAAACCAAACACTTCCCGCGCAACCGAAACCCTAATACACTTAATCCACAACTCAAAGAACATTGTTTAAGTCATTCTTTCGCGCATATGAACTCGTGCTTCAGCCTCCCCTAGCGAGCAGACAAGCCAATGTTTAGCAGTCAAAATGCAGCCTAAACTCTCGTTCGCCTAAAACACGTCCAAATCAAACTTTTTCTCAATCAAATCTCTAATACACTTAATTCATACTCAAACAGCTTTCACAAAAAGAACATTGTTTAGTCCATTCTTCCGCGCATATGAACTAGTGCTTCAGCCTCCCTTGACGAGCAGACAAGCCAACGTTTAGCAGTTAGAATGCGAATTAAACTTTCGTTCGCCTAAAAAACATGAACCAACCAACCGTAGTCCCACGAACTACGAATGTTCTGACTTTCCCATTGCACGAGGGAATACGTAGGCCCAAGGGTTCTCAATCCTTGCTGAGCACACTAATAAAAAACCACCCATTTTCCCCTTAGAAAACAATATATACCTTAGAAGAAAACAAACAAACCTAGCTAACATATCTCCCGAATCGATTCAAGAGGTTCCCGTTGAGTACAACGGACGTAGAGGGTGCTAATACCTTCCCTCTGCGTAACCGACTCCCGAACCCGAATTTGGTTGCGACGACCATGTTCTTATCTCCCTTTAAAGGTTTTATCGATATTTTCCTATTCCTTCCTTGGAATGAATAAAATTTGGTGGCGACTCTGTTTCGAACAGTTTTTTCCGCGTCCATCACGAGGATCGTATTTTTCGAGGTACGACAGACATGCCTGTTAACTATATCCCGGAAGGATATGTTTCGCCGATCACTGAGGATCAGGGAATCATAACAGAAGCCGCTGGGCCTGAAGGTTACAAACTTCGGGAAAGCGAAGATGCCAGGGGCATACTGAAGACTCCTGAAGGTTACAAACTTCGGGAAACGCCAAGATTTACTGCCGTAGTCACGGTACCACCCCCTGTGGTGCACACTGTCCCGGAAGGACAGATTCCACTAATACCTGCTGATAAAAAGGAAACTATGTCTGACCGAATGGATGAATTCCAGGAGCAGTTCCTAGAAATACAGAAGGAGCTGGAAGCCATTCGCGGTCAGGATTTATTTGGAAAGGACGCCGCAGACCTCTGCTTGGTCCCCAATGTGAAAGTCCCGCACAAGTTCCAAGTGCCCGACTTTGAAAAATACAAGGGTAACTCTTGCCCTCAAAGCCACCTGGTGATGTACGCTCGGCGGATGTCAGCTCAGACGGAGAATTAGGACCTGCTAATTCACTACTTCCAGGATAGTTTAACCGGTGCCGCATTAAAATGGTACATGGGTTTAAACCGTGCCACGATCAGCACTTTCAGAGATCTTGGTACTGCCTTCGTCCAATAATACAAATACAATTTGGACATGGCACCCGACAGAGATCAACTCAGATCGATGTCGCAAAAGGACAAGGAAACCTTTAAGGAGTATGCTCAAAGGTGGCGTGAAATTGCCGCTCAAATTTGTCCGCCTCTTGAGGAAAAAGAGATGACAAAGATCTTCTTAAAGACCTTAAGCTCATTTTACTATGACCGAATGGTTGCCTATGCGCCCAGTGATTTCACCGAGATGGTCGGCATGGGCGTACGTCTTGAGGAAGCCGTCCGAGAAGGACGTTTGGTAAAAGACACTGGATCGACGAGCGGTACTAAAAAATACGGTTGTGCTCTCCTTAAGAAAAAAGAGCAAGATATTGGGAATATCTCTCTCGAAAAGCAAAGGCGACGTTATCAACCAGTAGCGGCTGTGACTCCTGCTATCAACCTTGCGCCTATTCCTACGTATCAACCTCAGGTTGCGCAGAGCCAACCTGACCAGCTAAGGACACAACAGCCTCTTCAGCAGGCTCGTCCTCTATATAACAACAACCGTACAACACGGCCACCAGGATTTGATCCTATACCCATGTTGTACGCAGAATTATTTCCGTTACTACTGGCTAAGGGGCACATTCAGACTAAGTCTCCTCTTACGGTACTGGAAAATCCGCCTTTTTGGTTTAAGGTGGATCAGACATGCCCATATCATCAAGGAGGATCAGGGCATAACATAGAGACTTGCCTCAATTTCAAGTCCTACGTGCAAAAGCTTGTTAGGAGCGGGCTCTTATCTTTCAAAGATACGAATCCTAATGTTCTCACGAACCCGCTGCCTCAACACAAGAAAGCTGCAGTCAATCTGATTGAGAGAGAGACTAACAATGTCTATCAAATTCACGATGTACTCTTGTTAGAGACCAATCTGGTTAAGATGCATTGTAGACAGAGTGGATATGGCCATGTGCCACCTCATAATTATCACCAGTGTGATATCTGCTCTAAAGATAACCAAGGATGTTCGGTAGTGCAATCAGCTCTACAAGAACAGATGGATCTCGGATGGATCCAAGAGCACCGAGTTCGTGGAGTTAACATGGTCTATACGAATTCCAACGTCATTCAGAACTACGACATCTGTGCAATAAATGTCAACTTGGTGGCGATGCACTCAAGGCAAAGCCAGTATCATAATCTTCCGCGACACGATTACAGTTCCTGTCTGACTTGCTCGGTAAATAAACAGGGATGCTCTTTCATACAAGAGGCCCTCCAGCCTCAGATGGATCTTGGATGGATCCAAGACTACCATGATAGGAATCCCTATCAGATCAACATGATTCAAATCTTCGATATTCATCTGATGAATACCAGCCTGGTAGAGTTACATGCTGAGCAGGTCCGACTCGGGTTCTTAATATCACATGATTACCAAAGCTGTAAAGCGGGTTGCGAAAATGATCAAGGTTGTACCCTTGTCCAGGAGGCACTTCAGCACTTGTTAAATCACTGGTGGATGCCAATCTACATGGATGAAGATACTCAGCAGATTAGTATCAGTAACAGGAATCCTACTAGATATCAAAGTCAGGATGTCCGATCAATGGAAACAAACCTCATAAGGTTGCACTACATTCAAAGTGGACATGGTCGGGTGCCACTACACAACTATGAGCGGTGTGGAGTTTGTTCAGTGAACAATCAAGGGTGCTACCTCGTACGAGCAGCCCTTCAAAGTCAGTTGGACCACAAAGAGATTCAACCATGCTCAAGTTCTGGATCAGTCAATTATCTCGCTGGTTAAATCGAGGATGTTGTCGTAATCTCTGATCATCAGAGGGCTGGGGATATTTGTGCCATCATTCCTCTACTTGACGAATCTAGAGTTCCCAACCGGGAACGAATCGAGATTACTTATGATGGTCAGAAAAATCAGAAGGTTCCCATAGTCATCTATCTACCGGGACCATTACCGTATGAATCAACTAAGGCTATCCCTTACAAATACGGTGCAACAACCATTGAAAATGGAAAGGAAATTCCATTACCCTCCGTCGTGAACATTGTAGACATCAGTCGTGTAACGCGGAGTGGTAGAATCTTTAACCGAGGGGTTGGGGAACCTAACAAAGAAAAGGAACTTCAGACAGAAGCTCCCGATCCCCCAGTCGGTCAATCCAGTAATCCCGACCTTTCAAAAAACAATGATGAGATGCTGAAGCTCATCCAAAGGAGTGAATACAACATTGTTGATCAACTGTTACAGACTCCTTCAAAGATCTCGGTATTATCACTGTTACTCAGTTCAGAAGTGCATAAGGGGGCTCTACAGAAAGTCTTGGAGCAAGCCTTTGTGGAACAGGATGTAACAATCAGACAGTTCGATAGTATTGTCTCTAACATCACTTCCTGCAATAATTTGGGATTTAGTGATGAGGAATTACCCAAAGAGGGTCACTGTCATAACATGGCACTTAATATCACAGTCAACTGCCAGGACGATGCTTTAGCCAGCGTACTGGTAGACACAGGGTCAGCCCAGAATGTTATGCCGAAGTCTACTTTGATGCAATTATCATTCAAAGGCCCTCCGATGAGAGTCAGCGAGGTCGTCGTCAAAGCATTCGACGGATCCAGAAAAACGGTTATCGGCGAAGTTGATCTTCCCATAACTATCGGTCCTCATACTTTCCAAGTCACTTTCCAGGTCATGGACATCTGGGCAACGTACATTTATATATTAGGAAGACCTTGGATACATCAGGCTGGAGCGGTCACTTCGACCCTCCACCAAAAGCTAAAGTTCGTCCAGAACGGCCAACTTGTCACAGTCTGTGGAGAACAGGCCTTGCTCGTGAGTAACTTATCATCATCTGCTTATGTAGAACCTGAGGAGGTTATTGGAACTCAGTTCCAAGCACTGTCGGTGAGCAAGGACAATCACTTCAAAGGAGCAACCTCGATTTTCTTATACAACGATGCTATCAAAGCGGTCGAGAGTACCGATACAACCGGATGGGGATAGCTTGTCATTCCTACTGACAATAAAACAAAGAAGGGTCTTGGTTTTTCTGCAACCTGTACCCAGACAGCTGCTAACGATGAAAGTCTTCATCCCCTTCCAAACTTCTTCCACAGTGGAGGTTTCCTTCACCCAGTGTCTCAGACAGTTCATGCTATCAATGAGGAAGATCCCTCTGACACAGATGAAGAATGGAAGTCCTACCTCAACAAGGACGGTTATATGTCTCAAGAAGAGGTGCATATGCCTTTTTGCTTTCCTACAGAAAGTCTGAGATTTATACCAAGATCAGACGTCGAAATGATATACGGGGATTGTAATCCGGAGGGATGCCGTGCTCCGCCAAATTCATTAGAGGAAGACACTCCGATGAAAGACAATTTTGACTACACCTACTATGGCCCAATGGATGGTTTGCCAATGTGGCAACCTTACCCAGGAATCTTGGGGCAAGAAAGTCAGCCGAATGATGACAATCAGTTGAGCATCATTGAACAGAATACCTGTGTCCCCACCATGTCATGGGATCAACACTCAGGTCATTCAGAAACTACTCAACATGACGATGAATTCGCAATGTTTGCAGGACTTGAATTCATCAACTATGTTTTTCCCGAGGTCAACGTCATCGAGAGGGATGACTCCTCCAGTTCCAAAGAAGTTTGGGACACTCTGGGAGAACCAAGTGGAAAATACGACTTTATGGTCAAGTACACCGCTCCCGAAAGCTCTCGTATCAAGCTCGAAGATATCCAGCCAACTGGATGGGGAGCTACAGCTGAGAACACAACTGCTCTGCATAATGCAACAGAGGAATCCTCCTACGACAACTCTGCCTGGGAGACAGATTCCAATGATCCTGCTCCACCAGAAATCAGCGTCATTTCTGAAAACAAATCAAGGAAGGTGCCAGACTTTGTGATTCACTGAGGAGTTCACCGTCAATGGGTTGCCGTCGAGGTTCCGAAGGTCGTTCGTCAGTCAAAGTAATTGCCATCTTTAACCTTTCACCCTGCCCAGGTGAAACAGATGTTTTGATAGGGTTCGCTTTCTGTAAATTTTCCCTCTTCGCTTTGCCCAAAGCGACAGAGATTTGTTTTATAGGGCTGTAGTTTCAAGGATCGACTTGTTCATTAATAAAATAACGCCGTTCTGTAATTTCCGCATTAATTGCTGTTTTCTCTTTTTGCTTTTTCAGAAAATGGTAATCCTAAAAAATAATTCAAAAATAAAAACAAGCAGTAAAAGAAATACACTGCACACACTTGCATTTTCTCTATCTCTTCTAAACACAAATCATCACATCATGCAGATTGCTTGTTTTAAACCCAATTGAAACATACGATCCGATGCCTTCTCCCGACTTTGAGTTCCCGGTATTTGGGGCTGAAGAAGAAGATGACAACGAAATTCCAGAAGAGATCTCCCGATTACTCAGACAAGAGGAAAGATCCATTGAACCTCACAAAGAGCCGTTGGAAACGGTAAACTTGGGTTCGAAAAAAGAGAGAAAAGAAATCAGGATTGGGGAACTGCTCAATCCAACTGTCAAAGAAAGTTTGATAAAGCTTCTCAAAGAATTCCCCGATATATTCGCTTGGTCCTATCAGGATATGCCAGGGTTGGATACCAGCATCGTGGAACATCACTTACCGTTAAGATTGGAATGTCCACCAGTAAAGCAAAGGTTGAGACGGACTCATCCGGACATGGCCATCAAAATCAAAGAAGAAGTACAGAAACAGATTGACGCGGGTTTCCTCGCTACATCTGAATATCCTCAATGGTTAGCCAACATCGTACCCGTTCCCAAAAAGGACGGAAAGGTCAGAATGTGTGTTGATTACAGAGATCTGAACAAGGCAAGTCCAAAGGACGACTTTCCTTTACCACACATTGACATGCTGGTTGATAGTACAACAAAGTTCAAAGTTTTCTCCTTCATGGATGGATTCTCGGGCTATAATCAAATCAAAATGGTGCCGAAAGACATGGAGAAAAATTCTTTCATGACCCCATGGGGTACCTTTTGTTACAAGGTAATGTCGTTCGGTTTGAAGAACGCCGGGGCAACCTATCAAAGGGCCATGACTACTCTGTTTCATGACATGATACACAAGGAAATCGAAGTGTATGTCGATGATATGATTGCAAAATCAAAAACAGAGAGTGAGCACGTTGAACATCTGTCAAAATTGTTCGAACGTCTAAGAAAATTCAAGCTCCGCTTGAATCCTAACAAGTGCATCTTCGGTGTCCGTTCAGGGAAACTACTAGGGTTCATCGTCAGCCAGAAAGGAATTGAAGTTGATCCTAACAAGGTCAAGGCCATTCAAGAAATGCCTTCTCCGAAAATTGAAAAACAAGTCAGAGGATTCCTGGGACGTTTGAACTACATCTCCAGATTCATATTCCTCATGACCGCGACATGCGCGCCGATCTTCAAGTTACTCAAAAAGAACCAGGATTGCGTTTGGTCAGAAGATTGCCAAACCGCCTTCGACAGTATTAAGGAATATCTGTTGAATCCACCGATTCTGTCACCTCCAGTGGAAGAAAGACCACTGATCATTTACCTCACAGTCCTAGAGGACTCAATGGGATGTGTACTTGGCCAACAAGACGAAACCAAAAGGAAAAAGTCTGCCATTTACTATCTAAGTAAGAAATTCACCGACTGCGAGACTCGGTACACGATGCTTGAGGAAACTTGCTGCGCTTTGGCTTGGGCAGCCAAACATCTTCGCCAGTACATGATTCGTCATACTACTTGGTTGGTCTCTGAAATGGATCCAATCAAGTACGTTTTCAAAAATCCTGCTCTCACAGGAAGAATTGCCCGTTGGCAGATGCTGTTTTCAGAATATGACATAGAGTACCACGCTCAGAAAGCCGTTAAAGAAAGTATTTTAGCCGATCATTTGGCTCATCAACCGATTGACGATCAAGAATCAATCGGGTTTGACTTCCCAGACGAATATGTCATGTATCTAAAAATGAAAGACTGCGATGAACCGCAACCCAGTGAAGGGCCAGAACCAGGTTCCCAGTGGGGACTTATCTTTGACGGAGCTGTCAATCATTACGGAAACGGAATTGGGGCTACCCCTTTCTCTCTAGTATATGGCATGGAGGCAGTTCTCCCCATAGAAATAAAGATCCCATCAATCCGGGTATTGATGGAAGCGAAGCTCACCGAAGCTGAATGGTGTCAAAGTCGACACGACGAACTGAACCTGATCGAAGAGAAGCGAATCACGACACTATGTCACGGTCAGTTGTATCAACAAAGAATGAAGAGGGCGTTCGACAAAAAGGTCCGACCTCGTGTCTTCAGAAAAGGAGACCTCGTGCTCAAGAAGATACAATCATTTCTCACTGACTCTCGGGGCAAGTGGACTCCGAATTATGATGGCCCCTATGTGGTCACAAAAGCTTTCTCAGGCGGTGCCTTGAGACTTGCAACCATGGACGGAGAGGAATTTGCCTACCCCACGAATGTTGATGTAGTCAAGAAATACTTCGCCTAAACTAAAAAAAAAAAAAGACGTCTCGGTGGATTGAAAACCCGAAAGGGCGGTCCAGGCAAAAGTTAGAGACATGAAAAAATATCATCCCGGTGGATTGGAAACATCACAGTACAATCCAGGAAAAAATTAGGGATAATGGCAAGTAACTATGTTCAACAGAGGCAAGTTCCTCAGCAGCAGTTACATCATCTGTCAGAAAACTCCAGTCAAGGTCATCTTCGACAGAAACTCAGGATGTCCCGAATTCAAAGTTGGTAGAAGGATAGTGGTCGTTATGTTTCAACGTAGCCCTTTTCCCTGTAAATTACCATTTTCAAACTTTGTAAATACTCTTTGGAATCACGCGTTTGGCTGATTTCCATCTTATCAATAAAATTTGAGCCCTTGTGCTTTTGTTTGTAATTCTTATTTGTTTTAGCTTTACAGAACGACATTTTAATATGATTAACGATTCTTGAAATGAAACAAAAATGAATTTACTTGTTAAAACTTTTTTTGCTTTTTTAAAATAGAGATAGCAATTTCTTTTGACTGTTAAACATCGAAAGAACATCAATCGCGTCTCCAAAGGTGTTCGAACCTCAAAGTGCAGAATCAAAGTACTCCTTCTAGACCAGTACGCCTGAATGAAGGATCAGCAATGTCAGAGACCATGTTCGTCTGACATCCTCGGCCGAGTTCTCATCTCCTAAGCCCGACCAGCGTCGCCCCCAACAGGGACCGTTTCTCCTAAGCAAGGCAGAATTGCTATCTTGAACCAGCGATATTTCTACATGCCCCACTGTGGCCGTGTATTCAGTCGTGTTCATCCCTTAGTCTGTATGTTGCGTCAATTTTGTCCGCATATACATACATGTATCATGCATTATTGATTTGCATTCACATTCATATTGCATCACTATCACTCTAGTCGTTCTTATCCCCTAGTGATAAGTCCTCTCAATCGAGTTGTCAGATCTTTCCTCGTTAGAAAGTGAATCATCTAAGCAATCTCTCCTCCAGTTTATCTCTGGATTAGAGACGGTCCTTGACCACTTTGATAACTTGAACCTCTGAAAAGCCAGAGAAAACTTTCAACAAATATCACTCTTCGCCATTGAAGATGATATCCTTTCTTTCCCGGATTAGGAAAATCCCCAGAGAAAACCTCTTAATCAGAGATTCGGCGGTACGGCAGTTTTTCTCCGAAAAAACCACTGATGAAAAGGTCATCGGCACCTCAAAATTGGATCCCATCATATGGCATTTCTCCAGAAAGATCCTGAGAAAAGTATGATGTAAGCCCCCAAACGAAAATAGTCTCTCAAGAGACTCGCTTTCCCCAGTAGAATCGACAAATGGCGTCTCCAAAAACCGAGAAGTTTGTGTACCTCTACAATTCAAACGAATGGGTTCCCCAGCAAGTCTGACATCAAAACTTTTTCCACTCAAATGGCATCTCCCCAGGAAAATTCGGCGAGAAGTTTGAGGAAAATCGCTACGAATAGTGTCCCTTGTCTAAAAGTTTATTGACAAAAGAAACTAAGACCAGTTCCTTGGTAGGAAACCAGGATCGAGGGGAAGTTTAAATCAGAAACTAAGACCAGTTCCTTGGTAGGAAACCAGGATCGAGGGGAAGTTTATTTCAGCAACTGACACCAGTTCCTCGGTAGAAAACCAGGATCGAGGGGAAGTTTAAATTAGAAACTAAGACCAAATCCTTGGTAGGAAACCAGGATCGAGGGGAAGTTTACAAAAGAAACTAAGACCAGTTCCTTGGTAGGAAACCAGGATCGAGGGGAAGTTTATTTCAAGAGAAACTGAGACCAGCTCCTCGGCGGAAGACCAGGATCGAGGGGAAGTTTTACCTTTTCTAAGCATCATTGCTTAGCTAAAGAATATGAATGCGTAAGCTACCATTCATAACCACCATCAAAATTTCAGGTATTCCGATATTTAATCCTCTTGCACCCCGAATGCCCGAATACCTTCGTCATTCACACCTTCGGGTCCAAGAAGATTAAATAGGGGCATCTGTCATACCCCAAATTTTGACCACTAAGATTTCCCATCATTGTGCAAATCATCAGCACAATATGGATGTACCTTTGTACCTCATTAGTCTTCCCAAAGGTGGGCGAGCATTCACTACAAACAGGATTTAGGGTTTCAAGCCCTCGCAGAGCTCTTAGACAAAGGATCAATCAAGGAATGACATGATATTCAACTTGTCTAGCCTCTCAAATATCCACAATGGATCAAGAGGAATCCCACTTCAAGGATTAAGCACAAGGCTGCTCCCTTCTAGGTGGATCAAGCCTCAGGATCGCCAGTGTCACCAAATTAGGGTTTGGTCGACTAGGGCCTCCAGATGGAAATTTTCCTCTGGGCATGAGCCAATGCTTCAAAGCATAACCTAAAATGCTCCATGGAACATCATAAACCCCATCATCAAGTCAATTTAGCCTCAGGGGATGCATACATAAAAAATCAGGAATTAGGGTTACTTGACCTAATTCACCCCTAAGTTGACTTTTGGGACAAATCATGAGCCAAGACCTCAAGACATGATTTGAGGGTCTCCAACATACCACGTTGATCCATTTGCAACAATGGATTGACCCAAGAAGCTTGAGCAACAAGTTTCAATTTCATCTGAACCACAGTTAGGGTTTCGCGGGAAAAGTCAACTGTAGCTTTGACTTTTGACCAGGACATGCTCCCAAGCCGTGGGACACGATTAAGTACACCCTATAACACCCATGGAACATGTCCATCAATTTTGATTTAGGTCAAGGACATGATTTCCTAAAGGATCGCACAGTTTGGAATTCATCTGATAAAAAGTCAACTGTGCACAAAAGTCAAACTTTGACTTTTTGAGATTTTTCATAAAAATGGTTTTTTAACCCTAAAATGATCTTAATGTGTGATTGGAATCATCATTCATCAAGAAAAATAAAAGAAAGTGGGATAACTTGTAAAAGGGGTAACCATAAAAACTTAGAAATTTTTCTAAGTTATGAAAAAAAGTGGCAAGGGTACCAACTTTGGAGGATCATAACTCCTAAACCACAAAGTCATTTTTCCCCATCCTAAGCTTGATTTTTAGCCCTCATTACCCTCTATAAAAACTTCAACTAGACCTAAGTCCAATTCATTAAGGATTTTGAGTTATGCTTGGATCAAAATGGCTAAAAACCTAAAATTGACATTTTTCAGCACTTAGCAAAAAATCTGCCTTGTAATTTCAGCACAATGTCCCAACTTCAAGGCTGTTTTTCTCCATGATCCAAGTTGAACCAGGTCTAGGGCCAAACATCAAAGTTGAAGTACGTCATCTAAGCTTTCCGAAAAGTCCTAGAACGTCCATGTAGCATACTCGAGCAGGGAGTTATGGATCTTACAAAAGGGCTTGCTGAAGCTGAATTTTTCAGGGGCAGATTTGCACATTTTGTGTGCCACACGAATTTTCAAGCCTTGTCATCAGTTTGGACACATCTAAGGATCAAATCCAAGTGGGATGATCTGATCCATGAACCTCCCAAGTCCAAGGAACAAAGAAAAGCATGCCAAAGCCTAGAAATCCCTAAAAGAGGGACAAAACTCCAATTTTGGTTTGGAGCATTTAATGGATGCTTAGAGGTGGCATGTACTAAGCCATTCTCATCTGAAATCAGTCAAGACTTATCCAAGACCAAGGGAACCACAGCCCTGTGCCCTAACCTCTAGTCAATGGCTAGAGGAGACTTGGATTTTCATTGGCCAACATTGGTCAAACACCTGCTGCATTTGCCATTCACTGTGGATCCCAAAACAAACTTGCTCCACTATAAATAGAGCTCATTTGTGTTCAGTTTGAGTACACCAAAGCCATCAAACAGATGCTTTCCTCAAATTCTCTCTTTCACTCCAAAATGCCTTCTTTAGTAAGTAAATTCTGAGTTTTTGAGCTAGAGAGCAATTCCACTCAAACTAATCACACACACACCTTATATATATCATATGTAAGCTGTACAAACCATCAAAAGTGACCTGTAATCACAACATCACAAAGTCACCTCTCAAAACCTCAAAATGACACTTTTTTGCATTTTTCAAGCCATGTCTTGATTCAGTCACTTTCCAAGCCAGATAAAACCTCAAACACACTCTAAATATCATCCTTGAACTGTCCCAAATGGTGCCACACATCTGGAACACCATTTGAGAGAGTTGGCATTTTGGCCGTTTTTGACCATTTCGCGAGAAAGTGCACAAACTTGCTCCAGAGGTTTCCAGCCGATTCCAACCATCCTAAAAGCTTCTAGGAGGTCATTTGAGGTTGTCCAAAGCATCAAATCATTTCTGGAACAAAGCACTTGGTAGGTTGCCCAAAATCTCCAAAAAAGAGGTAAAATTCACAACTTGAATTCTTTGAATCATGCTTTCCTTTGTTGTCCACATACATGCATCATATTGAACAATTCTTGAGGCAAAAATGTATTCCTTAATGTGTATATTGTGATCCTCCCACTGTATTTTGACATGTTTTTATGTGGAATTTTGGTTGTTTCCAAATCATGTTCAGTTCTGTCTTTTTTTCATTGGTGTGTTCTATACATTAAGTTTTAGTTTGCATGAGTAACACCATTGGATTCCTTGCAAAAAATCGGTCAAGATAGGTTTTTACGGATTTCAATTCCGATGAAAATTGAGAGAGTTACGCGCGTTGGAAATTTTACGCGAAACGACGTCGAATTAACAATAGCGGTTCTGTTTTTTTCGCTTTGTACAGTGAGTTTCCGAGTGCGTGAATAATACCATTGGATTCCTTGCGAAAAATCGGTCAAGATAGGTTTTTACGGATTTCAATTCCGATGAAATTTGAGAGAGTTACGCGCGTTGGAAATTTTACGCGAAACGGCGTCGAAAACAACGTGCAGTTTTGGTTTTTCAATTTCTGCATTTTGTGTGTTGAGTTTCTGTGTGCGTGAGTGATACCATTGGATTCCTTGCGAAAAATCGGTCAAGATAGGCTCTTGCGGATCTTGATTCGGTTAAAAATCGAGAGAGTTACGCGTGTTGGAAATTCGACGCGGAACGATGTTTTTAAACGTAGCAGCTCTGGTTTTTTTATTGCTGCGTTTTGTACGTTGAGTTTCGGCGTGCGTGTACGATACCATTGGATTCCTTGCGAAAAATAGGTCAGGATAGGCTCTTGCGGATCTTGATTCGGTTAAAAATCGAGAGAGTTACGCGTGTTGGAAATTCGACGCGGAACAATGTTTTTAATCGATAGCAGTTTTTGTTTTTTAATTTCTGCATTTTGTGTGTCGATTTTCCGTGTGCGTGAGTAATACCATTGGATTCCTTGCGAAAAATCGGTCAGGATAGGCTCTTGCGGATCTTGAGTCGGTTAAAAATCGAGAGAGTTACGCGTGTTGGAAATTCGACGCGGAACGATATTTTCAAAACGATAGCAGTTTTTTCTGCGTTTTGTGCATCGATTTTCCGGGTGCGTGAGTAATACCATCGGATTCCTTGCGAAAAATCGGTCAGGATAGGCTCTTCCGGATCTTAATTCCGATAAAAATTGAGAGAGTTATGAGTGTTTGAAATTTGATAAAAACGTGTTGAAAATTAAAGTTTCGGTACTCGTTTTTACCCCAAAAGAAATGTCGGAGATGATATTTTGATATCTTTTCTCTTTTTCTTACTTTTTATTTTCAAAACTCAACCAATTTTTTTCACATAGCAAAAAATCATCATTTTCCAATTCGTACCCCATAATATTTTAATCCACAAAAAATCACAAAAAAAAATATTATTTTTAATATATTTAAAAATAGTGTTTTATATTGTTTTAAATGCTTTTAAAATGATTTCTTTTTTTTCTTGATTTTTAAAACCAAAATGATTTTAAATATTTATGTTGATAAAATATTTTTTTTCATAAACTTTAATAATTATTTAATGATTTTATTTGATATTTTTATCATTTTTTACTTAATTTTTCTTGAAAAAATGCCTAAAAAATGAAATTGGGAGTTTCTTTGATTTTCACCCTAACAAATCTTTTTCAAACACTTTGGGCCTCTATTAGAGTGTAAGACCCAATCCCCTTTTAACCAAAACAATTTTGGGCCTCACTTATTGTATAAGTCCCTCTACGTTAAAAGAAAACTTCGGCGCGATCGCCATTTTCAAACGAAAATCAACTGGGCTTCTCTTTGAGCTGTAAGTCTCATTTCTTTTCATTTTTTAACACTTGGGCCTCTATTAGAGTGTAAGACCCAACCCTTTTTTAACGAAACAATTTTGGGCCTCAGCTATTGTATAAGTCCCGATACGTTAAAAATCTCGGCGCGATCGCCATTTTCAAACTGAAAATATTTTGGGCCTCTCCCTGAGTTGTAAACCCCATATTTTGTACAAAAATACACTTTGGGCCTCTAATAGAGTGTAAGACCCAACCCCTCTTTTTTATATTTTCTCATTTTTCATATTATTTTTTAATGATTTGGAAAATTAATAACTCCTTCAATTTTGATTATTTTTTATTGGTTCTTTTTCTGAAAAATCACAAAAATAGTAAAATATTTTATTCTACAAAAAAATCAAATTTATATTATTTATTTAATATAGTTGGTATTTTTGTGAATAAATTCATTTTTAATTGTTTTTAAGCATTTTAAAAGTGAATATTCATCTTGAAAATAAAGACTATGGGTCTCCCCTCGTGTTGTAAGCCCCATTTCTTTTCTTTAAACTCTTTGGGCCTCTAATAGAGTGTAAGACTCAATCCCTTTGTAAATACCAAAATTTTAGGCCTCAGTCACTTGTATAAGTCCCACGGTGTTTCCAAAACCTCAGCGCGACCGTCGCCTTTTTTCAAAATTATCCAACTGGGCCTACCCTCGAGTAGTAAGACCCATTTCTTTTCTTAAAACTCACTTGGGCCTCTAATAGAGTGTAAGACCCATCCCTTTGTACAGAAAACCTTTTTGGGCCTCAGTCACTTGTATAAATCCCTCTGTACAAATTCAACAGTGCGCTCACTGATAAAACCCTGGGCCTCTCCTTGAGCTGTAAGCCCCAAATCTTTTTATTTCAAAGCACTTTCTCCTTTGATTTTGAATATACTGTTGTTTTCAATCTTTCTTTGTTGAACAACTAACCAAACAGCATGGAAGCTCTACAACCGAGTAAGTGTTTACCCGCTTTCATTTACCGCTTTCATATGTATATAACTGTATTGTGGGGCTGTTTCACTGTAAGTCTCCTTTCATAAACTCATATATATATAACTGTATTGTGGGGCTGTTTCGCTGTAAGTCTCCTTTCATAAACTCATACTAACTGTGTAATAATAGTATAGATATTTAGAGTTTCCCCGGCAACTACGTCTAGCACTAGGTAAAGCCCTGTTGATCACTCTGAACTTACAGTCAAAACTAGATCCACATAGGATTACCAGACACAGTCTTCCCTCCTCTTGGGGTTAAACAATATGGAGATGTGAAAGGCAGATTCTTTTTGAACCCTTTCTCAGACTGTCACTCTTAGAAATAGACCGAACTAGATCCCCAATAGGATCACCAGATACAGTCTTCTCTTCGGCTGTCCTCATTAGGAATTGTCAAGAAACTCTACTCCCAAAGATGAATGTATTCTCCGTGAATGGCATCTTTGAGTTTCTTCCAAATTCTCGAACTTTCCTGACTTGACCTATTCCTTGTGAATAGCTTGCCTTGAATTTCTCGGGGTTTGGGGACCCACGGGCTTCTTAAAAGCATCAGCCTCCTCTTGGGCATCGTACAAGGACCCACAGGCTTCCTAAAAGCAACCCTGCTTTCTCTTGGGCTTAGTACAAGGACCCGTCGGCTTCTTAGAAGTATTCACAGCCTCCTCTTAGGCTTCGTATAATGATCTCTTCCTCCGGGAATGATAGCCTTCTCTTGGGCTTCGTACAAGGACTCGTCGGCTTCTTAAAAGTTTCCAGCCTCCTCTTGGGCTTCGTACAAATTGTCCCGACGACCTCCTAGAGGTATAGGAACAGAACTTAGTCATCTTCATAGAACAGTCCTTTTAAAGAGTCTACTACTGTTTCTCAAAGCATAGTACAAAAGATGAAACTCTAGACTTGGACAGTCTAATCTCCTTGAGTCTCAAAGACATTCTCAAGTGCCCCCTTCGTTAAATAGGAAGGAAAACCGTAGACTCGGACAGTCTCAATACCCTTTGGATTTCCCGCTTCCTTAAAGAACAAGAATAACCCGGATCCTTGAATCAAATCCTTGAGTACAGTGTTGCTCATATAAGAACTGATTTTCTCTTTCAAAATCAGTATACTGGACCTGTCACTTAACTGAAACAGTTACCTTAGCCTCCTCTTGGGCTTTGTACAATGATTCTACCCAGCAGAGTCAAATAACGTTTAGCCTCTCTCTCGGGCTTTGTACGAGACACATAAGAGACTCCCTCGTTGAGTCAATCAACCTTTAGCCTCCATCTCGTGCTTCGTACGAGATACAAAGACTCTCTTATTGAGTCAAACCTTTAGCCTTAATCTCGGGCTTCATACGAGATACAAAGACTCTCTTGTTGAGTCAAACTTTTCGCCTCCATCTCAGGCTTTGTACGAGATACAAAAACACTCTCTTGTTGAGTATAAAAGATTCTCCTGTTGAGTCAACCCTTTTAGCCTCTCTCTCGGGCTTCATACGAGACACATAAAAAACTCCCTCTTGTTGGGCCAATAGACTCCTCTTAGGCTTTGTATAAGAAAACCACTGATTGATCCAATCAACCTTTTAGCATCAAAGTTGTGCCTCGTTCACAGTACATAAACATCAACAACTCCTTTCCCCTTCATCTAATTGCTGTAAGCGGCGAGCCTCTGGATCATCTACATCCATGCCACTGTCCCTCTTTTAGCATGAGAAATTCCTAAGGAAAGATAACATTGCTCTACACTGAGTTAAAGTCTTCTCCTTCAGGTTAAAATCCCCTATAAAGGAAATTATGGCATTGCCGGATTCGCATATCCCGGTTAAAGTAATCCTCCTTTATAAACCAGTCACCCAACAATTGTGACAAACAAACCCTTCTTTAGAGATGATAAATTCTCTCTAAAGTCGAGGTCCTTCAGCTTCATGTCTTGGGCTTTGAACAAGATACAAATAGACCTTCAGCTTCACATCTTGGGCTTTGAACAAGATACAAATCACCTTCAGCTTCACATCTTGGGCTTTGAACAAGATACAAATCACCTTTCGCTTCACGTCTTGGGCTTTGAACAAGACACCAAAAACACCCATTTCCTCCCATAGAATAGGAGGAACTAGGAACACTCTGATTTCCCCGTTTCGGTAAACGGGAATACGTAGGCATAAGATTGAAAGAAAAGATCTTAGCGAGCACAATCAACAAAAAACCCAAATCCCATATCTCCATCAATCAAAAGCAGTAATTCAAAAACATCAGTCCTAACATCCTAACCCTTGTTCCCCGCTAGAAAGTCCTAAAAAGAAAGAAACCGTACTGGCGAAAATACAAATAACCAGTACAAAGGCCCCCCCACATTGATAGCATTCGAAACCTAACAGACCGCTGTTTAAACTCAGTATGCAAAGCAGGGTTAATTGGAGACATCTATTTTCCTTCCTTATTCAGCTCACAATAGGATAAAAAATGAATCGACCTGTAGTTTAAGCTCAACCGCAGATAGCGACCAGCGCTTAAGAACCGCGTCCAAAATCGCTCGCTACAATAGGCTGCGAACGCCCCCAGAATTTCTCGAGCGTGTATAACTGGTCGGGACTGCAGTCAATCAGCTGGTCGAATTTCCTCTTGACCGACCCTATAGTGAGCTCATGTATCCTTCACATGAGATAACCATTGCCTTGGGGAAGGTCTCCCAGGTGTTGTGCGCGGATATCTGGGGAGGATCCTCGAGGTAGTCGGGGATGATGAAGTCTTCTGGCTGGGTGATTGACATGGCGGCTTGCGGGGGAGGACTGGGCGGTGAAAATTTTGTTTCCTTCTTGGACTCCAAAGTCTCTCGTCGGGAAGATTCACCCTTTTTTGCATACTGTTTTAGGTGACCCTCCTTGATGAGGATCTCAATAGCGTCATTTAGGTGAACGCAGTCTTCGGACACGTGGCCGTGACTGCGGTAGAAGCGGCAGTATTTGCTCTTGTCCGTGTTGCCCTTTGACGCTGTCGGCTTGGGGAACCGGACACCCCCTTGATTGAACTCCGCGTTAATGCATTAGGAGAAATTGCGCTCGCGGGGAGCTGTCAGCAAGGTGTATTTTGTGAAGCGACCAGTAGGTCCCTTGCTCTCGCGAGGACGATCGTCTCGTCGTCTATCCCTATCGTGTCTAGGGGCCTCTGATTCGTCTTTTTTTGTTGCCCGGGAACTCTCTTGATCCCTTGAGTCTCGAGCCTTGTACGCGACTTTTTTCTCCTCGTACTGTATATAAGCTTAAGGCTTATGGAGGAGTTCGGCCAAGGTACGAGGGGTCTCGATGCCCACTGCTTTGCGAAATTCTCTCTTCGGTCTCAGCATCTTCTCGAGGAGATATTTTTTGATATGGTCCATTGTGCGGACCTCTATAACTTGCTTGTTGAACCTCTCGATGTATGCGAGCAAGGGCTCATCCTTGCCCTGTATGATGGCTTCGAGAGTGGCTTCCAACTTGGGATGACTTCTGGAAGCAATAAAGTGTCGGGCGAATTGGTTCTTCAGATCCCTCCACAAAGTGACCGAACCTCGGGGAAGCCACTTATACCAGGTCATGACCCCCTTCCTGAGAGTGATGAGGAACAACCTGCATTTAATGGCTCTGCTCACGTTGTGGTAGTGGAGCATGGCTTCGATATTTTCTATATGCTCGCCTGGGTCGGTGGTCCCGTCATAGGTTTCCAGAGGAGGAGGTTTCTCCAGCCCACGAGGGATACGGGTGTCCATAATCTCCTGAGATAGAGGCCCATGAACATCGTCGTCACTGCTCACGCTCGATGACCGACAGGGGGAGTGGTTGCGCCCGCAACTTCTGCTGCATCGAGGAGAATGTCTGTGTGACCGACGGTGCTCATGATAGTTTTCCGAGGGCCTGGTCCTCTTCGGGGCGGGAGAACGTCAGGATCTCCGCGGAGGAGTACGGTGTCGTCTTCTGGCGACTTCTGACTCAGGTTCCTCCGATCATGATCGTCCCCCGACGGGAGAAATGCTCCTGGATCTGTCTCGCCGACGTTTCTGAGGAGGAGACTGCGGGTGTGGAGAGGGACTACGTGGATTTTGTGAAGGAAGTCGCTCCTGAAGGACGTGCTCGAGCATGTTGATCTTCTCACCCTGTTGGAAGATCAAAAGATTGAACCTGTTGAGATAGACAATGAGGGCAGCAGTGCCGGGGTCAGCATTTTGAGGGACAAGTATAGGCTTAAAGACGTGACCAGCAGCCTGTGCACGTGGCTTCACATCGTCGGAAGAGGGAGACACAGTCCTCCCGTCCTTGTGATCGGTCTCATGGACCGCAGCTCCGAGGTTATGGTGGTCGACGTTATCCATGGTAACGACGACAACAGGTTCTTGATGGGCATCATCGTTTCTGTTGGAGGCTATGATGATCAAGTGAATTTTGGAGAGAGCTTTGGTCTTTTGGGTGAAAAGAAGAGGTATCTTGGTTCAAAAAGACGGGGAAGCGATGTTTCCCACAGACGGCGCCACTGATATGGTGCGATCAGACTGGATCATCGCGGCCTTCCGTGTAGGGCAGAGATGATGGTTGTAGGAGAGAAGGGGGTGTACCTGCAAGGTACTCCGATGCCAAAGTAAGTTTGGGCTAGAGAGAAATCAAGTACAAAACGTTTAGGTATGGTTTAGAGTATTGAATAGTGATCAAACCTGACCCTCTCAAGTGAAAGGGTATTTATAGAAGTAACCCCAAGCGCGGGGCCAAGGTCTCCCATGTGGCCGAATTATCTGGTCGACCAATGAGAGACTGCTAGGTGGAGGGTCAAGCGCGTGACCCTTTGACCATATTACAGCATAACAAAAACAAATCCTCTAAAATGCATCTTGGTGCAACAAGCTATAAGCACACATCCATGAAACAATTTCTTCTAAAACATATTATCCAAATCAAGCCATCCAAACATACAAATTCAGCATACATGACAACTATAGCATGGACAAAACTTATATAATCACTCATTCATCATGATCAATTTTAATCAATACTAACCACAAGCAAGCCACAAACCTCAACTGTCATGACATCACCCTGATCACTTACCCAAACTTCAACTACTAACTACCTATTTTGCTAATTAACTAAAGTTAGTTGCTAACCAACCAATCTAACTTACCTCCAATTTAAATTCAAACTACCTAACTAACCTCACCTCTACCTATTGCAACTTCTAACTGTCAAATAACCAACTTTTAACCAACACAACTAACTTAATAACCAACCACTAACTACCTTAAACTCCTTAAACATCTAACTAACCCTAATTTCACTTATAACTAGCTTATTCACTAAGCTATCCTAAACTGTCTAACAACCTATTAACATACTTACTAACCAAGTAACTGATTCACAATTAACTTTAACTGTCAGCTGCCACGTGTCCCAGCAAATTACCAAACCGCCCTTGCATTTAAAATTCCCTCCAAATCAAGTATAAACCCTAATTAACTTCTAGGCTCCAAAACAAAAACACTCATATTCAAATTTCACACTAAAAAAACAGTTGGAAACTGATCTTGTGTGATCAGACTGAATCGTTGTAGCCTTCCGTGTAGGGCAGAGATGATGGTTGTAGGAGAAAAGGGGGTGTACCTGCAAGGTACTCTGATGCCAAAGTAAGTTTGGGCTAGAGAGAAAGCAAGTACAAAATGTTTATGTATGATTTAAAGTATTAAATAGTGATCAAACCTGATCCTCTCAAGTGAGAGGGTATTTATAGAAGTAACCCCCAGTGCGGGGCCAAGGTCTCCCATGTGGCCGAATTATCTGATCGACCAATGGGAGACTGCCAGGTGGAGGGTCAAGTGCGTGACCCTTTGACTTGATCCAACTGTCCCCGTGAGATCTAGAGAGGCAGTTGGTCGCGTGAACTGTCAAACATGTGAAGTGGACGTCCCCAACGGCCATATCGTGTCCAACGGCTAGATTGTGCCTAACTGCTAGATTGTGCCCAACGACTATATTGGCTGAATCCAGTAATTGAGTCTTGCAAAGAGCTGGACTGGATTGGACCTTGCCCTACTGTGGGCCAAACGTCTGCCCAGAACAAACTTTTTTATTAATAAGAGCAAATAATAAGACTTATCCTCTAATTAATATAATTCACTTATACTCTAATTAATATAATTTGGCTTATAAAAAAAAGACCGCATTACCAAATTTAATCCAGCCAGCTTTAATTTATTTTCTAAGATATTATTAGTAAGATAATCATTCTTTCAATTTTAACTTTCAAACGGGTATTGTAACAATTTTTAACTAATAAACTTAGCTTTAGAAATTCTTCTTTGACCCTTTTAATTCAACGGAAGTGATTAAGTCTTTTACATTTGAACCAATCTCAACCGTCGGTTACACAACACGCTCCTTTTGATCAAAACACACTGCAAAACCACCACAAAACTAAACCCTCTTCTTTCTCGTTTCGTTTCGTTTCGTTTCACTCTCTCAGCGCTCAAACATTTTCTTCTTCCTCTCTACCCTAAAACCTAGCCGCTACCGCCATAGCAAGAGACGGTGATCCCGGCCGCCGATAGCTTGCATAGGAAAAGCGCACAGCAGTTACGTGGCCATTGCCGGAGCTACATCATCAGGTTCAAACTTGTTCACTTCATAGGTTTTAATTTTTTCCTTCTTTCTTTCATTTTTTTTTTCTATTCAGTTATAAGTAAATGTGTGCTAGTTTCAAGTTTTTTTAGGGTTTCTGTTTTTCTAGTAGGTAGGGTTATTCATGAAAGCTAAATACTTTGATACTTAATTTGGAATATAATCCTACTTTGTTTATGTGTTCCTGTAATGCATTTTGTGTAGCACGAATTTGAAGTTGTATGAGTTATTTGTTATGAGAATTTTTTTAGAATGGTGGGGAAAATGTTTAATTTTTAGTTGAATTTTGACATTATATACTTCTGATTTTCTATATGGGGGTCATATGCAAAGCTTATTGTAACCTACTGGTTATACATTCCTTGTTATTGTGGTGCTGCTTAGGTTTATGAACATTTATTAGAGTATGAATGCTTTAATGGAATCTGGGTTGCGGTTCAAATTCAACTAGTGACTCACTGATTTGAAATTCTGTTGCCCCTGGCCCTAATTCTTTGAATGTTGCAAATTGTCTGTCCGCTTTCAGTCTCCAGTGCAAAGTGAAAACTCAAAACCTTGTCTAGAGATAAATGGAGAAGATGAAAATAGAAGAGGTTCAGTCAACGACAAAGAAACAGCGTGTTGCTACCCACACACACATAAAAGGCCTAGGTCTTGAGGTTCGTTCTCTTCCTCTAGCATTTTGACAATTTTTGTGTGGAAATATTTGCTGAACTTCAACCTTATTCGCAATAGATTGTAATGGGCACCTATTTAAATTTTTATACAGCTGGCTTGTTGTGGGTGAAAGTGAAACAAAACCCTTTTGTTTATCACTTTATTGTCCAGTGACATCAAAGTCTTGTTATGCTCAGCTGTTTTGGATGCTTTTGTTTTAAGTTAACATTTTTTTTTGGGTTTTGGTTTGGTTATTGTTCAGGTAAGTGGAAAACCTTTGCCTTTTGCTTCTGGTTTTGTGGGACAAGCTGAGGCAAGAGAAGCATGTGGCCTTGCGGTTGATATGATACGCCAGAAGAAGATGGCTGGCAAGGCAATCCTTCTCGCCGGGCCACCTGGAACCGGCAAAACTGCATTAGCACTTGGGATCTGTCAGGAGCTTGGGACTAAGGTTTCCTATCAAAAAGCATTCTTATATTTATATTCTTTTGTCTCTGTGACCCTTAGAAGATTTGTTTATACCACTTTGTAGGTTCCATTCTGTCCAATGGTTGGTTCGGAAGTATACTCAACAGAAGTAAAGAAGACTGAGGTTCTTATGGAAAATTTTCGACGGGCTATCGGTTTACGTATTAAAGAAAATAAGGAAGTTTATGAAGGCGAGGTGAGTTTGCTGTGATTCCCTTGTTAAAACTGGGATCGGTTTGTTGATCACTTTCTCTTCTTCTACATATTATTTTTATATAAAGTTTTTTTGATGTTTTTTCTGTTACTGTGCAAGGTGACCGAACTCTCTCCTGAAGAAACTGAGAGTATAACAGGAGGTTATGGTAAAAGTATTAGCCATGTTATAATTGGGTTGAAGACAGTGAAAGGAACCAAGCAACTAAAGTTAGACCCCACGATATACGACGCGTTGATTAAGGAAAAGGTGTGGTTTCTTATTTTCTAGCTTTTCCTCTCGCTATCATCCTTTTCTCTTTGCGAGTGCTCCTGTGAATATATTTTATAACTTTTTTGTTTGGCGGGAAGCTATTTTTGTTTTAAAGTTTTATATTGGTGTCAACAATTTTACTATTTTGATGCATGCGATTTATGCACATCATACAGGTAGCTGTTGGGGATGTTATATATATTGAGGCAAATAGTGGGGCTGTGAAAAGGGTTGGCCGAAGTGATGCCTTTGCTACTGAGTTTGACCTTGAAGCAGAGGAGTATGTTCCACTTCCTAAGGGAGAGGTTCACAAGAAAAAGGAGATTGTTCAGGTATTTGATTTGAAGACCATTTTTATATTTATGTGATGTCTATAAAAATTTTCTATATTTGAATCCTTGATGATTATCGTACTATGAACTTGGGATAATGTTAGGTTTCATTTCTTAATTCATTTGCTAATATCAATAGCTTCACATCACTTCCATTGTTTCATTTGAAATTAATATACTGGCATCATGTAAATGATAGCAACTTAGGATATAGTCTGTTTGGGGCTTCACTCCTCCTTACACTAAGAAAAAAAACCTTAGGATATAGTTTGTTAAGAGTAACATTTTGATTTTTTCCAATTCAACAATTTGTGTATCTATAAAGAATTTAAGCATTTCAAGGACCTGATATTGGCCATTGTAAGAAAGTACTCAGTCTGCTTTGCAGAGGAACTAGTTTGGTGGAAGTGCATCAAATCACAGTAAGATGTAACTCTGCAAAGCCTCTGAACTTAACTTGGGTCCCACGAATTTTTCTTCTGCTAGTAATGCACCAATCCTTTCTGGCTTAAAGTTCTTAATTAAAAATTGTCAGAGGTGCAAACTTTGCAAAATTTTTTCTAGACACTAGCTATATATTATTGGTTTCTTATTGTGGTTTGGATCTTTTTTGTTCTTAAAGGACGTGACCCTACACGATCTGGATGCTGCCAATGCACGACCTCAGGGGGGGCAAGATATTTTGTCGCTTATGGGCCAGATGATGAAGCCTAGGAAAACAGAAATCACTGACAAGTTGAGACAAGAAATTAACAAGGTATTTTTATAACTTGTAATACATGGTTAAATTGTGTTTAACTAGAAGGAGGAGCTTAACACGGCAGTCAAAGTTGTCATGTTACATGTAATCAAAAGGTCATAACTTCAAGTAGTGCCATGATAGTACCAGCCTCTTGAAAATGCACGGTAAGGCATTCTATAGTAGACCCACAATGACCCGACTTTCCATGGATTCCACCATAAAGATGCTATCTGGTATTAGGCTACCTTTTTCATTCAGGGAAAAACTAGCCATCTAAAAATGGGGCTTTTTTCACAGCAATTTTCTCAATTAATTTTGTTTGTTATTGGGCATAATAGTTATTCTTTCTGAAGTTTCATGCATTAAAATGAAATTGGTGATTAGTAAAGTCCTACTTGTGACAAAAAAAAAATAAAAAATGGAGGGATGATATAAAAACAATACGGTAGTTTATATGTTTACAAGTATGTGTATGTTGGTGACAGGTTGTCAACCGATATATTGATGAAGGTGTTGCAGAGCTTGTCCCTGGGGTTCTATTTATTGATGAGGTGACTTCATTAACTTTCTCAGTAGTTAGTGCCTGCAATTATTTTGCATCCGTTTATTGAAGTTCTAATGCTTCTTTGCAGGTGCATATGCTAGATATGGAATGTTTTTCCTATCTTAATCGTGCTTTAGAGAGCTCCTTATCTCCAATAGTAATCTTTGCCACAAATAGAGGAATATGCTCTGTAAGGTATGGTTAGTTAAACTTAAATTGCTTATAAAGTTTTTCTGAAGTGGAAAATTTGGAAAAACTAGACAAATGAAATCCGATTACTGGTAGCCCATCATTTTCAGTGTGTTAAGTCAATTAAGGCTTTTAGCTTTAAAAAATAGATTTTTTTTCTTTGTATTTTCAAAAATGATTTTTCTAATAACGTTTTTTAAAATATTAAAAGTTTTTTTAAATTCGTTTTTTATAAATTGAAAGACTAATTTTGATATCCTATAATATAAATATATATTATTGAAGATGAAACATAGTCAAAATCACAATTTTAAAAAAAAGATATATTTCAAAAATGATTTTTATGAAAAACTATTTGAAATAACTTCAAATTTAAGTGATTTTTGAAATTTTGATATCCAAAAAAAGTTATAGCAAAAGGATGAAATATCTAAAATAACATTTTAAGAATAACTATTTAAACCAATTTTTTATTTGAAGCTTTTTTAAAAAAAATTTGTAAATATTTTTAAACAAACATTTATTAAACACTATAAAAATCATTTTAAAAAAATGCTGAAACAAACTGATCCTTAGTCTTCTTCGGTGCTCGATGCACCTAGAAGACACTTGATTTTTCAGTATCTCAATAGGTCATGTCTCTGTTTTTGTGATTTTTTGGGGCATAGAAGTTCCTTAACACGTTGAAGATCACATTTGTTAGTAATTGATCAAAATGATCCTATTTTAATTATTTTAATTATGTTCAAATTTGAGTGTAAAATTGACTTTTTTTTACAGAGGGGCTGATATGAGCAGTCCTCATGGCATACCTGTTGACCTATTGGATCGATTGATGATCATTCGAACAGTAACCTATGGTCCAGCTGAAATAATTCAGGTAGATGGCCTTCAACATTTTTTCACTAATACTTTCAATATGTCAAACTCGCAAATTTTTTATGCACTGACATACATGCTTCTTACCTGTGTATAGATTCTAGCTATCCGAGCTCAAGTGGAAGAACTGGTTGTGGATGAGGAAAGTTTAGCTTACCTCGGGGAGATTGGACAAAAGACATCTTTAAGGTCCGGATTCTAGATTTCCTGTTATCTAGTGTTTTCCTTTCTAATGTTACTTATACTAGTTGTTTATCAGGCATGCGATTCAGCTTTTATCACCTGCCAGCGTTGTTGCCAAGATTAATGGCCGAGAGAACATCTGCAAGGTAATTAAGAATCAAATGTTTGGCACTTAAAAATAATTTGTTAACTACATCCTTTTAACTAATTGAGTTACTATTGTTTCGAAATCTGTAGGCGGATCTTGAGGAAATTTGTTCACTGTATTTAGATGCCAAATCATCAGCCAAGCTACTTCAAGAGCAGCAAGACAAATACATATCATAATTACTATTTTCAAAATGTTGAAATGACTTGCTAGAATCTGAACTTGTTATTTTTTTTACCCTGGTTTTTGTTCAGAATTTCATTCTTGTATGGAAACAGTTTCATTCCAGAGGTCATACACGCAATCTTTTGGTCCATTTTGTTAGAACATAGAAATGTCTTGTTGCTGCATTTCCAATTGGGCATGTTGTAGAACCGAGGGATGCACTAATGCCTATGTTCTAGTCTTAAGTTAGTTGTACTTAAAAAGGTCGAGACTTTCTAGAAGTCTATTTATATAAAAATGTTAAGACTTCAAGACCCCAAAAAAATCTTCCAGGCTTAATAGTCTTTTTTTTGTTGTTGGTATTAACCTAATGGTTTTCAGGATAAAGGGTTATGGTAATTCAGAGTCGCATACTAAAACTCACATCATTAAACATGCTACCATAAAATAGGCCTTCAAATAGGCTAATTGACCATAACAGATTCTTACAAAGTTCAGATTTAAGTCTTGATTATTTGAACAAACCAAATCTATGTATGCAAAGCTTTTTATTTTAAGTCTTACTTCCTCCGTTTTATAATGAGTGATCCATTTAGAATAAAAGAGTGTTCTAAAATGAATGATTCATTTTAATTTTCAAGACATCTTTTTCACTTTTACCCTTTAATTAATAACACTTTCATTATTTCTAATACATGATAAAAGTACTTTAGTAAAAATATCATTCATTTATTCATTTTTTTAATCTGTGGGAAAAGTCAAATAGGTCATTTATTATGGTACGAAAGAAGTATTTTTCTTTAGGGCTGAGTAGATAAAGTTGACCTGTCCAGTACCCGTTAAAACCAAAATGAGATAGGGTACTGTAGGTAGTGGTTGGTTGTTTGCCGCTGTTGACCGAGTATTGTGTTAGTTTTGTCATACCAATTTGCTTAATCTCACCCGAACAATTTGTTCTTTTGCACAATCCGTCACCTGCACTAATCGACATTGTAAATGGTCAGCGATAGGTGCATGCTTTCCGTAAGCAATTTCATATAGATGAAATTTTTTTCAATCGAGTCTGTAAATATTAGAGTATGATCTAACTCATCCATATAAAACCTGTTTGTAAGGTGATGTGTGTTATTATATATAAACTTTTTAGAGATGTCTAATCAATGTGGGATTTGTCATACCAATTTGCTTAATCTCACCCGAACAATTTGTTCTTTTGCACAATCCGTCACCTGCACTAATCGACACTGTAAATGGTCAGCGATAGGTGCATGCTTTCCGTAAGCAATTTCATATAGATGAAATTTTTTTCAATCGAGTCCGTAAATATTAGAGTATGATCAAACTCATCAATATAAAACCTGTCTGTAAGGTGATGTGTGTTATTCTATATAAACTTTTTAGAGATGTCTAATCAATGTGGGATTTGTAATCTTTCTAACACATCTCCTCTCGTCCAGTATATTTTTTGGCCTTGGTGGGTGGATAGTAACGGTGAACAGTCTATGGTTTGATCGATAGACTTTGATGCTATATTAGAGTTTGACCTATCTCATTCTTACAAAACTAACTTGTAAGGCGAGGGGTATCATAAACTCTTTAGAGATGTCTAACTAATGCGAGACTTGTAATCTTTCTAATAGTAAATAACTGACCGATGCTATACCCTACTTTTCTTAACTCTTTAGTATGTATTTGATTGTCGTTTTGGTTTTTTTATTCATATAAATCTTTGTTTGAAAGTTAGGACATAGAGTTTTTAGAGTTAGGGTAAGGCAGAACCCCTCACTTTATTTTAGAGTGTGTTTTTGGTGAAGGGGAGAAGAAAACATATTTGTATTTATTAATGTTCTTTTTTACGAAACTGAATAAAACAATAGAAGAGAGAAAATAGAAGAATATAGTTTCTTATATTTTTTTCATTCAAGGTGAATGTTTCAAGTACAATATGAGTCATATTTATAGGACATATGTAGTAAATGGAAAATCAATAAGAAATATCCTAATTAATGAACATTCATAATTATGCTATTTATAACACTCCCTCTTGAATGTCTATAAAGAACATGCCTCGTTAAAACCTTACTAGAAAAAAATGAGTGGGTGTGGGAAAATATCTAGTGAAGAAAAATAGTATACATCCTTTTAAGATATTCATTTCTCTCTCTCAACTGAACGATCATTTCTTCGATGATGAAGATCAATCTTTCGCACTAGTTGGTTAAAAGTTTCACTAGGGAGTGACTTTGTGAAAAAGTCTGCAAGATTATCACATGAACGAATTTTTTGGATGCTTATATCACCACTCTTCTGAAGATCATGAGTGAAAAAGAATTTTGGAGAAATGTGTTTTGTTCGACATTCTTTAATGTAACCATCTTTCAATTGAGCAATGCATATAGTATTATTTTCATATATGATTGTTGTATTAATATTTTTAAGAGCCAGACCACAAGTCTCTTGTACGTGTTGAATTAAGGATCTCAACCAAACACATTCTCGACTTGCCTCATGTAGTGCTAAAAGTTCTGCATGATTAAATGAAGTTGTTGTTATGATTTATTTCATAGATCTCCAAGAAATAGCCGTTCCGCCACATGTAAACAAATAACATGTCTATGATCAACCATTAATAGGATCTGACAAGTAACTTGCATCTCCATAACCCGTTAATTCGAATTTGGATACTTTAAAAAATAAACTCATGTCCATGGTACCTCTGAGATAACAAAGTACATGTTTGACTCCATTCCAATGTCTTCGTGTAGGTGAAGAATTATATCTTGCTAATAGATTGACAACAAATGATATATCAGGACGCGTATAATTAACAAAGTACATCATTGCTCCAGTCACACTGAGATATGACACTTCAGAACGAAGCAGTTCTTCATCCTTTTCTCGAGGTAAAAAAAGATCTTTCTCCACATCCAATGATCTAACAATCATTGGAGTAGACATCAGATGACATTTGTCTATATAGAAGAGTTTTAATAGTTTGCTATTGTCACACCCAAAATTTTGCCCCATCTAATTCATCTGCACGCATCCATTGACATTCATTCATCTGCAGCCATTCATTTATGTTTCATTCATTTGCTTCTCATTATTTGAATTGATTCCTTATGATCATTTCATCTCGTCATAAAGGTTTCATTTTTCATACATACGTCAAGACTAATGTTCACTTTGATTGATTTGCTTTATTTTGACCAGTCCATACATTCCTCCATTCATGCATTACATGTCCATAATCAGGCACTAGTTTTGGATTTCACTTAACCTTTGTTAGGTTGATTGCTTATGGTTTTGTTATGTTTTTTCATTAGGTTTTCTAGCTGATTTTAATCAATTAGAACCACATCATTCTTCATTCATACATACATCTATCATCCATAATCGACGTTCGTTTTGTATTGCATTAAGTACTTGTTAGTATGAATATCTAGAAATTTGTTTTGTATTTTCATTAGCTTTATTTATTTAGAGCTATATCTTTTCCTTTTTAAAAATTAGATTCTAATTGGTTTGTCATGGTATTGTTCTTAGGTTCTAGCAAGAAGTTCTTTTATGTTGATAATAATAATAATTTTGTTGATAATAATAATAATTTTGATTTGCTTACAAATTCAGATTGAGTAAAATAGTAAAAAATTCCAAGGAGATAAATCATTGAGTCTTTGTTTATAATTTAAATTTTCTCATTTTATTTTTCTTACATCAAAGTATTCTTTTTTACAAAAAAAAATTGAACAAGTAAAAAAAAAAAGAGAGTTCGAAGTGTAGGCCCCTCCAAGTTTGCAAGTGTTGTTTTTTTTTTGGTCCACAATGCCTTATTCTTATGCGTGGACCATAACCCCTTCCTCAGCATAGCAGCAGGTATGTCCTTTTGGGCAGGTTTTGTCCTACACACAAAAACAACAACAATTTTGCATAATTATAAAAACAAGTACCAGCCAAGAGCAAAACATAAGGAAAGTGAAAACAAGCTATCGCATGCTAAAAAAACTTAGCAGAGAATTACACCAGTTTGATCAAACAACTCTTGTATTGTAAAAAAGTTCAACGACATTTTGCAATAATCACACCAACAAACTATAATATCCATACATAAAATCTAACAGCAAGCTTTAGGAAAAATATAGACACAGAGCGATAAAACCAACAATAGGCAGAACCATAGAATCATGACCACAACCTTAACCACCACAACAAAGAAATGTCCTTGTGAAAGAACCTTACACTCATTGGGTAAAAGAGAGAGTCAAGTGGTTAAGCTCCCATTCCCATTTGATCCATCTATTTTTCCTCAACTTCCCGAGCCAGAGCCAATACTACCTAAAGATATTGAAAAGCTCAATTACAAAATCAAAGAGCTTGAATTAGAGAATTCTGAGTTATAACATAAGCTTAATCGATCTACTTTGTAAAATGAAAATATGAAGGATGACCGTAAAGAGAAAGACAAAGAACTTGAAGATAGCAACAAGAGAGCTAGAACATTTGAAGACAAGAAGGATGGGATGAATGACATCTGTTAGAACAAGTTTTGGTTCTGTATCAGATCTTTAGTTTTGATGATAACAATGCATTGTTTCTTAGAGAACAATTTTGTACATTAATGATTTTTGTCTAGTGTGTATCTTTTGCTAAACAGGTTCTGACTCTGAAGCTCTGACGTGTGACATCATCAAATTCTGGAATCAACACACCCTGACTCTGAAGAGATACAAGTGCTTTACAAGATGGTGTCAAGTTATAAAAAGCTCTTAGACAACGGTTTTGAAAAACGTTCGTGCTAAAGCTTCTAACGGCGACTCTGATTGAAGAACCTCTGAAGGATTAAATGCCTTCAAGATTTTGCGCTCAAGTTCTTAAGATTTTGAAGAACAAGATCTGAAGACTTTGAAGACCAAGTTCTGAGGAAGTGTGTCAAGACTCTGAAAATCGTGGGTTCTAAAGATTCTCTCAATTGTCTCCTGACATCATTCAATAGCCTTATTGACTCATCATGGAGAATGAATCTGACAGATCCAATTCCTACAATCTTTCAGGATCTATTGTTTTCCAATAGCACTGATCCACCATCTTGATCACATAATTCCTCAAACACGTCTTTGCTTGGAGTCATGTGCCAAGTATAGCCAAAATCCTTAATCTACTCCTTGCTAGAGTTGTTGCTTGAAACCACCAGGACATCAGATGATCCATAATCATCTTGCACAATGGTTGCATTACCATTATCCTTTTCATGATTATTCATACGTTTAGGGCACACCTTTGTTTTGTAACCCTCCCTCTTACAGTGGTAACACCTAAAAGCAGGAGCATTACCATCATAAAAATTATGTAGAACTTTACCCTTCTTCTTCTCAAATCTACCATCTTTCTTCAAGAATTTTCCTTTTACGGATAATCCTTCACCAACAGATGATGGCTTGTGCTACTTTCTTTCAGTCAAATCCTTCAAGTACAAGGATGATTGAAATTCTTCAAAGTTCAATGACTCTCTTCCATACAAAAGGGTTTCTTTGAAGTGAGCATGAGATCTTGGTAAAACACACAACAACAACAATGCTCGATCTTCATCATCAATCTTGACCTCAATATTTTCAAGATCAATAATTAACTTGTTGAAGACATCTAGTTTCTCATCCAAGTCTTTATCTTCACTCATCTTGGATGAATATAAAACTTGTTTCAGGTAGAGGCGATTGACCAAAGATTTGGTCATATACAAACCATGGAGTTTGCTCCACACATCTGTTGTAGTTTTCTCCTTTGAAACTTGTCAGAGAACCTTATCACCAAGGCTAAATATGATGGCACTGCGCGCTTTCACGATCATCACCGTCTTCTCCTTCTCCGTTAGGGAAGCATCCATCTTCTCGATCATTTCAACGCTTCTAACAAACCCTACTGGACCAATAGGGCTTGTATCTTTAGGCGCCACAAACCAAAATCATTCACACCAGTGAATTTCTCAATCTCATACTTTGTTGACGGTATCTTTTCCTCCACGCTCACTGCACCAACTTGTTGTGAAAGCGATGCCTAGAAAATAGAGTATGATCGGTTTCTTGATTAACAAGAAAATCATAAAGTAAAAGAAAAGAGACAAGAGAAGAAAAAAATAAGTCAATGTGGTATAAGAACTAGATTCTTAATTCAATTACACATTAGGGAACAATGTTTACAATTGAATCTCAACCACATCACTTTCTCTCTCTGATTAGGATTATCAGGGATTGATATAGAAGTGATGACTAGTATGCTATTTATAGGAGAACTAAACCCTAACTTTCAATAACATATTAAACAATTGGCCCAACAGACAGATTGACCCAATTCAACATGCTAACTGAAACAACAAGCACTACTACGGAAAATCCATTTAACAACTGTTGGAAAATACATATAATCACGCAGATCAATGCATTGTTATATAGAGTGTTGTTGTAAATGCGCTACTTATAATCACGGTCCTGGGACCGTTGTTGTATTCTGGAAAGCGCGCGGTATATCAGAACGATTATGCTTGACAACCGTTGTGATATATACGGTACTGGGTTCGAAACCCAGCAGCAGCAAATAAATTACATTAGATCACAGTTAATGTAGAAAACTGGATGGAACATACCCATAGTTTATTATATACCAATGTATATTGCTTGTTTTACCATACACCTTATTAAAGAAATACAACCATTAAAATTGGTAAAGAACTATATAATCTAAAAATTAAACTATTCTTGAAAACCAACTTAAAAACACCACTGTATTCCAAATTGCATGCGTCTCATCATGCACATTTTATGTTCTTTAACACATATATGGTTCAATGGTTGAATTCCTTCAATGTATCTATATCTTTTATTATAGTTTACCTCATCATCGTCGCTTATCATCGCAATTATTATGATGACTTATCATCATAACAATCATGATCTTAACAATCACGGTGATAAGCGATGACGACGAGGTAAAGTAGAATTGTAGATATCGATGTATTGAAGCAAACAGACCATTAAACCATATATTATGTGTTAAAGAATATAAAATGTGCAGAATGAGATGCATGCAATTCGGAAAACATTTATTAATATAGGTTGGTTTTCAAATACATCGTAATTTTCAAATTATAAGTTTCTATGTCAATTTAAATGATTGCATTTTCATTAAAAGGTTAGTGAAACAAACAATATATGATGAGTCCAAGCCCTTGAGGTTGGCATCAATTTTGGCAAAACTAACTTAGTAGAAAAATGTTGGACAAGATGTCCTGACATGATAATTTAACTGCAGGTTAAAGATGTTAGACAAGATGTTCTATCAGGTGGATTCGACATCTTTGTCTATTACAGTTTTGGAATAACAGTATTTAGGTTCCAGGTGTGATTGGAATATGACTAGATCCCAGGTGGCATCTGAGATTAAGGAATCAGAGATTCTGATTCTAAAAGGAATATGCGGTTTCCATGCAAGGAGACATTTTTGGAAACTTGGGATTGAAGAAAAGAATAGGTCGCAGATTCTGTGGAGCAGAATTGCTGCGTTTTTGAAGCCCAAATCCAGTTCTGTTTTGCAATATAAATATGATGGATTTAACCTAGTATTGGCGTTGAATATTGCAGCTGTTTTAGAGTACTAGGGTTTGTACTGTTGTGAGCCTCTTGTGTATTGTGTGAATACCAGAGAAGGATAGTTTATTGAGTTGTAATATTTTCAGTCACTGCTGTGATTGGAAGGGAATTGAGAAGGGTCTCATACCTAGGAGTGTCTTAGGTAGAAATCTAGGAAGGGTAGTTTCTAGGTACTAAGTTGTAAACGTTGGAGTTTAGATTAGAACCAATTCTACTTAGTTGATTTCATTCCTGGCTTGGTAGCCTCCAGACGTAGGTGTTGTTGATCACCAAACTGGGTTAACAATTTCTGTGTGTTGTTTTTCTTTTTGCTGTTTGTTCTTCTTTAATCCTTGTAAGAAGCAGAGATCAAGTGTCACGACATCCTGTCTGACATCTTAGTGATCTGCTTAAACTAGAATTTTAATTGGTGTCAGAGCAGGCATCCTGCTCTGTATCTGGGTGAGATTCAGGGACGATATTTTCTGGTTCGATGGATAAAGAAGGAGGAATTCTGAATAGACCACATATACTTGATGGGTCCAATTATGAATATTGGAAAGTACGCATGGTGGCGTTTATCAAGTTCATGGATGGTAAAGCTTGGAAGTCTGGTTAAAAGGTGGGATCCACCAAAGATCAAAGACAAAGACGGGAAGCTCACTGATGAGCTGAAACCTGAAGAAGACTGGGATGATGAAGATGATAAGCTTGCTCAAGGAAATTTCAAAGCCTTGAATGCCTTGTTCAATGGTGTGGACAAGAATATCTTCAGACTCATCAAGAACTGCACTATTGCAAAGAATGCTTGAGAAATTCTGAAGACTGCCCATGAGGGCATCTCACGGGTTAAATCGTTAAGGCTTCAGCTTCTCACCACTAAGTTTGAGAACCTGAGGATGAGAGAGTACAAAAGTATACGTGACTTTCATATGAACATCGTTGATATTGCCAACACATCTAGTGACCTTGGAGAGAAAATTCCTGAAGCCAAGTTGGTTCGAAAAATTCTAAGGTCTCTTCCCAAGAGGTTTGATATGAAAGTGACAGCTATTAAAGAAGCTCAAGACATAAATACTATGAAAGTAGATGAGCTTATGGGATCACTCCAAACCTTTGAAATGGCTATCAGCGAAAAGGATGAAAAGAAGAAAAGTCTTGCTCTGGTGACCAACCAAGAAGAGGGTGACACCAATGAGGATTTGTCCAAAGCTGTAGGGTTCCTTGAAAAATAATTTCATCAACTGGTAAAGCAACTGGATGAGAATTCTAAGACAAATGTCAAGGCTCAGACTTCTGACATCTATAGATCAAGAAACTTTGGAAGAAGACTTAGCCATGATAAGAAACCCAACCGAGGGTAGGGAATTCAGTGCTTTGAGTGTGGAGGTTTTGGACACACAAGAGATAAGTGTCCCACGTTCCACAAGAAGGAGAAAAAAGGTCTATCCACCTCGTGGTCTGAGGATGACTCCTCGAGCGATGGAGAGACTACTAAGAAGGTGTCTGCAATGACTAGAGTGTATGATTTTGACAAGGATTCAGATATCGGATCGCTCAACCCTAATGACTTTGCTGAACTGTGTCAATTAGGATAAGATCAACAGAATCTTATTTCCCAACTTTGTGATGAGAGACTGAGTCATTTGGAAACGATCTCTGATCTAGAGGATGAAGTGGTGTTGTTAAACACCAAACTTAATAACATGACCAAGTACATAATAATGATGAACAATAGCTCAGATACGCTAGAAGAAATCCTTATGTCAGGGAGAAATACCAGAAGTAGAAAGGGTCTTGGCTATAATGATCATACTGAAACCAAAGGACATAGGAATTGAGGGAACTCAGCCCACGTGATTTCAGGAAAGATTTCCCAACTCATCAAAGGCCTCAAAACATCTATCCAGGAAAACAAAAATAGGACAAACAATGCTATTACTGCGGGAAGGTTGGTCATATAAAGGCTCACTGCTATAAGTTGAATGGATATCCTAAATCATCAACACAATCCAGAAGAAGAGAGAAGGCTCCCAAAGGGAAGAAGAAGTGGATCCCTAAGGATCAAACTGTAGCTTTCATAGCTCATACCTCCCTGAGAGCCTCCGCCAAAGAAGACTGGTACTTTGACAGTGGCTGCTCCAGACACATGACTAATGTGAAGAAGTTCTTGGCTGACATCAAACCTCATCCCACTGGCCATGTCACCTTTGGAGTTGGTTCAAAAGAAGAGATAAAAGGTGTTGGTAAGTTGAAGTATGATGGACAGCCCAACCTTGATAGGGTTTTGTATGTCAAAGGATTGGCTGCAAATCTAATAAGCATCAGCCAACTGTGTGACCAAGGTCTTAAGGTGAACTTCTCTGAATCTGAGTGCCTGGTAACAAACGATAAAGAAGAACTCATTATGAAAGGTACCCGATCCAAGGATAACTATTACTTATGGGCTCCGCATGAAACTCAGTGTCCCTCCACCTGCCTGGTGTCAAGGGAGGATGAAGTGAAGTTATGGCATCAGAAACTGGGTCATTTGCACTTAAAAGGATGAAAGAAGTCATATCCAAGGAAGCTGTCAGAGGGATTCCAAATCTGAAGATAGATGAAGGCAAGATATGTGGGGAATGCCAGATTGGTAAACAAACTAGAATGTCACATAAAAGGCTTCAACATCAGTCCACCTAAAAAAACTTAGAGCTTCTCCATATGGATTTAATGGGACCTATGCAGGTTGAAAGTCTTAGAGGAAAAAGGTATGCTTACGTAGTTGTAGATGATTTCTCTAGGTACACTTGGGTGCACTTTATCAAAGAGAAATCAGAGGTATTTGAAGTTTTCAAAGGATTGTGTCAGAAACTTCAAAGAGAAAAGGACTGTGGAATAGTTAGAATCAGAATTGACCATAGGAAGGAGTTTGAGAACAACAAGTTTAATGAGTTCTGCTCCTCAGAAGGAATCAGTCATGAGTTCTTTTCACCCATCACTCCCCAACAGAATGGTGTGGTTGAGAGAAAAAATAGAACTATTTAAGAGTGTGCAAGGGTCATGCTTCATGCAAAGAAACTCCCGTATCACTTTTGGGCTGAAGCAATAAATACAACTTGCTACTTTTTAAACAGGGTAACCATCAGGTCTGGAACATCTGCCACACTGTATGGATTGTGGAAAGGTAGGAAGCCAACTGTGAAATACTTCTATGTCTTTGGAAGCAAATGCTACATCCTGGCAGACTGTAAGCAGAGAAGAAAGATGGATCCCAAGAGTGAGGAAGGAATCTTTCTAGGTTACTCCACAAACAACAGAGCATACCGAGTGTACAATTCAAGAAATCAAGTAGTACTGGAGTCCATAAATGTTGTGGTTGATGACTCACCTATGGAGGATGAAGCTACAAATGACATTAAAGCATTCTTCCCCATGAAGGAGGAAGATGTCACAGAGGATGTTGAAACACTTCAAGATAACTCTGAAGATACTGCTGTATCCAACGATGACAATCATGAATCTACTGTGACTGAGCGGGTTGACAAGGGACCCTCCATCAGAATACAGAAAGATCACCCTAAGGAACTCATAATAGGGGGCCCAAATGGAGGAAGAATGACCAGATCATGAGATGTGGTGGCAAGTGCCTGCTTTGTATCAAAGATGGAACCCAAGAATGTCAAAGAAGCCTTGACAGATGAATTATGGATTAATGCAATGTAAGATGAGCTATGTCAGTTCAAGAGGCATGAGGTATGGGATCTTGTACCCAGACCAGAAGGATCAAATGTGATTGGAACAAAGTGGGTGTTTAAGAACAAGTCTGATGAACACGGTGTAGTCACAAGATACAAGGCCAGACTCGTTGCTCAAGAATACACTCAGATAGAGGGAGTTGATTTTGACGAAAATTTTGCTCCTGTAGCTAGACTGGAGTCTGTACGACTGCTTCTTGGAATAGCCTGTCTACTGAAGTTCAAACTCTTTCAAATGGATGTCAAAAGTGCCTTTCTGAACGGTTATCTCAGTGAAGTGGTCTACGTGGAACAACCCAAAGGCTTTGTTGACCCGACATTTCTAGATCATGTTTACAAGCTGAAGAAAGCCTTATATGGGTTGAAACAAGTTCCAAGGGCCTGGTATGAAAGACTAACTAACTTCCTTGTTACAAATGGATACAGAAAGGGAGGAATTGATAAAACTCTCTTCGTCAGAGAAAGAGAAGGTAACCTCATGGTAACACAAATTTATATTAATGATATCGTTTTTAGAGGAATGTCAGAAGAAATGGTCCAACAGTTTGTTAAGCAAATGCAATCTGAGTTTGAGATGAGTTTAGTTGGCGAATTAACCTACTTCCTTGGTCTACAAGTCAAACAAATGGAAGATTCTATTTTTATCTGTCAAGGAAAATATGCCAAGAATATTGTTAAGAAGTTTGGCTTGGAAAACGCAAAACACAAGAGGACTCCTGCCCCTACTCACCTAAAATTATCAAG
Organism: Lathyrus tuberosus; assembly: GCA_022829125.1. Classification (NCBI taxonomy): domain Eukaryota; kingdom Viridiplantae; phylum Streptophyta; class Magnoliopsida; order Fabales; family Fabaceae; genus Lathyrus; species Lathyrus tuberosus. The sequence continues at coordinate 3,461,321 of JALAZF010000545.1, forward strand.
AGGTGAGAATGGCGTAAGTGTTGATCAGAGTCTCTATTGAAGCATAATTGAAAGTCTCTTATATCTTACAGCTAGCAGACCTGATATAACATTTTCTGTAGGAGTCTGTGCAAGGTATCAGGCTGAACCCAAAGTTAGCCATATTAATCAGGTCAAGAGAATTCTGAAGTATGTGAATGGTACATGGAACTATGGACTACTCTACACACACAGCTCTGAATATGTATTAATAGGATACTGTGATACTGACTAGGCTGGAAATGCAGATGATAGAAAAAGCACCTCTGGTGGATGTTTTTTTTCCCGGGAACAATTTAATCTTATGGTTCAGCAAAAAGCAAAACTGTGTCTCCTTATCTACTGCTGAAGCTGAATACATTGCAGCAGGAAACAACTGTTCTTAAATGATGTGGATGAAGCAAATGGTGACTGAATATAATGTTCCGCAAGATGTTATGACACTCTTCTATGACAACTTGAGTGCAATAAATATTTCAAAGAATCCCAGTTAGCACAGCCGAACTAAACACATTGACATCAGGCATCACTTCATTCGAGACCTGGTGGAGGACAAAATCATAACTCTGGAGCATGTGACCACAGAAAATAAACTAGCTGACATCTTTACTAAAGCTTTGGATGCAAATCAATTTGAGGCTTTGAGAGGCAAGCTTGGAGTTTGCCTATCTGACGAGGCATAACTTTCCACTGGATGTGGGAATGATATTCAATTCTCTGAATATGCATTCCCATCAAGATGAGAGGGTTATTCAGAATTCTCTCATGTTCATGTTTCTTTATATTTATGTCTTACTTTTGGTTGTGTAAGGGCTGAATGCCCAGGATAATTTTTGCTTTTGGGTGTGTAATTTACTTACCATGAACTGTTTAATTGGTTTTTGAATTAGTCCTCTGCCTTTGTCATATTATGGCTAAAAAGGGGGAGAAATACTAACATCACTAACCACTGATATTCTACTAACCACTGAGGAGGAGTAGATCTGTACAACTTGTAGGAGGTACTGATTGAGAGGGAGATAAAGTTATATTTCCGCTGTTGTTCTGATGGTGGTCTCCCTGATATGCTTCTGCAGGTCAATGAAAGTTAGTTTTAGCCAAAATCTGCCAAAGGGGAAGATTGATGAGTCCAAGCCCTTGAGGTTGGCATTAATTTTGGTAAAACTAACTTAGCAGAAAGATGTTGGACAAGATGTCCTGACATGATGATTTAACTGCAGGTTAAATATGTTAGACAAGATGTCCTATCAGGTGGATTCGACATCTTTGTCTGTTTCAGTTTTGGAATAACTGTATTTAGGTTCCAGGTGTGATTGAAATAGGACTAGATCCCAGGTGGCATCTGAGATTGAGGAATCAGAGATTCTGATTCTAAAAGGAATATACGGTTTCCATGCAAGGAGACATTTTTGGAAATTTGGGATTGAAGAAAAGAATAGGTCGCAGATTCTGTGGAGTAGAATTGCTGCGTTTTTGAAGCTCAAATCCAGTTCTATTTTGCAATATAAATATGATGGATTTAACCTAGTATTGGCGTTGAATATTGCAGCTATTTTAGAGTACTAGGGTTTGTACTGTTGTGAGCCTCTCGTGTATTGTGTGAATACCAGAGAAGGATAGTTTATTGAGTTGTAGTATTTTCAGTCACTGCTGTGATTGGAAGGGAATTGAGAAGAGTCTCATACCCAGAAGTGTCTTAGGTAGAAATCTAGGAAGAGTAGTTTCTAGGTACTAAGTTGTAAACGTTGGAGTTTAGCTTAGAACCAATTCTACTTAGTTGATTTCATTCCTGGCTTGGTAGCCCCCAGACGTAGATGTTGTTGATCACCAAATTGGGTTAACAATTTCTATGTGTTGTTTTTCTTTCTGCTATTTGTTCTTCCATAATCCTTGTAAGAAGCAGAGATCAAGTGTCACGACATCCTGTTTGACATCTTAGTGATCTGCTTAAACCAGAATTTCAATATACATAGTATATAATAAACTAAACTTCGTCTACTATCAACCCGTATAAGAATTTAAAGAACAAAACATTGCTAAGTCACAGGAAGCCTTTTTCTTGTGACTTAGCAATGCTTTGTTCTTGTTTTGAGAACATTTGTCAACAACAACAACATACCACAACACAACAAATCCATGCAACACAATAAAAAAACATACATTATTTTAACAACAAAACACTAATAACATACAATATCACAATGACTTCATACTTCTTGTATTTTTTTCCATTGCTACACAAACCATATGTACCTTATCAACTCATACTATACGCTTGCTACCACCATCATCATCACCATGTATCATCTTTACTATACAAATTCAACTATTTCAAATAAAATAAAATAGTTAGTATTAAAAAAAATTCAACTATAGTTGAAACAAAACCCTAAGTGGGACTGTAACAAATCAAGATACATTGGGTCAATAACACACCTCTTATTGAAAATAATCGTGGAACTGTAACAAATCAAGATATATTAAGTCCATCTAGTTTGTGATGCGATGAAGAAAAAATATAAGGTGGATGAAGTTTATACAATAACTTCATACTTCTCATATTCTTTTTCCATAGCAACAAAAACCATATGTACCATCACCATACTATACGCTTGCTACCACCATATGCTTGCTACCACCATCATCACCATGTATCTACAAGGAAACACAACAAACTTCAAACTTAATCCTAAAACATCAACAACATAATGTTTTCTACAACATCCTAAAACCAAACCCTAAAACAATAATCCTAAATTCTAAACATCAACATCATCTAGAAGAAGAGTAGAAAGAAAAGAGAGCAGGAGAACATGCCATCTTCGCCGCCATAGGATTTTGCGCCAGACGTTGCTCCTGTTAGATATCCTTTAAGCTTTTTTTCGTCATTCACTTGTTACAGTATTGATTAAGATTCATGAGAGGAGAGGATTATGTTAGGGTTTTCTTTAGAGAGAAACAACTGTTATGAACTGGGCAACAAATACTTTCGTTTATATATTAAAAACGATCACTCTTCGTCACGGTTTACAAGAATAATCATAATTATATTTTAAATAATAGAAAATTATATCACAACGGTTACTCATAATAACCGTAGTGATATCCTTTTTATTATTTATTTAAAAATAAATAAAAAAAGAAAGGAGCGGCTTAACGTTAAATGAATAAAATTTTAGAGCGCTGAGGTTCGAACCCATGAAAGATTGATTGTATCATATCGGTTATAATGTCAACTGTTATTATACCCTAAAAATTTATAATTAAAAAATAAAATAAAAAGTTAGCGCCTAAGTTTAGAGATGTCACCATAGTGTTTGGAAGAACCGTGGTGACTTGAGCGTTGTTGTTTGCACGTTTTGTAGTTGTGAAGTTAACATATTTCTGCATGCAAGAACAAACATCGATTACGACATGCACATCTTCAACTGCTGTCGAACCATCTAACCTTGTCAAGACTAGAGTTCGATCCAAATATTATAAGTGAAAAATAATTTTGGAAATGTGTTTTGTTTGATCTCCTTTAATGTAACTATTTTTCAATTAATGCATGTAGTATTATCTTCATATATGATTGTTGTATTTATTTTTTAGGTGCCAAACCACAAGTCTTCTATAAGTGTTGAATTAGGGATCTCAACCAAACACATTCTCGACTTGCCTCATGTAGTGCTAAATGCTCTGCATGATTAGATGAAGTTGTTGCTATGATTTATTTTACCGATCTCCAAGAAATAGCTATTCCATCACATGTAAACAAATAACCTATCTATGATCTACCATTATGAGGATTTGATAAGTAACCTGCATCTGCATGACCTGTTAATTCAAATTTGTGACCAACGCAGAGTACTCTTATGATCCCAAAAAGCAGCAGACTTGGGTAAATGGGAAACAAACCATTTGTAAAGTAAGGGTACACAACATGTGATCATTCCTCCGCTGTACAAATTCCTCAAGTGTACAGAATGATAAGCATCTGCGAGCAGAGTCGGTACGGGGTTTCCAATCAGAAATATCTTAACAGCATTGATATCAACGAAGTTGTCAATGTTGGGAAAGAGGAATAACCCGTATGCGAGTAGGACAAAGATGTCTTCGAAAGCAGTTATATTTCCTATACTAGAAAAGTATATAGCTTTCTCTATCAGGAATTTAGCTGGTAAACCCTGGATTCCTCCCTTGGTGGTCATGTGAGTTCTAGCTTCTGACTCGTCCAAAGAGATGGATCTTGCAATGACCTGATCCTTTGGAATTTCTTCCAGTCCAGAAAAAGAAGTTCGATTAGTGATAGGTAAATCAATCAGATGAGAGTACTCTTCTAACGTTGGGGCCAGTTGATAATCCGGGAATGTGAAGCAGTGGTAAACCGGATCATAAAACTAAATTAGCGTGGACAGAATTCCTTCAACTACATGGACCCTTAACAGAGACAATAGTCCTTCGTGCTTAGCTCTGAAAGCATCAGTGTTGGTAATCATCCTTGCCAACCTCCTTAAATCCTCTAGTTTTGGAGCCTTGAAAGTGTACTTGTGCGTCTTCCTTCTACCGAAATCTATAACACAATCTCTCTGATATTTGCAATTATTGTTTTAGTTTATTTTGAAAAAACGGAAGAAATTTTTCTTTATTTAAGAGTTTTTTAAATGAATGCATGAATGCAGCATACAAAAACATTAAAAAAACATGGGTTTAAAGGTTCAGCGTCACGAGCATGGAGTCATGGCTCTACCCATCCCCAAAGGTTGTATTCTGGTTAAATTTTGTACCTGTAGAACAGGTTCTAAGGTTCCCAAAGTCATTGACCCCCCTAGGGATATCGACAGCAAACTGGTTCACCCGAGCGAGTTGTAGTATCCTAGGGTAATCTCATTTGAGTGTAGTATCGCGTATCAACTATTCCCGATAGTCACCGCACTACCAAGGGGTCCTAAGGTTAATGCCTACTTGAAGGTGTGAGAAAGACATAAGAAAGGGGGGGTTTGAATTGTGTATTTACTCTTTTAACAACTTTTCGCTTCTTGTCAATAAATCACTTTACGTTACATCAGAGTTCGTTGAGAGACTCTGACTTGCGGAGTTATCTTCAGACTTGACAATGCTTAGAGCATGAGAACCAATAAGAGTCTGAATGTTATGTACATCATTCAGAACTTGCAGAGCGGAAGCTTATCAGAGTTGCAAGGTTCTGACTTGCTTATGTAGGGTGTAGCACCCCAAAATTTTCCCTCTTACTTTTAGCACTTACTGGTTTGTGTTTCTTTTTCATTTGCATCATTAGGTCATAGTTCATAATAATACATTGCATTGGTCTTCTAAGACATGGATCAGGAGTTTCTCTGAGTCGGGGCTTCCTATTTGCCTTGAGGTACTTTCATTTAAGTTTGGCAGAGGTTTGAGTTCTTATTGTTGTAATTTCACATCAGAGGATTCGCCAAATATCAAGTTCATTTTCTTCAAGATTTCTCAAGAGGCATCAAGAGATTATGCTTTTATCATGGTTAATTGGGAAGGTTGTGAATTAGGTTCTGAATCCTTCTCAACATCTCAAGCGCATTGGTTTCAGGATAAGGTGTTTAATTTTAAGTTAGGTATCGTTTATTCAGTCACGATCAAGATCAGATGGAAGTTTGACCTAATCTTGGTCAAACCATCAGGAGACTGTTTCAATCACAAGTTATTAGTATCAGTGGCTATTTCTCAAACAAGGTGTATTCAAGGTCAAATTGTTGTGTGCGGAACTCATCAGGTCATCAAGCGGTGGTTCATGTGAGGTTTGGTCCAGAAGATCAGGTTTGTCAGCTCAGTTTGTGCTCCTCCGCGGATTTATTTTCCCAGAGATTCTTTCAGACGAACTCAAAGTAATTCGGGGTTTATTTGGTTAGAAGTTCATAAGATGATTAATTCAAATGTTTGTTGCTTCAATTGCAAATCGTTCAGTGGTTCAGGAGATTCATTTTAATTAGAGGATGTTGGAAGAAGTTCGAGTGTGGTTTCTGGATTAAAGTCAGTCAAGGTGTTCATCAGTGAAAATATCGGTGGAGGGTTTATACAAGTCATTTTTCACATCAACTTCATTTTAAATTTATAATCCACATTTCTATCCATTTTGTTAATTTCCATAATATCCATCTACCAATATCCATATCTAATTTCATTACCCATTTTTTCCAACCATTTACCATAAAATCTTAATCCAATACAAAATAATTGTTAAGCCCACTTCTTTTTTTTTCCCCTAATGTCCATGTTGCACAAAAAAATGAGAAGGGTTGACCTAACTATAAAGAGAATGAGGCGCGGATTCTGAGGAGGAAGGAAAAAAAGGTCTGCAGTAAAGGGGAAGAGAAAAAACGGTGCAACTTCATCCGCATCGTGAATCTTAGTCAACTCTCAGTTTCTCCTCATCCTGCATCAACGCATCCCTCCGCCGTCATTCGCATCTGCTACAACGCCAACCTCACTCGTGATTAAACAACAACTTCAGCAGCAACGATCCCCTGCGTATCATCTCGGGTTCACCAGCTACGAGTACGATGCAGCGACCCTGTAACGTGAAATCGACATGAAGGTTCAAGTTAAAGTTATGTGTTATCATCCATTGCCCAACCATTGACGCAATTCCCATCCATTTTGCCTCCAACAGCAACAACAACTCTCCGCGACTCTCAGCTTCATCGCCTCGTGGATCATCGATTCATTGCGCCGTTCAATTTATCTTTGACGCGACAAACGCTTTTCCTTCTCTTCTCAGTGGCTATTGTTTCTGAAACTTCAATTCCGCGACGAGAAGGACAAGCAATAGTAGCCGACAGCAGTAGGATTTTGATGTTTGCTTCTACGAGTATTCCTGAGCTTTTTGTGCATCGAAGAGGCAACGGACCTTCTCCGTTAGGTACCCCTAGAATCTCAATTTTATCTTTCATGCCTCATTCTAGGATTGTATCCATGTTAGAAGCATATTGAGTACATCTGAAGCCCTACCTCAAAGTAGGCTCTGTTTGCGTATCATGTTTAGTACTTAAGTGCTTTGTATCTCTGTTGTGTTAACATGTTGATGACTGAACACTTGTACATCTTTGAGTTTTCTTTATTTTATTGAGACTTGTTTAAGTCTTGATTTTGTTGATATCTGTGATTGAGTTAGTATAATGTTTACTTGTGTTTCCTCGCATGATCCCTTAGGATTCCTAGTCCCACTTAATTTCTGATTAAGTTGGAGGTAGGGGAGACATTACGCTTTCAATCCAAGCATAACAACATTAGGATAGAATCCCCGTAGTTTGTCTTTTCTCTTGAGTCTTCTCTTCTCATCTCTTAACACCTCTAAAACACTTAATAAAATATAACGTATATTGCGCTCAAGCCTTAAGTGTAGGAAATAAAGAACGAGGGGTCTCCCCTTCTCTTCTAGAGTGTGTAACATACGTCCCATTTGGGGGCGACCATGCGACTCACTCGTTCCCGCATGGTAGACTTTGGTTCAATGTAAGTTACGAACTAACTTCAAAACACTTCTGTCTAAAAAACACAAAAACAAATTCAAATCTTTTTGTCCTTTGGGATTGTTTGGTTCCAGACCGTTTTCAGAAAAGAGCACGTTACTTTTCGTCTAAGTCGCAAACAGGCGTCGACCCTAACTACCGGATGCGAACTTAACGTTGCTCATAAAAAACACTAACCGACTTCGTTGAGTCAAACTACGTTTGCTCTGATTCCTCTCTCTCGTCCGATTGAGGATACGTAGGCACGAGATGCGATATCTCGACGAGCAACCCTCCCCCGTAGTCCGCAGAACTACGTTGACTCTGACTTTCCCATTGCACAAAGGGAGTACGTAGGCCTAGGACGACGATGTCCTACCGAGTCCGTCTTTGTTTTCCCCTCCCCCGTTTCAGTACAACCATAGATTTTAGGATATTTCACCCTTAGATTAGATAACAAGCGTGGATCCCATCGAGTACGATGGACGCGTGGGGGTGTTAACACCTTCCCCTCGCATAACCGGCTCCCGAACCCAGGCTATGGTTGCGATGACCATTCCTTTCCCTCTTCCTCAGGTTTATGCGGTGTTTCCTTTCCCTCTCTTGGGATAAATATACATTGCTGGCGACTCTGTTTTCTGCGCCACTTTTGCATTTGTACCTAGATGAAAATCCTGGGAGCGACATAGGGTTCTGATACTGATACTCAATATAGAAACATAAGACCCTAAGCGAGTCTGTCCTAGCGCTTGTTTGCTTTTGCTCTCTTTGGGTGTTTTTGTTTTGCTTTATTGTATTTTATTTTTACCACATTTACTGCATTGCATGTTATTATTATCTGCTGCGCTGCACTGTTTTCTGTTTGACGGGTTGGGAATTCTGAGAGGCAAGCCCAATACCCAGGCTCGAGCATACACTTAGGATTAGCGTGGAAAGTAGTGTGACTTGTGTGGCATTTGGCTAGATGTAGTATACATGAAAACCCCACATCCAGACGAGGTTTTCTTTGGTAATGTTCTATCCTGCGCATTGGTGCAGACGATGGGATGTAACCTGGAAAACTGTCGACTCTGGCGACCCTTCCCGAGGACTCAGTAACGGCACTCCTCCCGAGATGTGATAATGGCATACAAGAAATGGCAAACCCATTACACTTGTCGATCCGAGGACCCAATGCTGGGAACTTGCTATAGGATGACCTTTTTGAAAGAGAATTAGTGGAGGCGCTCCTCGATTGGCGATAGTACTGTACCCCGAGGGATGAATGTACTATTGCTTCTTGACCTCAATGCCAGAAGCTGAGGACCTTTCATTTTCTAGTACCCACATGTGAGAGGGGCAGGGTGTTTACAAGTTTGCAGGTAACCTTGACCTTCAACACACCTGGTTTTCTGGTCAGCAGATTTATCAGCGTGGTATTATTCTTGTATTCTGGGTATTTGGGCAGATCCTTGAGATTATTCAGTTTATTCAGCGCAGCAGTTGTCCAGTCTGTGTGGCATCCTTGGTCCCATGTGTGCATTTGCATCATCATTTCGCATTTTAACATGTTTATTCATTTGCAGGGTTGCATCCTAACCTTGATTCCGGTTTCTAAAGACTATTGAGAATGAGTACTGAGAAGAAAAAGAACACCATAGTGTACAAGTTCCCACCACTTATTCTGGATCCTGTTCACAAGATTGTGGCTATGGAAGAACCTGGGGTATTGGCAGACTTTAGGGGAGAATATGGAAGAATTCTGAATTTCGCCCGCGACATCACCAAATATGAGTATAGGGCTTTACACACTCTGGTGCAATTCTATAACCCTCACCTGCAATGTTTTCTATTCACTGATTATCTTTTAGCCCCAACATTGGAGGAGTTTGCTCTCATTCTGGATGTTTCTATCAAAGAAGAGGCTCCTTTCTATCCTTCTAAAGAACTTCCTGATTTGGAAAAGGTCTCCGAGGCTTTGCATTTGGATCTGTCTTCGTTGGAAAACAACGTTGCCAGTAAGGGAGGGTGTAAAGGCTTTCACGTGAAATTTTTGGTAGAACAGGCTGCTGTGCATGCTAAGGCTAGATGTTGGTCGGTTTTCAACGCCATCTTGGCTATGTGTGTCTATGGAACGGTGTTGTTCCCAAATGTGAAGGATTTCGTGGACATGCATGCTGTCCGGATATTTACCATGAAGAATCCGTGCCTACCTTGCTTGGAGATCTGTACCATTCAGTGCATTATAAGAACAAGAAGAGGAGGGGAGGACCCCTTAATTATTGCGCGCCAGTCTTCTACAAATGGTTTGCTGATCGCCTTCCCAAATCTGGGGCATTTGTAGATACTCAAGGAACATTGGATTGGTCCAAAAGATTAATGGGTTTGAGGGCAGATAATCTGATTTGGGTTAACCGTGACTTGTTGGGCCAAGATATCATGATCAGTTGTGGAGGTCTCCCAAATGTGCCTCTAATAGGAAGGAAAGGGGGAATAAACTACGTGCCTCTAATAGGAAGGAAAAGGGGAATAAACTACAACCCTATTCTTGCTATTAGGAAATTTGGGTATGCCTTGAAAGAGCCATCAAAAGATGAGGATGTCCAAGAATCTCTATATCTGAGTGGGGAAGTCAATCCAGAACTGTTAAAAGAAGCTGCAAATACTTGGGAAGATCGTCATAGGAAAGGGAAGACTTCTTTTGGGAAGAGCAACAATAGAGCGTTTCCGGCGTATGAAGATTGGATTCAGAAAAGGGTAGAGAAGGAACTTCTGCCATTCTCCAAAGAGCCACCATCTGATTAAGCCTCCTACCACAGTTGAGATAGAGAAGTTTAATAAGTTGTGGGCTGAAAAGGAAAAGCTGCGAGAAGAGAATGGTGAGCTACAAAGAGAGATCTACCAGCTGAAACACGATCGAGGCGAAGCTGTCCACGTTGCCAAGATGAAGACAGAACTTCTCGCCAAGAAGGAGAAGGAGCTAGTTGACGAGGTCACAGCCAGACAGAGGGTAAGGTAAGCTCTAGATGGTATCAACAAGGTTCTCAAGTCTAAGAAGGAGGAATTGGCCAAGGCTTTGTCAAAAATTCACAAGTTCAATGCTCACCAAGACACTGCAATGGCTGATAATAAGCGAAAGGAAGACGATTATCTAGCTTAGATTGATCAATTGAAGTTGAAGCTCAAGAAGAAAGACGAGGAGATCCTATCAGAGGTATTCTAGAGACGAGCAGTCGAATATCGACTTAATGAAGCCATAGCCGCCATAGAGGAGCTGAAGATCCAAGCTGAAGTGAAGAGACCTAGAAATGAGGGTCCTAGCATGGATGATGTTTTTGGAGAAGACGTTTGGGAGTTGCATTGCCGATACTTGAAAGGGATCATGCATAGGAGATATGTTCTCATTCAAGAGCTAATTCAGAGACCGAAGCATCCCGACACCAAAAAGTTGTTCAAGGAGATTCAAGACTGGAGCAAAGAGCATAATGGATGGGGGGATTGGCACTTGTGGACTTTGATGACATGTGTAACGCCCCAAATTTAATTAATTATTTAATTAGATTATTAAAGGAATTTTTTTATTGGAATTTAATCGAAGTTTGGGAATTTTCGGTAGTATTCGATTGAATGGGTTGATTTAAGTTATCGAAATAATAATAGAATATTGGAATAATGGTATTAGTATTATTATTATGAAATTGATGGAATAAGTAAAAGAAAAGAGAGTTATGGGCTCAGTTATGCGATGGTGGTAGTAAAAGGGAGGTGTAGGAAGTTAAGCCCAATAGAATTATAATAATATTATTATTATTATTATTATTATTATTATTTGGTTATGAGGAAGGAAAACAAATTAAGGGTTTTGGAACTTTTGGGAATAGATCGTGAAACAAAGTTGCAGATAGAAGAGGAATAAGGGTTTCATGGAGAAAGAAAGAAAGAAGGTTGCTGTAGGTAGAGAAGAAAAGAAGCCTTGAAGAAAAGTTGCAGAGAAGAGAAAAGAACAAGGTTTGAAGCTATAGTGAAAAGGATTCAACCGGCGGAATAGAGCAGTCTCCAATCTAAGGTAAGGGTGGGTTCGACTATTATAATCAGGTTATGATGAATATTATGTCGGTTGGGTCGTATAAAATTGTACCATGAATTGTTTGTTGATTCTGTCATATTTTGATTTTGTGAAAATTGTTGGTTCGGTGGATTTTAGTGGTCTGTGATTGTTGATAATATGTTGATGGGTTGAGGTGTTATATGTCGTAATTGGTTAAATTGATATTGAGTGGAATCTGGAAAATCGTGAGCCAAAGTAGGAATTGGAGGCGGGGGCCTCAGAGCAATGGAGGCGGGGGCCTCAGAGCAATGGAGGTGAGCACCCCCCATTTAATTAAAGGATGGAGGCGAGGGCCTCCAAGTATTGAGGTGGGCGCCTCCAAGCATAGCAGTTTTTTTTTAATTGTTATCAGTAGGGGAAAGGAGGGGAGGCGGAGGCCTCCAAGCTCTGAGAAGAGCGCCTCCCATGGGCTGTTGAGGGGAGGTGGGCGCCTCTATTTATGGTGAGGACCACCTTGCTGTTTCGTATTTAGCTTGCATTGTTTTCTTTCATCTTGCCACGTACCTGAGTAAATGGGCATGGTTTAGTAAACTTCTAGAAGATTAATAATTCAACTAGTATATTAGTATATTATTATAGTATCACTTAATTTTATTTGTGTTGTGGTATAATCAAACGAATATAGCAGTTTTGGTAGTTTTAGCAGAAGGAGCATGTTAAGTAGCAGCAAAAATAATGGAACAGTATGAGTAGTAGCAGGAACCTAATAGATTTTCATAGCAGATAATTAACTGGAATCAGGGTTATTTGAAAACAAGTAACTGTGGTAATCTTGACAGAAAATGGAACAATTGCAGTAAGCAGGTGTTGACAGAAAATTAGAAATTTGTAATAGTTAGCAGGGTCAATAACTCAATTAATTTTTGTAGCAGAGTATATATATATTCAGTAGAGGTTTTCCTAGCAGTGTTGGTGAATTGAAAGTGGCAATAAAATCAGTAATAGTAGAAAAGTAATCATGGCAGAGTTATTTTAGTAGCAGTCTAGAAATTCTTGACAGAAGTAGAACAATAGCAGTAAGCAGAATTTTGACAGAAGTTGAAATTGATTCTTATGGAAATTGTAATAGAAAGTAGAATGTTGTACTAAACTGGTATTAAATAACAGAGGCTAATAACAGTGCAGTTTTAGTCAGTTTAGCCGGTTTAGGCGAAAAACTTAGTTGTCCGAAATTTAACGAAAATTGTCGAGGTAGTTCGTAATAATTGGTAGGTGATTTTAGTCGGTTTGTTTTGTGGAATTAAGTTGAACGCGTGGAATTGTAGGTACAGTTGGATATGTTGTATTGTCCCGATTTACGGGCGAAGTATTTAAGTTGCAGGTCTTATGACCAATGTTGTTTGAGTTGTGGTGTTGTTGATTAAGTTGTAGGCCGAATGACCAATGTTGTTTGAGTTGTGTTGTTGTTGATTAAGTTGTAAGTCGAATGACCAATGTTGGATTAAGTTGATGCTATTGATGCATGTTTGAGTTGTTGTTTTCGTTGTTGTTGTTTGGGTTGTTCTTGTTGATGATGTAGTTGATTGTATGCCTTTGATAATTGTCGCATACATTGCATTCATGAGTCGGGGCTGTATGCTCACACCACGTTGGCCTTGATGGCATTGATTAAGTTGGCCTTGATGGCACCACGTTGAAGGCTTATGCCTTGTTGAAATGCCTCGATAACCTGGCATATGTTTAAGTAGGGAGTTTTACTCCGATGGTACCACATGCATGTGCATAGTTGTGTCAGATTTTGAGTCGTTGTGAAGTTGCTGTTGTTCTTGATTCGTTGTTGTTGTGAGGTTGCCGTTGTGGTGAAGTTACCGTTGTTGTGAAGTTGTTGCTTGTTATAAGTTGTTATTGCTATGTCTTGTTGCTTGATATAAATTACTAATGTCGTGAGCTGTTGTGATATATGTTGTTCTTACTATAATTTGCATCTTTTATATAAGTTGTTGGTATATGTTGTTATTTGTTGTCAATACAAGTGGGGTTGCTAATAAGTTGTTTATTTCTGGTTGTTGCATGACTGTCGTATGAAGCGGTGGAATTTATATGATTCTAATCTAGCATATTAATTATCATATTTTGTTTATAATATTCGATATCTCACCCCTTCTGTAATGATGTTACCTATTATGGGTAACTGAGCAGGTACTCAAGAATAGCTGTAGAAGTTGAGGTATAATGTGAAGTCTTAGATGCTGTTAGCTCGAGTTGGTCTTGCTCTGATACGTAGCACTCGGGGGGATGAACGATTGTTGTTTATTTGTTGTTATTGTCTTAGTAGTTGAATCTTAAATTGTTGTTATTAAAGAATTGTTGTTTCAAAGTTGTTTTGAGTTGGACATGAGATTATGTCATTATAAGTTGAATTATGTGAAGCCGCTTATTAATAAAAGTTGTTTTGTTTTCAAAAGGATAATACAAGGTTGTTATCAGTTCTTCCGAATCAGTGTTATGTATCTGAATTATTTGTGATTAATATGAAGTTGTTTTCTGTTGAAAATGTGACATCCTGTTTATGTTGAAGAATTTTTTAAAACGAAAACTCTGATTTTATTACTTATCCACCGGGTAGAAATGGGGTGTTACATTAGTGGTATCAAAGCCTGGTTGGTCTGTCCGGCCAATGTTGTCTAATGCTGTTTGTCCCTTAGTACTCGACATGTGTGTGAAACACTGTCGGTACTTGTTTGTTAGTTTCTAGTTGTTGTCGGCAGGTGTTGGTTTGAAACAAGTGGGGGAGAGGCTTGTCTCCCGGACGTGTTGTTAGTATGTAGAAGTTGGTTCAAGGTGATGTTGATAGCGAGGGTGCAAATGTTGTTGGAGCGATGTTATTGCGGACCGGCGAGAGTTTGGACTCGCGAATCCGTATCAGTCAAGTTGGAGATGTGCGTAGAGTCTGGACGGTGAATCAAGGATGATTGAAATTAAGGAATTATTCCGAATGGAATGATAAGTTGGTGGATTAATTCGGTAAGTTGTATATCTTGAGTATAGTTGGATTAAGGTTGAGTGATTTTCGTAGTTGGACGAAAAGGAGGATGTTGGTAGATCTTGGAAGCAAGGGAGGGAAGTGGAACTTATGTTCATCAACCTCAAATTCTGGTTTTTGTGATTTTGGAGCAGCTGTCAGTAAACGAGGTATAACTTTTGACTCGTGATTCGGATGGAAGCGGTTCTGGACTTTTTGGAAAGCTTACGAAATTCCCTACAGTTTGCATATACGATTTGTCTTCAGGAAGTTTGTGAAGAGGGAGAAAAGTGCGTTTTAATGTTTGGGTTTGATGCTGATTTTTAGAAAATTCTGCATACGGAAATTCTGGACCAGTCCCGTTGTGTAGCTGATAACTTTTTACTCGTAAGTCGGATTTACGCGATTCTTGAAGTTCTGAAATCTACACAAAATTCTCTTCATTTTGGAATATGATTTTGTGATTGAGAGATCTGTATTGAAGGAGATATATATGGTTGAAGTTGAGCGACATTTGCTGAAAAAAAATTTGGAAGGATGAAAACCAGTGTGGAATATTATTAAGAATAAAGTGTTGGTATTTGTAAGATGTGACTGTATCGGAGAATGCTTGGAGATGCAACTTATGTTGAATGAGGATGATTAAGACGATGATGCTAAGTAAAGGTAATGTTGAGAGAAATGCGAAAGTTGATTTGTGTTGCTAAGAATTTTCACCTTGGTTGAAAGTTGTAATTGGAGCAAACTGAATTGGATCGTTCTCAATGTTGTAGCGACTTCGGTATTGGAAAAATATTTAAAGTCGTGTTGTACTATGAACGTGCATAAGAGGATGCGTAATGGATTTTGAACGTTTTTGTATCGTTGACGAAGTTGAAACTAAAGAAACTAAGAGTGGCATTGGTAAGCCTTAGAAAGTTGGCGGAGCGTTAAGCTTACGGACTTTGGGCACAAGTTGAAGTATGCTATTGTGTTGGGTATTGATGATTTATTTCACCGTTATGGTTGTCGGCTGGTTATTGACAAATTGAGGAACTGATCACCCTTAATCTATTGTTGATAGTAGACGGAATCATAATTGATGGATAGATGTGTCGTGCCAACTAGTATAGTATGTACGTTGAATTGGTCGAAGTCAAGCCAAGTGCTTGAAGGTTGTTTTGCTAATACAAGTTCATATGTTAGAATATTAGTTGAATTTAAGGATGACAGCACGAAGCTGAGTTTGATTGATGAGTAATATGGAGACTCACAGTCGAGTTCTAGATAACTTGAGTCGTTGTTTGTGATGAAGCGAATGGCTAGTATGCCTTAAGGTGTATGTATGGAGTATGAAGCGTATCTTCCATATTTGTTGGATGAGTTGGAACTGGTGTTTGTTGCAAATGTTTTGAGCTGTTGTAAAATCAGAGGAAGAACGCGTAGAATATTGGAAGGTTGATTTGTGATTATTAAAAGAAGTTAAATTATAAGTTGATTTGTAAAAGTGGAGTTTTGGTTGGTAAAGATGATTGATCTTGTTGAATTTAAGTGGTCTCAGGTGTCAAATGTTGTTGTAATGTTGTTATGCGCCTAAGGTGATTTTGGGAACTATGTTGATAAAAGATAGTAAAGTTGTAATTTATGTGTGGTGTTAACGGGGAGATCCCGAAGAGTTAAGTCGAAAGCCTTGGTATTATGTCGATTTTGATGATTGGAAGTTGGAGGTCAACTGAGTAGAGTTAGTACCTTGAAAGTAATCAGAGTGTGCAGCGAACGCGTAGTGTATTGCGGTTGTTCAGACGTGAATTGTACCGATGTTGATATTTGGTTACGTTGATGTTGTGTTTCAGTTGGTATTCTTAGGTTGTTGTGTTCTGGTTCTTAAACCGGTAAATTCTTAAGTTGGTTACTTCTTGTGTTGTGATGTTAGTTATCAATTGCATCACTTGGGTAGTATTCGAGTTGTTGTCACCATTGAGGTTAGGAACCGTTGTTTGTGTTATATGTGGAGTTGCCTTGCGAGGACGAGATTTGATTACTCGGAAGAATTAAGTTGTTGGAATAGTCGTGTCAGAATAATGTGTTTCTCGTAAACTTCACTGAGTCTATAATGATGTTATTATGGTTGTTGGTTGATGGGGAGTTGTGCGTATATTCGTGAATTAAGCTGTTAAGTCGACGTTATAATTTTGCTCTCTTTGTCATGATGTTGTTGTTGGTTACTGTAAGTAAGAAGTAATATTTCATAATATGGCGAAGGAGATTATGTTGGCTATGTCGATGTCACTATAAGAATGATGCGACGATATGAGTAGAGATGTTAGTGTTTTGTTGATAATTGACATGTACGTTATGGGATTGGAGTCCGTCATGAGTCGTAGTGTTGAGAATGTTGTTAAGATGATGATATGAAGTTGTATATCCAAGTATGAGCAAGTATGGTTGTTACTACTCTAAATGTTGATATGTCAAGATGTTCTTGAAGCGGTTGATATGTTATTAGCGACTAAGTCGCGAAGGTGTTGAATGGTTAGCAGGCGTGTATCGGAGTTAAATCATGGTGAGTTATCGCTGTGTCGGAGAGTAGTAGTCAGAGTGTTGCCAAACGCAACAGAGGATCAAAGAGTTGGAAGCGAAGTTGAGGATGGGTGTGTTGGATGGATTTTCGAGGACGAAAATATCCTAAGTGGGGGAGAGTTGTAACGCCCCAAATTTAATTAATTATTTAATTAGATTATTAAAGGAATTTTTTTATTGGAATTTAATCGAAGTTTGGGAATTTTCGGTAGTATTCGATTGAATGGGTTGATTTAAGTTATCGAAATAATAATAGAATATTGGAATAATGGTATTAGTATTATTATTATGAAATTGATGGAATAAGTAAAAGAAAAGAGAGTTATGGGCTCAGTTATGCGATGGTGGTAGTAAAAGGGAGGTGTAGGAAGTTAAGCCCAATAGAATTATAATAATATTATTATTATTATTATTATTTGGTTATGAGGAAGGAAAACAAATTAAGGGTTTTGGAACTTTTGGGAATAGATCGTGAAACAAAGTTGCAGATAGAAGAGGAATAAGGGTTTCATGGAGAAAGAAAGAAAGAAGGTTGCTGTAGGTAGAGAAGAAAAGAAGCCTTGAAGAAAAGTTGCAGAGAAGAGAAAAGAACAAGGTTTGAAGCTATAGTGAAAAGGATTCAACCGGCGGAATAGAGCAGTCTCCAATCTAAGGTAAGGGTGGGTTCGACTATTATAATCAGGTTATGATGAATATTATGTCGGTTGGGTCGTATAAAATTGTATCATGAATTGTTTGTTGATTCTGTCATATTTTGATTTTGTGAAAATTGTTGGTTCGGTGGATTTTAGTGGTCTGTGATTGTTGATAATATGTTGATGGGTTGAGGTGTTATATGTCGTAATTGGTTAAATTGATATTGAGTGGAATCTGGAAAATCATGAGCCAAAGTAGGAATTGGAGGCGGGGGCCTCAGAGCAATGGAGGCGGGGGCCTCAGAGCAATTGGAGACGGGGGCCTCAAAGTAATGGAGGTGAGCACCCCCCATTTAATTAAAGGATGGAGGCGAGGGCCTCCAAGTATTGAGGTGGGCGCCTCCAAGCATATCAGTTTTTTTTAATTGTTATCAGTAGGGGAAAGGAGGGGAGGCGGAGGCCTCCAAGCTCTGAGAAGAGCGCCTCCCATGGGCTGTTGAGGGGAGGTGGGCGCCTCCATTTATGGTGAGGACCACCTTGCTATTTCGTATTTAGCTTGCATTGTTTTCTTTCATCTTGCCACGTACCTGAGTAAATGGGCATGGTTTAGTAAACTTCTAGAAGATTAATAATTCAACTAGTATATTAGTATATTATTATAGTATCACTTAATTTTATTTGTGTTGTGGTATAATCAAACGAATATAGCAGTTTTGGTAGTTTTAGCAGAAGGAGCATGTTAAGTAGCAGCAAAATAATGGAACAGTATGAGTAGTAGCAGGAACCTAATAGATTTTCATAGCAGATAATTAACTGGAATCAGGGTTATTTGAAAACAAGTAACTATGGTAATCTTGACAGAAAATGGAACAATTGCAGTAAGCAGGTGTTGACAGAAAATTGGAAATTTGTAATAGTTAGCAGGGTCAATAATTCAATTAATTTTTGTAGCAGAGTATATATATATTCAGTAGAGGTTTTCCTAGCAGTGTTGGTGAATTGAAAGTGGCAATAAAATCAGTAATAGTAGAAAAGTAATCATGGCAGAGTTATTTTAGTAGCAGTCTAGAAATTCTTGACAGAAGTAGAACAATAGCAGTAAGCAGAATTTTGACAGAAGTTGAAATTGATTCTTATGGAAATTGTAATAGAAAGTAGAATGTTGTACTAAACTGGTATTAAATAACAGAGGCTAATAACAGTGCAGTTTTAGTCAGTTTAGCCGGTTTAGGCGAAAAACTTAGTTGTCCGAAATTTAACGAAAATTGTCGAGGTAGTTCGTAATAATTGGTAGGTGATTTTAGTCGGTTTGTTTTGTGGAATTAAGTTGAACGCGTGGAATTGCAGGTACAGTTGGATAAGTTGTATTGTCCCGATTTACGGGCGAAGTATTTAAGTTGCAGGTCTTATGACCAATGTTGTTTGAGTTGTGGTGTTGTTGATTAAGTTGTAGGTCGAATGACCAATGTTGTTTGAGTTGTGTTGTTGTTGATTAAGTTGTAGGTCGAATGACCAATGTTGGATTAAGTTGATGCTATTGATGCATGTTTGAGTTGTTGTTTTCGTTGTTGTTGTTCGGGTTGTTCTTGTTGATGATGTAGTTGATTGTATGCCTTTGATAATTGTCGCATACATTGCATTCATGAGTCGGGGCTGTATGCTCACACCACGTTGGCCTTGATGGCATTGATTAAGTTGGCCTTGATGGCACCACGTTGAAGGCTTATGCCTTGTTGAAATGCCTCGATAACCTGGCATATGTTTAAGTTGGGAGTTTTACTCCGATGGTACCACATGCATGTGCATAGTTGTGTCACATTTTGAGTCGTTGTGAAGTTGCTATTGTTCTTGATTCGTTGTTGTTGTGAGGTTGCCGTTGTGGTGAAGTTACCGTTGTTGTGAAGTTGTTGCTTGTTATAAGTTGTTATTGCTATGTCTTGTTGCTTGATATAAAATACTAATGTCGTGAGCTGTTGTGATATATGTTGTTCTTACTATAATTTGCATCTTTTATATAAGTTGTTGGTATATGTTGTTATTTGTTGTCAATACAAGTGGGGTTGCTAATAAGTTGTTTATTTCTGGTTGTTGCATGACTGTCGTATGAAGCGGTGGAATTTATATGATTCTAATCTAGCATATTAATTATCATATTTTGTTTATAATATTCGATATCTCACCCCTTCTGTAATGATGTTACCTATTATGGGTAACTGAGCAGGTACTCAAGAATAGCTGCAGAAGTTGAGGTATAATGTGAAGTCTTAGATGCTGTTAGCTCGAGTTGGTCTTGCTCTGATACGTAGCACTCGGGGGGATGAACGATTGTTGTTTATTTGTTGTTATTGTCTTAGTAGTTGAATCTTAAATTGTTGTTATTAAAGAATTGTTGTTTCAAAGTTGTTTTGAGTTGGACATGAGATTATGTCATTATAAGTTGAATTATGTGAAGCCGCTTATTAATAAAAGTTGTTTTGTTTTCAAAAGGATAATACAAGGTTGTTATCAGTTCTTCCGAATCAGTGTTATGTATCTGAATTATTTGTGATTAATATGAAGTTGTTTTCTGTTGAAAATGTGACATTCTGTTTATGTTGAAGAGTTTTTTAAAACGAAAACTCTGATTTTATTACTTATCCGCCGGGTAGAAATGGGGTGTTACAACATGCCGTAGTTTTCTCTTTCTCTTTTATTGTATTTGGATCACCACCAGGCTTGTTGGTTGGGATCTATGATTATTGTGTTCAGACTTCTTATCTTGGGCTGTGATTGTTGACAATTGGTTATCCTCTGGTTTTATTAATACATGAGCAGAAGTCTCATTCTATCTTGTTGTTAAACTGGAATCAAGGGGTGGATCGCCCTGCGAATATTCGAACATGGCATTTGCATTTCATTTCCATACTCATTGGCATAACAGGTGTTCGAGGCTGGTTATTCTTGTCCTAATCTGGTTCGCTCCGAAGCACAGACTCAACTTCTCAAGCCATTCAGAAGTTGATCATGGAATAAATTCAAGCAGAGCTGAGGGAAGTACAGAGCCAAATGGGGCAGTTCATGGGGAAAATGCAAGCTTTGACTCAAGACTAGAAAATGCTGAAAGAGGAAGTCAATCAACTGAAGCCTCCCGAGTAAACACTCAGACTGCGAGTATGTTGTCAGAAACAATAAGTCCAGACAGAGCCAAGTCTCCTCAACGATGGCGATTTCCTGTTTCTTTACTGTATTTTCATATGTAGCTTTCATTTTTTTGTTTAAACATTGTCTGCATGTAGAAACTTGTTTGTTTTTTGAATGACAATCATAATACAATAAGCATGTTTTTCTTGAAGTAATCCATTCGTGTTCACTCTTAAATGTTTATATGCACTGCAATCCCAATTTTCTTGTCTAGAACTCTTGAGGGAGGATGATGAGATGAAAACGCAAAATCTCTGGTTGTATGTTCAAGGATAGAACCCTGTTGAGGATGTACAGGCATTGTTTCAAATCCCTAAACAGTGGAGATATAAGGGAGATAAACCCTCGTTAACCCCTTTGAGCCTTGAAGTAGGAGTTTATTTCGTACGAAAAACCCTCATACTTAACCCAATGGCAGGGTAGGCATCAGTTAGTTTGACCGAGCATTCAAATTTCAAAGAGAGTGTGCATCTGAGGATCCATTACCTTCTATCCCACCGTCAAGAGGTCAAGAGATGTGAAACCACAATGGTTATCCATCAACAATCAAGGAGTGAGGCAGGCACAACCCTTTCAAGCAAGTAAGACAACCAGTGTCACACGCTTTGTTCAAAAAAAGGGAATAATAGAAAGAAAGCCCGCTAAGTCGAAACTTGAAAACAATCTACTTAGGCAAAAGTTAGGGCATCCCGTTGGACTTCAAAATCGAAAAACTCAAAAAAGTCAGTCCAGGAAAAAATTAGGAAAAAAAAAGCAAAAGAAATAAAAGGCGAAAAACAAAAAGGATTACAAAAGAAAATCCTCGATAAGAACAAATTCGTGTGATTACAGACACAAAAGACAAGAGGGGTGATTGTCACTCCAAAACCTCATTAGGTGTCAAACCATTAGTTGCAGGGGTTTCCTTACAGATCATAAACCTTTTGAGAGATGAGCGCTTGTGTCAAATTAACTGAACATAGGACTGGAGAACATCGTGAAGAGTGGGTGGGCAACAATAAACTTTGAGCCTTAAATCCTTTTTTCTCAAAACCATGAACCAGGCCACGTTACAACCCTTAAAAGTCCTAATTGAAACAGGGTTTTTCCGAAAGTGCACTTCAGCAAGAAAGCGTTCCTGACTCTATGAGTTGTGCTAATAAGATTTTTGTTAGTATTGCATGTGCGTATCATTTTTCCATTCAAAAATCAAGGTCGCATCCCAGCTAGTGATTCGTTCACAAGGCTTGGCGACACATTTTCAATAAAACTTCAAGGTTAACATGCGTGTTGCATTAGAATTGTCATTCTCATAATAAACATTTTCTGCTTGCATGTGTTTGACATCAAAGAAGCTTACACAATGAACGTCAGTCAAGAAGCTTAATCCTGCCGAGTTGGGATGCTCGGAAATTCTGAAGGACAGTCATATCAAGTGGCATGCTGCTAAGAGACTCAGTGTAGAGTGTGCTCTCCCCAGTAAGTTGTGTTAAGATAAAGCCAAGCTAGGGCATTCAAGTCGAGAAAGTCTTTTCAGAGTTCAATCAATCATGGGCAGTCATGTTGAGAAAATTTCTTCAAATGTTCAGTAAAGCTGGGGCAATTATGTCGAGATCCGATGAATATCTCCACAAGTATTTAATATGGGGAAATTAGGTCGATTCGACAAATCTCTGTAAGATCAGTCAGGGACAAAGTCACTTCAAAGCTCGTACTGGGGCAGGCTACCTCAAGAGCACGAGAAGTTACCCAATCCTGAAGACGGTTAATTGAAAGTACCTCTTCAAGGTTCAAAATATTGAGGCAAAGTATTTCAGGTAATTGCAAATCCTTTCAAGGCAAGTTACTTCATAGATTATGTCGTCTGGGGCAGTTATGTCGAGATCTGATAAATCTCTCCAAGAGTTTGAAGACCCTGGGGCAGTGTGGAAGCAGGTCTTCTATAAAATCCTCTTGAGATGATTTTTTCCATTAGGCCTGGTGGTCTTGGGTAAGTGGAAAGTTCAAAGGGCCATTTATGACCATAGAGACAGGTCAGGTTGGGTGGCAAGATTGTTTCTCCCCAGTAGAGTTACTCTCTCCAGCATTGAAAGTGCACCTTCCTCAGCAGAGCAGGCTCTCCCCGACAAGAGCGTAGAGGATTGTTTTCTCCGGCCAGAATCGTGGTTGATTTATTACTCCTCAGCAAGCGGTTCGAAGTGGATTGCTCCAAGGAGGATGTCGTGGTATCCCCTGCAGGAGACTTGGGAAATATTTTCTCTGGACAAAGATGTTGTTTCCCCCACAGAGTCTTGGTGCCCACTTTCCCAGCCAGTCAGGGAGTGTATTTTCACTAACATTATTATGCTCTAATTCCCGGTAAGGCGAGGGTAAAGTCATCAGCAGGTTAAGTTCAACAATATCCCCACCCAGGTTGGTATTATGGACTGTTTCCCCCAAGCAGAGTTTGGTAGTAATCTTCGCAGCGGTTTGTTCAGCGGCGGTTGGCATCCCCAGCAGGTTCTAAGCCCAATTGTTATTGGCAATTTTCAGTAACAAACTTTTGGTTCCGTTATTGGCACTCATTCTTAATTCCCCCAGCAGAGGAGAAACCTCAAGTTTTAGATGTTACCTTCAGTAAAGGACATGTGTAATCCCCGGTAGAGTGGATGTTCTTTTGGATTTCATCCCCAGCAGAAGTTGTTGATCAAAAGAGTCGGTCAGTGTAATCCTTCTCAGCAGAGTTCTTGGATTCAGAGGACAATTTATTTTGTCATCCCCCAGTGGAGTTGGTCTCTTCTCTTCAGCATTTATTTTGCTAGAAGGGTCCTCTTGCATATCATAAGCATTTGCATTGCATCCTCAAACGCGTAGCATTTCTATTTCGTATGGAGCATTACGCCAAAAAATTCAAACATATGCATTCGAAGCATAAGCCAGGTCTGATACTTTCTTTACCAGTTCTCTTTCTCAGCAGAGATGGCATAACTCAGGAGATTTTGGTTTATCCTCGGTGAGATCGTCGAGGGACATGTTCCTCCTACCTGTGCTCCCCGACAGAGTCTTTTATTTAGACTTCTCCTTTCCTCAGCGGAGTCATCTTTTCTGTGGGTTGTAAGTCCGTTGATTTTACCTCTCATCCTTTCGGTTCACGACCGTATATTTGCTAGGAGCTTATCTTTGGTTGGCCATTCTCTTTTGGGAAATCCAGTTCTCGCCTGGTAGTCAGTTCTCGCCGGACATATTTTGTTTGCCAGTTTCTCGTTCTCAGCAGAGATGACATTATTCAGAAGACTTTGTTTGCTAGTTCTCTTTCTCAGCAGAGATGGCATAAATCAGAAGATTTTGTTTCACATTATCCCCAGCGAAGTCCACGTTCGGTCGGTCTTCCTTTGTGAGTGCGGTTGAGGTCGTACTTGTTTTATTTTGGTGGGTAGAATGGTTGCGGCCAGTCTTCCTTTGTGAGTGCGGTTGAGGTCGTACTCGTTTTATTTTGGTGGGTAGAACGGTTGAGGTCGGTCTCCCTTTATGAGTGCGGTTGAGGTCGTACTCGTTTTATTTTGGTGGGTAGAACGGTTGAGGTCGGTCTCCCTTTGTGAGTGCGGTTGAGGTCGTACTCGTTTTATTTTGGTGGGTAGAATGGTTACAGTCAGTCTTCCTTTGTGAGTGCGGTTGAGGTCGTACTCATTTTATTTTGGTGGGTAGAACGGTTGAGGTCGGTCTCCCTTTGGGAGTGCGGTTGAGGTCGTACTCATTTTATTTTGGTGGGTAGAACGGTTGAGGTCGGTCTCCCTTTATGAGTGCGGTTGAGGTCGCACTCGTTTTATTTTGGTGGGTAGAACGGTTGAGGTCGGTCTTCCTTTGTGAGTACGGTTGAGGTCGTACTCGTTTTATTTTGTGGGTAGAAAGGTTGCGGTCAGTCTTCCTTTGTGAGTGCGGTTGTGATCGTACTCATATTATTTTGGTGGGTAGAACGGGTGTAGTCGGTCTTCCTTCGCGAGTGCGGTTGCGGTCGTGCTCGTTATTTTTTAGCACGCTCCATTTTGTTATCCCCGCCATTTGCAAATTTCAGGGTTCTTTCGGTATTCAATCCCCGTGTATCCTGGAATGTCTGAAAGCCGTCACTATCATACCTTCAGGACCAAGTTGATTGAATAGGGGCAGCTGTAGCACCCCAAAATTTGCCCTCTTACTTTTAGCACTAACTGGCTTGTGTTTCTTTTTCATTTGCATCATTAGGTCATAGTTCATAATAATACATTGCATTGGTCTTCTTAGACATGGATCAGGAGTTTCTCTGAGTCGGGGCTTCCTATTTGCCTTGAGGTACTTTCATTTAAGTTTGGCAGAGGTTTGAGTTCTTATTGTTGTAATTTCACATCAGAGGATTCGCCAAATATCAAGTTCATTTTCTTCAAGATTTCTCAAGAGGCATCAAGAGATTATGCTTTTATCATGGTTAATTGGGAAGGCTGTGAATTAGGTTCTGAATCCTTCTCAACATCTCGAGTGCATTGGTTCCAGGATAAGGTGTTTAATTTCAAGTCAAGTATCGTTTATTCAGTCACGATCAAGATCAGATGGAAGTTTGACCGAATCTTGGTCAAACCATCAGGAGACTGTTTCAATCACAAGTTGTTAGTATCAGTGGCTATTTCTCAAACAAGGGGCATTCAAGGTCAAATTATTGTGTGCGGAACTCATCAGGTCATCAAGCAGTGGTTCATGTGAGGTTTGGTCCAGAAGATCAGGTTTGTCAGCTCAGTTTGTACTCCTCCGCGGATTTATTTTCCCAGAGATTCTTTCAGACGAACTCAAAGTAATTCGGGGTTTATTTGGTTAGAAGTTCATAAGATGATTAATTCAAATGGTTGTTGCTTCAATTACAAATCGTTCAGTGGTTCAGAGATTCATTTTAATTAGAGGATGTTGGAAGAAGTTCGAGTGTGGTTTCTGGATTAAAGTCAGTCAAGGTGTTCATCAGTGAAAATATCGGTGGAGGGTTTATACAAGTCATTTTTCACATCCACTTCATTTTAAATTTATAATCCACATTTCTATCCGTTTTATTAATTTCCATAATATCCATCTACTGATATCCATATCTAATTTCATTACCCATTTTTTCCAACCATTTACCATAAAATCTCAATCCAATACAAAATAATTGTTAAGCCCACTTCTTTTTTTTCCCCCTAATGTCCATGTTGCACAAAAAAATGAGAAGGGTTGACCTAACTATAAAGAGAATGAGGCGTGGATTCTGAGGAGGAAGGAAAAAAAGGTCTGCTGCTAAGGGGAAGATAAAAAATGGCGCAACTTCATCCGCATCATGAATCTTAGTCAACTCTCAGTTTCTCCGCATCCTGCATCAAAGCATCCCTCTGCCATCATTCGTATCTGCTACAACGCCAACCTCACTCGTGATTAAACAACAACTTCAGCAGCAACGATCCCCTGCGTATCATCTCGGGTTCACCAGCTACGAGTACGACGCAGCGACCCCGTAACGTGAAATCGACATGGAGGTTCAAGTTAAAGTTATGTGTTATCATCCATTGCCCAACCATTGACGCAATTCTCGTCAATTTTGCCTCTAACAGCAACAACAACTCTCCGCGACTCTCAGCTTCATCGCCTCGTGGATCATCGATTCATCGCGCCGTTCAATTTATCTCCGACGTGACAAACGCTTTTCCTTCTCTTCTCAGCAACTATTGTTTCTGAAACTTCAATTCCGCGACGAGAAAGATAAGCAATAGTAGCCGGCAGCAGTAGGATTTTGACGTTCACTTCTACGAGTATTCCTGAGATTTTTGTGCATCGAAGAGGCAACAGACCTTCTCCGTTAGTTACCCCTAGAATCTCAATTTTATCTTTCATGCCTCATTCTAGGATTGTATCCATGTTAGAAGCATATTGAGTACATCTGAAGCCCTACCTCAAAGTAGGCTCTGTCTGCGTATCATGTTTAGTTCTTAAGTACTTTGTATCTCTGTTGTCTCAACATGTTGATGACTGAACACTTGTACATCTTTGAGTTTTCTTTCTTTTCTTGAGACTTGTTTAAGTCTTGATTTTGTTGATATCTGTGATTGAGTTAGTATAATGTTTACTTGTGTTTCCTCGCATGATCCCTTAGGATTCCTAGCCCAACTTAATTTCTGATTAAGTTGGAGGTAGGAGAGACATTACGCTTTCAATCCAAGCATGACAACATTAGGATAGAATCCCCGTAGTTTGTCTTTTCTCTTGAGTCTTCTCTTCTCATCTCTTAACACCTCTAAAACACTTAATAAAATATAACGTATATTGCGCTCAAGCCTTAAGTGTAGGAAATGAAGAACGAGGGGTCTCCCTTTCTCTTCTAGAGTGTGTAGCATACGTCCCATTTGGGGGAGACCATGCGAGTCACTCGTTCCCGCATGGTAGACTTTGGTTCAATGTAAGTTACGAACTAACTTCAAAACACTTGTGTCTAAAAAACACAAAAACAAATTCAAATCTTTTTGTCCTTCGGGATTGTTTGGTTCCAGACCGTTTTCAGAAAAGAGCACGTTACTTTCCGTCTAAGTCGCAAACAGGCATCGACCCTAACTTCCGGACGCGAACTTAATGTCGCTCATAAAAAACACTAACCGACTTCATTGAGTCGAACTACATTTGCTTTGATTCCTCTCTCTCGTCCGATTGAGGATACGTAGGCACGAGATGCGATATCTCGACGAGCAACCCTCCCCCGTAGTCCGCCGAACTATGTTGACTCTGACTTTCCCATTACATAAAGGGAATACGTAGGCCTAGGACGACACTGTCCTACCGAGTCCGTCTTTGTTTTCCCCTCCCCCGTTTCAGTACAGCCATAGATTTTAGGATAACTCACCCTTAGATTAGATAACAAGCGTGGATCCCATCGAGTACGATGGATGGGGGGGGGTGCTAGCACCTTCCCCTCGCGTAACCGACTCCCGAACCCAGGCTATGGTTGCGATGACCATTCCTTTCCCTTTTCCTCAGGTTTATGCGGTGTTTCCTTTCCCTCTCTTGGGATAAATATACATTGCTGGTGACTCTGTTTTCCGCGCCACTTTCGCGTTTGTACCTGGATGAAAATCCTGGGAGCGACATAGGGTTCTGATACTGATACTCAATATAGAAACATAAACAAAGACTTTATGCATAAGAGTAAAGGACACACAATATATCCTGGTTCACCACAAAGTCTAATCCAGTCCACCCTCCTCAGGTGATTTCGCCTTGAACACAAGGTCTTAATCCACTATAATCAATCTCGATTACAGATGCACGGGAAACAGCCGGTGACTAACCACTTGCACAGCCGCACTGTGACTAACATACAATGAACCGTTCAGGGATTCAACTTAATGAATATAACTAACATTGACCTGCAGGTTCCAATCTCACAAGATCTACTGATAGGCTTTCACAGCTAGATGTTCAGGGATTAATCGCAATGAATATAATGCTACTGACCCTATTTCAGGATTTTCCACAATGACATCTCGCCATTGTCTTATCGAGTCTCCGGTCACACTGACCATTCAAGGAATCATAATTACCCAAGAATTAGCTAACATGAGATTACATAGATGCGTCTTAACAAGCAGATTACTCCTAAGTTTAAGTACAAGGAACACAAAAGTGTTCAAGCAAGATATGAGCAATAACTCCTTGCTATTCTAAGAAACTACAAAGATGTATAAAGATTTGACAGTTGTTGACATCTTGTAGATCTTCTTCTTCTTCGTCTTCTTGGGTGAGCAAGCTTTGAGCAACAACTCCTTGCTTTAGATCTTCAATGTAGTCCTGACGAGAAGGTAGTTGATGAATTGACTGATTTTCAATGTTGTTTTCTTCATCAACAACTTCTGTTCCAAATTGTTGTTGTTGTGTCGAACGTTGATTGTTGAGCTCCAACAACAATGGCCATGTGTAAATGGTGATAACTTTTGATATTTAAGTGTTACAACGAGAACTCATCGTTGTTGCTATCTTCACACAATGACTTGGTCAATTCATGAATGATTCATCCAATTGATGATCAATGGAATCGACACCTCAGAAGCGAGAACTCTTCCCTTTAAATAGCCCAGTAGAAATATAGCCGTTTAAAATACTGTTGGCTGTTGGAAAAGAGACGTTGTGTAATAATGAGCTATACTGACACATCTCCTTTTTGCTGTGGGAGAAGTGACATGATATCTTCTTGAGCAGTGTGTACAGTTGTTCACAACGGTAACATTTGACTTCCAAACTTCAGAGGCTTCTGATGGTAATTTGATGAAGCATGAGTAGAGCCTTCTTGATAGGATATCTGATACGTCAAGTCTTCACTCATTTGAAGAAGTCCATTAGGAATCAGTCTTCAGAACTTCAGCACTTGTCTTTAAGAACATTATCCTTTACTACTTCAAGTCTTCCGAAACTTCAGAACTCGTCCATTAGGAATCTGTTTTCAGAGTCTTCAGCACTTGACCTTTGAAACTTGTAGTCTTCAGAACACATAAGTCTTCAGAGTCTTTCTGCACTTGATCTTCATAGCCTTCAGCCTTCAGAACTTCAAGTCATGAGAGTCTTCAGCACTCCGGTTCTCTTCTTCAGAATCACAACCACTTTCAGCGAGCATCCACAAGAGCATTGCAACAGCAATATCGACATCCTTGGATCTGACTGATCATGATCAGATACAGAAGCATTCTTACTTCTTGCGACTTGTGTTACACATAGTAACTTAGCGTATAATCATTTTTGCTCATCTGGCTGGTGCTTGTTGAATCAGATATCTTCTATAATTATGATCTGCACACAACACACGTTAGAACATAAAATAGTTCTTTCAGAAATACGTATTGTTATCATCAAAACATAGATTGACTTGTAGAGACAATTCTTGCTCTCACAATCTCCCCCTTTTTAATGATGACAAAACCAAGTATTTTGATTGAACATTTTATACAAGGTAATCACCAAACAAACATATTCAGAGTCTGGAACAACAACTCCCCCTGAATGTGTTATCCTCAAAGTTTTATCTGTGATCATCTAGAATCTTATATGATCCAAAGATATACAGAATAACAACTCGAGTTGCCAGAACAAAGAATAGAAAAGGACTACTTCTCCATCTTGTCCTTAAGGAGACACAAGTCTTCAACATCTGGACTAGTTCATCAGAACTTCCATCTTCAGATCTTCAAAACTCAGTTCCTTTGTAGTCGTATCAGAGCTTATAATCTTCAGAGACACCTGAAGCATTTCTAATTTTTAGCAGATTCATTTAAGCACAAACAGAACAGTTCTTATCTAATAACATAGCATCGCTATTCATCAGAGACAGACACTGTCTTTTGAGAAACTCCCCCTGAGTTTCAGACTTTGTGAAGATTTTAGAATTTAACATTTGAATCTTCTGGGTAGTCTCCCCCTAATTTCCATAAGTCAGATATTGGGATCTTCAGAATCGTAATTCAGGAATATGAGTTTTTAATCACCAATATGGATCATGACTTTTTCAGAGTTTGACTATGAACACAAGTCTTCATCTCAGAACCTTGTTACTGTCACAACTCAATGATTCATCAAAGCTTGATTTTTGATCAGATACCAATTGGAGGTTAATTATTGTGATCAATCAACGCTTGATTCTAAAACTGGTGCACATGTTTTAATCTTAGTCTGATACTGAGTTATACCAGAGTATGTTGAGTTTGATTCCAACTGAAGGAATTATTTTCATACCACTTGAAGGGTATTTCCTTTGTGTGCTGAGATTGATACCAATGAAGGTATAGAAAACATTTCACAGCTTAGCTCTGATTGATATTACAGCAGACTAAGCTGATACCAATCTTTATGTAGACTGAGTCTGATTTCCATTTGTTGATTTAGTCTGATACCAAATAATTTTCTTCTTAATTGGTTCTTGGCAGACATCAGAACTACTTGTTCTTGGATCTTCAATCCGGATCTTCAGACAGTTCTTGACTTCTGATTTGCACAGCTCTTCTGAATAAGCATCTTGAGATGTAGACTTTGTCTTGACTGCTTTCAGAGTTTCCT
The DNA here is from genome assembly GCA_022829125.1 of Lathyrus tuberosus. NCBI lineage: Eukaryota > Viridiplantae > Streptophyta > Magnoliopsida > Fabales > Fabaceae > Lathyrus > Lathyrus tuberosus. Next base: position 3,492,284 of record JALAZF010000545.1, read on the forward strand.
TCTTCTGATTCTTATGTTTAGAGTCTCATATTCTTAGACAACTTACAGCTTCTGAACCAAGTGAGACAGAGATCAAGATAAACTTTGACTTTCAGACAGTTCTCAACTTCTGAACAGTACTGGGTAGATCTGATTCTGAACACATGTTCACGAAGTGTACAACTTCTATCATATGATCAATAGTTCGGAGTTCTTCTTTCTTCTTCTTTCTTAACCTGTCTTAGAATGCCTAGTGAACTTGTTTAGAGCTCCTCAGATAAACATCAAACAACAAACGTTAGCAGTAACACATTTTATATGATTGATTACTTGTTTGAGTTTGCATTCTTTCTATTTTAAGATTTTTCTTTCGAATCAAAATCATATTATATTTCTCCCCCTTTTTGACATCATCAAAAGGTTTAGAGCGTCTGAGCATTTAAGCATATGTAGATCAATATGATAGTGAACATAACTAGACTTAAGGTATGTTATCATTTAAGCATTAATCATACGAAGGTTAATATTATAAATAACAGGGATAAATCATTTATAGAGATCAAATGAGGCATTATCACAGATGGACAGTTAGATTGAAGCATCAACACAGAACTGCAACGTAGTTTTAAAACATAAAGCATAGGTTGAGCTTAATCCTAAAAGGTTCAAGATAATCAAAACATAGACTTAATAAGGATAGGTTCCTAAGGATTGGACTAAACATAGCCTAATGATGATGAGGAAGATGATAGCGAGCTTTCAGAACCATTTTCTCTTGAGGTATACAGCTTATCTTCTGCTTGAGTAATTGCCAGACTCTTTCTCATCATAATTTCCTCTGAGATCCATTCATGGAACTTAGTCCAAATGTTTCTCACTTCTAAGGGATCTATGCTTGAACTGGAAGCATCTATTAAGTTCTGAATTCTTGTGATAGCATCATCCTTGAAGGATGTTAATGCGCTATTGTTAGTTATGTATCATTTTGTATTGTAATAAAGAGCAAGTAATTTAATCATTTTAAGTAGTGTGAACATTTTGGATATGATTAAAGTTTTTCATGCAGTTCTTAGAGTAGAATCTTATGGAAAAGGATTTTTAAGACTCCAAAAAGATATTTCATTTATTAATTTTTAACAAGAATACATAGAGCAGGAAATAGCATAGCAGGGCAGAAGCCTAATAGCCTAATTCTATTTCTTCTTAGGAATTTCCAGATAGATTTGTAAGATCTATGGGTGAACATTCAGTGGTTGCTCCAATGTGTCCTAATCTAGAGATTACATCCTGAATCTCAAGAACACAAGATATGACCCTTCCATATGAAATACTAAAGGAAGACTTGTCTTTAGACAAGAGGATTTGTTCCTGCAAGTGATTGAACATGGTTTGAGGCAGGTTTAATTTTCTCCTGTAGATCAGAAGGAAAATAAATAGTCGGTCTGAGTAATTCAGCACACTTATTTCTATTTCTCTAGGTCTTAAGTTAGTTTCCATGATCCTGTGCCAGATTTTTGCAGAGGGGATGAGTGTGGAGGCACAGTTAGCAGGACCATTTCCACAATGAATCTTGTAGATGAGATCGTTGAAGATTTTTCTTTCCTTGTAATCTTCAATGGTGTCACCGTTTTCATCGCACTTGATTGCTTGCGCAATGACAGAGGGTTTAATTACTACGGGAATTCCAGAGACAGATGACTGAATGATGTGGTGGTTGTTCACATTAGAAAACACATCAGCATTTTCCTAGAATTCTTTGACAAGATCCGTGTAAATGAGACCTGGAAGCATCTCAAGATAACCATCCCATTTTTGACACTTTAATTCGGACGAAGTTCTTGTCAAGCCAAGTTCTTTGAGAGAACTGGTGTTCATAGAGAATTCATTTTGAACTCTTAACTCGGAGATTTCAGTCTTAGTAGGTTTTGGATGAGAGGTGGACATTCTAGAGGGAATACTAAAAAGGGGCACTGACTGAGATGGTTTGGAATGATGGATAGAGGAGTGAACAAGGTACCTTAAGTAGGCAACGAATAGAGAGAGTCAAATAACTGCTTGTGAATCCAACCGTCAGGTTCGTTATTTCTTAGAAATTTTAAGCTAGATGTGACTAGGTTAAGGGGTTAATACTAGCACTGAGTCCAATAGTTTATCATTCTTGGAAAGACCAAAAGATTACGCATATACTTATTTAATTAATTCTTGATAGAAGTTGACCTTTTGTGACGAGCGGTGTTATAAAAACAAAGAGACATAATTCCTAGTTCCAAGAATTTTTATTCATTTTATTTAATGAGCGCGTAACCACAGACGTAAGCATGAGAATTTTTATTTCTTCCACCACAAAATCAAGTCCTAAATTTTCAGAATATTATTACGCTGGGTTAGTAGCTAAAGAGCTAGGTTACAGGCTATTATTGACAAGGAAACACGTTTTCCAATTTTCATATTTGAACATATGTCATTTAATATGTGTATTTTAAGGAGACTGGAATGGTTGAGATATTCCTAATGGTAAGACAGTTGGGAATAGGTTCTATTATCTAAGATGATTCGAGGAATGTTGAATTGATGTAATTTATCATTATTATTTTCAAGGCTGACTAAATGGATGGGAAGATTCTAAGAGAGAGAGAGAGAGATTAGTATAAAAATACTGGTTAGGGTAAACTCATAGACTATAGGATGCAGCCGACTGTAGCAGGGAAATTTGTGAGTGTAAGATATTAATTAACTTAACTAAAAAATAAGCAAGAGTCGCCACCGCACTTTTATTTTATCCACAAAGGGAAAGGAAAAAGAGCGAACAAAACCTAAAGATTTCTAAAAACAAGAACAAACAGAGAATGGGTAAGGGGGGTTGGTTACGCAATGGGAAGGTGTTAGCACCCAAAACGTCTATAGTACTCTATAGGAACCCTTTGAAATATCTACCGCTTTTTGGTTTGAAAATGGTTTGCTTGTAAAGAGATTGAGGAGATGAGAGGAGAATTATTTTTTAACATTTTTGTGTTTGGAGAGACTTATCGCCTCATGCCTACGTACCCACGATGTGCAATGTAGGATCAAAACCTCGTAGTTTGTGGTACAAAGAACAAAAAATTTATTTGTTATGATTGATTTTTAATGTAAAGACAAGTCGTCATTTCTAAGCGAATAATCCCGCTTAAAGAAATGAATCATGTCTAAACTTATGAAAAAGAGTTTAAAAGAAAAAAGGGTGCATAAAAGCACAAAAGATTTGAGTGAGTTTTATATTTTTTTGTGTTTTCATGAAATGGTCAAAGTATGGTTAAGATAGATTGACATTTATTAAAGAAAACGAAGCTTTAAAAGTCACTTGACAAAAATCAAGGTTTTATTATGAAAGCGGTTTTAAGTTGAAAACAAGAAGGTTTTGAAAAAGAGAGAGGAGATTTTGAAAATTTAAGAATGGGGAGGAGAAGAAGTGACTATCCTAGTGCATAAAGTAAAAGTTAGGGAAAAGAAGGATCTAACCAAAATGGAGCCACTTCAAAGCAATATTAAAAGAATTCCGTCCTTAAGCAAATTGGCCAATAAAGGCAAGTCTTCAATCAATACTCCAAGCAAAGGGATAAGAAGTCCTAATTCTAGGTCCATAAGTCCAATATTACTTCAAAAGAGGTCCATAAAGAGATCACTCCAAAGCATAGGATAGTAACCAATAGTCCAAGATGAGGAGAATTAAGTTTTTTATGGTTTAAGCCTTTATTAATGTTTTAAGTCCAAATGGACAAAGAAAAAAAGGCATAAGCATAAACATGTGTCCAACGGACAAAGAAAAAATTGCGAAAGCATAAACATGTGTCCAACGGACAAAGGAAAAATTGCGGAAAACATAAACATGATATGAAATGAAGCATAAAAAAAAAAGAGATAGGGAGCGAGAAGGAAACATAAACAAAATTAATACAAAATATTGTTAGTAAGTTAGTGATTAGTTGTTAGTATTAGTGATCAATAACAATTGAATAATTGCACTTAGGTCAAGGTTGATGGAACTCATTAGAGGATTGATAAGACCAAAGCCTCCTAACAACAAGTTTCATGAGTTTTGAACCATAAGACAAATAATAAACCATTCTTGAAAGTTTTCTGATACGGGACAAATATTACGCTATGTTAAACAATCGCCGAGTAATTTACGGAGTAATTACCCTACAATGAGGCTGGTCAATAGCTCTTTGTGCTAATGTATGCTAGATGAACGATATATAGATTGTCATCCGAAAGCAATACCGCACGAAAAGAAAAGTGGTAGCGATCTCGTCTCGATCAAAATTCAACAACGGAATTCCAAGATCTTTAGACTTTCATCGATAAAAAAGAAAAAGAAATAGATGAAGAGAAAGCCAAATTAAACCACACAAATATGTGATCTAAGGCTAAGAACAAAGGAAAGGGGAAGAAAATGGAAAAGGAACCAAAACAACCCCAAAAACAAGCAATTCTCACATTCTGGATGCTGGTTAACCGATTAACCAACTCACAGTGTAATTATGTTAATTGATTAACCAGTGCAAACTTCCAGTTTTTTGCGCAAAAACAAGCTGTTAATCGATTAACCTAAATGTACATGTTTTGGTTAATCGATTAACACTGTGAAAACAACAGAAAATCAGTTTGAAAATTGCCAAATCCTTGATCACTCATTTCTTCAAACATCTTAGGATCAAAGATTCAATTGTGCACGAATTTTGGAGTAAAACAGCAGCAAAAACCAGCAATCAACACAAATTGCAAGATCCAAAGATCAAGCAAACAAGATCGACAAAGGATCTACATTATGGAAGATGAAGATGAAGCTTCAACAATGGTGAAAAGTGAATTACCAATCCAAATCAGAAAATCCTTCCAAATTGCAGCAAGATCTACACTCCAAAACCTTGATCTATGAACAAAAACAAGAAATGATGAAGGTTTAGCTCTAAATTAGTAAGAATCAATGTGAATTCTTACTAACTTATGAAAGAAGAAATTGATCTTTTGGTAAATTTGTGATTTGGGGAGAGAAATTGCAAGGGATTTGTTGGCTATCAAAAGCTTGAAGAATGAATGAAATGAAACCTCTATTTATAGAATTTAGGCTTGGGAAATTTGGTGGTTTGGAATTAGGCTTGGATGATCAAAATTAGGATTGGAATTCAAATTTGGAGGGAATTCACAAAAGAGTGGTGATTAGTGAAGGTACATGGTGGGAAATGATCAAAGTGATGTAGGGAATTAAAATGAGATGGTCTAGAATATTCCACATGTGATCAAAATGGTGAAAATTGGTGTCAATTGCTGCAGAATTTGAATTTGGCACATTTTTAAAAAAATTGCACGTGTTAATCGATTAACCACTTCATAGTGCAATTAGGTTAATCGATTAACACAGTGAAAAATGGGAAAAAATGGCTTTTTGATGTGCCGTCTTGGCTCTGGCTCGATTTTCTTGCTTGTCAAAGAAGGCATGGAAATAAACACATGAACCTTGGAGTCCCTTGAATGATAATCAATTAAATCTTGGAAACTCTTGATCAGATAATTTTTTGAATTAATCGCAGATCAACATTGACTTTATTCAGATGAAATCCATTCGAGCTGAGGGACAGATGTTTTGGTATTTTTAACCTGTTCTTCCCCTGAAAAATGTTAGTGAAAGAAAACAAAATATTTTTGGATTTTAATTAATGGTTAGTAAACATAAACAAATTAAACAAATCAAACGCACACAAACTCAAAGATCCCTGCAAGGCACAACCCTATCAAAGAGGGAACCAATATGTGATCTTGTTTGTGGTATGCAAAAATGCAAATGACATGTGGGATCTTAGGGGTAAAAATTAGGGTATTACAGCTGCCCCTATTTAAGTTTCTTCTATCCGGAGATAAGAAGATTGACATCTTTGTCTCGACGAGATAGAAGAGACTTAAATATAACAATAAACCCGAATTTTTGGCCCTAAGAGACCACAAAATGATATGATTATGCAAATGATATGCAGAAACAAGACCACTGTGGGGAAAATATGCCACAGGAGATAATAAAAAAGAAGAAATGGGAGAAAGAAAACTCCACCAGGGAAACACATCATAGGAGACCACCAACTAGCCGGGGAACACACCGCACAACTACTGGGACTCAGCTGAGGAAAAGATTCAAACTGGGGATAACTGTATATGGAAATAAACCATAACATAACAAGGATATAACTCAACAGAGAAGACTTAGCACAACAAGGCTCCATTGGGGAAAATCAATACCTCAACAATGAACTATCTCTAGCATATCGAAGAGACTAACCATCCATCGGAGTAGAAAACCTCAAGAACGACCTGTCTCGTCTAAACGAAGAGACTTACCATTCATCGGATTAAAAAAAATCTCAACAATGAACTGTCCCATCAAATCGAAGAGACTTACCATTCATTGGAGTCACAAAATCTCAACAACGAACTGTCCCATCAAACCGAAGAGACTTACCATTCATTGGAGTCACAAAATCTCAACAACGAACTGTCCCATCAAACCGAAGAGACTTACCATTCATTGGAGTCACAAAATATCAACAACGAACTGTCCCATCAAACCGAAGAGACTTACCATTAATTGGAGTCACAAAATCTCAACAACGAACTGTCCCATCAAACCGAAGAGACTTACCATTCATTGGAGTCACAAAATCTCAACAACGAGCTGTCCCATCAAACTGAAGAGACTTACCATTCATTGGAGTCACAAAATCTCAACAACGAACTGTCCCATCAAACTGAAGAGACTTACCATTCATCAGAGTCCAAAAGGTATTAACTGCATCGCCTCAGGCTTCTCAAATAAAGAAATGCCACAAAACAGTATTGAACCTTCCAAAAGGGGAATCATACGCAGATTTCAGCTGAAGGGCGCATAATCCTCAAAGGTGCAAAATAGATGCACTCTCAATCTAGGTTTCACAACCTAGAGATCCTAAAAAATGTTGCAGGGGACCAAAGTTCAATCTAGGAACAAGCTGGAGAAAAACGGTCAAACAAGACTCATCCCGAGGAGGAAATATCTCAAATGGGGACTAATTCCATCCAGATAATGAGTTGGAGAGGAAACTGAATCAAAAACTTCCACGAGAAATAAACTCAGTGGGGAATTAACAAAGATAGGCATTTTTCTACTTACAGGTCGACACTCTAAATGGAGAGAGGACACGCATGCTCTACAGGGATAACAACACCAGAGAGCAAAAAAGCACCAACACAAATGCAAAATGCACTATGCAACAACAATATGCTATGCACAACAAATGAATGTGCATGCGATGCGTATGAGTATGAATATGCTGACAAAACAGACATAAAGAATAATTAGAGGGTGGAATAAACATCACAACACCACTGAATACTCGGCTAATCTCAACAAGATGGAGATATCATTAGCAACTCTGCTAGGCATTTAGCTGAAGAAATCCAGCAACAGATAAACAAAAGCCATCAAAGGAAAATAAATCCTACTACAAGGCTCAAATCTTGCTGGAGAAAGGAAGATACTCCTTGGGGAAAGACCCAAATATCAATCTTCTAACATAGATGATCCACAAAGAGGATAACAACATAAACTCTGCTTTGAGGATGGCAGGAAATTTGTCGGGGAATCATACAACCCAAATATTTCTGAATCTTCCTGGGGATCATAAAAATTCATAGGAACTTCCATTTCAAAAGGGTGAAGAGATCTGCTGCGGAGAAATAAATAATGAATCCGCTGGGGATTGTAGTCATATAAACATCTATGCAAAAATCCACTGGGAAAACAAGGCAGATCTACTGGAGATACGAGAACACTCTCAGAGGATTAACCAATTCTGAGCAAAGCATCCTGGACTTGCTGGGAAAATAGCAAAAGGTTAAACTGTGGGGGATTTTAGATCAATACTCATCATGCGTGAGAGAAAACCCAATAGGTAACTAGTGTATCAATAATCCTTGAATAAATATATCATCAGCGACTTCACTGGGGAATAGCCACAATAGTGATGCATAATCTTCACTAGGAGGATAAATCTCTGAAAAAATAATCTGGAGAGAAGTACATCCTGGACTTGCCGGGGGAAATGAGAAATTAACCTCACTGCTTTATAATTGGAAATGATAATACACTATCTCCTTTGGAGAATCATCAAGGATAAATCCCTGGGTAGAACAACCTGGAGAGAAAAACATCCACAATACAAGATGAAACACGACAAGCGATCACCACATCAATGCTTCTTAGAAGAAAATAACATTGCTCTCTGTTTGGGGATATCCAAAGCAACAACAACACATCTAGAGGGTAAAACTCTGAGTGAAGATTCCTCATATGATTTCGGCCGGGGACAGCAAAAATGAATCTTTGCGCGGGGACCACCATTAAGGAGAAGTGGACCTCAAAACTACTCAACTGCCTGAGCATAACATAATCAGCTGGAGAGGATTCAGATCAAGACCTAGCTGGGGAGAAACCAAACAACACTGGACCTTATGAATTCAACACATCATAACAAACCCATCATCTTGTCAACAACTAATCACATTCATAGGAACAAACTCTGCTGAGGAAATATCAACAAACTCTACTGGGGATCTGTTAATAAATTCCACCAAAGGGGCGAGAACGAACCCTGTTGAAGAAGACATTGATCCTACCATTCTTGGAATAACCGTTGACATTCCTTTTTTATATTCATAAATCAAAGGAAAATGTTTTTATAATTTTCAAGCATTTAAATCATTTATTCACATTTTGTTTCAAAAATCATCATAAAAAATAAATGAAATTTTGCAAACAGAAACAAAATAAGAATTTCAAACAAAGGGACAAAGGCCCAAATTTTATTAATAGAATGGAAGTCCGCAAATGGCGTAATTCCATGGATCATTACAAAGTTTGAAAAATGGTAAATACATGGAAAAGGTTACATTGAAATACAATGACCACTATTCTCCCTAACAACTTTGAATTCCGTTGTGCTCAAAACTTTAGCTGAGGATGATTGAAGCAGAATCCTTGATAGACAATGTTGCTTTCAAATTATCAAGACTGGCCAGATGCAGTTACTTGCCAGAATCCCTAACTTTTGCCTAGATTGCCCTTCTGGGTTTTCAATCTACCGGAATGATTATTTCTGTTTTCGTCTCTAATTTTTGCCTGGACCGCCCTTTCGGGTTTTCAGCCCACCGAGACGCTCATTTTTGCCTAAACCGCCCCTTCGGGTTTTCATCCCACCGAGACGCTCATTTTTACCTAAGCCGCCCTTTCGGGTTTTCAACTTAGCGAGCTGTTCTTTTATTTTTTTAGGCGAAGTATTTCTTGACTGCATCGGCATTCACAGGATGAGCAAACTCTTCACCATCCATAGTTGTAAGAAGTAATGCACCGCCAGAGAAGGTTCTCTTAACAACATATGGGCCTTCATAATTAGGAGTCCACTTGCCCTTAGAATCATTGGTAAAAGTCGAGATCCTTTTGAGCACGAGGTCGCCTTCTCTGAACACACGAGGTCGAACCTTCTTGTCAAAAGCTTTCTTCATTCTCTGTCTAGACACAACCCTGATCTTTATGAAGAAGCTTGAAGATCGGTGCACAAGTGGCAGTCATATTGGATATAAATCGGGAGATATAATTCAAACGTCCCAAGAATCCTCTTACTTGTTTTTCTGTTTTGGGCGCAGGTATTTCCTGAATGGCTTTAACTTTACCAGGATCAACTTTAATACCTTTTTGGCTGACAATAAAGCCTAACAACTTTCTAGAACGGACACCAAAAGTACACGTATTTGGATTCAAACGGAGCTTAAACTTTCTCAAACGATGAAACAACTTCAATAAGTACTCAATATGATCTGCTTCAGTCTTCGACTTACAAATCATATCATCCACATAGACCTCAATTTCTTTATGCATCATATCATGGAACAAAGTGGTCATAGCTCTCTGGTACGTTGCACCAGCATTTTTTAAACCGAAGGGCATCACTCTGTAACAGAATGTTCCCCAGGGTGTAATGAATGTTGTTTTTTCCATATCCTCGGGTGCCATCTTTATTTGATTATAACCGGAAAATCAATCCATAAAAGAAAAGATACTGAATTTAGCAGTATTATCTACCAATATATCAATGTGTGGCAATGAAAAATCATCTTTTGGACTTGCTTTATTCAAATCTCTATAGTCGACGTACATTCGGACTTTTCCGTCTTTCTTTGGAACAGGCACAACATTGGCCACCCATTGAGGATACTCAGAAGTCACAAGAAAACCAACATCAATTTGCTTTTGAACCTCCTCTTTGATCTTCACAGCCATGTCGGGATGAGTTCTTCTCAATTTCTGCTTCACCGGTGGACATTCAGGCTTCAACGGCAATCTATTCTCCACAATATCAGTATCAAGACCAGGCATGTCTTGATGGGACCAAGCAAACACATCAATATATTCTCTAAGAAGCTCCACAATCCTCTTCTTAACATCTGATTGAAGCAGTGCCCCAATCTTGACTTCTTTTATATCATCATCTGAACCCAAATTAACCAATTCCAACGGCTCTTCATGAGGCTGAATGGCCTTTTCCTCGTGCTCAAGCAACCGAGAAATTTCATTTGGAATCTCCTCAATACCCTCTTCTTCAGCTCCAAACACAGGGAACTCAAAGTTGGGAGGGGGCATAGTGTCATTGTTTTCAATGGGTTTAACAATCAATTTGCACAATGATTTAAGTTTGATTTTAGAATATGAACAAAAAGTGCAAGTATCATGCAGATAAAGGTGATTATCACATTATTATTATTTTTTGGTTTTTTATGTTACCATTTTTCAGAAATAAAGCAAAAAGGGAAAACATAATATGGATAAACAAAATAACATTTTATTGATGATGATAAAATTTGAAACAAAGCCCTCACAAATTCACTTTCACCTTGGGCAAAGTGTAAGGATTTTTGAAAGAAACAAAAACAAATTACTTTGAAATATGAACAACAGTGGGAACATCAACAGCTATCCAATTCTGGCAGACTTGCCCATGTGTCACGAAATTGGGAAGTTCTTCCTCTTCATCATCTTCAATGACGACACTGACTTCATATTCAGGTTCCTTAAACTTCTTCCGAGGGGAATAAAAAGGCACATATGCATCCTCCGGGGACATATACCCGGGGTCTTCCAAATAAGGCTCCCAGTCTTCAGCAGGAATGACATCATCTTCAGAACCAAATGGGATGTAATCTACAGAGTCATCTTCAAGAATTGCAGCCGTAGAAAGATCTTTACTATGGCAATCTTGAACCATATTGATAGACGCCTTGCCATGATTAGGCAGTGGATTCGATTGGACATTAGGATTGGAATCTTCAAAAGACAAAGTACCACTCCTAGCCAATCTCTGAACTTCCATCTTCAATGGATAACAGTTCTCAGTATCATGCCCAGCTCCTCCCTGATGGAAAGCACAATGAGCTTTAGGCTTATACCACCATGGTGAATCTTTTGGAAAAGCAGGCGGTGGACGGGTCTGAACAAGATTCTTCTTAATTAAACAAGGAAGCAATTCCGTGTATGTCATCGGAATCAGATCAAAATCTTTTTGAAAACGGCCCCGTTGATTGTTTGGCTGAGTAGAACGTTGTTGCTGAGCAGGAGCTGCCTGAACAACAGGAGCTGAACTGATAACAGGAGTGACAGATGCAACATGTTGCTGACACTGATTGTTTCTATTGCGAGGTCTTCTATACCTTTCTCGAGAAACGACATTGGTTTCTCCTTCTTTCTTTTTGGCAAATCCTCCACTATATTTCTTGGAACTTCCAGTAGAATTGCCATCTTTCGACAAATGTCCCTCACGGACACCCTCTTCCAATCTCATCCCCATATTAACCATCTCAGTGAAATCACTCGGGGCACTAGCAATCATACGCTCATAATAGAAAAGACTCAGAGTTTTCAGAAAAATCTTGGTCATCTCCTTTTCTTCCAAAGGAGGGTTGATCTGAGCAGCAATCTCACGCCACCTTTGCGCGTATTCTTTGAATGTCTCCTTATCTTTCTGAGCCATTGCCCGAAGATGGTCATGATCAGGAGCCATATCCACATTATACTTATACTGTTTCACAAACGCCTCACCCAAATCTTCGAAAGTGTGAATTTGAGCACTATCGAGTCCCATATACCATTTCAAAGCTACACTAGACAAGCTATCTTGAAAGTAGTGAAAGAGCAACTGATTATTATCCTTCTGAGCCGACATCTTACGAGCATACATAGTCAAGTGACTCAACGGACAAGAGTTACCCTTATACTTTTCAAAGTCAGGGGCCTTGAAATTATGCGGGATCTTTACATTTGGAACCAAGCATAACTCATGAGCATTCTTTCCAAACAGCTCTTTACCTCTCAAAGCTTTGATCTCTTACTGTATTTCAGCAAACTGGTCTTTAAATCTCTTCCATTCTATCATAAGCACTGGCATTCTCACTTGGAGCAGTATGGAAAATTTGCTCTTCACCAAAAGGAACAGTGTGAACCACAGGCGGTGGCACAGTCATCACAGGTTGTACGGTAGGAACATTTGGAATTTCAGGAGGTGGTGGTGGTTGATAACCTTCAGGAACAAAGTTTTGAGGCATGCCCCAGGGGAAACCAGGAGGCATGGAGTATTGAGGAACACTAGCAGGCGCCACAGAGATGGGCGTAGAGACAATCTCAGAAATGACTGTCTTTTGCACAGGAGTTGAAAGCGGAGGAGGAGGAGGTGGTGGCTGATTCTGAGCAGCCACCAGAGCTTCCATCATAGTAGTGAGTCTTTCCAAACCATCCTTCAGAGTTGATACTTCTTCACGAAGCTCACGGTTCTCTTGTTGCAATTGATCCATCTTTTTCTTCAGATTAACTCGAGTATTATACTGGTGCAACAGCTTGGCTGAATGAAGACCAAAGGGAAACAATAAGACACCTAGAAAAAGCAAGAAACAAATGCAAAAGATGATGCTTGATATGCAAGATGCAAATGCAAAGTTTCAAGGAAATATAAGGCATATTGCAAACTTTGTTATCTGAAATACCAAAATCTCATTCATTAATGATGGGAAAGATTACACCTCGGAAGTACAAATTCAAGAATCCTAAAACAAATAGAGAATGAAGAAAACTAGATCCCTAGAGAATCCTATGAGAATAAGTCCCAGCTCTATCTTCCAGCTTCTTGATGTGGGCCTGCATCTGAGTCTTCTCAATCAGCAACTTATCGACTATCAACTTCCAAGGAGATTCTAAACTCTTCGGAATATCAGAAACTGGCTGAATGCGAGAGGAAAATAAATCCTCTTGCGCCTTTCTCTTCTTGTTGGCAACTTCATCTTCATTCTTCTTCTTGAAGTGCGCTTGAAGCCTTGCATTTTCTAACTCAATAATCTGATACTTGTTCTTCCAAGCATCTATCTCTTGTTGCATCTCGGCCAAAGTGATCTGAAGCTTCTCTCTGTTTTCCATAAAGTAGAGAATAGGCTTCTTATCAGTTAGAGATAAAGGCTCCTGATGCTTATAAGGCATCTTCAAAGTAATAGCTCTATTTTTAACCCACTGGAGGTAAGGTTCCGAAGAGACATAATTCAGATTTCCCAAACTTTCCTTTCCTTTTCTACGAATGTTGCGCCAAGCTTCCACAATTTCTCTCTTAAGAGCAACCTGAGATTCTTCATCCTTGAAAAAGAGACCGGCCAAATGAATGTTCTTCGGTACCTCTCACAAAGGATATCCCAACTGATGATGAGCCAACACCAGATTGTAGCTGATTCCCCCCTTTGTACCAAGAAGAGGCATGTTGGGAAAATCACCACAACTATCAATAATCATCGCTCCAGAAGGAGCACGGCTACACCAATCAATATCAGAATGAGTGAGAGATATGATTTTCCGTGACCAATATAAACCATCCTTGAGATTCCAGAAAGCTGCAGACTTCGGCAAGTGAGAAATAGACCACTTGTAAAGCAAAGGTACGCAACAGATAATCATCCCATCACCATGGAAATTCATGAGGTGAATAGAATGGTAAGCATCAGCAAGCAAAGTGGGTATCTGATTCCTAATCAAGAAGATCTGAATAACATTGATGTCGACAAAGTTCTCAACATTCGGGAAGAGGAATAGTCCATAAATAAGCAAGGCAAGAATAGCCTCAAAAGCAACTGTGTTCTTCACACTAGCAAAGTTATGAGCTCTATCCATCAAGAACTTAGCGGGTAACCCAAGAATCTTTCCTTTGGTATCCATGCGAGCCTTAATCTCAGAAACCTTCAAGTGAGTAGCCTTCGCAATAACATCATGCTCGGGAGCGGGGTCCAAACCAGAGAAAATCCGACCATAAACAAGCAAACCAAGCGGAGAGAATACTCCTCTAGCGTAGGTACCAACTGATAATCAGGAAAGGTGAAACAATGTAGCAAAGGGCCATAGAACTGAACCAAAGTAGCAAGCAATCCTTCAGCCATATCAACCTTCAAGAGAGATAAAAGCCTTCCATATCTGGACTCAAACTTCTTGGTATCAGCAACCAAAGATACTAGCTCTCTAAAACCCTCTAATTTAGGACTCTTGAAAGTGTACTTCTTGGTACTTCTCCTTCCAAAATCCATAACAAAAGTATCTGCAATGTTTGCAATAACACCTTTAAGTTCCTTGAAACCTTCCAAAAGAATGCTCATGAATGCATGAGTGCATGGATGCAACAACCACAAACAAGATCACACAAAGCACACGGGTCAAGGTTCAAGTCACGAGCATAAAGCCAAGGGTAAGAACCAATCCCACAAAGGTATGTACTAAGGTTTTGTCTTTATTGTACCTGCAGAAAACAACGGTTCTAACAAAGTGTCCAGGGTCCACAATCCACTATCAGACACACCAACACACCGATTTGCTCAGAGGTTGGTAGTTATCCTCAAGAGAATCTAACCTGAGTGTAGCATCGTGTGACAGCTATGTCATATTTGCATCTTCATAGCTTCCGCGCTACGATCCTAAAAAGGCTAGGGCGGGTTAAAGGTTACTACGGTCCTCAGTGTTATAGGCTTCTATGGAAAAAATAATGCCTTCTCGATCACTCGATCGACATCAGTAATTCTAAAGAGGCAACCACCGAGCGGATAGATTCTCAAGTTCTTCTTTTTCAGGATTCGACTCCTTCAAAGTTCCCTTGACTATACTATCCTCCTATCTCAAAGTGCACTCTGGTCCGGGTATAGGACCTATCTTACACACAGAGGAACTCCCAAACAGAACAAACAAGTAACAAGCAAATCAAACAAAAAGCAGTAAATAAATCAAAGTAGGCTAAACCCCTCAAGGGAGATGATAACTCCCCAGCAGAGTTGCCACTTTTTTGTAGCGGGGAAATTTGTGAGTGTAAGCTATTAATTAACTTAACTAAAAAATAAGCAAGAGTCGCCACCGCATTTTTATTTTATCCACAAAGGGAAAGGAAAAAGAGCGAACAAAACCTAAAGAGTTCTAAAAATAAGAACAAACAGAGAATGGGTAAGGGGGTTAGTTACGCAATGGGAAGGTGTTAGCACCCAAAACGTCTATAGTACTCTATAGGAACCCTTTGAAATATCTACCGCTTTTTGGTTTGAAAATGGTTTGCTTGTAAAGAGATTGAGGAGATGAGAGGAGAATTATTTTTTAATATTTTTGTGTTTGGAGAGACTTATCGCATTATGCCTACGTACCCACGATGTGCAATGTAGGATCAAAACCTCGTAGTTCGTGGTACAAAGAACAAAAAATTTGTTTGTTATGATTGATTTTTAATGTAAAGACAAGTCGTCATTTCTAAGCGAATAATTCCGCTTAAAGAAATGAATCATGTCTAAAATTATGAAAAAGAGTTTAAAAGAAAAAAGGGTGCATAAAAGCACAAAAGATTTGAGTGAGTTTTATATTTTTTTATGTTTTCATGAAATGAACAAAGTATGGTTAAGATAGATTGACATTTATTAAAGAAAACGAAGCTTTGAAAGTCACTTGACAAAAATCAAGGTTTTATTATGAAAGCGGTTTTAAGTTGAAAACAAGAAGGTTTTGAAAAAGAGAGAGGAGATTTTGAAAATTTAAGAATGGGGAGGAGAAGAAGTGACTATCCTAGTGCATAAAGTAAAAGCTAGGGAAAAGAAGGATCTAACCAAACTGGAGCCACTTCAAAGCAATATTAAAAGAATTCCGTCCTTAAGCAAATTGGCCAATAAAGGCAAGTCTTCAATCAATACTCCAAGCAAAGGGATAAGAAGTCCTAATTCTAGGTCCATAAGTCCAATATTACTTCAAAAGAGGTCCATAAAGAGATCACTCCAAAGCATAGGATAGTAACCAATAGTCCAAGATGAGGAGAATTAAGCTTTTTATGGTTTAAGCCTTTATTAATGTTTTAAGTCCAAATGGACAAAGAAAAAAAAGGCATAAGCATAAACATGTGTCCAACGGACAAAGGAAAAATTGCGGAGAACATAAACATGATATGAAATGAAGCATAAAAAAAAAGAAAGATATAGGGAGCGGGAAGGAAACATAAACAAAATTAATACAAAATATTGTTAGTAAGTTAGTGATTAGTTGTTAGTATTACTGATCAATAACAATTGAATAATTGCACTTAGGTCAAGGTTGATGGAACTCATTAGAGGATTGATAAGACCAAAGCCTCCTAACAACAAGTTTCATGAGTTTTGAACCATAAGACAAATAATAAACCATTCTTGAAAGTTTTCCGATACGGGACAAATATTACGCTATGTTAAGCAATCGCCGAGTAATTTACGGAGTAATTACCCTAAAATGAGGCCGGTCAATAGCTCTTTGTGTAAATGTATGCTAGATAAACGATATATAGATCGTCATCCGAAAGCAATACCGCACGAAAAGAAAAGTGGTAGCGATCTCGTCTCGATCAAAATTCAACAACGGAATTCCAAGATCTTTAGACTTTCATCAATCAAAAAGAAAAAGAAATAGATGAAGAGAAAGCCAAATTAAACCACACAAATATGTGATCTAAGGCTAAGAACAAAGGAAAGGGGAAGAAAATGGAAAAGGAACCAAAATAGCCCAAAAAACAAGCAATTCTCACATTCTGGATGCTGGTTAATCGATTAACCAACTCACATTGTAATTATGTTAATTGATTAACCAGTGCAAACTTCCAGTTTTTTGCGCAAAAATAAGCTGTTAATCGATTAACCTAAATGTACATGTTTTGGTTAATCGATTAACACTGTGAAAACAACAGAAAATCAATTTGAAAATTGCCAAATCCTTGATCACTCATTTCTTCAAACATATTAGGATCAAGGATTCAATTGTGCATGAATTTTGGAGTAAAACAGCAGCAAAAACCAGCAATCAACACGAATTGCAAGATCCAAAGATCAAGCAAACAAGATCAACAAAGGATCTACATTATGGAAGATGAAGATGAAGCTTCAACAATAGTGAAAAGTGAATTACCAATCCAAATCAGAAAATCCTTCCAAATTGCAGCAAGATCTACACTCCAAAACCCTGATCTATGAACAAAAACAAGAAATGATGAAGGTTTAGCTCTAAATTAGTAAGAATCAATGTGAATTCTTACTAACTTATGAAAGAAGAAATTGAGCTTTTGGTGAATTTGTGGTTTGGGGAGAGAAATTGCAAGGGATTTGTTGGCTATCAAAAACTTGAAGAATGAATGAAATGAAGCCTCTATTTATAGAATTTAGGCTTGGGAAATTTGGTGGTTTGGAATTAGGCTTGGATGATCAAAATTAGGATTTGAATTCAAATTTGGAGGGAATTCACAAAAGAGTGGTGATTAGTGAAGGTACATGGTGGGAAATGATCAAAGTGATGTAGGGAATTAAAATGAGACGGTGTAGAATATTCCACATGTGATCAAAATGGTGAAAATTGGTGCCAATTGCTGCAGAATTTGAATTTGGCACATTTTTTCAAAAATTGCACGTGTTAATCGATTAACCACTTCACAGTGCAATTAGGTTAATCGATTAACACAGTGAAAAATGGGAAAAAATGGCTTTTTGATGTGCTGCTTGGCTCTGGCTCAATTTTCTTGCTTGTCAAAGAAGGCGTGGAAATAAACACATGAACCTTGGAGTCTCTTGAATGATAATCAATTAAATCTTGGAAACTCTTGATCAGATAATTTTTTGAATTAATCGCAGATCAACATTGACTTTATTCAGATGAAATCCATTTGAGCTGAGGGACAGATGTTTTGGTATTTTTAACCTGTTCTTCCCCTGAAAAATGTTAGTGAAAGAAAACAAAATATTTTTGGATTTTAATTAATGGTTAGTAAACATAAACAAATTAAACAAATCAAACGCACACAAACTCAAAGATCCCTGTAAGGCACAATCCTATCAAAGGGGGAACCAATATGTGATCTTGTTTGTGGTATGCAAAAATGCAAATGACATGTGGGATCTTAGGGGTAAAAATTAGGGTATTACACCGACACAAAGTGATTTGTCGGATGCGGATAATCTTACATATGAGACTGATTTACTCTAACCATTCATCAGCCAAACACAAATGCCTAAAGAGAGGAACATAAGAGATTCTAATTACTTTTCTAACCTGCTTTCTCGAGACTTGACATGACATGACAATTGTTTTGGATTATTAATAACATGTTCAAGTAGATTTAACAAAAGGCCATAGGTGAAAGGAAATCGTACCTGAAAGATGCTAAAATATTTACAGACTATCTGATTGCTATCCATTCTACTCTGCTTTATCTTTCTTAGAAGATCTGAAATCTTAGTCGCATACCGCACATGCATGCATCACCTTTTAGCTACAGCTTCCTTCAGAGTGATCTGTTGATAGTTCCCTCATTCTGTAAAGGTTTATTTGTATTCTGACTTCTGAAAAGTATAATTTATTTTCTGAAATTTTGATCCCAGTTTGAGAGCTAGAATCAATCAATTCAACAATCCTTTCTTTTTTCGCGTTCACAATATTCATCTGATTTCTGAGAGCAGCCAATCAGAGGTTCTGAACTTGAACATCAGAATAACTGTCTTTTAATACATTTCAAATTTTTAGAACATCAATAAAACTCAGCTTGATCATAAACTGCTTAGATGGTTATGAGCTAAAGTGAATTGATTGACATCTCCTAACATCTTCTGAATATGTTTCTTCAAACACGTGTGTAACACATGACATAGTTTGCATGACAATCTTGATCTCGCAATGCTGATTTAACTTGTTTATAGACTTAGCCCATCAAAGATCAACAACATATCTTTTTCTAAAAGAATGTCATCTGATTTCTTCATTCTGAAAACATCAGCAACTTAAATCCTTTTGACTTCAAGAGATGACTTTAGTTAATGCATCAACTTGAACATCTTCCGATTTTGGATTAAAGAAGTTCTTAGAAACTTATCTGCTAGAATCTAACCAATAACATTTGTTTCTATTGAGATAGAATCTCAAGTTTAACAGAACTTTAATCATCTGATTTTATTCAACCAAGATTTAGGATTTATTCTGATCAAGTACTTGATGAATCATTTAATTTCTTCTTCCTGAATATTCTTTTCAGTTTGTACCTTCCGAGAAAATAATATTCAGTACTTCATTGAATCTTTCAACTTCTTGATTAGTTAAGATTCAAATGTTGAATCATTTCTAAGAATTTGAACTTATCAGATTTCTGACTTCATCAGACTAAATTCTAAAGTTCAAAATCATAGAACAACAATCTTTCTTCTTTACATGAAGAAGTTCTGAATGAGCTTTAAACGAGAAAGTCAAGGGTGAACCTAATCCGTTTCTTGAAAACATCTCAAAAACTCATAAATAATTAATCTCCAGCAAACAAGACCTCTTGTTTTCCGATGATTCAACTTTGAGCAAATACGTGGTTCATCCACACATATCTTTCAAGATAAGCATTCAACAGATACTACTTCTTATCTGATGAATCTATCTTATCAGCTGATTCTTCAATCTTCATCAAAACTTAAGTGAGGAAGATTTAGTTTTTTGACAACTGTAAGACTTCCAGAATCAGTGATTTGCTCAAGTACTTAGATTGATTACAATTTTGTACACAGTCATCTTCTGAACTGTTATAGAAATTGTAAGTGGATTTCAATCTCACGCAGAGTATTTCTACGCACCACATCTGGATCTTTTTCTGACACTGTTAAGTGTTTGATATCCATCAATAACAGAACCGGAGCTCTGATACCAATTGAAGGTGCGAGAAAGACACAAGAAAGGGGGGGTTTGAATTGTGTATTTACTCTTTTAACAACTTTTCGCTTCTTGTCAATAAGTAACTTTACGTTACATCAGAGTTCGTTGAGAGACTCTGACTTGCGGAGTTATCTTCAGACTTGACAATGCTTAGAGCATGAGAACCAATGAGAGTCTGAACGTTATGTACATCATTCAGAACTTGCAGAGCGGAAGCTTATTAGAGTTGCAAGGTTCTGACTTGCTTATGTAGGGTTCTGATACTCAATATAGAAACATAAACAAAGACTTTAAGCATAAGAGTAAAGGACACACGATATATCCTGGTTCACCACAAAGGCTAATCCAGTCCACCCTCCTCAGGTGATTTCGCCTTGAACACAAGGTCTTAATCCACTATAATCAATCTCGATTACAGATGCACGAGCAACAGCCGGTGACTAACCACTTGTACAGCCACACTGTGACTAACATACAATGAACCGTTCAGGGATTCAACTTAATGAATATAATGAACATTGACCTACAGGTTCCAATCTCACAAGATCTACTGCTAGGATTTCACAGCTAGACGTTCAGGGATTAATCGCAATGAATATAACGCTACTGACCCTATTTCAGGATTTCCCACAATGCCATCTCGCCATTGTCTTCTCGAGTCTCCAGTCACACTGACCACTCAAGGAATCCTAATTCACCAAGAATTAGTTAACAGGAGATTACATAGATGCGTCTTAACAAGCAGATTACTCCTAAGTTTAAGTACAAGGAACACATAAGTGTTCAAGCAAGATATGAGCAATAACTCCTTGCTATTCTAAGAAACTACAAAGATGTATAAAGATTTGACAGTTGTTGACATCTTGTAGATCTTCTTCTTCTTCATCTTCTTGGGTGAGCAAGCTTTGAGCAACAACTCCTTACTTCATATCTTCAATGTAGTCCTGACGAGAAGGTAGTTAATGACTTGACTGATTTGCAATGTTGTCTTCTTCATCAACAGATTCTGTTCCAAATTGTTGTTGTTGTGTTGAATGTTGATCGTTGAGCTCCAACAACAATGGCCATGTGTAAATGGTGATATCTTTTGATATTTAAGTGTTACAACGAGAACTCATCGTTGTTGCTATCTTCACACAATGACTTGGTCAATTCATGAATGATTCATCCAATTGATGATCAATGGAATCGACACCTCAGAAGCGAGAACTCTTTCCTTTAAATAGCCTAGTAGAAATATAGCCGTTTGAAATACTGTTGGCTATTGGAAAAGAGATGTTGTGCAATAATGAGCTGTACTGACACATCTCCTTTTTGCTGTGGGAGAAGTGACGAGGTATCTTCTTGAGCAGTGTGTACAGTTGTTCACAACGGTAACATTTGACTTCCAAACTTCAGAGGCTTCTGATGGTAATTTGATGAAGCATGAGTAGAGCCTTCTTGATAAGGTATCTGATACGTCAAGTCTTCAGTCATTTGAAGAAGTCCATTAGGAATCAGTCTTCAGAACTTTAACACTTGTCTTTAAGAACATTATCCTTTACTACTTCAAGTCTTCCGAAACTTCAGATCTCGTCCATTAGGAATCTGTCTTTAGAGTCTTCAGCACTTGACCTTTGGAACTTGTAATCTTCAGAACACATAAGTCTTCATAGTCTTTCTGCACTTTGTCTTCACAGCCTTTAGCCTTCAGAACTTCAAGTCATGAGAGTCTTCAGCACTTCAGTTCTCTTCTTCAGAATCACAACCACTTTCAGCGAGCATCCACAAGAGCATTGCAACAACAATATTGGCATCCTTGGATCTGACTGATCATGATCAGATACAGAAGCATTCTTGCTTCTTGCGACTTGTGTTACACATAGTAACTTCGCGTATAATCATTTTTGCTCATCTGGCTGGTGCTTATTGAATCTGATATCTTCTATAATTATGATCTGCACACAACACACGTTAGAACATAAAATAGTTCTTTCACAAATACATATTGTTATCATCAAAACATAGATTGACTTGTAGAGACAATTCTTGCTTTCACACTACTAAATCCTCAGGGTCACATGTGCCGCACTGGGAAAACTCTGCTTTCACGACCATGGGTCATTCAACAGTAAGTATCCACATGGGCCATTGCCTGATTTGGTGGTCTACCAGGATCGCTTATTCGGGATTCACTCCCTATAAGTCCATCCGTCTATGCCACCCCTTATCTTAGGGTTCTCTCAAACTTTCCACATGCGTATCAATCGCATTCCCATTAACAGAAAAATAAACACGTATATCAAGTAGGAATAACAGTAAATATATATATAGTATGTAGTATATAACATGATTGCTAACAACCTAAACCTCTTAGGAATTCTAATGATAAAATCTGATATCCCCAGCAGAGTCGCCATTTTTCTGTAGCGTGCGATTTTTGTCGGTGACGCGACCACCTTATCGACATGGTTGGAATTGGGTGCTACTTTCTGATTTCTTATTTATCCTATGAAGCTGGAAAGGAAAGGGAAGCTATCTAAAACTAACCTTGCACGCAAATGTTTTCTTTAACAAATGCTAAGAGATTGGGGGGTCCAGGGTCAGGTTATACAATGGGGAGTTGTCAATTACCCATCCTATATATGGTTATCATAGATCGTTAGCAATTATACTATTTTCTATTTACTGGTGTTTGTCTGTTTATTGGGATAGTTTCTCCTTTGGGAATGTTTGAGAGAGAGAGAGAGAGAGATTTTTTGTTGGTTTCGGATTTTTCTGATGTTTTGGTAAGGTACTGGACCTAAAGTTTTGGTTATGTGTGTTCGCTAAGATTTCGCAATCTTATGCCTACGTATTCACGTTAAAGAAAATAGGGAAATCAGAGCAATCGTAGTTCCTCCTATTCTATGGGAGGAAAGAGATGTTTGGTGTCTTTTTCAAAGCCCAAGATTGAAGCTAAATGGAGTATTAGTGTCTTGTTCAAAGCCCAAGATTGAAGCTAAAAGGTTTTATTGAGAGAGAATTTTTCATCTCTAAGGGAGATATCTCACCTGTCCATCACAATTGTTGGGTGAATGATTATAAAGGAGGATTACTTTAACTGGGATATAAGAATCCAGCAATGCCATAATTTCCTTTATAAGGAATTTATCCTGAAGGAGAAAACTTTAACTCAGTGTTGAGCAATGCCATTTTTTCTTAGGAGTTTTTCATGCTAAGAGAAGGACATTTGCTTAGATGTAAATAATCCAGAGGCTTGCCACTTACAACTGTTAGATGAAAGGAGGTTTACCAGGATAAGAGATGGACTACAGCTTGGATATTTGAACCTACAAGTGTGCCACTTACAGCAGTTACCTGGGATTAGGGTTTGTTTGATTTTTCTGATTTGCTATATGATGTACAGAGAAATGTCTTCCTATAGAGAGGATTTTGATTTCCTCTGAGGGGATTTTGGTTTTTTGTGTGCCTTGATCAAAGCCCAAGGTTGAAGCTAAAAGGTTGACTCTATTTAGGTAGTTTTTATATCTGTCTTGTACAAAGCCCAAGATTGAGGCTGAAAAGAGACTGACTCTTTTGGGGAGATCATTATACAAAGCCTAAGAGGAGGCTAAAAGTTGACTTTTCTGGGGAAATATTTTGTCTGTCTTGTACAAAGCCCAAGATTGAGGCTAAAAGGGGGTTTTGACTCCACTGGGGAATATGTGTATGTGTCTTGTATAAAGCCCAAGATTGAGGATGAAAAGAGACTGACTCAATAAGAAAGTGTTTTTATCTGTCTTGTACAAAGCCTAAGATTGAGGCTAAAGAGAGTCTGACTCAACAAGAGAGTGCTTTTATCTGTCTTGTACAAAGCCCAAGATTGGGGCTGAAGAGAGACTGACTCTGCTGGTGAGTATGATTTTATCTGTCTTGTACAAAGCTCAAGATTGAGGCTGAAAAGAAGATTAACTCTGCTTATGGAGATTTTATATGTGTCTTGTACAAAGCCCAAGATTGAGGCAAAAAAAGAGGATGATTGACTCAACTGAGGATATTTTAGGTGTTTTGTACAAAGCCCAAGATTGAAACTAAAGGGCTATTGATTGACTCAATAAGAGAGTATTTTTATCTGTCTTGTACAAAGCCCAAGAGTGAGGCTAACTTTCCTGAGGAAAGATCTTTATACAAAGCCTAAGAGGAAGCTATCTTCTGCTGAGAATTATTGAGATCCAGAGACAGGTCCAAAATGGAGAATCAACTCTTACTGAGGATTCCAGAGGAGTTGAGATATCCGATGCCTTGAGGTTCTGATAATGTTGTATTAACAGTAAGCTAACCCTTGATGGGGAAATTTAGGAACGAAAAGATTGAGTGTTTATGGAATGATCAAGGTTATTCTCGTGTCCTTTTGGGAAACTTGAGTGCTTCTGGAGATTCAAAAGGAGGTGAGACTGTCCAAGTCTACTGGTATGAAAGGGTTTATCTTTGTATGATGCCCTAGAGGAGGCAGGTGTCTTAAGGGATGAGAATCAACCCTTAATTGGTCTGAGGTTTTGACTATTTGAAAGACTGCTCTAACAAAGGATGACTAGGTTCTGTCCTATACCTGTAAGAGGTCTCGGGTCCTTGTACTAAGTCCAAGAGAAGGCATGAGAACTTTTAAGAAGCTGGAGGGTCCTTGTACAAAGCCCAAGAGGAGACTGGGGATGCTTTTAGGAACCCCGTGGGTCTAAACCTAAGAAAACTTCAAGAAAGGTTTCACCAGGAATTAATCCTTTAGAGAACAGTTCTAGGGTTTGAAGAAATTCAAGAGAGGTTTCACCGGGAATTAATCCTCTCTGGGGGGGGGGGGGAATGAATTTCTTTGACAATTTTATAATAGTGACAGTCTTGAGAAAAGTTTCACCGGGAATAATGCTTTTCTCTGTTCCATATTGTATAAGCCCAAGAGGAGGCAAGATTGTATCTGGAATTTCCTATGGGGAACTAGTTTTGATTGTGTTGAAAGAGTGACCACTGGTTTGATCTATTCCTAGATATAATTGCCGGGGAAAACTCTAAGCAGATATATACAGGTACATACATATGAAATATATATAGGCAAGTATGTTGAAGAGTGTAGAAGGACTTACAGGTGAGCAAGCTTCC
This sequence comes from Lathyrus tuberosus, assembly GCA_022829125.1. NCBI lineage: Eukaryota > Viridiplantae > Streptophyta > Magnoliopsida > Fabales > Fabaceae > Lathyrus > Lathyrus tuberosus. The sequence goes on from JALAZF010000545.1 coordinate 3,517,674, forward strand.
AGCATTATAAACAAGTATATATAAACAAGTATGTAAAAGAAAGCTGATAAAACTTATAGGCGAGCAAGCTTCCATTGTAACAGCTGTATGGTTAGTTATTCAAGAAATTGAAGAAAGTTTGGACAACAACTATGAATTTGAATCTAAATCAAAGGGGAAAGTTGTTTTGAAAAGAAGATTGAGGCTTATACTCAAGGATATGCCCGGATGAAAAACAGTAATCGTACCATTGATCTGAAAATTGTATCGGAACTTATACAATGACTGAAGTCCAAATTATTGTATTTACAAAGAGGTTGGGTCTTACACTCTATTAGAGGCCCAGAGTTTATTTTTGTACAAGAGATGGGGCTTACAACACAAGGAAAGGGCCAAGAATAACAGTGATCGCACCGTTGATTGTATCGGGACTTATACAACGACTGAGGCCCAAATTATTTCATGTACAAAAGGGATTAGGTCTTACACTCAATTAGAGGCCCAAAAAGGTTTTGTGTTTACAAAGGATGATCGCGTCGTGATGTTAGAAAATACAGTGGGACTTATACAATGGCTGAGACCCAAAAATTATTTTATTGTAAAGGGATTGGGTCTTACACTCTATTAGAGGCCCAAGAGTTTGAAAAAAAGAAAGATGGGACTTACAACACAAAGGAGGCCCAAATTATTTTATTTAAAAGGGATTGGGTTTTACACTCTATTAGAGGCCCAAGAGTTTGAAAAATGATGTTTTAATCACAAGATGATTTAAAACTCATTTGGTTTTGAAAAATCAAGGTGAGAATTTCATTTAAAAATGTTTGAAAACAAATAAAATGAAATTAATTACAAAAATTCTAACTATATTAAAAAAATAATATAAATTGAATTTTTTTGTAAATTAAAATAATTGAACATTTTTGTGACTTTTTTAAAAAAGAAACAATAAAAAATGATAAAAAATGAGAGAGAAATTAATTTTTGAAGTTATTAAAAGACAATGAAGAAAATGAAAGAAAATAAGTGATAAAAAATTAGGAATGGTCCTCTCAAGGCTTGAACCCACGCCCTTGGGGTGGAGAGGTTAAAAGTTTACCAACTGAGCCACTTGTGTGGGCTGATAGAGAGTGGCAAGAGTGAATAATATGTGAAAAATCCTTTTGAAAATGTTTTAAAAAATAAAACCAAAAGGTCTGGGGCGAGGGGGATTTGAACCCCAGACCCTTTGCTCGCTACACACACAAAACCAGCTGATCAACCGCTGGGGCGCAATGCCAATTCAAGTATATAGTGGCAAGTGTATAATATATACTAAAACTAGTTTGATTTATGAAGAATGGCGTCTTGGACATCTTCTTCTTCAAGCTCGTGCAAGACCACCCATATCTCACTCAGTTTACAACCATTTGACATAAAGTAAACACCAAAATCATACGTTTTTCAACAAAGAACATGATGGCAATATTCAATTTCATTTAAATTCAAAGAATCAAGAGATAACATCTTAAAATAAGATGAACCCTAAAAAGTGCAAGAACTAAATGAAATCCTATACACGCATTATAAACATCAATTAATTGAGGGTTAATGACCTATGAGCACCCAGAGACATAATGGTAACTTAAAAACATGTTTATGATGCATGCATTAATGAGTTCAGTTTAAAGAAATCTTACCTTGCAAGTGAGAATCGAATTCTGGCTTGGAGGTGTTACAGATGTGTAATGATGATCTGGACAACTTCCTTATACCTCAAGGAACGTGTTTGAGTGCTTAGAGTGGTTGGAAGCCCTTTGGTTTGATCAGCTCGAACCCTTCTGCAGCATATGGTGGATTTTTTGCAAATGGGGTACCACTTTGTGATTCTGATGTTACAGATGTTGTTTGTGTTTAGATCACCTACATATGATGTATGTAAGGTGTTTGCATCATTATTTTGGACAGAAATGCTCTGGTTTTGAAATTCAAGATTCTCACTTTTGAAAATGTGAGTTTGGAGCAAGAGCAAGAAGAGAGTGAAAACAAGTGTGGTATTATTTTGGGGTGATCTGAATGAGGCAATGTGACCTCGATTTATAGGTGATCAAGTTTTCTCTTGGAAGAATAGTGAATGGCTGCAAGATCAGATCACATTCAATGGCTTTGGCTTGGTGGCATTTCTTCTTATGCAAGGTAAATTGACCCCTCCAAGCAACAAGAATATGTTTTGACCAATTCCACATTCCTCGGATGTTTTTATTGTTGTTTCAGCATGAATATTGACTAAGAAGACCAACTTTGTTGAAAGTGCACTATTGCACATAAATGCACTTTGAATTCCAAGTCTTTGTACAAAGACTCATTATGCCATATGATGAACTTTGAAGCATCTTGGCCTAACTCAGCAGGTTTGATATGATTCAATCTGATCCTCATTGATTTGAGAAGATGACAAAGTTAGCAAGATGACAAACTTGCAAATGGAAATCGTGTGGTGCAAGAAAAATGTCCCAAAATCTGTCTTGAAGACAGTTACAGCAGGGCAACTTGGGAGGATCATATCCCCCTGCTCACATGGAGTTTTTGAGTGTTATTGTACCCTTTAGAAAGCTGGGATAACATTCTTCAACTTTGATGTTTACATATGGTTATGAATTCCCTTGGATCATAGTGAAAAATGGCTCTACATTTTGGATTTTGGACTGTTTTTAACTTAGGCAGATTTTCACTAAGTGTTGGAAAAAGTGGTATTTTCATGTTTTAGTGATTTTGCTCCATCCATAACTCAAAATCCATGAGGATTTGGAATTTATCGTAGTTGACATATTTGAAGTATGTCAGATGGACTTTCATTTGAGCTTTGAATGGGAGAAAAAGGCCTTGTGGTTTAGGAGTTATGACCTTGCAAAGTTGGTACAAAATCACTTTTGTTCCATAACTTAGAAAATTTTTGGTTTCTCATGGCTGCCTCTTTTGCAAGAAACCACACTTTTCTTGATTTTTATTGATAAATGATGATCAATATCATACATCAACATTGTTTTTGACTTAGGGGAACCATATTTGTGAAAAATTCCAAAAAGTCAAACTTGATTTTGTGCATAGTTGACTTTTTGTCAGATGAAATCCAAACTGTGCAATCTTTTGTGCAATCAAGTTCTTGACCCAATTCAAACCTAATGGGTGGATTTCATAGGTATTTTAGGATGTATTGAACGATGTCCCAAGGTTTGGGAGCATGTCTTGGTCAAAAGTCAAAGGTACAGTTGACTTTTTTCTTCAAAACCCTAATTGTGGTCCAGATGAAATTTGAAACTTGTGATTCAAGCTTCTTGGATCAATCCATTATTGCAAAATGGATCAATATGATGTATTTGCGGCCCTCAAATCATGTCTTGAGGTCTTGGCTCATATTTTGCTCCAAAAGTCAACTTAGGGATGAATTAGGTCATGAAACCCTAAATTCCTGATTTTTGATGAATGCTTCCCCTGAGGCTAAATTGACTTGATGATTGGGTTCACGAGGTACCTTGGAGTATCTTGGGTTGTGCTTTGAAGCATTGGCTCATGTCCAGAGGAAAATTTCCATCTGGAGGCCTTGGTCGACCAAAACCCTAATTTGGTGACACTGGCGAGCTTGAGGCTTGATCCACTTGGAATGTTGCAACTTTGTGCCTGATTCTTGATATGGGAGACCTCTTGATCCTTTATGGGTGTTTGAGAGGTTAGACAAGTTGAAGATCATGTCATTTCTTGATTGATCCTTTGTCTATGTGCTCTAAGAGGGCTTGAAACCCTAAGTCTTGATTGTGGTGAGTGTTCAATCATCTTTGAGGAGATTGATGAGGCATGAAGGTACATCCATATTGTGGTGATGATTTGCACAATGATGGGAAATCTTTGTGGTCAAAATTTGGGGTATGACAGAATTCTAATAATATTTATGTCATCCACATAGACAACTATTAACGTAAATTATTTTTTTACATCTTTTTATGAAAATACAAGGACAAATGGAGTTATTTTTATACCTATTCCTTAGAAAATATTCACTAAGAGGATTATACCACGTGTGTCAAGATTGTTTCAACTCATAGAGATACTTATTAAATTTGATGGAGTTGCTTTCTCGAGATCAAGAATTATGTGCATTTGGTATATTGAATCCTTTAAAGAGTTTCATGTAAATTTCACTATCAAGTGAGCATACAAATAAGCTGTTAAAATATCCATTATGTGCAAATTAAGCCCTTAATATGCTACAAGACTTATTAAATATCGAAAAGTACATGCATTTATTATAGGTGAATATGTCTCATCAAAATCAATTTAAAGTCTTTGCGAAAATCCTTGAGCGATAAGTCAAGCTTTCTATTTCACAATTTCATTATTTTCATTTCATTTTTGCATGAAAACCCATTTGTATCCAACTGGCTTCACACCGTGAGGTGTTCAAACTACAGGTCTAAATACTTGTCTCTTCTAAAGTGAGTTTAATCACGCTTCAATTACATATTTCCACTTTGGCAAATCCTCACTTTGTCTACAATTTTTAATAAACATTGATTCATGATCCTATTTGTCATTTATCATATTTAGCGCTATATTGTATGCAAAAATAACATCAATATCGACTTCGTGTTGGTCCCATTGCATTCTATTATGGAGATAATTTATGGAAATCTCTTTACTTTCATGAATTTGAGGTACCTGGTCAGCCTCTTCTGGAGCTAAAGTGTTTATTAAGTCTCAAGATTCTTTTAAATTTTCTATATCCTCGCTCGAACCATCTTTATTCTTAGCTCCCTTTCTTGTTCGAGGATTTTTATCTTTGGAACTGATTGGTCAACCACGCCTTAGGCGTGGTTGAGACTTGTTAGATTGTCTAACTAGGACATTCATTTCTATTGGAGCATTGGCTACTGGTATATATGATTTAGTCACACTTTTTAGATCAGTGAATGCATTTTTTAATTGATTTGTTAAGATTTGCAAGTGAATTATCTTGTGAACTTCTAGTTCACATTGTTTTGTTCTAGGATTAAGATGAGATAATGATAATTCATTCCAACTAATGTCTTTTTCCAACTTATTATTCCCCCCCTTAATGTTGGGAAATTCGATTCATACAAATGAAAATTTGAAAATTGAGTAGCGAATAAATATCCTGTTGTTGGTTCAAGGTACTTTTTAATAGATGGAGATTCATATCTAACATATATACCCATCCTCCTTTGAGGACCCATCTTAGTACGACTTGGTAGAGAAATTGAAACATATACCGAACATTAAAAAATTCTTAGATGGAAAATATTAGGTTCTTTACCAAAAAATAATTGTAAAGGGGAAGATGTGTGATGACTTGTTGTTCTGATGCGAATCAATGTCGCAACATACAAAATTGCATGTCCCCAAGTAGAAACTGGGAGTTTGTATCTCATGATAAGTGGTCTTGCAATTAATTTAATACGATTAATTGATGATTATGCAAGTCCATTTTGTGTATGAACGTGTGCTACTTGATGTTCAATGTCAATTCCAATAGACATACAATACTCATTAAATGCTTGAGACAAAAATTCCGCAACATTATCAAGATGTATTTTCTTGACAGGATAATCAGGGAAAGAAGCTCTTATGCGAATTAGTTGAGCTAGCAATCTCGCAAACGTCTGGTTGCGAGTTGACAAAAAACAAACATGTGACCATCTAGTTGATGAATAAACTAAAACCATAAAATATCTAAATGGTCCATATGATGGGTGTATTGACTCACAAATATCACCATGTATACGCTCTAAAAAATTGATAGATTAATTTCCAATTTTTGTTGGTGATAGCCGAATGATCAACTTCCTTTGTGAGAAAAATATGCATGAAAACTTATTATATTTAATAATTTCCCCACTCTTTATTTATGACCACATTAATTTTCAATTATTTTTCGCATCATTATATAACCGGGATGGCCCAACCGGTCATGCCAAATTACAAATTTATCATCATTTGTAAACTTATAGTTTACAATGACACATGCTTCAATTATACTAATATAAGTGTAGTACAAGTCAAAGGAGAAAGCCGGTAGCTTTTCCATTACACATTTTGTGTCCGAATTGTATTTTGTAATACAAAGATATTCAACACCTCTGTCATCTTTTGTTTCAATATGGTATAAATTCAGACAAATATCTTTGAAACTTATTAAATTTCTATAAGACTTAGGGGAATATAATGCATTATCAATGTGCAATAATGTTACTCTGCATAACAACACATTTGCTATTCCGAAGCCTTCAATTATTTTTGAGGTTCCAGATATAATACTAATATAAGTTTTTCGATTCACTAAATAAGAGAAATATTTTTTATTCTTGAAAATTGTGTGAGTAATTGCACTATCAATGAAGCATATATCTTTATTAGTGGTGCCAGTGCCAACATTCATTCTTTGATAGTTAGAGCTTCGTGCTGATAACGTGTTATGAAACTAAATAAAATAACAAAAGAGAGAAAACAAAAAAAAAGAAAGTTTCTTATATTATTCTCATTCAAGGTGAATGTATCAAGTATAATAAGAGTCCTATTTATAGGACATATGTAGTAAATGGAAAATTAATATGAAATCCCCTAATTGATAGACATCCATAATTATGCCATTTATAACTTTTTTTAATTTAAAGTGTTAGAAAAAGGGGGTAAGTGTTTATAGCTTTATGAAATAATATAATGTAGAACATATTTAAACGATTTTCTCTATTGAAGAAAATGAATTCAAATGTAAATGAGGTAGGGCTCCATAGAAAAATGGGTCTGCCCTGTTAGGCATGGTCTGTTTTGTCAGTACCTTTTTTGTGGGACGAGTTTAAATTTTAGTCTAACACTCTCTAATATATTCGTCTCGTTTTATTATGGACACAAACATTAACATAAGTTTTTTCAATTTTTAGGATAGAAAGGTGAAGTGTCCGCACCCTCATTTTTTTGTCAGGAGAGCCAAGATTTAAACCTCGTGCCCTAAAAAACGCTCTCCCTGCCTTGCTAAGTTTTTTTCGCTAATTTTTGAAGAACGAACCTAAACGGGGCGACCATGTCTGTTTTCCACACCTAGATCTCCGATCTCTTTCCTTTTCTCATTTTATTATTATAGTCTTTCCAACAATATAAACTATAAACAAATAATTATCCAATTTATATCCAATTCATTTGAAGGAGAAACAGTGGTGGAACACTAGTTGGAAATAGAATGTGATTAATTTACAAAAATTACATCATTTCTTCTTATTAAATAGTTCTATTGGATTTCTAGTCTCTTAATTAAGTCATTTGTTTCATGCTAGTCTTCTAATTAATAAATTTTTTTTTTAGTCTCTTAGCTTAATCCTTTATTTTAATTTTAATAAAAAATATTATGTCTGTCCATGTTAGAATCACATGTGAGAAACATTAGATGAGATGATCAGTTGTGATTCAACGATTCAACCTATTTTGCTTTTCTCATTTCTTTCATTTTTTTTCATGAACTTCCGTTTTCCTGGTAGATTTAAGTAAGATAATACCATTAAGAACCAAATTAAGTAAGATCATTTGCCCTATAAACTAACATACTTATGTTTTCATGAAATTAGAGGTTCCCAAATGGCCTCTAGGTGATGGTTGAGCTTTATGGGCAATCTAAGATACTTGAAAGTAAAAGTATCTCATTTATAGGGGATAAAATCACAAGTTAAGTCCATAAAAATAGGATTTACATAAATCCTATAAGACCACTCTTTACAAAGTTGACCTGAAGGTCTGACGCAAACTTGAAACCCTAGAGGACGGCGTCAATCAACCAATGATTTTAAATCGAGGCATTCACCAAGATAAATGAGTCATCTATATACTAAAGATAGAAGACCAGCAAATCCTAAGGGCCCACCCTAAAACCAAGAAAAAATCCATATCCACATCCTTGGTAATAACCCACTAAAGCATTATGCCACAAGAATGAAAAGAAGCTAGAGGGACACCTTCCTTCAACATCATCTAGATTCTATTTTATTGGGTATGGCAACCTCTAACCAAGACCTCAATATTATTACAAAACAAATAAGATTGCATCCAAAATCTCAACTTTAATCCCCGGAGGAGGGCCTTAATCTAGAAAAGTTCAACTAATTGAATCATACACTTTCTTTGTCAAATCCACCAACTCATTCACTACCACTACCCCACCAACTAACAACCTCCATTTAACAAAAATAGATTGATTAGGGGAGACAACCTTATCTATAACCTCCGATAGTCTTGCCATCAACACTTTGACAACAAGATTATAAAGAGAATCCACCAAGGAAATAGGCCGAATATTACCTAAGAGAATAAGAGGAGAAACTACAGGGTAAAGTAGTAGGGTTGGTGTTTTTATTTGTTGTGATCCGAAAACTGAGTCTCAAGCTAAAATGGATGTGGCTCGTTTCCTTGTGAAAACCAAATATGCTCTCAATCTAAATGAAAACTGCAACGTGGAGATCAATGATAACATATACAGTATTAAAATTGTGGAAGATATGCATGGCCCTAAAAGAATTATTGTCTCTAAGAAGAAAAATTCTTATTTTGCATCAGAAAGTTAGGAGTCCGATGAAGATGAAGGTTCAAGGGACTCTAGTGAGGAAGATGACTTGGGCAAGCGTGATCTGAAGATGATAGAAAATGATCAGAACTCTATTAGGTCTTTTCCTAAAGATGATAGCGTGAGTAACAACAAGAGTAGGGCGGCAGAGTGCACAGAGTTAAAGGGGCAGGTTTCCGAGGATATTGAGGAGTCATGTAAAGTCGCTTTAGGTGTGGCAGGAAAAAAGGTATTTTTTGGAGGCAAGGATGTTGACATTTCATTTCATGATAAAGTTGAGAGTAAACAACCTTGTAATGATAGAATTTTGACGGTGGGTCAGACTTCTAAACAAGTTGAAAAGGTGAAGGAGCATGCCAAAGACAAGAACCAAAACACTTTTATTAATAAAGGGTTTATGGAGCAAAGTTTTGATCATTGGACTGATGTGGGTCTGGAGCGGGAGTCTTTTGACCCAATGTCATGTTCCCTAAGGACTTAGCCATTCGGTGTCTTGGGCCTAAACCTAAGAAAAAAAGTTGCTTAATGAGATTTATGAGAGTATTAAAATTCCTTACTCACCATCATATTTCTCTTATCTCATGCAGGTAGATAAGAAAGCTGAAGCTATTGTACCTGTTAGCCCCTGGAGATTGCTAATATTTTTTAATCCAATACTGTAGTGGAAGATTCAAATTCAAGATTTTCTGGAGGGGATTACTATGTTGTGATTCAATTAATGACTTAGATGTGAATCAAGGAAATGTCAGAATTAGGAAGGCTTTGGAGGAAGTTCCTATCAGAGTTTGGCATTCTATCAAATAGATGGGGGTCGAAGGAGATGAGGATGACGAGTTCTTCGAAGGCATTATCAGAACACTGTAAACAACGGATAGAAAGGCTTTTGTAGAAATGAAGGAGGATGAAATCTATATTCCATGAATTGTATCACTTTAAACATGCATGGGAGTGGGAATTCTGTTAAATGTAACAAAGTTAAACATCTTATTTGTACAGGAAAGGCAGATGTATGCTTATTTCAAGAAACTAAATGTAAGAAGAGTGAAGACAAGCTTGTTCGTAGCTTATGGGGTGATGAAGGATGCGACTGGAGTGCATCTAATGCTATTGGTCAATATGGGGGGATTCTCACCATATGGAGAACTGGTTATTTTGAACCGATTTTCAGTTTTAAAGGTACGAGCTATTTAGGTGTTTTTGGTTCTTGGAAGAATATTTTTCTCTACATAGTGAATATTTACTCCCCGTGTGAACTGGCGGAGAAACGTAAACTATGGGCCAATCTTATTGAAATCAAAGCAAATTCCCCTCATGCTGAGTGTCTTTTAGGGGGCGATTTCAATTCAGTTAAATCTCCTAAAGAAAGACAGGGTAGGAGCAGGAACTCTATGGTTAAGATGGAGGATTTTAATCTGTTTATTGAATCGTTGGACCTCGTTGATTTACCTGCATCTGGCAACAAGTTCACTTGGATTAAAGATAATGCGACTTGTTGTAGCAGGCTTAACAGATTTCTGTTGTCTGATAATTTGATCTATCATTGGAATATCCTGGACCAATCGGTTGGAGATAGAGACATTTCAGATCATCGGCCAGTGTGGTTAAAAGCTAACGTATTGAATTGGGGACCTAAGCCTTTTAAATCCTTTAGCAGCTGGTTTGATCACCCAGAGTTTCTGGGGTTTGTGGAGAAGGAGTGGAATTCTTTTCATGTTGAAGGAGGTGCTGTCCAAACACTATCTGAAAAATTCAAGGCCCTTCGAAATAGTTTAAGATGGTGGAATAAGCATATTTTTGGATGGGTGGACTTAAGGACCGAGCAGGCAATATCAAATCTCAATTCTTTGGATGAAGTTCTGGTGGATGCTGAGGGTTTTGGGGTGGAGGATCCTCTCAGTATTAGAAGGAAAACTCATATGGAGGTATGGAATAGTCTGTGCCTTAAAGAGAGTCTAATCAAACAAAAATCGAGGGTAAAGTGGACCTTAGAAGGTGATTTAAACACGAGGTATTTTCACGCTCATTTGAAATACAGAATTCGTTCTAATTCTATCACTAGTTTGAAGATTGGTCCGTCGAGCGTCTCTGATGTTGAAGCCATCAAACATGCTGCTCGATCCCATTTTGCAGACAGATTTAGTATGCCTGAACTGGTTAGGCCTGTTCTAAATTTTTCTGGTTTGTAAACTATTTCTTTAGAAGAGAGGTCTTCTCTGGAAGAACCATTTTCCTTGGATGAAATTCGTAATGTTCTGTTTGAATCTGATGGTAACAAAAGTCCAGGTCCGGACGGGTTCAACCTGGATTTTCTTAAAATTTGTTGGAATATTGTTGGAAAAGATGTGGTGTCGTGTATCATGGAGTTTCATGCTAATGCTAGTCTGCCTAAAACTATGATTTCTTCTTTCTTAGCTTTAATACCTAAGACTTTGAACCCACAAGGTTTAGATGAATTTCGTCCCATCTGTCTTATAGGTTATATTTATAAGATCATATCCAAAATTCTGTCTGCTAGATTGAGTAAAATCATAGGAAAATTGGTGTCCATCTCTCAATCTGCTTTTATTCCTGGGAGCCAGCTTTTAGACAGAGTTTTAGTCGCAAACGAATTGATCAACTTTGCTAAGAGATATAAAAGGTCTTGTTTGCTTCTTAAAGTTGATTTCGCAAAAGCTTATGACTATGTGGATTGGAATTTTTTGATCATGATTCTTGAGGCTATGGGATTTGGTGACAAATGGATTAAATGGATTAAAGGAGGAGCTCTATCTAGCTATATGTCAGTTTTAGTCAACGGTGGATCAACTAAAGACTTTAAGGCTTCTAGGGGTTTGAGGCAAGGACATCCCCTTTCTCCATTCTTGTTTGCTTTAGTGGGAGAAGGGCTAGCTCTTATGCTTAAAAGAGAAAAGAATACAGGGCTGCTGTAAGGTTTCAGTTTTGGTGAGTCTTCCAATATTAACCTTTTACAATTTGCGGACGACACAATTTTGGTTTGTGAGGGCTCTTGGCATAACCTTTAGGGTTTAAAGTCGATCTTGAAAGGATTTGAGCTTGTGTCAGGTCTGAAAATTAATTCTTGGAAGAGTAAACTGTATAGGGTTGGTGTTAAAGATTCGTTCTTAAATGCTGCATCTCATTTCCTTAACTGCAAGAGGGACCATCTTCCGTTTGTTTTCCTTGGTTTTACTATTGGAGGAAATCATCGTCGTGTCCAGTTTTGGAATCCTGTTTTGGCTTGTATTAAAAATCGTCTATCCTCATGAAGGGGTCGTCTTCTCTCTATGGGGGGGGGGGAGGGGGAGAGTAAACCTTATCAATTCTGTTTTGGTCAATATGCCGGTCCATTATCTCGCTTTCTATAAGGCCCCTGCGAAGGTAATTAAGATGGTAACATTTATTCAAAGAAAATTTTTATGGAATGGCCTTCAGGATAAAACAGGAGTGTCGTGGGTGTCTTGGAAGTCAGTCTGTCTGCCTAAAGAGTTTGGAGGATTGGGTTTGAAGGAAGTAGGTTTGTTCAATAAGCCTCTCTTATCGAAATAGCTTTGGCGAATTCTCAACGAAAAACAAGCCATTTGGAGTAACTTGTTGCCATTTAGATATGGAAATGTTTCACAAGCAGTTTTCAATACGGGGGCGGTTAACAGGTGCTGTTATGAATCTTTATGGTGGAAAGATTTATTAAATCTAAACGTTGCTCAGGATGAATTTAGTTTCGTAAAAGCGGTAACGTGTAGGTTGGGAAATGGTAACTTGATCCCGTTCTGGAAAGCTAAATAGTTGGGTCATTTGCCCCTTATGGAGGCTTTTCCAATGCTATACCATTTGGTGGATAATCAAAATGCGATGGTTTCTCAACAGGGGTACTGGGAGAATTATAACTGGATGTGGGACTTGGGATTGGAAGGTCTGTTGTTAGACATGGAAGGGGAAGCTGAAAAGAATGAGATACTAACGCTGCTAGTAGAACTTTTTCCTGTTCAGGATGGGGAGGATAAATTCGTATGGCCTTTCCCTACTAATAAACAATTTTCTGTTAAATCCTTTAATGTGAATTCTATGAAAGTTGATGTGAATTCTATTCCGGATTCGTTGTCGTTACATTCGCTGGCTGTTATGTGGAAGTCTTCAATTCCGTTGAAAAGTAAATTGTTTGGTTGGAGGTTATTATTAAATCGTCTACCGACAAGGTCGAACCTGTTTAGAAGAAATATTCTGTCTAATAGCCATGAATTGGTCTGTGTGTTCTGTTTTCGTTACGAAGAGAATTTGGACCATGTGTTTGTTAATTGCACAACCGTCAGGAAAGTGTGGAGGAAAATTGCAGCTTGGTTAGACATTCCCTTCTTGGAAGAGAACACTGTCATTGATCACTTATGTGGGTGGGAGGCTGCTCTTGTAGGTAAGTGTATGAAATAGTCGTCTTTTTCGGTTTGGTTTGCAACAGTTTGGTCTATTTGGAAGATGTGAAACCAAATTATATTCGATGATGCTGTCGGTAACGTGTTGTTGACAGAGTTTTAATTCTATCTTGGTCTTGGTTAGTCTTAAAGTATAAGAGAGCTTTTCATTTTAACCTCTATGAGTGGTTTAAATCACCATCAGATTTTATGTAATTGTTTGTTGGTGTTTGTAACTGTTTCTCTGGTTGGAGCTCCCTTTGTGCTTCCTTAATATCAGTTCTTGCTTATCAAAAAAAAAAGAGGAAAAAAAATAGAACTGGTAAAATATCACACCCAAATCCTCCTTAAGAAGGTGCTAAAATCTCCTAAAAAAAGAGAAATCAAACCCATTAGGTCCAGGGATCTTATTTCCATCATACTAAGTAACCACTATATTTATCTCAATGAGAAGAAAAATGAATAGTTAAAGATGCAATATCCTCTTTAGAAATGGTGCAGAAGGAAACTGATCGTACCTGGATCAGAAAGTATAACAGTGGCCAACAACGCCGTGAGATCTTCAACTCCGGTAGTGATGGGATGGCGGGGGGGGGGGGGGGGGGGGGGGGAGGGGGGGTGTACATGCAAGGTACTCCGATGCCAAAGTCAGGAAACGGGAGTAAGCAAGTACAAAATATAGGTGTAAGAGTAAGAATGAACGTAACCCGACCCTCTCAAATGAGAGGGTATTTATAGAATGCCCCCAGCGCGGGGCCAACGATCTCCTGCACTGGGCTGGATTGCCGGGCCCAATCCAGGTGACTGCCAGGGCTTACGTGGCATAGGGAAGACTAGCACTGGTCTTCGCCCTGGGATAACGGTCCGAAGATCTTCGGAAGGTGGACAGACCGATTCCTTCGGAAGTGGGAGGTTATAAGGTGACGTGTCCCCATGGGGAGGAGAACGTGGAGGTCGAGGAGAGAGGTGCCCTCCTAGACTCAAGGACTCTTCTCAACGACGCCTGTCCGATACGTGCCTGACGAGAGGAGTGTCTTGGACGTGCTCGACACTAGATAGTTATGGGCCCTGCTGGGCCTTCTTAGTCTATTAGGTTGGGCCTGCCCGACCAATGGGCAGGCGCTGGCCCAGTCCAGAACAGGAGCCCCCCAAGTCGTTGCTCCGAGGTGTCGGAGTAATAACTTAAGGGTCAGTCACCAGTCAAGGATCTGCTCGACAGGCCGGGCTGAAGGTAGTTCAGGTGTCTATAGGTGATCTTTGGTCGGGGAGACGTTGCAGGGAGAAATTTCGAGTCTATGACTATGGAAGGACCACGAGCGAGGGAGGCTAGGCGGGCAGAAATTTCGAGTTTTGCTCGCCTGTCGTTGATGGCCAGCATTGCGGGGAGATGAGAGGTTACGGATTCGAGCGTCAAAGCAGACGAAAGGACTAACATGGGAACCCGTGTACCATGCGTCACACGTCATCATTACCTAGGGCGGCTAGGCTAGGGTTAGGGCACTCGAATGCCTAGGGGCGCCTCGAGTTCTGTGAGGATTCTATAAATAAGATCCAGCCCATAACATTTGCACATTTTTGCTCTCCTTCACTCGCCGTTGTTCTCCTTCTTTCTCTGCTCTCTCCATCGTTTCACCGCCACACGCCGCCGTACCGGACTTTTGCAACAACCGTTTTCAAGTAATTTTCTCGATCTTTTTCTTTCCTAATGAGTTTTCTATGGTGGTCCTCCGGTGAACAGATGAAGTTCCCGGGGAAGCCACGAAATTTTCGGCGAAAACGGTGGAGTTTCTCTAGATTTTTGACGGATTTGTATGAATCTCGCGGGGAGATGGGATGAATGTCTCGGGGACCTGAGGAAGGTCCCGAGGATGTGGGATGAATCTCTCGGGGACATAGGACGAGGCACCGGGGACCCGAGGACAGTCCCGGGGATGCTCGCCTGATGTCCTGGGGAGCGGGGTAGACGTTCGACCCCGACATCCCTGGACGGGGGCATTGCCCGCGCAGTTCCCCACGTCCCTTCTTCACCCTTTCACTTGATCAGCGGTGGAGGGGTGAATTTGATATGGACCATCGAATTCACCATTTCCTTCTGCTTTTCAGGTAAATGGAAGCTGTGGTCGTGGCCGTGGGATCTATAGATATCGACGACCAACCTGACTCCCCGATGGCGCCGATCACCAGTGTCGAGGGATGACCGCCCGAGGATTGGGCTAGCGAGGAGCCTCTGAACATTGCCTTCCAGTTTGTTGCAAGAGACGAGGATGATATCTTCACCACAGTCGAGCATCGTCTGGAGGGCTCTTCGAAGACCTGGATGGTGTATAGACCTCTAGAGCACCATCGCATCTGCTCGACGTACAGAGGAATGAGATTTCCCTTGTACGAGTTCATGTTCGACGAGGCAGGGCGGCGCCTGCCCTTCACCGATTTTCAGTGAGAGGTGTTCATTTGGCTGCGCCTAGCACTGTCGCAACTCCATCCCAACGCCCTCGCCTTTATTCGCGCCTTCGAGCTCGTCTGTCAGTATCTCCGTATCGGGGCGACCCTAGCTCTGTTCTTCTGTATATTCCACTTGCAGAGGTAGATAATTGATGGAAGACATGGCTGGGTGTCTTTCAAGCAGGTGAGCAGGTTGTTCCAGACTTACATGGACTCTATTCGCCACTTCAAGTCTCGGTTCTACATTGTGAAACCCATCTCGTTAGAGGCCGTGGAGTCGGTGTACAGACGGGTGCACCGAGAGATAGACGGGAAACAGGAAGAGGTCCTCGAAGCGAAGTTTCCCTTATTTTGGACAGAGGAGCATTTCAAGAGGGGCACAGATAGTTATATATTCAGTCCTGGCAGACAGTGCGAAGGGGATCGTCTGGCTCACGAGGAGATAGTCAAATTCGTCGCCAGTTTCTCCCCGGCACATCTCGTGACACCGGACGGAAAACCCATCCGTGGCGATGATGGGAGGCCTCTAGAGCAAGCCCAATTAATTAATACGAGGGCCCTCCTCGAGACGTTTTCCGATGAGGACGCCCTTAAGCTGTTAGGTGGTGGATACCTCCTCGACTTGATTTTTCCTTGCATTTTGGTCTTCGATTTACTAATGTATTTCTTTTTCTTTTGCAGAGACCATGTCGAGCACGGAGGAGCGTATCAATAAGCTGGCGGCCACCCGAAATTCGAAGAAGAGTGGAAAGGGTCGGGTCGAGTAGATCCGGTCACAACACCCAGACCCCACTCCGGCAACCGGGGGTTCTTCTGGCTCTCCCCAGGGTAGCCAATCTCCCAGCACTCAGAGGTCCCCGAAAAGATAGCGGCTTGATGGGCAAGTGCATGTTGACCTGACGGAGTCTGAAAGCCCTCCCCTTGAGAAGTTCATGCTTCCGCCTTGTCACTCGAGGACAAATTTCTTTTCGGAGGCTAATTCCCCGAGCATCGGTGCGGCCGAGGTCCAACCCATCCTAGGCGCTGGTCGAGTTTCGAGGAGAAAAACTTTGCTTGAGGACCTGTATGCTGTGATACGAGTCTGCTCGGCTACTCTGGTCCTGAATGATGAGACATGCCCAACGGCCGAGCTGACCAGGCAGCAGGAGAGCTTCAGGTCTGTTGCAGGTGAGATGGAGAAGGTGGGCAAGGAGCTGACCGACTACAAAAATCAGAACAAGGCCCAGGTCGAGCTTCAGGGGAAGTTGGAGGAGAAGTTGAAGAAAGCCGACGAGGAGAGGAAGGGTCTCTTGGCGAGGGTCGCCGAGCTAGAGGAAGCTGTTCGCCCTGCTGAGGAGGAAACCTAGGAAGACAGGCTGTTGACGTCTCAGGCAGCGCTGATCCCGAAGCTCAGGAAGACCGATCAGGATATCCTCGTGGCGGATGACGTGTGTTTCAATAATTCCGTGCAACAACTTCAGATTGTGAACCCCGACCTCATCACTGAAGGGACTGACCCCGACTATGAGGTGATCGAGGGTCAGATCGTGCAACCGATGCAGGAG
The DNA here is from genome assembly GCA_022829125.1 of Lathyrus tuberosus. Taxonomy (NCBI): domain Eukaryota; kingdom Viridiplantae; phylum Streptophyta; class Magnoliopsida; order Fabales; family Fabaceae; genus Lathyrus; species Lathyrus tuberosus. The sequence continues at coordinate 3,534,638 of JALAZF010000545.1, forward strand.
GAGGAGGTCGACGGAGGGGCTACGGGGAATGAGCGGCCAGAGGAGAACATAGTCGACTAGGTTTTTACTTGTTCGTTATGCTTGGCCTGCGAGCCATTTTTCTTTTGATGACTCTTGCCCAGCCTACGTGCCAGGGGCTTTTTGATATCTTTGTAATATCTGCACAATGGGCTTCTGCCCGATTAATGTTTTGACTTTCGCTTATTTGTGTGTGTGATGCTTGTATGCTTGATATACTTATTGTTTTTGTCTAAGTAATCTGTCTAAGTTGGGGGTTTGCTCGACTTTGTTGATCCTCGACAGTGTGGGGAACTGCTCGAGTGGTCGGGGCTGTATTCCGACCTTTGACGAGGCTAAGAGCTCGGTCGAGGTCTTAGCTTCGTGGCGTGAACTTCCCATCGCGAGCTGGGCATTCTGCCTGACTGGTACAACGACGACGGAGCTCGGTCGAGGAATCCTCGCCGGATCAAAGGTCTTCGCACACACACAACTCGGTCTTTGATCTTCATGTGTCATGGAGGGGAGTCACGCTTGTACCTTAGTGCGTTCCCGTAATCATGACGTTGCTATGTCGCGTGCAATGTTTAACTGTAGTATTGTTTAAGCTTCTCAGCATTCCATGGTCGAGCAAGTTCCTCCCTGTGTAGACTTTAGAGGTACTAGGCTCTTGTCCCCGTTTTCGCGCAGACGCGGTAGGGGCCCTCCCAGTTCACGATGAGCTTGCCTTCTTGCGAATCTTTCTGGTTCCTTCGTAGGACGAGGGTGCCTACCTGAAAATCACATTTGATAACTTTGTTGTTATAACATAGAGTTATTTTTTGTTTAAGCGAGGCTTCTTGGAGGGATGCGCCCGACCTTATCTCCTCGACAAAGTCGAGCTCTTCTCTTAGGGCCTCCTCGTTTTCCTCCTCGTCGAGGGGAGATTCTGTTCTCCTCGATGGTTCCCTTATTTCCACGGGAATCACCGCCTCTGTTCCATAAGTCAAGCGGAAGGGGGTCTCCCCGATCGTGGAATGTGGGGTTATTCGGTAGGCCTAGAGCACGTTGTGTAGTTCCTCGACCCACCCTTTCTTGGTGTCGCCTAGTCGGCGTTTCAATCCTTGCAAGATCACTATGTTCGCCGCTTTAGCTTGCCCGTTCGTTTGAGGGTGCTCGACCGACGTGAAATGCTGGTTCGTGCCCAGCTTGGTGACGAAGTCTTAGAAATTCTTATCGGTGAACTATGTCCCTTTGTCGGTGACAATCGCCTGGGGCACGCCGAACCGGGCGAGTATGTTCCTCTTGTAGAAATGTAGTATGTTGTGAGCGGTGATTTTGGCCAGGGCTTCTGCCTCGATCCACTTCGTGAAATAATCCACGCCGACGATCAGATACTTGTTTTAGTACGAACCCACGACGAAGGGCCCGAGGATATCCATTCTCCACCATGCAAACGGCCATGGGGACGACCGTGTTTTAAGCTCGTTGGGCGGGGCCAGGTGCATGTCCCCATGTCATTGGCATCTGTCACACTTCTTGACGTGCTCCTTAGCGTCCTGTTCCATGGTGGGCCAGTAGTATCCTACTCGCAACGCCTTGCAAGCTAAGGACCGTCCGCCGAGGTGTTGTGCATTGATCCCCTCGTGGATTTCCTGGAGTATACCGGGGACCTTGGTCTCTTCGACGCACCTGAGGAGGGGAATCGAAAAGCCACGTCGGTATAGTTTGTCTTCGACAATTGTGTATGAGCACGCTTGACGTTTAACCACTCTGGCTTCCTTGGGATCGTCGGGGAGCTTGCTAGTGGTGAGATACTCGTATACCAGGGTCATCCAGCAGTTGCTGTCCCCGATGGCGTTCACATCAATCGCAGGGACGGGTTTGACGATGCTCGAACGGGAAAGCACTTATTGTATGACAGATTTGTTCCCGCCTTTCTTTTTTGTGCTCGCCAGTTTGGACAAGACATCTGCTCGGGTGTTATGCTCGCGCGAGATGTGTGTTTCTTCTGTGGAGGTGAAGTTTTTCATCTATTCCTTCACCAGGGCCAAGTACTCGATGAGGCTGTCTTTCTTGGCTTGGTACTCTCCTCGGACCTGAGAGGCTACGAGCTGAGAGTCGGTTAAAATTTTGACTTCTTTGGCGCCGAGGTCCTCGGCCAACCGTAGCCCGGCGAGGAAAGCCTCGTACTCTGCCTGGTTGTTCGATGTCTGGAAGGACAATTTGAGAGAGACTTCGATCAGGATGCCTTCCTCGTTTTCGTGGATGATGCCTGCCCCGCTACCTTTCGTGCTGGATGCCCCATCGACGTAGATTGTCCATTTTTGGGATCCGTTGGTCGAAGGTTCAGGGAGGGTCATTTATGCCACGAAGTCGTCCAGTACCTGAGCCTTCAGGGCCTTTCTTCCCTCATATTGAATATCGAACTCAGCGAGTTCGAGTGACCACCTGAGCATCCTTCCTGCCATGTCTGGTCGGCCGAGGAGCTACCTTATGGGCTGGTCAGTCCTTACCACGATCGCGTGGGCCAAGAAGTAATGACGCAGCCTCTTGGCCGCGGTGACGAGGGCCAGGAAGACTTTCTTGATCTGCTGTTACCCTGAGCTTGGGGCCCTAGAGGGCCGTGATGGTGAAGTAAATCGGTTTCTGCCCGTCGGGGGTTTCCCGGATGAGAACGGCGCTGACTGCTTCGCTCGTGATGGCGAGGTACAAGAACAACGTCTCCCCGTTTTCTGGTCGTGAGAGAACCGGGGGTTGTGATTGGACTTGTTTAAGGTGAAGGAGCGCTTGCTCGATCTCCTCGGTCCATTCGAATGTTTCTTTCTGTCGTAGAAGCTTGAAAAATGGGAGTGCATACTGTGCAGATTTGGCGACGAAGCGGGAAAGTACGGTTGGCATCCCGTTTAGCTATTGTATCGACTTCTTCAAGTTCGGGGTCGGGATCTCGGAGAAAGCCCTACACTTGTCGGGGTTTGCCTCGATTCCTCACTCTGTGAGATAGAAACCGAGGAACTTGCCCGCTCGAACGCCGAATGTGCATTTGTCGGGGTTGAACCTCATCCTACATCTCCTCGTCGAGTCGAAGACTTTCTTAAGATGGGCCAGCATGGTCGACTTCTTCTACGGATTTGATGATCATGTCATCCATGTAGACCTCGAGCATGTCACTGATCTCTCCTCGGAAAACTTTGTTCATCATCCATTGGTAGGTCGCGTCGGCGTTCTTAAGGTCGGAGGGCATTACGTTGTAGTAGTAATTGCCCGACTCGGTCATGAAGGCAGTGTGCTTCTTGTCGGTCTTAGCCATGGGGATTTGGTTGTACCCCGAGTAGGCGTCCATGAAGGATAGTAGTTTGAAACTTGCAGAATTGTCGACCAACTGGTCGATGTTAGGCAAAGGATAAGAGTCTTTCAGGCATGTCCGGTTAAGGTCGGTATAGTCAACACACATCCTCCATTTTCCATTATTCTTTTTGACAAGTACAACATTGGACAGCCAGGTTGTGTACCTAGCCTCCGAAATAAAATTTGCTTCTAGGAGGTCTTTTACAGCTTTTTCAGCAACCTCCTCTTTTTCGGGAGACTGCCTACGCCTACGTTGAACTATGGCCCTAGCGGCCAGATCTACGGTGAGCTGATGGCAGGCCACCTCTGGGTCGAGGCCAGGCATCTCGAAGGCGCTCCATGCGAACAGATCAGCATTCTCCTGGAGACATGCCTTTAGCTGCTTCTTCTCCAGGTCGGGGAGTCTGGTGCCAATCTTCACGCTTCGATCTGGATCGTCTCCGAGGGCGACGAGCTCGAAGTCTCCGTCCGGGATGGGGCGCGTTAGGTGGAGAGGCTGCCCGTTGCTTTACGCTTGGAGGTTGTGGTCGGTTGCTCTGCCTTTCTCCAGCTCGCCAGGGAACCTGCTGTCGAGGTCGACCGCGTTGACGCGCGGGAGTGGCTTCTGCACTGCGTTCGGGGATGGCTTTTCTCCGGTCTTGGGCTTGGTACTGATGGAACCCAGGCCTTTGGTCACGGCGTCGGAGCACCTCCTGGCCGCTTCAATGTCCCTGTGCATGGTGACGACCCGGCCCCTGGCCGTGTAGTACTTCATCTTCAGATGGACTATCGATGGTACCGCTGTGAGTTCGGACAGAGTTTTCCTCCCTAGGATGCATTTGTAGAGGGACGGACATTCGACCACCAAGAAGCGGGTCTTGACTTGTCGGGCGGTATCCTTGCCCCCGAAAGTGACCATCGGTTCAACATAACCCCATGGTCTGGTGGTGGTGCCGTTGAACCCTTATAGATCCGAGCCCACGTAAGGGGTCAAATGCTTCTCGTCGAGCTGGAGGGTCTCGAAGAGGTGGGCGTACATGATGTCCACCGAGCTCCCCTGGTCGACCAGGATCCTGCGGACGTCAAAATTAGCCATCTGTTCCCGGATCAAGAGGGGAATAGTGGCGTTGGGCGCTCCGCCTGGCAGCTCCTCGAGGTAGAAAGTGATGGGGTTTGAATTCCCTCGCACCTTCTCGAGCATGGTGGTCTTCGCTGAGGTCGCGGATTCCAGCTCGTCAAATTTCCGCTTGATCGACCCTACGGAGACCTTCTCGAAACCTCCGTCGGATATGACCATTGCCTTGGGGAAGCTCTCCCATGTACTGTGGGCAGTGACAGGGTCTTCATGGGGGAAGCTCGCCCACATGCTGCGAACTCCCTCTTCCTTCTCGATTCCCTCGGGGACGAAAAATCCCTCGGGTCGAGTGACGCTGAGGGCGACATGCAGTCGGTTTTCCCTGGCAGGAGGCATCGTCTCCTCGACGCTTTGAGCATCCCAGGCATTTGACCGAGGAGCGTCGTTTCTCTTGGCGTACTGCTTTAGATGCCCTTCTTTGATCAGGATTTCAATTGCGTCCTTGAGGTGGACGCAATCTTCCGTGACATGTCCATGGCTCCGGTGGAACCTGCAGTACTTGGACTTGTCCGTGTTTGATTTGGGGGAGCGATTGGATGGTAGACAACCGGCGGGATATCCTGTTGGGCGGCGTCATACGCCGCGTCTTCGGAAAAAGAGGAGGCGGTCTGCCCGTCCCTTACATTGACTTCCTCGACGTGGATGGTAGTATTGTCCTCACGGTGGTCTCCGTTGTCGGGCTGCGTGAAAACGGTGTCCGGAGCTTTGTTCCCAGGTTGGGTGCTGGCCATGGTTGTCAGAAAAGGTAGAATTTGCTTTGGTTTAACGATGAGGAAAACGGGGAAGCAAGCAGGTTCCCACAGACGGCGCCACTGATAGTACTGGATCAAAAAGTATAACAGTGGCCAACAACGTCGTGAGATCTTCAACTCCGGTAGTGATGGAACGACCGGGGGGGAGGTGTACCTGCAAGGTGCTCCAATGCCAAAGTCAGGAAACGGGAGTAAGCAAGTACAAAATGTAGGTGTAAGAGTAAGAATGGACGTAACCTGACCCTCTCAAATGAGAGGGTATTTATAGAATGCCCCCAGCACGGGGCCAACGGTCTCCTGCACTGGGCTGGATTGCCAGGCCCAATCCAGGTGACTGTCAGGGCTTACGTGGCGTAGGGAAGACCAGCACGTGGTCTTCGCCCTGGGATAATAGTCCTGAGATCTTCGGAAGGTGGGCAGACCGATTCCTTCGGAAGTGGGAAGTTATAAGGTGACGTGTCCTCGCGGGGAGGAGAACGTGGAGGTCGAGGAGAGAGGTGTCCTCCTAGACTCAAGGTCTCTGCTAGACAGCGCCTGTCCGATACGTGCCCGACGAGAGGAGTGTCTTGGACGTGCTCGACACTAGATAGTTATGGGCCCTGCTGGGTCTTCTTAGTCTATTGGGTTGGGCCTGCCCGACCAATGGGCATATGCGCTGGCCCAATCTAGAACAGAAACCTCATCCAACTGTGGTCAACAAATAAATGGTTCTCTAAATTGATCGGAGAAAAAACTAACAACCTTGTGATGAATCTTAGGAACCCCTTCGACCTAACTATCGTCAACCATAAACATTAATATGGCATTTCTCCTAATTTTACTATTGACGCAAGTATGGAAGAAACCAATGTTAGCATATCTATCCTTTAGCCACTTAACTTTATATCTTTCAAAGCACTGAGAATTTTTTATCTTTAACAAGTACCAACGATCCATGATGGCCATCATCCTAGTATGAATCTCCCAATTGAGAGAACACACTGGCCAAATTTAGAGTTCAAACCACTGACCTCCTTTATCAAAAAATTAATTTGGAAATTAAGATTACCAAACACTTATTTATCATATGTTTTCAAAACACCTTTGATATATTTAAGTTTTTCCTTGATAATGATGACAATCCATTATTTGATATTTTTAGTATTAAATTTATTAACCTTTACTGTTAATGTGTTTATGTTTTCATAGGTTTTAAGAAAGATTTTGAAGATTCGTGAAAAAGACCAAACTACGTTAAAATTGTCCTAACTAGAAAAATTTCACAGTCTTTTACTGTGAAAGTTACGATGACAAAGTAAAGAGAAGACTGGCACACGAGGAACAAATGAAAATAGAGAAAATTTTCAAGAGATAATCAATAGTGACATGCATTTCAAGCATAACACCGTTATCAAACTTCAACAACCAAAGCAGCATGATTACATGCTAGCGGCGTGATCCCAACTTTCTTAGAAATTCCAAAAGTAGAAAAACAAAAAATTGCGGAAAGCCTTCAAGCATAGTGCCGCGATTCTCGCGAAGCCAACTTTCCCTGACAGATTAATCGTAAAATAACGGTTCAATTCAAGTAAATAGTGGCATGTTGGTTTTATCTTTGTACTCCATTTTGATCATAACTGAAGTTTCATTACTCCAATTGAGGTGGAACCAACAAAAAAAGAAAGAAAAATTTTCAGGGCTATAATTTTTATGAAGAAATCAAAGTATAATTCAGACGGTAAGATGATGGAAAATAGTGAGTAAAATTTCCATGATATTATAATATAAGATGGGTAAAATTAGACTATTCTCTAAACCTTAAATATCCATAACAATGCTTATTTAATAAAAAAGAAAGGCAAATGGTTCAACAATCCAATTTTCTAAATAATTTAAAGTCCAATTTTATATTATTTAAGGTCATTTTTTAAATTAGAGGAAAGTGAAAATGAAGGCTATCACAAGGATTTTGTTCTTTCTCATTGTAAGTATAATTATTTTATTTCCAATTGTAAAAAAATATGAATCTCTCAAGATGCGTGGCTAGTCCCCTTTGACTAGGCTCCAAATAGAAGATTCTCCCCCAACATGTGGTTCTACGAATTTGTTTTGCAATTGTTCATGTAACAAACTTCTGATAACTACTATGTAGTTCTATTTGTGTTTAATGCTTTTTCCTGTTTATGATAGTAGGAGAATTTATCTAGAGGGCAATGTGATTCAATATATAATTTGTTTATCATATTGGTAGGACTATGAGATTGTAATGCTCGTTCACGTTGCGACGAGAATAATCTTGACCATTAGTTTTGTTTAACACACTAGAATACGTTTGTTAATCGAGGTACGAGGATACCTTCATCTCAATACATGAGATGTCACTACTAACAAATGAATGCTTTTGTGGGAGATAGTTACCTTGCTCTCAATATCTGGAAGGTTACAAATGTTGTTATGTAAAACTAGCTTCTTATTTATGTGGTGTTTGTACTATAATATGCTATTTAGTGGTGGTACTAGATACTTTCGTCTCAATACCTAGGAGGTCATTGCTAAAGAATGAATACTTTACAATTACAAGGTTATCTACCTCTCGGTATCTTTAGAGGTCGTAAAGAGTAAATGTTACAATAAATCAAAATTGTTATAAGAGTATTTACAGGGATTTTCACAGTTAGGAGTAGATGATTCTAAAAGGGAACATAATTTTTTTATTCATTCAATTAAATTAGTAGAATAACTTGTGAGTTTAATAATTGACAATACACAATTCTTGAGGATTAGATAATTAAACTCACTACATTATAGATTTTTGTTGATACAATTACTACAACATAATTTTCGTCCAACAAAATGACGAAATTATTGAGGGAATGTTGATAACCTCAACAATATATCAAAAGACAATTGTACTTTAACGCATTTCAAATTCTGTTAAAAAATTCTAAAAAATTATTTTTGTACCTTATTTATTTATTTTTCTTCTGACTTTAGTTAGTATATATTATAATCTTTTTCAATTGTTAGTTAGAATTGTTTTTAAGAGGGATTTGATTTTCCTTTGATTTAGGGATTTTAGCTCTTTGATTTAGGGATTTTAGCTTTTTAATTTAGGGATTTTAGCTTTTTGATTTTGTTTAGATTTTATTTTATTTTTATATTATGATTTAAATTTTATTTTTTATTTTTAGTTTTTATTAGGCACTACAAAAGGTATGAACCCAGGTCATAAAATTGTCGAATCAAATTTTGTGCTAGTCTCCAAGTGATCGTGCTGCTTTTGCTGTTAAAGTTTGATAGCGGTGCTAAGCTTGTAAAATAAAATAAAGTGTTAATACCTATTTTCCCCCCTGCCATATGGGGGTGTTTTGAAAAACTCCCCTGCGAAAAAAAAAGTTGCAAAACTGACCTTAACAAATTTTAAAAGTTTTGATTTAAACCTTTGTCAGGCCACATCATCAAAAATGCTTATGTGGCATCCATTTTTTTAATTTTTAATTAGAATATATTGCCACATCAGTTAATGAGAACATGCAATGACTATTTTGCCCTCAAACACTTTTCTTAAAAAAACCCTAACCCATCATCTTCTACATTTACCATATTCTCCCTCACAAAAAACGTATAATCGTCTCCCATTACAAACCACCGGACATTCTTCATCCCGACCCGCACCGTCTCCGACACAATCCTTGATATCCTTATAGCTGACTTATGACCCTTGGAGTTTTTGTACTTGAAACTCGTTATGTCTTCGGAGATCTTCAGGATCGGTAAGAGGTCTTTATCTTTGGGATCTGGTTTCACTTTCTGTTCTAGCCAAACAATGCCGCGCATCTGGTTTCACTTTTTGTTCTAGCCAAACAATGCCGCGCATTTGGTTTGGTTTGTACCAAAGCTTGATGTACTCTTTTCGTTTTTTCCATAGCTTCGCTGATGCGCCTATTCCGAACACTATGTGAGAGATGTTGGTAGGTGTTTCTAGTTCTTGAAATGGGTTTTGTGGTTGTGGTTGGAAATTTGTGTGGCTGTTAAGAATAATGGGTATTATTTCGAGGTTTTGAAGAGTTTGGTTGTTACCACAATCATAGCTATGCGTAACGAATCTGAGGGAGTAGAAAAGGTATGAGATTGAGATTAAGAGGAAGAAGAAAGTTATTAGCTTAGAGAAAGTTATGGATGAGTGAAGATTGTTGTGATCTGTGTCTTTGAAAGTGTGAAAGTGTTCTTCATGGTTTAGAGAAAATGGGTTTGTGTTGTGGTTGTGTGAGATTTGGGAAAGTTTGAAAGGTTGAAATGAAAGTAACCCAGAGAATAAAGGGACATGGGAATTACGAGAAAGCCTTTGGAAAAGTGTGATATTTTGTTAAGAAAAGTGTTGAGGGTAAAAGAGTCATTGTAATTTTTAATTAATTGATGTGGCAATATATTCTAATTAAAAATTAAAAAAATGGATGCCACATAAGCATTTTTGATGATGTGGCCTGACAAAGGTTTAAATCAAAACTTTTAAAATTTGTTAAGGTCAGTTTTGCAACTTTTTTTTTCGCAGGGGGGTTTTTCAAAACACCCCCATATGGCAGGGGGGAAAATAGGTATTAACCCTAAAATAAAACATTAAAATAACAGATATTCTTTTTAGATTAATATTTTTTAAAAATAAAATAATATATATAAAAAATATAACAAATATTAAAATAAAATAAGTTACACGATTAAAAGAAAATAGAGGGTTAATATTTGGAGTAAGTTTTTAAAACCTACACTTGGAGAGTATATATATATATATATATATATATATATATATATATATATATATATATATTCGAGTTAGTTTGGTTTATTGTTAGTCCTACCCGTTGTTAGTGCGTGAGACACTTTTAGTGAGAAGAGAAAAAGAGAAAATAAAGAAACAATGATTGATATTATTGAATTAATAAAACTGAATTACGAAATGTCTATTTATATACAGTAAAATAAAAAACTAAATAACAAACCCTAACCCCTAATTAGCTTTGAGTTTGAGTCACATAATACAACTTGAATTATATCTAATATCTAAACATACCCCCCTATAATCCAAGTTGTCGAAACACACTAATCATTGTCGATCTGATCTATTCCTAATTTTTTTCTCAAAGTTATGAACCCATCGATCTTTAATCCTTTGGTGAAAATGTCGACCAATTGTGATTCACTTGAGCAATGTCTTACTTCAAGTTCACATCTATTCACATTCGCCCTTAAGAAGTGAAATCTAGTTTCGGTGTGCTTACTTCTTCCATGTAAAATTGGATTCTTCGCCAGATTTATGGCTGACTTGTTGTCGATCTGCAGTACCAGAAGTTTCTTGAGTTCGACCTTAATTTCTTCAAGAACAAATCTGATCCAAATTGCTTGACACTGAGCATATGATCCTGCTATATATTCAGCATCACACGATGATAATGCCACCACGGGTTGCTTTCTCGAGCACCATGAAATTGGGGCACCAAATACTTGAAAGAAATATCCAGTAATGCTTCTTTGATCTTTCTTATCTCCACACCAGTCAACATCTGAATAACAAGTAACCCTAACTTCTTTGCTTTCAGAGTCTCGTCGAAATAAAATTCCATAGTTTGTCGATCCTTTTAAGTGTCTCAGGATTCTTCTTGCAGCCTTCATGTGTCACACCCTAGGTTCACTCATGTATCTGCTCACTACTCCGACTGAGAAACATATATCAGGTCAACTGTTGCACATATACCTCAGAGATCCAAAAATCTGTTTGAACAAAGTTGCATCGACTTTTTCTTCCTCTCCATGTTTCTCCAACTTTAAATTTTGTTCGATAGGCGAAGGTGCAGGGGTCGAATCATCCATTCTGAATCTCTTGAGCATCTCTTTGACATACTTTCTTTGGTGTAGCACCATGCATTGCTTCGACATTTGAAATTCCATGCCTAGGAAGTATGACAACTTTCCCAGATCCGGCATTTCAATTTCCTTCTTCATCAGCTCTTTGAACTTTGACAAGTTCTTCAAGCTATTTCCAGTTAATAGCAAGTCATCGACATATAAGTAGATTTTTTTTATATCTTGTGCCACAACCTGAACATAGACACCATACTCAGATTTGCATTTTACGAATCCCAATTCAACCAAGTATGAGTCGATCTTCTGGTTCCATGCCCTAGGTGCCTGCTTGAGACCATATAGCGCTTTGTGTAACTTGTATACTTTACTTGCTTCCTCCTGAATCACAAACCCAGGAGGTTGTGTGACATACACCTCTTCATTTAAATGTCCATTCAAAAATTCCGATTTCACATCTAAGTGAAATGTTGACCAGCCTTGCTTGTATGCCAAGGCCACCACTAGTCGAACAGTTTCCAATCTTGCGACAGGTGCAAATACTTCAGAGTAGTTAAGTCCTGCTCTTTGGAGAAATCCCCGAGCTACCAATCTTGCCTTATGCCTTGCTATCGACCCATCAACATTGTGCTTCAACTTGAACACCCACTTTACTTCGATAGCTTTTGTATGAGATGGCAATTCGACCAACTCCCATGTGTTGTTTCTTTCAATTGCTTGTAACTCTTCGACCATAACAGACTTCCATTGTTTATCTTTGAAGGCTTTGCTATAGTTGATTGGTTCAACACCTGCAAGTAAAGAAAAATGAAGTAGTTCCCCATCTATTGTGACTTCATCATCACCAACCACTTCATAGTCATGAAGTCTTGCTGGATGAGCTCTAGTTCGTTGAGGTCTCTGACCTGTGCCAACCATATCCTCTCGACTTCGACTGTGTCGAGAGTGTCAGCAATTGCTTCGTCTTCTTCTTCGACTGGAGTATCAACAATGTCTTCGACTTCAACATCATTACTTGTTTCGTCGAAATCATAGCTCATCAGTGGCTTGTCAACTGTATTACTAGAATTCTAATCCCAGGCAGAATTTTCATCAATCACAATGTCTCGAATAATCACAATCTTCTGATTAATTGGATTGAATAACCTGTATGCTTCAGCCTTATGATATCCTACCAGAATCATAGGTTCACTTTTATCATCAAGCTTCCTTCTCCTAGCACCATGAATATGCTTGTAGCAAATAGAGACAAATACCTTCAGATGACTCACTGATGGTCGTTTGCAACTCCACACTTCTTCAAGAACCTTGTTTTTCAGCTTCTTGGTAGGGCACCTGTTCAGAATATAAACAGCAGTCGAAACAGCTTCACCTCATAAGGATTTTGGCAAATTCTTCTGCTTCAGCATGCATCTCACCATGTCCAATATGGTCCTGTTTCTTCTTTCTGCCATTCCATTATGTTGAGGAGTATAAGGAGTAGTTATCTTATGATCAATGTCATGTTCTACACAAAATGCTTCAAATATCTTGGATGTGTATTCGCCACCTCCATCTGTTCGCAGAACTTTAATTTTCTTTTCATCCTGTTTTCGACAAGTATCTTAAATCTCTTAAAGATTTCAAATACTTCGTCCTTTCGTTTGATCACATAGATCCAAAGATTTCGACTATACTCATCGACAAATGAGACGAAGTACCTGTTTCCACCAATGATATTCTCTTCAAAAGGACCACATACATCTTAATGTACAACTTCGAGTATGCAGGATGATCTCATTGGCCTAGTCGAAATGAAAGACATCCTGGATTGCTTTCCAACTAGACAACCTTCATAAAGATTGTCGGGCATCTCAAGACTTGGTATACCAGTTACCATATCTTGAGTGATCAGTTGATTTAGCGACCTAAATTTCAAATGGCCAAACCTTTGATGCCACAACAACCTGTTCTCATGGTCGACAACTGTTTTCAGACATTGTACCTCAGTCAAACTAATCATGGTCTTAATTGTTATATTCTTCGACAGAGGAGATTTCAAAACCAAGTTATTCTAGATGTCAAAAAGTTCTAAGGCTCCATCTTTCATAACCACTGAGAACCCCTTTTCGACCAGTTGTCCAACACTTAGCAGATTGCACTTCATTCCAGGGACATAGAATACATCTTTGATCAAAGCTTTTGCCCCATTACTCCTTTGAATAACTATGTTGCCAGTACCTTTTGCTTGCAACAAGCTATTATCAGCAAGTTTAACCTTGCTCTTCTTCGACTCGTCAAAATATACTAACCATATTTTTTGACCAGTCATGTGATTCGAGCAGCCTGAGTCGAGGAACCAGATCTTGGATTCGACATGGTCATCTGCAATTGTAGCCATAACCACCATATCATCGGAATCATCTGAATCTTGACGCGCAAAGTTTGCTCATTCGTCCTTGTCTTTTGTCGAACTCTTGTCTTTCCTGTACCAACAATGCTTGGCCAAGTGACCCCACTTTTCACAGTTATAGCACTGCACACCTTTCTTCTCTACTTTGTCTTTCTGATAGGAATTTCCCTTTCCTCTTTTCGAGGATTCAGAAGTTCTATCATCGATCTTATTCTTGTGAGGATTCGACCAAGACTTCTTACCATGAGTCTTGTCGATTTTGCCTTTGAACTTGTTGGAACCACCATTCTTCTTCCACGATTGAGCCTGTAGGGCTTGTATCGAGTATTGAACTCCTTTCCTTTTGACAATCCTAATCTCTTGCGCTTCCAACGAACTAACCAAATCTTCCAGTTTTAGGGTTTTAAGATTGCTGGATTCTTGAATAACTACAATAATGTGATCAAAGTGAGAGGTCAACGTATGCATTACCTTCTTAACTACCATCTTATCAATTAGGGTTTCACCACAATCCTTCATGAGATGGACGGGTTTCTGCACCTTCAACACATAGCCTGCAATCTTTTCATCTTCTCCCATTGACAATAATTCATATTGTAGTTGCAAAGTTTGCAACTTGACAACCTTAACTTTCTCGCCTCCTTCATAGTACTTGACAAGAATATCCCACGCCTCCTTCGCTTATTCAACATGAGCGATTTTCTCGAAATTAGCCGCATCAACCGCCGGTTGGATGTAGAACGCTGCCTTGCAATCCTTCTTCTTGGCCTCCTTGTGAGCGGTTCTCTGTGCGTCGATTGCATCTTCACCAAGCGCAGGAACGCTATTAGTAACCACTTCTAGGGTTTCATGAAAGCCAAATAGAGATTGCATTTGTTTTCTCCATCGGAGCCAATTCATGCCGTCAAGAGTTGGAAGGGAGTTTGGTAAATTTCCATTACCTTTCTTCTTTGCAGCGATTGATATACAATAACCCACAATCCCGAAAACACGATCTCTGAAGTGTGATTCTTGAAAGCACGATCAAGAATCTAACCAGAGCTCTAGATACCAATTTTTTAGTGCGTGAGACACTTTTAGTGAGGAGAGAAAGAGAGAAAATAAAGAAACAAAGATTGATATTATTGAATTAATAAAACTGAATTACAAAGCGTCTATTTATATACACTAAAATTACAAACTAAATAACAAACCCTAAACCCTAATTAGCTTTGGGCTTGGGCCATATAATACAACTTGGATTATATCTAATATCTCAACACCCGTGAAGACCTATTCAAACGCGACCAGAGTTTAATGAGAAAAACTCGATTTAACTGGTTTGGATTCGGGTTTAGATTTTACTCGATTATAAAATATGGGGACGAGTAAGATAAAAACACTAGTATCCACCTCGAACCCACACCGTTTATTTTACTATGTACTTTATTATTTAGTTTTGATAATTTAGAATATAAAATATATGGTCAATGGCTTGACATTTTGATTTGTACTTTATAGCTATGCTATTCATACACACTCCCTTACACCTACACCATATTCACTGTCACAAATACGATGAACAATGACGTGAATAATGAACAGTGCATGAACAATGCATGAACAGTAGCCGTGGACATTATCAATCACGTGAATAATGATCATGAACAGTGCCCCCGTGAATAGGGCATTAACAATGACTTTTAGTAGTAAATCAAAGTTAGTTAATGAAATGTAAAAAATTGATTAATAAACATCAAGATATATAAAATAATTTTTAGTAGCAAAAAAATTGGTTAATAAAATATAAAAAGTTGGTTAATAAAGTTATGAAATTCGTTAATAAACGCCCAAATATTAAAAATAAGGCAAAAATACTGTCTGGGTCCTTTAAGTTATTTTTTTAACAAGTCAGTCCTTTATGTTTTTTTTACAAACAGGTCCCATTTGTTTTTAAATTCTAACAACCAAGTCTTTTAAGTTTTATCTGTTGTACAAATTACGACCTTACTGTAACAAAACTGATATAGAATTGCAACAAGTGTTACATGAAGATACCAAAAGTCATGTCTTACGACAAATGTTACATGAAGGTACCAAAAGTCATGTCTTACGACACTAACATCAAAATTAACAATGATTACAAATTCCGAATCAAAATACACATCAACACTATAAAAATCAAAACTAACAACATAACGACATAGATTAACATCTTAAACATCTTCAACATGTTCTTCATCTTCTTAAATGACACATCAGTGTCTTTTGTGCCACATAAGGGTCTTTGGAACAGAGTTTGTGAAAAAGGTCAACAATGAAAACGTTAGTTAACCTAAAGGATCAAATTGTAGCAAAAAAAACATAAAGGACCGACTTGTTATAATAAAATAATTTAAAGGACCCAGACAATATTTTTGCCTAAAAATAATATTTAGTAGTAAAACAAAGTTGGTTAATAAAATATAAAATATTAGTTAAAAAGTTATAAAATTGGCTAATCATACAATTTTATATTGATATCTCTTAATTAAAAAAAAATTCTAAAAAAATAAAAAAAATAATTTTTATATATTTTTTAATTTAAATATTTAAATATTATAATATTTCATAGTTCACCATATTGGTGAACAATAAAAAACGATGTAGGGTAACTTTTAGTATAAAAATAACATTTTTCTCGTACTTTATTATTTGAAATATTTAAAATATATGTATAAAATATGTTGAGATTATTTTATTTTATCATTTATAAAATAATTTAATATTAAAAAAATATTTTGATTAAAAAAAATAATTTTAATACGTGAATAATAGTGGAATGGAGATATCCAAACTCGTTTAAGACATGTTTAAATTTTAATTCTTCATTCTCGATAAAAATTAAGATGAAAAACTAAAATGTTTAAAGATATAGATTTGAGTATAAGAAATAAAAATCATCTCTACTCCGCCTTATTGCTATACCTTGATACATTAACTTAAAAAAGTAATTATGAGATAGAGATAGGGCTGGAAATGAGCCGAGTTTAGTCGAACTCGCCTCAGCTCGACTCGACTTGTTAAGAATTGGTTCAGCTCAAATATCGGGGCGAGTTTGACACAAACTTTTTTTTAAGCTCAAACTCGACTCGTTTAAGTTTACGAGCAACTCGATTCGACTCGTTAGATTCATCTCGTCAGGTTCACCTCGCTTGCTTCACGGACTTAAAAGCCATTTTTAAGTCTATTTTATATATATTTGACATTTTGAATTAATATTATTTTAAAAAGAAAGTATTGAAATAAAACAAAATTTATTAAATTGGAATTTAACTTTGTCTCAAAAATCTACTAATTCAAAAATTAATTAATTTATATGATGTTAATTTTAGTTGTATAATTATTTTTAGAAATATTTTTCTCAATTGATAATATAAATTATTAATTAAAAGCGTTAGATTAAAATAAAATATAAGGTTAAAATTTATGTTAAATCTTTAAACCTATTCTTAAAGACAATATAATCCTTCTCATATATAATCAAGTTGGCTCATAAACCTAACGAGTCGAACTATGTATAGTTCAAGTTCAACTAATTTAGTTAACGAACTTAGTTTTTCGCTCATATTCAACTCATTAGATTCATGAACCAAGTTCAACGAATTAATTGTCGAATCGAGTTCCAAACTATTTTCGAGTTGATTCGGTTCATTGTCAGCCCTAGATAGAGATACATGAATTTTAAGAGTAGTAATCAGATAAAAATACACTTTTTCATTATATATATATGATCGTGAATGCTGGATCAGATCTTGTAGAATCAGGTCGCCAAGTGCGTCAGGGATGCTGGTCGTATGGAGAGGAGGGGGTGTACCTGCAAGGTACTCCGACGATCAAGTAAGAAAGGGTCAGAGAAAAGGAGCAAGTACAAAGTATGAATTCTTAGGGTGAATATTGGATACCTGACCCTCTCAAGCGAGAGGGTTTACATAGAGCCCCCAGCGCGTGGCGAACGGTCCTATTTTCGAGGCGAAATAACCGTTTTCCCCAAAGAATAGGTAACTACCCAAACTAGCCGTTATGTCGGGCAGGGTGTCCGAAACTAGCTGTTACGTCAGGCATAAGCGTGGTTTCGGGCACCTGTTCTTAGCTGTTCGGGGAGCGATGAGGCCGTGCGTAACGGGCAGTAATTCCGGGGAGGAACGTTGCATTCCTTGCCCGGTTGGAGGGGCAGAAAAATAACTTTTGCCTCTATGTGGATTGGACTTAGGCAATTTGGACCGCTCTGGAGTAGAAGCGGACTGGGCCAATGACTGGGCCAATTCTAGCCATTGGTCCAGTCCAGAACAATATATATATATATATATATATATATATATATATATATATATATATATATATATATATATATATATATATATATATATATATATATATGACAGTGTGGTTTAATTTATTTTAAGAAGTTTTTTTTATTTACTCTAAATCAAAACTTTTAAATTAAATCTAATCAAGAGTTAAATTAATATTTTATTTAATTAGTCATTCGAGTAAATCTAATTTAAAGATTATGATTTGGAGTAAGTTATCTCTTGAAATAAATTTTATATATATATATATATATATATATATATATATATATATATATATATATATATATATATATATATATATATATAATTATTTCGAAGTAAGTATTTAAATTAATAGCTTTGAACTATATAGATGATACAAAAGGTTACTTTTATAGATTAAATAAGAAAAATAATAATTATTTGTGTTTTTAAAATATAAATTAAGTAGCAGTTAAATTAATATTTTTATTTTTTAAGTGAACTTGAAAAGGACGGGACAAAACAATACATAAATATATTTTTATGTCATAATTTTAAAGGGGATTCTAAAATAAATATATATTTCATTATGAAATGAATCTGTAAATATAAATGTCATAATAAAAATATTTTTTCCAAAAAAATCACATTAAAGATATTAATATCACTTATTAAAAAACTAGTAAAATAAAATAAAAAATATTAAAACACCTATTGATATTGTATTTTTTCCCATACATACACTATAATACATTGTATAAATATGTGTCCTATTTATGTTGAATGCCTACAAGTTTATTGAAGGAGAAATGGGGAAATGCAAGGTTACATTGTTGTTGTTTGGAGTGTTTTTTGCCTTGTGTTCTATGCTAGAACTACAAGTTGAAGCAAGAGTATCATCATCTTTAGATAAAGAAATAGAAGCCAAATTGAAGCTTCTAAACAAACCTGCAGTGAAATCTATCAAGGTATGCAATTTTTTTATCTTCCTCATCATTTTAGATGTTCCCTAACCAAATTTATTTTAAATAAATGCAAACAAATTGATAAAGAATTACACAAATGAGAGACACCACGTATTTATCTAAAATTTTAAGAAATTAAGTATATAAATGTTTTTTTTATAAAATATTCAACCTCTGTAAGATTAATCACATCTGTATATGAACATAAATATATCTTTTTATTTTTATTTTTGTCAAAAGAGAGAAAGGAGCCACCCAAAAATATATTCAAAGGAACATATATCTCCAATTTATAATTTATGCAATCAGACTCTAGTTAAAATTGAGAATCCACTTTCCGCAAATACAATTGAGCTGCACAACTTCAAAATGTTTTATAAATTTTACTTAAATTCATGCCTAGTAGCATCTTTAAAAATCTCTTATAATTACATATGTATGCAATTATGGTAACCACACACCGTTTTTTTTTAAATCATGGTGTTGGGCCTTTTGCGACCGACTAATGTAAGAGAGATCAATTTTACCGTTCACTAGCAGGAATTTATTTAAAGCAAGAGTAAAGTTCCGTATAAACTGATCCACGCAAAATTGATTGTACCTACTAGAATTTAAACTTGAGACCTTGTAGTGTGAATTAAAATTAAGCTTCTCACCGATTAGAAGCAGCATGAGATGATTTCGCCCATGTTTATTCAAATATTTTTAACAAAACTCAATTTCATAATCTCAAAACTCAATTTATTTCTTATATTTGCAATACACATCGTAACAACTACAATAATCACAATCATCTACAACCGCATATGCAACTTAAAATCATCTACTCTTATTGATCAAAACATTTTAGAATTATTAGAACTATAAATTTTAGATTAATGTGTTTTTATACAAATATAAGAATTTTTTTTTCTTCTAGAGTGAAGATGGAGATATTATCGATTGCGTCAACATCTACAAACAACCTGCTTTTGATCAGCCCGCCTTAAAAAATCACACTATCAAAGTAAGTTATTCTATACTTTGCATAACACATAGCTTTCAAATTTGATTTTTGACATTGTTCAACACTATGCAGCCGATACCCAGTTTTCTTCTTGATTACCAACCTTCAAGCGTGAGAGGTACTCCCAATGCAAGCTCTCAAGTGTTTCAGTTATGGCAGAAAAGCGGAAGTTGTCCAAAAGATACCGTCCCTATTCGCAGAATTCAGAAGAAGGACTTGTTGAGAGCCTATTCACTTGAACGCTTTGGACGAAAACCACCATATGTTCATTCCACCACCAACAATACAAACCTTAATTTCACCAACCTCGGTGTTACTGATGATTACATTAACCTGCAAAATCGCTCGGTATATACACATATCACAATTGTTATATAGATGAATTTTTCAGCTACTTTATTAATGGATTCATAATCATGCAGAATGCGTATCTTTCAGCATATGGATTCAATTTTATTGGTGCAAGTGCAAGTATTAACATATGGAATCCAAATGTTGAAAAAAAAGGAGATTTTACTACTGCTCAAATATGGCTTAAAGCTAACAATGGCGATAATTTTGAAAGCATTGAAGCAGGCTGGATTGTTAGTAATCACCTTACTTGGTTGTTTTTCTGTCTCACACACACACACACACGCACATATATGTAAAATTAAATATGCCTAATGATCTCTATGTATGTTATGGATTAGGTTCATCCGGAATTGTATGGTGACTTTGGCTCTCGATTGTTTGCACATTGGACCGTAAGTTTTTATTCTTCTACTTTATTTATACAATGAATCACTGATAGACAATCAGACACAATATTGACACAATATCTATATTGACACATCAATATCGATAATATTGATAATAATTTTTTGGTCTCTTGATTGTTGTGCAGAAAGATTCATACCATACAACAGGCTGCTTTGATCTTACATGTGCTGGATTTGTGCATGTAGGCTCAAGTACAGCACTTGGTGCAACTGTTGGACCTTATTCATCCCCGTTTAACCAACAATATGAAATCGACATCGGAATATTTTGGGTAATCATAACATATTATTCACATTTTTATATTCAACTATCTTAATCTTAATGTACAAAACAAATATTAATTTATTTTCTCATAAATTGTTGGCATGATTAAGGATGAGGATGGGAACTGGTGGCTCAATATAAAGAATGGCACAGTTATAGGCTACTGGCCAGCAGAGTTATTAGGTAACTTAAGACATAGTGCAACAATGGTTAATTGGGGTGGACAAGTGTATAGTGATAAGGTAAAAAAAGCCCCTCCTCACACTTCAACTCAGATGGGAAGTGGAGATTCAGCAGATGGTAGATTTGGATTTGCATGCTACATGAGCAATGTGAGAATTAAGGATTATTCAGGTTCTCTCAAGTATCCAGAGTTTGTAAACACACATGCTGATGAACCTTACTGCTACAATTCCATCAATGATGTTCAATATGGAAAATTCCCTGTATTCTATTTTGGAGGGGTGGGAAGAAAACCTCCTTATTGTCCTTGAATTCACACATAGGCATAGATTTATTTTTAGCGTCTATGAAAAAATGTAGACATTTTTGCATTAACAGCAATGTAATAAAATAGCTTGTGAAAACATTTTGAAGGTGAAAAAAATATTTTAAAAAATTGTAACTATAGTATTTTATACTGTATTTATATCTCTATTTATTAGTTTTGCAGTTTTCTTATTGTCATACCGGATTCCAACTGTGTTTGGTGAATAATAAAATGCATCTATTTATAAAGTTTTAAAATAAGACGTTAGGTAGCGTAGTGAAAAATTAGATAGCGTTTCGCATTTTACCACAATCATGACAAGCAACTGTGGTGTGGTGTAATTCAAATTCAGTTAGTTAGCATTTTCATTTAAGTTGTATTTAGGATTAATTTGCAATGCATTTTAATTATCTTTGTAGTATATAACATGAACTCAGTTTCAGTTTGAGGAGATTTTTATTGTAACCATTTTTCAGTTAAAGTAAAAGCCATCTTCTTTATTTTCAATTTTGTGCATCAACAATTGGTATCTAGAGCTCCGTTTCTGATTTAAGAAAGGGAAACACAAGTGTACGTGAGATGTGTGTGATTGATTTTGTTTATTCTGTGGTATTTGGATCGAACTCTAGTCTCGACGGGGATAACTTCATGGTTCGACAAAGGTTTATCATGTATTTAAAGTTTTTCACATGTTGATCATGTATGCTATAGTCGAAGTATGCTCAAACATATAGTAGTCGAAATGCTATGATTGGTAGCATGTCAAATTGAGTTTTGCTTGTAAGTCCAATTGTTAAGTTAATTTAATAGTCTATAAATAAACTAGTTCTCTTAGGTTGTTGAGAGAGAGGTTAATTGTTGGTATTCACTAGTAATCTTTGAACCTTTATTGAGTAAGTCAATAGTAAAACTGTTTTAACCAATTTTGATTATTCTTCTTTCTTCTTCTCTCTTTCGTAAATCATAATAGAATTTCTTGTGTTTTTTTCAAAAAACTCAATCTTTCTCATATTTTGGTTTCTTGACGACATTAATTCACAACAAACTGGTGTGGTGAGCGTGAAGAAGAAGATGCCATCAACAAAGTATGAGATTGAGAAATTCACCGATGTGAAATTTCGGTTTGTGGCACTTGAAGATGCAACACTACAAAAAAAAAAACAGTCATTTGCGATGTGATTTTCACGCCACAAAGGTGAAAATCACGTCACAAAGCAAATATAGCATCGTAGTTATTCATGAGGCAGTAGCAGTTGTGACAACTTTTTTGTCATGTGGAAATCACGTCACAATGTTGCGTCATGATTTTAACGTCATAAACATTTGCCACATGATTTTCATGTCACAAAATTCTGCTACAAGTTTGCCACGTGATTTTCACGTCACTAATATCATTTTTCACGTCACTAATTTGAAAAATTAGCGTCATGTTTTTCATGTCACAGATTTATTTTTTATTAAAAAAAATTAATTAGGAAATTAATAAAAAATTATTTACAAATTTATTTTTACAAAATTAATAATTTTAATTTTTTAAAATAGAAATTAATAATAAAAATTATAAATTTATTTATAATGAAAAATATTAATTTTAATTAATAATTAAAAATAATAATATTTTCAAATAATATTGAAAATATAAATTTCAATTAAAAATAATTACAAATATTTTTCAAAAATTAATATTTAAAAATAAAATATCATTAAAAAAAAATCAATCACCATCCCCTCATATCTTAGTCCACATCATCATCATCATCCACATCACCGACCATTAAATTATTTGTTTGGTTCCCTTGTTATGAGAACAATCATCGCAATATTTCCGCCATCTCAATTTGTCCCTTCTTCATTTTCTCCATTTGAACATTTATCGCCGCCTCACGTTCTATCGCCTGACGTCTGGGCTCAGTTACTTAACATATATTACTTAATAATATTTTTAATTACTTAATAATATTTACATTATAAATTACATAATTTTTCAAATTGTATTTATTATTTAAAAAATATATAATTACTCAAATTTTATTTACTTACTTATCTTAAAAACATATATACTTATTTATATAAAAATATGAGATTAATTGGAATACACTGTTAGTGTAAAACTACTTTACACTGTCATCCAATTAGAATTAGTTATTTTGACACATATTTATAGAATTAAAAATAAAAGAAATTAAATTATAAATAAATCATTTTAATAACTACTTCTTCCATGTTTCTCTCTTCTCATGTGTCAAAATAATTAATTCTAATTAGATGACAGTGTAAAGTAGTTTTACACTGACAGTGTATTCCAATTAATCTCTAAAAATATTACTTAATAAATATATTTTCTTACTTATTATATAATAATTACTTAAAATATTTTATTAAAAAAATATTCACTTACTTACTTTATAATACTTATTTAAAAAAATCTATTACTTAATTATATTTTTATTTACTTAATAATAGTTATTTTAAATAAATATATGCTTACTCAAATTTTATTTTATTACTTATCTAAAAAAATATATAACTTACTTATATAAAAATATTATTTAATAAATATATTCTTAAAAATAATTCACTTACTTATATAAAAATAATACTTAATAAATAAAAAACTGTTTTAATTTATAGTTTAATATATTCTATCTAATATGTTTTATATTTTATAAAATATTAAATAAATCTAATAATATAACTAATACTATATTAAATTCAGAAAAATAATATATACTATTTAATATATTCTATTCCATTTTTTATAACTATTTAATTTATATTATATTTATTCTTTTTAAAATAATATATATTAAGAGATTTATTCTGTATTCACTTTAAAGTTGGAATTGTAATTTATATCAAATAATGAATAAAATGCACCACATTTCTCATCGATTACTAGGCCAACCGAGAGAATAAGAATATATTATTTTATTTTAAATTTAAAATAAAGAAATGTGCCACTTTCCCATCGATTACTAGGACAACCTCAAAAATAGTCAGTTTTAATTTTAATTTAAAACTAAAATAAGGCTAACTGAGATTTTGAATTTTTTATCCAAATAACCCACATTTAAAAAAAAAATCTAAAATAATCCACTTTTTAAATTATTTTTCAAAATGCCCCACTTTAGGGTGAGAATAAGTGTTGTTGCCAACACAATTGATGAAAACTCTCTAGCCTTAAAAGGAGGCGTCAATTGGATTGGAGACATTATATGGTATTATAAATCCAATTGGCGACAATGTGTTAAAATTGGAAGGTGCCGCCAATTTGTTTGGTGACAGTGTATAATCTTAAAATTTTAAGCATAAAAAATTAACATTAATATTTAATTAAAAATAATATTGCATAAACTAATGATGACAATCGGGTTGGTCATACCGGCCATCGGTTCCACATCCCTTAGCTACCCTTACTCGTTACCCTCGTTGTTAATTCACTCAGGATTTGAGGTCTCAGGAACATCCCCAGCAAGATCCCTAAGAAGTTCTTGCATTTCTAGGAAGTCTTGTGTGTTGAAATTAAGTTCGCGACCCTTGCCAGAGTAGTTGGGATGTGATGAAGGGTCATTGGTGTGCGGCCTATAGAGCCGTCAAAATGGGCTAGCCCACATGGACCGGCCCACCATGCTCGAAGAATCATAGGGCTTGGGCCTTAAAATTAGAGCCCATGTTTTTAGGGCCTTTTTAGCCCAGCCCTAAAAAGCCCGCTACCCATTAGGGCTAGCCCATATGGGCCGTGGGTAGCCAATTAGGCCCATATCACTATAAATTTTAAAAAATTATACTAATACGTATATTATCTCACTCCAAAATAACACATTGATTTTTCTCACCTCACTAAATTTGATATATATTCGATTCAATATTTCTCTTTTAAATATTATACATTAATATAATCAACACTCTTTTCTCGTATTCTATTAGTTTTCCTTATGTTAAATATTCGAGTATTATTTTATACAATTTAGACATGTATTGTATTTAAAAACATATTATAGTATTGATAAAAGATAATATAGTACTTAAAAATGTATTATAAAAATGTAATATGTTTAAAATAATATAATTTTTAATTTTATTTATAATAAATATTATGACATTTTTATTTTAATTTTTTATTAAAAAAAGCCCATTTAGGGCCGGGTAGCCCAAAGCCCATCTAGGGCCGGGCTCAGGTAGTAATTTTCGAGCCCATATTAGAAATGGACTTTTTTGGCCCAGCCCTGAAAAGCCCGAGCCCATTAGGGCCGACCCGTTTAGGGTCGGGTAGCCCATTTTGACAGTTCTCGGCCGACCTAAACCATTAAAGGGGGACATTGGTGTGAACGATTCGTTGGATTGTGGGTTTGTGTGTTTGTGGGTCGGTAATTTTGTTGGGTAGGGGGTTGAGAGTAACAAGTCTGATAATTTCCTCGTGGATTAGACGTTAAAGTCAAATTTATCATATGTTGTTCAACTTTCGGTGAACAGAAAACAATGGATCACAATGAGAAATTTATCCTATACTATCAAACTAAACGAATGTTGGTGTGACTGTAGCAAGTACCATGCCTTCCGTGTACCTTGCTCCCAGGTCATTGCGGCATGCGCGAATGCTCGTCACGACGCTTACAGCCATCTATCCGATGTTTACAAGGCCATTAACGTTATGAATGTATACAACGAAGGCTTCACAGTGCTAGCAATGGAGGAATATTGACTTCTATATTAAGGGGACATAGTTTGGCACAATGATGAGATGCAAAGAAAGAAAAAAGGTTGCCCAAACAGCACGCGTATAAGAACAAAAATGGATACGGCTAATAAAATGATAAGATCATGTAGTATATGTCGTCTGCCCGGACATAATCGAAAAAATTGTCTCAATGTCGGAGCAATCTCTACATCATAATTTAGTTTCTCCTTTCAATTTTTGTAACCCAATATTTTGATATATGAATAACTTTTTGTTACAACAATGTTAACAACAAACATCACCCCGACTTAAACACACTTAAAAACAACAATATTTTCCAACAAAAAACCAGATATCACAAAACGAACAACAACAACTCTAAATAAGCAACACATATAACATATAACAAAACAGATAAAAATACTTAACCACAACATTTTTAACTGATCACAACAATTAAGCTGATATCATTTGGTCTAAACATCACTTCTCTCGCATCCTTGTTAGTCTTAACTCGCACCCACCCACGTAGGGCATTGTGTTTCTCGATACTTCTAATTTTTTCGCCTTCAGAAATGTCTCTGTCTAACCAACGAATCAACTCCCTCTATAGTTGCTCAAAACTTTGGATGTTCCAGAAGAGCATCTCCATCGGAGGCTTATCTCTCAAATAAACCACTTTCTACCACTAGAAAGGAGCACATTCTTAAGACTCAAACCTCTACCACTAGACCAATCCATGAGGGTTATTTCTAATCATTATGATAAGTGTAACGCCCAAGTTTTGTTAGATTTATTTAATCGAGTCGATTTAATTATTTTTATTATTATATTATTTTATTCTTGACTCTTATTTGATAATATATTATTTTTTATCGTTGTAATGTTTTATCGCATTTTGGGAGCGTTTGCGAGATATTTGAGTGTAGGGGTATTTTGGTCATTTCACTTATTTTTCTTAAGTTAGAAACTTAAATAGAAAGAAAAGAGAGAGAAAATAGAGAGAAAGAAAAAGAGAAGAAGAACAAGGGAAAGAAAAGAAGAAAAGAGAGAAAAACTTGGAAAGGAAGAAATCTAATCAACCGACTTTTCAAACACGATTAAATCGGGTAAGGGTGTGAAACTCGGTTATCTTATGCTTGTGTGTGAATATGAATGTGTGTGTTTGAATGTTCTCTTGCCCTTCCATAGTTTTCGATTCTAGGTCGATTGAGAGGAAACGAGAGAAATCGATGTTTTCGCGGTTGAAAATCGGTGTAAATGCGGTAGAATACTTGTTGTTATGATTGTAATATGTTCAGATTGTTATGTTTTGGTTTGGAAGTGTTTGGGGGGTTGAAATGTGGGTTGGGAGTGATCTATAGCGTTGCTGGGATTTTCTGGTTTCGCAGGTTCGCACTGCGAATGGCCAACGAAGGGGAAAGCGAACGTTCGCGTGAGGTTCGCACTGCGAACTTTGTGTTGTTTTCTTTCTGCCACGGTTCGCTGGGGGATTCACACTGCGAAGGGGAAGCGAAGGTTCGCTGGGAGTTCGCAAAGCGAACTTTCTGCTATTTTTTCTCTACCACGGTTCGTTGGAGCTTCGCACGGCGAATGAGGAAAGCGAACGCTCGCTAGGAGATTCACATAGCGAACATGTCAGATTGTTCCATTTTGTTTTCTTCATAACTTTTGATACGTAAGTCGGATTGAGGCGCGGTTGGGTGCGTTAGAAAGCTAATGAGATGTTCTTTCTTATAGGAATGATTTTGGGATGGTTGGCCGATTTAATTATGTTGAAAATTTGGAAATGTGTCGTTTTGTCGATTTTTACCGTTTTAATGGTGTGTATTTGATGTGTTATCATGCAATGTGCCTTTGATATATACTGTATGACTTGTGTGCTGTTGTATGAGATAAATGCATGTGATGAAATGTGGTGATAATGGTTTGTGGCCTAAGGGCAAGAAAATGCATTGTGTTGTGTTTGATTGTATATGCATGATTATGGATGTGTATATGTGTGCATTTGAATGTCATGAGTCATTGTATGCCAAGCATCATGATATGCATTCTTGTGATGTCGTGTGCCCTAGTGGGTGTGAGCGAAGAAACGGTTCCAGAGGGAATCCTCTATAACATCGTGTGCCTTATACAAAGAGGTGTGAGCGATTATTATAAATTATCGTGTGCCTTATACAAAGAGGTGTGAGCGATCGGGTCGTGTGCCTTATACAAAGAGGTGTGAGCGATCCATAAATGTCGTGTGCCTTATACAAAGAGGTGTGAGCGACGGGGAACATCGTTTGCCCGACAGGGAGTTACACTAAGTAACAAACGATGATTCCAATAGTTCCTGAGTGAACTAGTGGTGAGATTGATGGATGGATTGTACCGCATTGCATTGCATAGAGTCGTTGTGTCGGTCTCTGTGCATTTTCATAAATCATGAATGGATTGATTTTGTGTGGAATTGTGAATGGAATTGATTTTGTGTATATGTATATATATCTTTTGGATTGTACATGGTTGGCTTTGTATATGGCAGACAAACTTTTATGTTATATATATGAGATTCAGTTGCAGATTTTCCGCTTATATTCTGTATCTGATTTGTGGGTGTTAGGCACTGAGTTCCCCTGTATGTACTACTACCTGATTGTTGCATATCTTTATGAGCAGGTTTATTGTGTTTTGTCTCAATTGATGTGACGCCTCAGTTTATGCCATGAATGTTTGAATTATACTCTGATTATTTGTTATCGCTTTATTTAATTGGGGGTATAGATTGGGGGTGTTACATTAAGTGGTATCAGAGCCAGTCCGTGTCAGTTTGTGTTAGTTCGTGCTAGTCCGTGTCGGTTTTTGTGGTTGGGTGAGCTGTTTGTTTAACCATAGTTGCTGTTATTGGATATGAACAGAATATGGCTAGTAGAAATGATGCTGCTTTGGCTGCTGCTATGCAAGCTATGGCTCGGGCTTTGCAGGGTGCACCTAATGCTGGTGAGAATGATGAGTTCAGGAAGAACAAACCGCCTGTCTTCAAAGGGAGACATGATCCTGATGGTGCACAGATTTGGCTTAAGGAGATTGAAAGAATCTTTCGAGTGATGGACTGTGCTGAGGAAAATAAGGTGAGACTGGGTACTCACATGTTGCAGGAGGAGGCTGATGAGGTGGGTTAGTACGCGTCATGTGTTGGAAGCTGGAGATGAAGAGGTCACTTGGACTTTGTTTAGCAGGGAGTTTTTGAGGAAGTATTTTCCTGAGGACGTATGGGGAAAGAAGGAAATTGATTTCTTGGAGTTGAAACAAGGTAATATGTCTGCTATTGATTACACTGCTACGTTTGTGGAGCTTGTTCAATTTTATCCACATTATGCTGAAGCAACTGCGGAGTTTTCCAAGTGTGTGAAGTTTGAGAACGGATCGCGTCCTGAGATCAAGCAGGCAATCAGTTATCAAAGGATTAGAAGGTTTTCAAATTTAGTGGATTGTTGTAGAATTTATGAGGAGGATAGCAAAGTTCGTTCTACTCACTATAAGAGTGTGAACGAAAGGAAAGGGAAGCAACCGTTTCGTGGTGGTCCTTATGTGACGCCAGCTGACAAGGGTAAGCAAAGGGGTAGTTTTGAGAAAAGGCCAAGTGGGGGAGGTATGTCTAATCCTCTGAGATGTTATAGGTGTGGTGACTTAGGACATCGTCAACTTGAATGTAGGAAAGATATGAGAAAGTGTTCCAATTGTGGAGGTATAGGACATGTCGCAGCTGATTGTAAGAAGAATGTGGTGAAGTGTTTCAACTGTGGTGAACCAGGTCATGTTAGTACGAAGTGTCCGAAACCAAAGCAAGCTCAAGCTGGGGGGGAAAGTGTTTGCATTGGCAGGAACTCGGACTACTAGTGCAGACCGTTTGATCAGAGGTACTTATTTTATAAATAGTACGCCTTTAGTTGCTATTATTTATACTGGAGCGACTCATTCATTTATTTCGTCTGAGTACGCGAAGCGTTTGAATCTTTTGTTGTCTTCGATGGGTGGAGAAATGGTTATTGATACTCCAGCAATGGGGTCGGTAACTACTTCCTTGGTTTGTTTAAGTTGTCCTTTGACCATTTATGGTAAAGATTTTGAGATGGATTTGGTGTGTTTGCCGTTGGAGGGTTTAGATGTGGTTCTGGGTATGAATTGGTTGCAGTTCAATCAGGTTCATATTAATTGTTATCATAAGCTAGTAAGATTTCCTTCTCTTGAAGAAGATGAGGAATCAAGTTTCTTGTCTACCAAAGAGTTGAAGAAACTTTTGGCGGATGAAGCTCAGTTGTTCGGGTTGTTTGCATCGTTGACCGTGGATAGTCAAGTTGCAGTTGTTGTGTTTCCAGTGGTGTGTGATATTCCAGAGGTGTTTCCGGAGGATATTTCAGATGTTCCTCCAGAGAGAGAGGTGGAGTTTTCTATAGATCTAGTTCCTGGTACTAGACCTGTATCTATGGCACCTTACCGTATGTCGGCATCTGAGTTGGTTGAGTTAAAGAAGCAATTGAATGAATTGCTAGAAAAGAGGTTTGTGAGGCCGAGTGTATCGCCTTGGGGTGCTCCAGTTTTATTGGTGAAAAATAAAGATGGAAGTATGCGATTGTGTATTGATTATCGCCAGTTGAATAAGGTGACAATTAAGAATAAGTATCCTCTTCCGAGAATTGATGATCTGATGGACCAGTTGGTAGGTGCGTGTGTGTTTAGTAAGATTGATTTGAGGTCAGGTTATCATCAGATTAGGGTGAATGAGGAAGATATTCAGAAGACGGCTTTTAGGACACGATACGGTCATTAAGAATATTCTGTGATGCCGTTCGGGGTTTCTAATGCGCCGGGTGTGTTTATGGAGTATATGAATCGTATTTTCCATGAGCATTTGGATCGATTTGTTGTTATGTTTATTGATGACATCTTGATTTATTCTAAGTCTCGGGAGGAGCACGCGGAACATTTGCGTGTTGTGTTGCAAATTTTGAAGGAAAAGAGACTTTTTGCCAAGTTGTCCAAGTGTGAGTTCTGGTTGTCAGAAGTGAGTTTTCTTGGGCATGTGATTTCAGGTAATGGTATTGCTTTGGATCCATCTAAAGTAGATGCAGTTCTACAATGGGAGGCTCCTAGATCTGTTACTGAAATTAGAAGCTTTTTGGGTTTAGCTGGATATTATCGGAGATTCATTGAAGGTTTTTCTAAGTTAGCACTTCCTTTGACCCAGTTGACTTGTAAAGGTAAAGCGTTCATTTGGGATATTTAGTGTGAGGAAAGTTTTAGTGAGCTGAAGAGAAGATTGACTACAGCTCCGATTTTGATCTTACCGAATCCTACTGAACCGTTTGTGGTGTATTGTGATGCGTCTTTGATTGGTTTAGATGGGGTGTTGATGCAAGAAGGTAAGGTTGTGGCTTATGCTTAGAGGCAATTAAGGATTCATGAGAAGAATTACCCTACTCATGATTTGGAATTAGCGGCAGTGGTTTTTGTGTTGAAAATTTGGAGGCATTATCTCTATGGTGCAAGATTCGAAGTCTTTAGTGATCATAAAAGTTTGAAATACTTGTTTGATCAGAAAGAGTTGAATATGAGGCAACGTAGATGGTTGAAATTTTTGAAGGACTACGATTTTAGCTTGAATTACCATCCTGGTAAAGCTAATGTGGTAGCCGACGCGTTAAGCCGGAAGTCTTTGCATATGTCTGCTTTGATGGTTAAAGAGTGGTAACTTTTGGAAGCATTTAGAGATTTGAGTTTGGTGTGTAAATTGATGGCTGACAACGTGAGGCTTGGTATGTTAAAGGTTACTAATGATTTCCTGTTAACCGTTAGCGAGAAACAGAAGTTGGATGTGAAATTTGTTGATTTGATGACGGTTGGAGATCTAAGTGTGAATGGTGACTTTAAAGTGGACGATAAGGGTGTTTTGAGATTTCGTGGTAGAATTTGTATTCCTGATGATTCGGACTTGAAAAAGATGATTTTGGAGGAAGGACACCGGAGTAGTTTGAGTATACATCTGGGAGCTAATAAGATGTATCAAGATTTGAAGAAGATCTTTTGGTGGTCTGGATTGAAGAGGGATATGGCTCAGTTTGTTTATGCATGTTTGACGTGTCAGAAGTCTAAGGTCGAACATCAGAAGCCTAGTGGATTATTGCAACCGTTGGATATTCCCGAGTGGAAATGGGACAACATTTCTATGGATTTTGTGACAGGGTTGCCGAATACACAGAGGGGACATAATGCCATTTGGGTAGTGGTGGATAGACTGACTAAATCGGCGCATTTCATTCCGATTGACATCAGTTTTTCTTTGGAGAAGTTGGCTGAGATTTATATCCGTGTGATTGTGAAATTGCATGGTGTTTCGTTGAGTATTGTTTCAGATTGAGATCCGAGGTTTACTTCCAGATTTTGGGAAAGTTTGCAAAAGGTGTTAGGTTCCAAGTTGAGATTGAGTTCTGCTTATCATCCGCAGACGGATGGTCAGACTGAGAGAACTATTCAGTCGTTGGAAGATTTGCTGCGAGCTTGTGTTCTTGAGCAAGGTGGTGCTTGGGATAGTTATCTTGCGTTGGTTGAATTCACGTATAATAACAGTTTCCATTCGAGTATTGGAATGGCACCTTTTGAAGCGTTGTATGGAAGAAGATGTCGAACACCTTTGTGTTGGTATGAATCTGGTGAGAGTTCGGTGGTTGGACCGGAATTAATTCAACAAACTACGGAAAAGGTGAAACTTATTCGTGAGAAAATGAAGGCTTCTCAGAGTAGGCAGAAGAGTTATCATGATTGAAGGAGGAAAGATCTTGAGTTTCAAGAAAGCGATCATGTATTTTTGAAAGTTACACCGGTGACGGGTGTTGGTCGTGCATTGAAGTCGAAGAAGCTTACTTCTCGGTTTATTGGTCCTTACCAGATATCCGCGAGAGTGGGTGCTGTGGCTTATCGGGTGGCGTTGCCGCTGAATCTTTCGAATTTGCATGATGTGTTCCATGTTTCACAGCTTCAGAAGTATGTTTCGGATCCGTCGCAAGTGATTCCGATAGATGAGGTAGAGGTAAGGGAGAACCTTACGGTTGAGGCATTACCGGTGAGGATTTTGGATCGCGAGTTGAAGTGGTTAAGAGGCAAGGATATTGCGCTTGTGAAAGTAGCGTGGGGAGGCGCTGCTGAGGGCAATTTGACTTGGGAGTTGGAGAGTCGGATGCAGGAGTCGTATCCGGAGTTGTTCGTTTCAGGTAATATTTCCAAGGACGAAAATTTCTAAGTGGGGGAGAGTTGTAACGCCCCAGTTTTGTTAGATTTATTTAATCGAGTCGATTTAATTATTTTTATTATTATTTTATTTTATTCTTGACTTTTATTTAATAATATATTATTTTTTATCGTTGTTATGTTTTATCGCGTTTTGGGAGCGTTTGCGAGATATTTGAGTGTAGGGGTATTTTGGTCATTTCACTTATTTTTCTTAAGTTAGAAACTTAAATAGAAAGAAAAAAGAGAGAAAATAGAGAGAAAGAAAAAGAGAAGAAAAACAAGGGAAAGAAAAGAAGAAAAGAGAGAAAAACTTGGAAAGGAAGAAATCTAATCAACCGACTTTTCAAACACGATTAAATCGGGTAAGGGTGTGAAACTCGATTATCTTATGCTTGTGTATGAATATGTATGTGTGTGTTTGAATGTTATCTTGCCCTTCCATAGTTTTCGATTCTAGGTCGATTGAGAGGAAACGAGAGAAATCGATGTTTTCGCGGTTGAAAATCGGTGTAAATGTGGTAGAATACTTGTTGTTATGATTGTAATATGTTCTGATTGTTATGTTTTAGTTTGTAATATGTTCTGATTGTTATGTTTTAGTTTGGAAGTGTTTTGGGGGTTGAAATGTTGGTTGGGAGTGATCTATAGCGCTGCTGGGATTTTCTGGTTTCGCAAGTTCGCACTGCGAATGGCCAGCGAAGGGGAAAGCGAACGTTCGCGTGAGGTTCGCACTGCGAACTTTGTGTTGTTTTCTTTCTGCCACGGTTCGCTGGGGGATTCGCACTGCGAAGGGGAAGCGAAGGTTCGCTGGGAGTTTGCAAAGCGAAATTTCTGCTGTTTTTTCTCTGCCACGGTTCGCTGGAGCTTCGCACGGCGAATGAGGAAAGAGAACGCTTGTTAGGAGATTCGCATAGCGAACATGTCAGATTGTTCCATTTTGTTTTCTTCATAACTTTTGATCCGTAAGTCGGATTGAGGCGCGGTTGGGTGCGTTAGAAAGCTAATGAGATGTTTTTTCTTATAGGAATGGTTTTGGGATGGTTGGCCGATTTAATTATGTTGGGAATTTGGAAATGTGTCGTTTTGTCGATTTTTACCGTTTTAATGGTGTGTATTTGATGTGTTATCATGCAATGTGCCTTTGATATATACCGTATGACTTGTGTGCTGTTGTATGAGATAAATGCATGTGATGAAATGTGATGATAATGGTTTGTGGCCTAAGGGCAAGAAAATGCATTGTGTTGTGTTTGATTGTATATGCATGATTATGGATGTGTATATGTGTGCATTTGAATGTCATGAGTCATTGTATGCCAAGCATCATGATATGCATTCTTGTGATGTCGTGTGCCCTATTGGGTGTGAGCGATGAAACGGTTCCAGAGGGAATCCGCTATAACATCGTGTGCCTTATACAAAGAGGTGTGAGCGATGATTATAGACGATCGTGTGCCTTATACAAAGAGGTGTGAGCGACCGGGTCGTGTGCCTTATACAAAGAGGTGTGAGCGATCCATAAACTTCGTGTGGCTTATACAAAGAGGTGAGCGACGGGGAACATCGTTTGCCCGACGGGGAGTTACACTAAGTAATAAGTGATGATTCCAATAGTTCCTGAGTGAACTAGTGATGAGATTGATGGATGGATGGTACCGCATTGCATTGCATAGAGTTGTTGTGTCGGTCTCTGTGCATTTGCATAAATCATGAATGGATTGATTTTGTGTGGAATTGATGATCGATATATATGTAAATGTTGGTGATAAATGCGTTGAGCATGATTTATATGTCTTGGTGATGGATATATGAGATATCAAATGTGTTGTTTTGTGTTTGAATTATGGTGTAAATTGTGGTGAGAACATTTTACATGTGTATTTTAGTGTTATTATATAATTGTATGCAATTATATTATGATTGTATTTCTCACCCTTCTGCTGTTTTGAATGCTCTATGAGGTATTGCAGATTAGATGCTGGAGGTCTTTTGTGAAGCTTAGGACTTCATTCTTTTGTCGGTCGGCTCTGATATGTAGCACCGGGTAGTCGGGGAGATCGTTTGTGATTTTTGTGTATATGTATATATATCTTTTGGATTGTACATGGTTGGCTTTGTATATGGCAGACAAACTTTTATGTTATATATATGAGATTCAGTTGCAAATTTTCCGCTTATATTCTGTATCTAATTTGTGGGTGTTAGGCACTGAGTTCCTCTGTATGTACTACTACCTGATTGTTGCATATCTTTATGAGCAGGTTTATTGTGTTTTGTCTCAATTGATGTGACGCCTCAGTTTATGCCATGAATGTTTAAATTATACTCTGATTATTTGTTATCGCTTTATTTAATTAGGGGTATAGATTAGGGGTGTTATAATAAGCAAATATCCTTTTTGTAGATTCATTGAATAATAATTGTATATGATCTTTATGTAGATCGATATAATTATTATTTAATGAATCTAAAAAAAGAATCTTTGTTTTAATAGTGATTGGAGGGGGTATAAAAATTACTTTTATAGATTAAACAAGAAAATAATTAGTGATGTTTTTTTAATACAATTAATGATGTTTTTAAAATATAAATTAAGTAACACTCATTTATTATTAAAATTAACACAACTATAATTATACTACTCTTAGACGGAGATAATAATTAACTAAATATATTTAGTTATGAAATACATTGATTTTTAGAGTAGTTATGGAATAAAGATACATTGATTCTAGAGAAGAAAAAAAATCATAGTTAACTTATCTGACTGAAACATTTTTGTGAAATTATTTTAAAGATGTAAAAGTTTAATTTTACAGATTATATAAGAACACTTCTTTGTGTGTTGCTTTGCTGCTTCTGTTTGGGAAAGATTGGAAGACTGATGTGGGAGTAAAACAGCTTATGCAGGTTGTTTGGTGTGGTTTTGGTAGCAATAAAGTTGAGAATATGAATTTTGGATCAATTTGGTTGTCGGTTGTGTGTCTCTGGAGAGTTAGGAATAATTTTATTTTTAACAGTGAAATTTGTAATATTGATGATATTTGTTGGATAGTTAAATTTTACACTTTGGAAGTGGTCGTGGCTTAGTGAAATTCCTTACTTCAACTCCAATTTTCTGACTTTTTTGTTGGGATCCTTTTAGAAGTTAAGCTAATTACGTGTTTGGTTGAGAATTTCTCTGATTTTATTATGTTTTATATAATGGGTTGAATATCCTAGTATTCTAATCTATTCAATTTGTTTTTTTTTTTTAAATAGATTATATAAAAAAAATAACAACTTTTATTTTATTGAAAGTTGTGTAATTTTTGATTTATTATATATTTGAAACAAAGTTAAATTTTAATTTTATAATTTTTTTTTATTTAAAATATCAATATTAAAAAAAATAGACAAAAAAAAAACTTTTCAAATTCGTGAAACAAGTGAGTTGAAACTAATGAGATGAGCCTAACGAGTTGAATTATTCCTGAATTTATAACGAGTCGAGTTTGAATTTAAAAAAAATTCGTGTCAAACTCAAACTAAATTTCGAGCTGAATCAATTCTTAACGAATCGAGTCGAGCTGAGGCGAGTTTGACTCGACTCGACTCATTTTCATTCTTACATGACAAAATAATAAATAAATATATTTTGTTGTTATAGTTGTAAAGGGATTGTAAAATAAATAAAAATATATTTCATTATGATAAGAATCTGTAATTATAAATGTTATAATAAAAATATTTTTTTCTAAAAAGAATCACATAAAAGATATTAATATCACTTATTAAAAAATTAATAAAATAAAAATATATTTCGTTATGATAAAAATCTGTAATTATAAATGTTATAATAAAAATATTTTTTTCTAAAAAGAATCACATAAAAGATATTAATACTACTCATTAAAAAATCAATAAAATAAAAAATATAATATAATAAAAGTAAAAACACATATTTTTTTCCTTACATGCACTATAATACTTTGTATTAATAATGTGTTCCATTTATATGAAATGCCTAGACGTTTATTGAAGAAGAAATGGGAAAATGCAAGGTTGCAACGTTGTTGTTTGGAGTGTTCTTTGCCTTGTGTTGTATGCTAGAATTACAAGTTGAAGCAAGAGCACCTTCATCTTTAGATAGAGAAATTGAAGCCAAATTGAAGCTTCTAAACAAACCTGCAGTGAAATCTATCAAGGTATGCAATTCTAACTAAATACAAACAAATATGTCCAATTTACAATTGAGTTGAGCAAAATATTTTTTATTAACTATTTTTTATTATATAAATAAGATGCCGCAAATTCAAATTTATATTGATTTATCAGGACAATAACTTTTCTACATTTTAGTAAAAATATAATTAGATAACATCTTGACGTATTTTACTAAATATGTTAACTACTTTTTAAACATAAATAACATTATTCAACTCTTATTAATCAAAACATTATTAGAACTAAAATTTTAAGATCAATGTGTTTTGGATTTTCAGAGTGAAGATGGAGACATTATCGACTGCGTCCACATCTACAAACAACCTGCTTTTGACCATCCTGCCTTAAAAAATCACACTATCAAGGTGAGTTAATTTACACTTTCCGTAACACATAGCTTTCAAATTTGGTCTTTCATATTAAATTTTTGACATTGTTCATCACTGTGCAGCCGATACCGAGTTTTCTTCTTGATTTCGAACCTTCAAGCGTGAGAGTTACTCCCAACGCGAGCTCCGATGTGTTTCAGTTATGGCAGAAAAGTGGAAGTTGTCCAAAAGACACCGTTCCTATTCGAAGAATTCAGAAGAAGGACTTGTTGAGAGCTTATTCACTTGAACGCTTTGGACGAAAACCACCATATGTCCATTCTACCACGAACAAAACAAACCCTAATTTCGTCAACCTCGGTGTTACTGATGATTACATTAATCTGGAAAATCGCTCGGTATATGCACATATCATAATTGTTATATATATGTAGATTTTTTTTAGCTAATATGTTAATTGCATTGTAAATGGATTTATGATTATGCAGGAAGCACATCTTACTACGTATGGATTCCATTTTATAGGTGCAAGCGCAAATATTAACATATGGAATCCAAATGTTGAAAAGAAAGGAGATTTTACTACAGCTCAAATATGGCTTAAAGCTAACAATGGTGATAATTTTGAAAGCGTTGAAGCTGGCTGGATGGTTAGTGATCACCCTACTTCCTTGGTAATTTTTGTCATATATGTGATTTAATATGTCTAATGATCTCTATGTATGTTACGGATTAGGTTCATCCCGAGTTGTATGGTGACTTCAGCTCTCGATTGTTTGCAGCTTGGACGGCAAGTTTCTATTCTTATACTTGATTTTTTGCTATGAATCACAGATATGGATGTCTGACAGAACATTCACACTGACACATCAACATCAATAATAATTTTAAAAAATAATAAATATAGACACACCTCTGTTTAGAGGTGTCGTGTTTCAGAAGTTTTATATTCTAACCTTAGCGAAATCTACATTGATTTTTGGTTTCTTGATTGTGGTGCAGAAAGATTCATACCAGACAACAGGTTGCTTTGATCTTACATGTAGTGGATTTGTGCATGTAGGCTCAAGTACAGCACTTGGTGCTACTGTTGGACCTTATTCATCTCAGTTTAACCAACAATATGAAATCAACATTGGAATATTTTGGGTAATCATAACATACTATTCACATATTTGTATTCAACCATCTTAATCTTAATGTACAAAACAAATATTAATTTATTTTCTCTAAAATTGTTGGCATGATTTAGGATGAGGATGGGAACTGGTGGCTTAATATAAAGAATGGCACAGTTATAGGTTACTGGCCAGCAGAACTAATGGGTAACTTAAGACATACAGCATCATTGGTTCAATGGGGTGGGCAAGTGTATAGTGATAAGGTAAAAAAGGACCCTCCTCACACTTCAACGCAGATGGGCAGTGGAGCAGCAGCAGATCGTCGATTCGGGTTCGCATGTTACATGAGCAACTTAAGAATTATGGATAATTCAAAATCTCTCAAGTATCCACAGTTTGTATCTACATATGCAGATGAACCTTACTGCTACAATTCCCTCAATGATGTTCAATATGGAAAAGACCCTGTATTCTATTTTGGAGGGGTAGGACAAAATCCTCCTTATTGTCCTTGAATTCACATATGGCTAGTCATAGGATTATTTTTAGAGTCTTTGTTATGGGAAAAGAAAGTCTACATCTTTACTTTAACACAAAGTGTATGTATTATCACCTGAGTAATGTAATAAAATAGTTTGTGCAAACATTTTGAGGTAAAGGAAAATATTAAAAAATTGTAAGTGTTTCTATACCATAAAACTGAAAATTTAAACTCTAAACCGTACAAGTGTACCTAGAACATTCTCGATGTTAGAAAATTGATTCAAGTCAAATGAATTGAGGTTAGAATCGTGAACGAAATCACTTTTTCTAAAAGTATTTCAAACACTCTCAATTATTTTAGAGTTGGAACGCAGGAATACCCAGATAATTCAGCCTTTACCTAATATGCGCAAGACCGACGAAAATTCGATTATGTAGCGAAGAGTGTCTGAAATTTTGTACAAGAGAATATTTGGTTTGGGATGTATTTTCTGAATTCCGGAATGATGCATTTATAGGCCATGTATGTGATGTTTCATAAGGTTGCGACTCTTGATGAAACAACACCTTTTAACCAAAAATTGTCATGTTTCTAACCATTGCCTATGTTCATTCTGCAGCAACCCTTCACGAAATATTGCTTCTTTTTTAATTCAAAAATTAATATCCACTTGAATATTTTCTTGTCATTTTAGAATACACTCATAATTATTATTATTGTTAATAATTTATAACACTCAAAACATTAGAATTTAAAACAACAACTAATATAATCAAATACTGAATAATATATTTCTGTTATTGATTTATAGGTTAAACTATTATAAATTCTCTATCGTTATCACTGGTTTATTTGAACCTCATCCTCAATGTTCGGAAAAATATACAAATTTAAAAAATATTTTTTAATGCACTTTAAATCCTTCTACTGTACCACTTCAATTTTTATAAATAGTTTTCGTTTTCGGAGATATATATATTTTTTTGCACACTCATGTAAGGCCATTTTGAGAGGCATCCCATATGTTGGTAGTTTTTATTCTAGAGATTCATCTCCGAAACATTTTAAGAAAAATCATAATTATTTACCAGTTCAGTAGATATTCTGAAGATTTATCTCCAGAATTATGGACGACATTTTGAAATTTTATATCAGTTTTGCATGTCAAATATTTCCGGAGATGCATCTCCGAAAATATCTTATATAGAAATTAACAGCATGATCACACAACCATTGTTGACAGACTTGATTTTCAACCAAACTCTTCACTCTAAAAACCCTTCATTCTCATTCCATTTTTTCACTTCAAATCTCCATCCTTTTGGCTCATCACATCATAGGGAGCAAAAGAAGATAAAATTTCAAGTAAAAAAATTTCTTTTCTCTCTGCATTGCTCACATTAATCTTCCATTTTTCCTAAAAAAAGTTACGTCGTGTCCGGAAATGTATCTCCGAAATGTATATGAAATTGTCTGGAGTTGTATTTATGGAAGTTGTCGGTGTTTATTTTTGAAGTTATTATGCAGCAGTATTAACGCTTATGTTCTGTTATTGTTTTAATTGTTTTCATTAGATATGATGCACCCCGATGTTTTCTCAAAACAAGTTATTTCTCCGAATGTCCAATGCGTGGTTGTTTCTCCGAATGTTCAAGGTGTTGTTGTGAAGGCTATAGATGTTGGCATCGACTTTAAAACCAAGAAAGAGTTTGAATCTCACGATCAAATGCTTCAATGGGTTCATATGGAGGCCTATAAACTTGGATTTAGTGTGGTTATCGGAAGTTCCGATAATGGTTCGGATAAAAGATGTGTCTTTGTGACAATGACGTGCGAAAGAAGCGGGAAATATCGAACTCCTCTAAGGAATTTTAAAAGAGACGACACCGGTACAAAAAAATGTGAGTCTCCATTTAAGGTTCATGGTTACATGTTGGCAAACAAAAATTGGAGATTTAATGTGATATGTTGTTTGTATAACCATGATTTGTGTTTAAAATTAGTCGGTCATCCTACTGCCTGCCGGCTCAAGCCAGAAGAGAAAGAATGTGTTGCCGACATGACCTTGAATCTTGATCAATAGAAAAATATACTTGCAACATTGAAACGAAAGCAACCCGTATATCAAATATCAAGCAAGTGTATAATATTTGGTACCTACTAACAAGGCGCTTATGAGGGATAGAACTGAGATGCAACAACTCTTGAAACTGTTGGATGATAATAGTTACGTGTCTAGGTACCGAAAGTGCGATGATAGAGTTACTGTTAGAGATAATTTCTGGACTCATCCTGATTCCATAAAGTTGTTAAACACGTTTCCTACGGTGCTCATACTTGATTCAACCTACAAGACCAACAAGTATATGCTTCCATTATTTGAGATGACTAGTGTTACCTCAACTGAGAAGACATATTCTGTTTGTTTTGCATTTCTTCAGTGTAAAAAAAGGACGATTTTATTAGAGGTGTGTTGGTCACTATTGAAGGTCCTGTAAGAACAAGATTTGGTTCTACATCTAGCCTTTGAGTTTTGATGATAACTTCACATGTTATCTAAGAGAACAATTTTGTATGATATGGTTTTTGTCTAGTGTGTGGTTGTTGTCAATATGATTCTGACTCTGATAAGAAGGCATGTGACATCATCAGACTCTGTTATCAACACTCTGGAAGAAAACATATGTGTGTACAAGATAAAGTCAAGATTCATGAATGTTTCTAATACAACAGTTCTAATGAACGTTAGTTCTGAACATTCTAATTGAGACTTTATGAGAAAGGCCTATAAGAATTTCTAATGTGATGCGCCTCTAATGTTACAAGTTCTGAAGATTCTGAAGATGTGGTTCAGGTGAGCAAAGCTCTGAAGATTCTGAAAACACAATTTATGAAGATCAAGTTCTGAAGAGTTTCTGAAGACAAGGTTATGATTAAACGAAGTGCTGAAGACTCTGAAGACAAGAACGTGCTTAATGAAATCTGAAGACTATGAAGACAAGGTTATGAAGGAACAAGTTCTGAAGGCTCTGAAGATAATGCTTCTAAGAAACCAAGTGCTGAAGATTCTCAAGATAGATTCTGCTGAACGAAGATCTGGAATTCTGAAGACTGTGGTTCTGAGGACTACACAAAGAATGACTCTTCTACAAAACGCTTCATCAAGTTAATATCTGAAGCCTCTGAAGATGCTAGAAGACTGAAGATTAGAATGGTGTTGAGATGAATATAATAGTACTAAAACTTTGTGACCTCTACCTCGATAGGGTGGCGCAAGGACAACTTTTTGTATAGTGATGTTGATTGTTCCTTCATGTGAACGTTGGGATATTGTTGTTGGAATATGTTTCCAAGAAAACCCCTCAACGGATCAATTATCTCTTGCTCTATAAATCGAAGACTTGGAAGCTTGAAGAAATGTCTTGGACTGCTCATGGCTTGTTGCTTGAAGCAGTCGCTGATCATAAAGAGAGAAAGATAAAAAGTTTGTTGGTTGCTGTTCATACTAAAGGATTATTATTCAACACAACAAACAATCAACATGTAGCAAGCAAATATGAAGCTGCTACTACAAAGTATGCACAAACGATAATCATGCTAACACCATATGAAACTACTCAAGTGAGACATCAATAAGTGAAGCATAGTAGCTTAGTTGAACTTGATGGTTGAATTGGAAAAAGAATTATATGCTCAAGAAAGGAGTACAAGATGCTGCAAGTTGACGCTTAAATTAAGAATGATCAATGGAGAAGAAGCTGAAGCAAATGAATGAAGAATGCACAACGATGCAACATGCTAAAGCCATGTGAAACTTATCAAGTGAAACATCAATAAGTGAAGCATAGTGTAGCGCGAGTTTTTTTTTTGTCGCTGCGAAGCACTATCACTTTAGGGTACTACAGCTCGATTCATTTTTTATCCTATTGAAGCTAATGAAGGAAGGGAAATAGATGTCTCCAATTAACCCTGCTTGCATACTGAGTTTGAACAGACGACTGTTGGTTTACAGATGCTACAAAGATCGTGGGTCTCTCTTAGGTTATTTTGTTGAGAACACCGTGTGACGAGATTATTGGTACAGATGCTACGAGATTATTTTGTTGAGAACACCGTGTCACTGTGAGCAAAGCATGTTTTGATGCTAAAAGGTTGATTGACTCAACCGGGGTTTCCTTATACAAAGCCTAAGGGGAGGCTATTGACCCAACAAGAGGGTGTTTTCATGTGTCTCGTACGAAGCCCGAGAGAGAGGCTAAAAGAGTTGACTCAACAAGAGGGTCTTTTATACTCAACAAGAGAGTGTTTTTGTATCTCATACGAAGCCCGAGATGGAGGCTAAAAGTGGTTTGACTCAACAAGAGATTCTGAAAAGGTTAGCTCCACTGGGGAGAATCATTGTACAAAGCCCAAGAGGAGGCTGAAAAGAGGTTGACTCAACAAGAGAATCTTATACTGAACAAGAGAGTGATTTGATGCCTCGTACAAAGCCCGAGGTAGAGGCTAAAAGGGAAGTGACTCAACAAGAGAGTCTTTTATACTCAACAAGAGAGTGATTTAATATCTCGTACGAAGCCCGAGATGGAGGCTGAAAAAGTTTTTGACCCAACAAGAGGATCTTTTATACTCAACAAGAGAGTGTTTTCTATCTCGTACGAAGTCCGAGATGGAGGCTAAAGGTTTGACTCAACAAGAGAGTATTGGAAGAATCATTGTATAAAGCCCAAGAGGAGGTTGTTTATGCTGGTAACTGTTTCAGTTGAGTGACAGGTCCAGTGTGTTGGATAAAAGAGAAAATCAGTTCTTATAAAGAGACTGATTAACAGTAAGGTTGTGCTTTGGGATTGATAAGAGGATCAGGGTTACTTCCTGTTCTTTAAGGAAGCGGGAAATTCAAAGGGTATTAAAACTGTCCAAGTCTACTGGTGTCTTGAGAAATCAATTCTCAGATAGTGAACGTTCTTTATATGATGCCCAAGAGAAGGCTGGTCTGTTAAGGGGTGAAGGTCAACCCATTAACTGGCCTGACACTTGACTCAGAAAGACAGCTCTAGCAAATTGATGACTAGGTTATGTTTCTATACCTGTAGAGGTCTCTGGATCCTTGTACTAAGCCCAAGAGAAGGCATGAGAGCTTTTAAGAAGCCAAAGGGTCCTTGTACAACGCCCAAGAGGAGGCGGGGATGCTTTTAGGAAGCCTGTGGGTCCCCAAACCCC
The DNA here is from genome assembly GCA_022829125.1 of Lathyrus tuberosus. NCBI lineage: Eukaryota > Viridiplantae > Streptophyta > Magnoliopsida > Fabales > Fabaceae > Lathyrus > Lathyrus tuberosus. The sequence goes on from JALAZF010000545.1 coordinate 3,579,141, forward strand.
GAGAAGTTCAAGACATGCCATTCACAGAGAATAGATCAAGCCAGGAAAGTTCGAGAATTTGGAAGAAACTCAAGAGATGCCATTCACGGAGAAAAGATCATCTCTAGGGAGTAAAGTTTCTTTGACAATGTCTAAGGGTGACAGTCTGTGAAAGGGTTCACCGAGAATGCTGCCTTTCACGTCTCCATATTGTTTAACCCCAAGAGGAGGGAAGACTGTGTCTGGTAATCCTATGGGGATCTAGTTTTGTTTGTATTTAAAGAGTGACCAACCGGGCTTTACCTAGTGCTAGACGTAGTTGCCGGGGAAAACTCTAAATAACTATACTAGTATTACACAGTTGATATTTGACAAGTATATAAAAGTTTGTGAAAGAAGACTTACAGTGAGCAGCCCCACAATACATTTATATATATATATGAAAGCGGATAAAGAAAGCGAGTAAACACTTACTCGGTTGTAGAGCTTCCATGCTGTTTGGTTAGTTGTTCAACAAAGAAAGCTTTGATAATAATATTATATTCAAAATCAAAGGAGAAAGTGCTTTGAAAATATTGATGGGGCTTACAGCTCAAGGAGAGGCCCAAAGTTTTATCAGTGACTATTGTAACGTCCCAGTTTTGTCTTATTTATTTAATTGAGTCGATTTAATTATTTTCGTTTTATATTATTTTATTTTTTACTTTTATTTGACAATATATTATTTTTCATCGTTGTTTATGTTTTATCGCATTTTGAGAGCGTTTGCGATATTTGAGTTGAGGGGTAAAATAGTCTTTTAGGGGTTTAGATATTTATATAAATAGAAAGTGGAGATAAAAAGAGAGAAAAGAAAAGGAAAGAAAAAGAAGAGAAAGAAAAGGAGAAGAAAGAAAGAGAAAAGAAGAGAAAGAGGAAAATCGCGGGAACTCCGTTTCGAGCGCGATTAATCGGGTAAGGGTGAGAAGTTTCAATTATATCTTGCTTGTGTATGTATATGTGTTGTTTGTTGTAATTGTTTTGGTTGTTTCGCAACTTTTCGTATCGATTGGAATTAGGAGCAATTGATATAAATTGATGTTTTCACAGATGAATTTCGATATAAACTGAGTAGAATACTTGTTGTTAGGTTTGGATCATGTTTTGGTTGTTATAGTATGTTTTGGAAGTGTTTGGGTGGAAGAAATGAGGGATTTTGACCCCAAATGACCTATGTTATTGCTGCTGGAATTTCTGGGTTTCGCAGGTTCGCATTGCGAGCCAAAGCGAAGGAAACAGCAAACGTTCGCTAGCTGTTCGTATTGCGAACTTTGGGTCTTTTTTCTTCTGCCACGGTTCGCTGGGAGCTTCGCATTGCGAACGTGACAGATTTTCAGCTTTTGTTTTCTTCATAACTTTTGATCCGTAAATTGGATTGAGGCACGGTCGGATGCGTTGGAAAGCTATTTCAATGCTCTTTTTGATAGTGGAATAGGAACATATGTTTATGCCTTTGATTGATAAGAAAATATGGAAAAGTGACGTATGTGTGAAAAGTGTGGTTTATGTTTCCACCATAACTCCCGAATCGCGAGTCCGATTGATGTGGGACTTGAGGAAATAGATAGATAACCTAATATGCTATTAAATGGTGATGTTAGACCATGATTTAACCAAGAATGTTTGGTAGGGGATGATTAGTGGTTTGTAGGTTTTGTTGTGTTTGTTGGTGTTCGATGTGATATGTTATCGTCCTATAAATGTGGGGCTTTTGTGCTAGTTATACGATGCTGATGCATGTGATAATGATGTTGTTGTGTGGTGAAATACATTGTATGATTGTTGTGGTTGATGGTGAGTAATTCTTGAGGTGAATTGATATGAGTGTATATGTTAAAATGCTAATTGTTGTGGTTTGTGGTTTATGATGAAATGCATTGTGTATGTGAAATTCAATGTGTGTTATTTGGTGGCCTTATGGCAAGTAAATGCATTGTTTGAATTGATTTCCAATGCATGAATAATGATGATGAGATAAATCATATTGTTGATTGGTGAAGATGCATTTGATTGTCATGAGTCCTTGTATGCCAAGCATCATGATATGCATCTTGTGATGTCGTGTGCCCTAGTGGGTATGAGCGACGAATCGATTCCAGAGGGAATCCGCTATAACATCGTGCGCCTTATACAAAGAGGACTTAAAGCGATGATTATAGATGATCGTGCGCCTTATACAAAGAGGACTTAAAGCGATCGGATCGTGCGCCTTATACAAAGAGGACTTAAAGTGATCCATAAACATCGTGCGCCTTATACTAAGAGGACTTAAAGCGACGGGGAACATCGTTTGCCCGACGGGGAGTTACGCTGAGTAACAAGCGATGATTCTAATAGTTACTGAGTGAACTAATGTTGAGAAATGATGGATGGATGGTACCGCATATGCATTGCATAGAGTCGTTGTGTCTGTCTCTGTGCATTTGCATAAATCATGAATGGATTGATTATGTGTGAGAATTGTGAATGGATGCATTATGTGTGAGAATTGTGAATTGATTGAGCATATGTTGAGATTTATGTTTGAATTGGTGAATTGATGTGCATATGTGATAAATGCATTGGTTGTGGGAAATATGTGTTATGCATAAACATATGATATGTGACGTGGTGGGGTGTTTCCATATGTTATGACTATGGTGTGCCTTATGTGTGAATATGTGATTATGTTGGTATAATTGATATATGTTATGTGTATTAATATGTGATGCTTGTGGTGAGAATAACTATGTATGTGAATTTATATGTGTTTGCATATTATTATGCAATCTTGATTTAGTTGTTATTTCTCACCCTTCTGCTGTGGTTTGTTCCTCTATGAGGCAATTGCAGATTTGTAGTCTTGGAGGCTTTTGTGAAGATTAGCCCTCCGTTCTTTTGTCGGTCTTGGTGTCTGCTCTGATACGTAGCACGGGAGTCGGGGAACGATTATGTTATATATGTATACCTTTGTTAGATTTATTGTGTATTACCTTTGTATGTATATTTTGATGTTATAAAACAATATATGTTGTAAAACAATTCAGTTATGGATCTTCCGCTTTATTCCATAATTGACCTTTCCTTTTGTATGGAAAAAGTTTCCCTTTGAGGTTATTCCATTTTGTGTTATGTATCAAATAAATGAGCAGGGATTGTGTTTTCTTTATTTTATTGTGACATCCCTGTTTTCTGTCGGAAAAATAAATTTTTATTTACTCTGATTTATATATGTATTATTTATTCGCGATGGGAATTGGGGTGTTACAACTGCACTGTTGTTTTGAATTTGTACAGGGACTTATACAAGTGACTGAGGCCCAAAAGTTTTCTGTACAAAGGGATGGGTCTTACTCTCTCTCAAGAGGCCCAAAGGTGTTTAAAGAAAAATAATGGGGCTTATAACACAAGGATAGGCCCAAATGATTTGTTTTTGAATTGGCGATCTTGCCGAGGTTTTTCTTCTTTTAACACAGAGGGACTTATACAATATCTGAGGCCCAAAATTGTTTTGGTTAAAAGGGGTTTGGGTCTTACACTCTATTAGAGGCTCAAAGGTTTATTTTAAGAAATGAAATGGGTCTTATAGCTCAAGGAGAGGCCCAGGGTTATTTTGAAAAGGCGACGACCGCGCCGAACGTTTGTAAATATACAGAGGGACTTATACAATGTGTGAGGCCCAAAAAGGATTTTTTACAAAGAGGGGTTGGGACTTACACTCTAATAGAGGCCCAAAATGATTTTGAATGGGTCTTATAGCTCGAGGAGAGGCCCAGATGGTTTGTTTTAAACGAGCGATGATCGCGCCGAACTTTTGAAATACAACGGGACTTATACAACATTTGAGGCCCAACATAGGTTTGTATTTACAAAGGATTGGGTCTTACACTCTATTAGAGGCCCAAGGTTTGAAAATGTTTTGTGAGGGTGAAAATCAAAGAAACCCTAATTTTGCCTTTCTTTAAAAGTAAATATTTAAAGAAAATCCAATAAAAATACCAAATAAGTTTTGAATAAACCATTTGTGATTTTTGTTTAAGGTTTGAAAAATGAGGGATTAATAACAAGATGAATTAAAACTCATTTGGTTTTGATTTTCCAAGTAAATATTCACTTTTAAATGTTTAAAAACAATAAAAAGGAATTTATTCACAAAAATACTAATTATATTAAATAAATAATATAAATCTGATTTTTTTTGTGGAATAAAATATTTTAACATTTTTGTGATTTTTTGCAAAAAGAACCAATAAAAAATAATTAAAATTGAAGGAGTTATTAATTTTCCAATTAATTAACAAAACATGAAAATATTGGAAAAAATAGCAAAATGTGAGAAAACACAAAATGGTCTGGGTGGGGTTTGAACCCACGACCTCAAGGTTATAGGGCGCGCGCCTTACCACTGGGGTGGTGATACATCCGTTGATTAAAACAAACCAACAAATACATAAGGCTTGCCTTGTGTCCTAGGTCTGGCCAAGGCAAGGCAAGAAAAGGCAAGTTTTTGCTCAGAAACGTGAAGGCCATAAATTTCTCAATGGATTGAGACAAAATTTAGGTCTATCCTGCCTAGAATTTCACAAGGAATCCAATGGCGGTGGTGTTTTTTTTCAGATCATGTCCCTATTTTAAAACCCGATAGTGGTTTTGAAAAAGGCCTCTAATTGCATTTTCTGTGCTATCTCATGATACAGGCAAGGATTGCATGACAATTTGGTGCAAACACAACACATATAACATGTACAAGATGTGCATGATCAGTGGACTTCAAAGCAATGCATATTTTGGAAAGTTCAAGTCATGATGCTTACCTCATTTTGAGCTTTTGGAGTTTTTTGTGCAATCTGCCAAGTTTCTTGTTCCAGAAATGGTTTGATGCTTTGGACACTCTCAAATGATCCCTTAAAAGCTTTTAGGATGATTGGAATCAGCTGGAACCTGCAAAAACAAAAACTGACCCTTTCTTGCAAAAGGGGTTAAAATGGCCAAAATAGCAACTCTCTCAAATGGTGTTCCAGATGTTGGGAGCCATTTGGGACAGTTAAAGGATGATATTTGTAGTGTGTTTGAGGTTTTATCTGGTTTGGAAAGTGACTGAATCAAGACATTGCTTGAAAAATGCAAAAAAAGCCTATTTTGAGGTTTTGAGAGGTGACTTTGAGTTTTAAGGATTACAAGTCACTTGTGTGAGTTTGGACAGCTTAGATATGACATATTGGATGTGTTTGGATCATGAGTTGTGATGGAAATGCTCTCTAACTCAAAAACTCAGAGTTACCTTGCTAAAGAAGGTATTTTTGCCTAAAGAAAGTGATTTTGAGGAAAACATCTGTTTGATGGCTTTGGTGTACTCAAACTAAGCACAAATGAGCTCTATTTATAGTAGAGCAAGTTTGTTTTGGGATCAATAGTGAATGGCAACTGCAGCAGAGGCTTGGCAAATGTTGTCCAATGAGAATCCAAGTCTCCTCTAGCCATTGACTAGAGGTTAGGGCACATAGCTATGGTTCCCTAGTTGTTGGATGAATCTTGACTGAATTCAGTTGCAAATGTGTCAGTCTATTCAAACGTTGCTTACTTGGGAAGAAGTTTGAAAAACAGAAGTGCGTGTTGGGCGGACTTGGCCACGAAGCAGGACAACGAGGTGAGCATCCTATTCAGGAATTGGATCGATTTCTTCGAGCTCGGGGTTGGGAACTCGGAGAAAGCCCTGCACTTGTCGGGGTTTGCTTCGATTCCTCGCTCTGTCAAGTAGAAGTTGAGGAATTTGCCTACTCGGACACCGAAGGTGCACTTCTCTGGATTGAACCTCATCCTGCATCTCCTCGTTGTGTCGAAGACCCTTTTGAGATGGGTAGTGTGGTCGGTTTCCTCTCATGATTTCACGATCATGTCGTCCATGTAGACCTCGAGCATGACCCCGATCACACCGCGAAAGACCTTGTTCATCATCCGCTGGTAAGTAGCGTCGATGTTTTTTAGGCCGAATGGCATTACGTTGTAGTAATAGTTACCTAAAAGCCGTGTATTGCTTATCCTCTTTCACCACGAGGATTCAGTTGTACCCCGAGTATGCGTCTATGAATGACAATAGCTTGAAACCTGCAGAATTGTTGACCAATTTGTCGATGTTAGGCAAAGGATATGCATCTTTGGGGAAGGCCCTATTGAGGCTAGTATAGTCAACACACATACTCCACTTTCCATTAGATTTCTTAACAAGTACAACATTAGACAGTCAGGTTGTGTACTGGGCTTCAGAAATAAAATTTGCCTCTAGGGGGTCTTTTACAGCTAATTTGGCAGCCTCCGCTTTTTTGGGAGACTGCATACGTCTATGTTGTACTATGGCCCCAGCGGCCGGATCTATGGTGAGCCGGTGGCAGGCAACGCCGGGGTCGAGCCTAGGCATCTCTGCAGCGCTCCACACGAACAAATCAGCATTCTCCCTGAGGTAGACCTTCAGATGCTTCCTCGCCAAGTCGGGGAGTCCTGTGTTAATCTTCACGCTCCTGTCCGGGGATGGAGAGACTGCTCATTGCTATTTGATGCTAAGGAGGCGTCTGTCGCTGATTCGTTCTACTCTTGCTTGCAGGGGAAGCATCTGTCGAGGTCGACTGTGTTGACGCGAGGCAAGGGCTTCTGCTCCTCGGCCCGAGCTGGCTTGCTGGAAATCTTGGGTGTCATGTTGATTGAGTTCATCCCCTTGGTAGCCGCCTCGAAGCATTTGGAATATGGCACACAAGATGGAGAGGCTACCCGTTGCTATCTGATGCTAGTGAGGCATTTGTCGCTGCTTCGTTCTGCTCTTGCTTGCATAGGAAGCGACTGTCGAGGTCGACTGAGTTAACGCGAGGCAAGGGCTTCTGCTCCTCGACCCAAGCTGGCTTGCTGGCAATCTTGGGTGTCATGTTGATTGAGTTCAGCCCCTTGGTGGCTGCCTCGAAGCATCTTCTGGCGGCTTCAATGTCCCCGTGGAGGGTGACGACTCAACCATTGGCCGTGTAGTACTTCATCTTCAGATGGACTGTGGATGGTACTGCGGTCAGCTCGGCCAAGGTTGTTTTTCCTAGGATTCACTGGTATAGGGAGGGACACTCTATCACCAGGAAGCAAACTTTGACCTGCCTGGCAGTCTCCTCATACTCGAAAGTGACGAGCAGCTCAATATAGCCCCATGGCCTAGTGGTAGTGCCATTGAAGCCCTGCAAGTCAGAGCCTACGTATGGAGTCAGATACCTCTCGTCTAGCTGGAAAGTGGTGAACAGGTGAGCATACACAATGTCGACAGAGCTCCCCTGGTCGACCAGGATGCGACAGACATCGAAGTTCACCATCTGGGCTCTGATGAGCAGAGGAATGCTGAAATTGGGGGCGCCGTCCGGTAGGTCCTCGAGGGAAAAGGTGATGTGGTTTGATTTCCCCTTAAATCTGTCAAGGGTGGCATTCTGCTTCGAGCTTGCGTCGATTAGCTCGTCAAACTTCCTCTTCACTGAACCCACGGAGAGCTTGTTGGAGCCTCCACCGGATATGACCATGGCAGAGGGGAAGTTCACCCATGTACTACGAGCGGACAAAGGCATGTCAGCCTCGTAGGGAAGGTAGAAGTGTTCTGGCCGGGAGACGCATAGGGCGACTTGCAACCCAACGTCGTTGGAGGGTGGTGTCACCTCCTCGACCTTCTTCGCCTCTCGAGATTCCTGTCGAGGGGCTTAGTTCCTCCTGGTGTACTGCTTTAAATGCCCTTCCTTGATCAGGATTTTGATTGCATCCTTGAGGTGGATGCAGTCTTCCGTGACATGTTCGTGGCTCTTGTGGAACCGATAGTACTTGGACTTGTCGACGTTGGGCTTGGGTTTGTTGGCTTGGGAAAACGGACCTCACCCATTTGGAACTCCGAGTTTATGCACTCGCCTAGAATACGCTCACGGGGAGTGGTGAGTAGCGTGTACTCGATGAAACGGCCAGCTGGCCCTTGTGTTCGCAGGGGTTGCGGGGCCTATCGTCTCTTGTTTTCTCTCCGCCTCTTCGGGGAGCTACGGAGTCTTCATGCCTGGAGACCTTGGCACTCTCCTGGCTCCACGTGTCGCGGGCGTTGTTAGCAGCCTCCTTCTCCTCATATTGGATGTAGGCCTGGGCCTTGAGGAGAAGGTCGTCCAACGTGCTGGGTGTTTTGATATCAACCGCCTTAGAAAAATCGCTGCAGGGTCGCAGCCCTCTCTTGATTAGATATCTCTTTATACGGTCTGTAGTCGATACCTAGACAGCCTCTCGATTGAATCTCTCTATGTAGTCTCGGAGAGATTTGTCCTTCCCATGAATAATGTCCTCAAGGGACGCCTCTGACTTTAGATGTCGTCTAGAGGCGATAAAGTACCTGGTAAACTGTGTCTTCAGCTCTTTCCAGGAGGTGATGGATTCAGGGTCAAGGCTCTTGTACCACTCCATCGCGCCCTTCCTTAGGGTCGTGGGGAAGAGTCGTCACTTTATGGCTCCTCGTACATTGTGGTAGTCGAGCATCGCATCGATGCTCTCAATATGGTCATCGGGGTCGGTTGTGCCATCGTAGGTCGTCAGAATCGGTGGTTTCTCCATCCCGACGGGAAGATGAGTCTCCATGATGGCTCGGGATAGTGGACCGCGGGGGTCTTCTTCATCGCTTCGAACTGGTGATGGCGATGGGGAAGGGTCGTACCGAGGGCTCCTGCCACAGTGCGGCGAGCTCCTTGGTCGACTCTTCGGTTTCTCCGTCTGCCCGCCAACTTTGCTTCTCTTGGGATCCAGGAAGCGTCGCTCTTTCTGGGGAGGAGTGCGGTCACGCTTCTGGGTAGCTTCCGGCTGAGGCCTTTCCAGCCACGGGCGACGTCCAGGTTGTCGCGGGGAGAGGCTCTGAGATTCATCCCGTTGGAATCTCCGCGGGGGAGAGGGAGGACGGGTCTCTCGTCTTCGCGGGGACGAGCTATGAGAAACCAAGTGCCAATGTCTCCGCGAGGGAGATCGCGATCGTCATTCCTTCTCCAGCATCCCGATCCGTTTGTTCTGCTGGAAAATCATCAAGTTCGTCTGGTTGATTGCTGCGAACATGGCCACCATGGTCGAATCGACGTTGGGTGGCACATGAATTGATTGGAAAGCTGCTGGACTCTCGAAATGTTGGGCGACGTTGTAGGCTGCATCGTTGGGGGAGGGAGAGGCGGTGCGCCCGCCCCTAGGGTCACCCTTTTCAACAGGGACATTCACATTGTTATCGTGGTCGTCGCCGTTGGTGAAGATGGTGAAGGCAACTTCGTTGACATTATCGTCAATGTGTTGACTGGCCATGATCAAAAGAAGTTGAAGGTTTGCTTTAGTCCTTTGATTTCGGAGGAAGAAAAGACAGGGAAGCAAAAGGTTCCCACAAACGGAGCCACTGATCTTACCGGATCAGAGAGGGGATCAGCAGCTAGCAACACGTTGTGAGCTTCAAATTCTCCGGTGGTGGAGAAGAGGAGAGAGGTGTACCTTCAAGATACTCTGATACCAAAGTGAGGTTCAGAGCGAAAGTGAGCAAGTACAAAAAAGTGTGAGTTTAGAACACCTGACCCTCCTCTGGAGAATGGTATTTATAATGTGCTCCCAGCACTGGGCCAACGGTTATCTGTCTTGGGTTGGATCATTAGCCCCAATACGGATAACTGCCAGGATCTACGTAGAGTAGGGAAGACTAGCACGTGGTCTTCATCCTGGGTCAACAGCCCCGTGGACTTCGGGAGGCGGAGGACCGGTTCTCGAGGGAGAAACTGTCACCCAAAATTCGTGGGTAGTTGGCTGATGAAGTGTCCCCGCGTGGGGAGTACGTGGAGAGCATGGGGAAAATGAATCAGGAGTGATTCCTCGCGCGGGATGGTGGATTGGGCATGTGTTGCGCCCTCCCCGACGAGGAGCTAGGTTGGGTCGTGCATGACGGTTGGCCAGCCCTTAGCCCAGTCCAGAACAATAGTACTATAAAACACAACTGTAATATCTTGGCTTTCTAATACAAAGTAATTAACACACTAATGATATATTAGTATGATTATTAGATGATTAGTAAGCTAATGATCTTGATTAATTGAGAATGGCAAAGTGATAATTGGAATTATATGGAAAGGACGAAGCAGTCATTTTGTAATGATAATATATGTATGGAACCAATCCTCTTTTTCCTCATTTTTACATTCTCTATCCATTACTCTAAAAATCAAATTTTGAAGAAAGCCTTGGAGGAGGAGAGAGTGAGAGAGACACGAAAATTGGAAGAAGAAGAGGAAAGTTGTGAGTTCGAGTTGCATCTCTTGGCTTGGACATGAGGGATTTTGGCATATTGGAGTAGGATCATCAAGCTCAGCCCTAAACATAATCTTTTCTACACTTCAATCCATATGCTGTAGAATTTTTTAATTGGTGAGTTCTAATTTAGGTCATGATTTGGGAACTTAGCCTCTTAGGATGATGCATGAGGGATTATGGTTTGATTCTTGATAAATTCAAGCTTGTATGTTCTTATGTGCATGATTAACATGATAACTATGTATGTTGCAATGTTTGATACATGATGATGAAATGAGTTTATGAACCTTGATGCATGTTTGATCAATTGTTGCACATATGTTTATGTTAATCAATGTGGGTTCTCTTATCGTGACATGCGAAAACTATGAAGAGAATGTATGAATGTTTAGATAAAATAAAATTGGAATTAATCAATTATTATGTGAACTCTTTGTGGAATTGATATTATTAGACTTGTCCTAGCATGGATTATTGGTTAAAGACTGGTTGTGTTAAGGTTTGTTGCAAGAAGATTGAGGCCAAAGATGCACAAAAGTGAAAGACATATTGTTAGGCACAACATGAGCCGTGTTTCCTGACACTGCCAGTCCGTGTTACACCCTGAATTTAGGGGAAAAAGGGGCCCTGGCCAACACAGGCCATGTTGCGCCACTGACTTGGCACCTCAAAATGCAATTTTGGAACCCTAGTTCACCCTTTTTGTATCCAATCTCTTATCATACTTTTAGGGATTAAATATGAGTGTGTTGTGCAGAAAAACAATCTTTCGTAATTTATCGAATAATGAGGCACTTGGTGAGTATTTATGGAATGATGAAAAAGTAATACAAACAAGGTTTCTCCTAGTTAATTAAATGAGTAATAAGATCAAATGGCGAGGAAATCTTAGGAAGAATGACTAACAGAGCATCGTAACGTTCAACACGAAGACACTCCCTCTTCATTGTGTTATGTTTTGAACGAACTAGATAGGCTAGTGGTGGGGATTGTCACGGAGGGAAAAATCGTTGAGACTAAGCTATTGATTAACTTAACTCAGAAAAGCAAGAGTCGCCACTGAACTTTATTATTTCCAAAGGGAAAAGGGAAAAGGTCGAACAAAGCCCACAAAAAGCTAAAAGCTAAAAAGAGAGATCTGGATATCGAGGTTGGTTATATAATGGGAAGGTATTAGCACCCCTAACATCTGTTGTACTCAATGGGAACCACTTGCAAATCTGTGTTTATAAAAGCTGGGTTGTTTGTTGATTGATTTTAAGTGAAAAGATATTTTGTCGTATTCGAGTAGAAGAAACTCAACTTACTATCCACAAGTATGAGGAAATGAGAATTTGCATCATCTTGATATGGATAACTTATACTTGGACTTTCTCACAAGTACATCTCAACATTCAAGTGGAAAATGTCAATCATTTCTCAACATCTTGTACAAGTATAGTGGTTTGCATCACTACAAGAATTGACTAATATCTAATCTTTTGAAAAAAGGATCTTAAAGAAAAGTGCAGAAAGGAACAAAAAGAAGTTTGATGAGGTTTGTCTTGTTTAGAGGTTTTGAAAAAGGTTTAAATATGCTTAAGTGTTTTAGCATTTATTGAGAAAAATATTTTCTGGATCACTTGACAAAGTTAAGGTTTATTAAGAAAAGGTGTAAGTTTGAAAACAATATTTTTTTTTGAAATAGAGAGAAGTTTTGAAAATTTAAGAAGTGAGAACGAGAAGAAGAGAATATCCTAAAGTATAAATTAAATGTCTCATTGTCAGGTAGCTCTAGAGAAAGCCTTTGTGCGTGCAAGTGTACTAACCACAAGAAGAGGCAAGCATTAGACATAGGTCAAAACCAACATTCCTTTCTCTTTGAATTGAGCCACAAGATGAAAAAGCAACAAACACATATGAATATAAAAGAAAACCAGATGAGTAAAAAGGTTATAGAGCCACAGAGAAAACATCCAAGTCTGGAATTAAGGATCATAAGTCTCAGGTGTTGCACTATGTCTCAGATGAATCTCACAGTCTCAGATGAACTCCAAAGTCTCAGATACTACTCCAAGCAAAGGGAAAACACTAGGTCCTAGGTCCATAGTCCAAAATACTCCTCAAGCAAGGGATAGTGACACAAAGTCCAAGAGATTAAGTTTCTTAGGGTCTTAGCCATTTTATCATGTTTTTTGTTCTTTTTGAAATTAGAAAGCAAAAGAAAATGTAAAGAGATAACAGACATAAAGATAAAAGGCAAAATAAAATGCAAGAATGTAAATTCCATGAATGTAAAGGACATAAAAGTAAATGACATAAATGTAAAGATCATAAAGTAAATGTTAGATGTTAACACAATTAATATGTTAATGTTAGTATTAATGATAATTGAATCGAGTCAGGACAATTTAGCGCTATGTTAAGCAATCGTAAGTGGACTTATGTAGAAGTCACACCTATCTGAGGCCGGTCAATAATAATTTATGTGTTCAAACATGCTATAGGAATTGATACAAAATCATCCTCCTAAAATAATGTAACACAAAAAGTTAAAACAAAGAAGAAAGGAGATGGAGAAAATAAGAGAGATGAGGAAGTGAAATGAATGCTCAAGCAATCACTAAGAATCATATATCAACAAGTCAAAGGCCACAAAGCAATGATCATCAAAGGATAACTTATCTCTGATGCTAAGTGTCACATATGATCCAAATGATCACCATCTGTTAACATGTTTGAATCAAAGAAGGTTCAATCAACCAAGGGATCATCAACCAAATACTTGAAGTGTTGAAAATATGTTCAACTAAGCAATCATCAAGAGACAAGTTCAAAACCTTCCCAAAATTGAAGAAAATCAAAATAAAAAAGGATTTAAAAATGATTTTAAGTGGAAAATAAAAGAAAAATGTCAAAGATGCATCACAACATCAAATAAATGGTTGAGAAAATTATGAGAAGTCACAAATATTGCAAATAGAAAGATCTCAAAAGTTGGATACAAAAACATTTGAAAATGATCAAATATAAAATGCAAAATGAAAATTAAATGAAAATTAGAAGAAAATATGGATTAACTGCAAAATGATTTTTAAAAATTATGCAAAAAATATATGTGGTAGAAAATATTTTTATGAAATTATGAAACAAAATTGGATTAAAAAAGTATTAAAAATGATTAAAATAAAAATCAAAGAAGAAAATGAGATAAAAAACAATTTAAATGAAAAAGATCCAATGGCTAGCATGCGTGTCGGGTTCTGATTGGCTGAGAATTCAAATTTTCCCACCAGAGCGCGCGAATTGCAACTTCATCTTCAACCTTCAGCTTGATTTTGCAAATCTATGACCTCGTGTTTTTGGCTTGAATCAAGCATGGATTCTAATGCGCAACACACCATCGTTCATGTCTCTCTGCATTAGAGCAAATGATTTGCTCTGAGCAGAGAGAATTCACTCAAACACGTGAAGAACCCTAGTTCTTCAAAGTAAAATTAAATGACTAAATCAAAAGATAAATTCAAGGTAGAAGATGGCTTTTGATTAGTGAATCAAGAAGAACACACTGGTAACTTGTTTACTCAGAAATGTTACACGTAACTACCTTTTCAGTTGAAGCTCGAAGGTCCAACAATGGTGAAAATGGAGATCTTGGTTCAGGTAACTTCAAACCATGACACCGGTACAATTAGCTTCAGAAGTGCCAGTGATTGATTATGGGCGGAGATTCAAAGCTAAAAGAGCTTGAATCAAAGAAATGGTTGACCTGTGTAATACCCTAATTTTTACCCCTAAGATCCCACATATCATTTTGCATCTCATATCACTAACAAGATCACCTGTATCCGTGTGTTTTTATTATCTTGTTTTATATCTGTTTATGTTTACTAACCTCTAACAAAAATACCAAAAATATTTTGCAGTTTGCCTGTTTCTTCTTCTCTATGTGTTTAGGGTTTTGCAGGGAGGTTGATGACAAAGACATGGCTTGGAGTCCAGTGTGGCTATTCAGTTATGGTCAAGATCAGATGGACGTTTGACCTCATCTTGGTCAAACCATCAAAGGATTGCTTGAATTGCAAGTTACCTACATCAGTGGCTTATTTCTTAGGCAATGATAAATAAGAAGTTTAGTTCAAAATCATTCATCAAATTACAAGGAAGGCTTTAAAGATTTCTCAAGAACAAGGGAATTAGGGTTTCAGTTCATTATGCTTGAACTTTGATAACAGTTTCTCAGTTGAAGTTCATGGTGCTAGGGTTTTCTTCTTCAAGGCTATATCGAGCATCATTCTCTCTCTATTGTATTAATCTTTGGATTTCGTCAGGGCATCAAGTTCCTAAGAATTCATTTTATTCAAGAATTTGATTCAAGTTAAGGTTGGAGGATTCATGCATATGGCTTACTTGGAATGCAAGTTACAAGGGACAAGTTCAACGTATAATCCATTTTGTTCATCAAGCTTTATTCAAGGCATATTCAATTAGTTTTCAAAGTTTCAAGTATAATTTCATGTGTGATTCAAGAGGCTGCATGATCAAGGGTTGGTTTCATGTGGTTCAAGCTCAAGTTATAACCCATAATCTTAAGCCTTTGGTGCATGACTCAAGTGTGGTTTTACAAGTTTGAGACGTCATCATCCATTTAAGTTTAATTTCTTTCATTTCAATTCAAAGACTAAGCAATCTTCATAGCATTCAAGGTGCAACCAAATGTGTTCCAAACATCATCCAATTTACATCATCATTCACATCGATTCAATTTGGTTCAAGGTGACACAATGATTCATTTTTTTGATTTGACTCGGGTTCAAGCGTCGCCATGGTCATTATCTTCCAAACATGTTCAATCCTTCAACTGAAAATATGGAATCATGGATAAGGTGGAGTGAAGGATGTACTGCATCAAAACTGTCAAGTATAACACTCCTATTATGTCAAATTTCATACAAAAACTATTTTTGGCAAGTGGTGTAAACAAGAAGAACCCAAAATACCAGCTGAAGCTAAGGATCTCATCTGTAGCTTATTATGTGATGATGAAACAAGATAGAATAGGGGATAGCAGCGACGGTGACATTCATGATTGGGACTTTGATGTTGCATCTTTAACTAATAATTCGAGTCAGGCCTTTAGATATAAACTTTATGAGATTAAGGATAATGAAAGGAAACATGGAAGAAATCAATCAAGTTGTGAACCTTGTTCGCAACTTACGTGATTATGTGGTTAAAACTGAGTACTTTGCAGTCGAACCCGATGTCTCTTTCCCTCCGTACTCACGCCAATCTTGTGAGAGCTTGACTTCAGTTCGCTTTACCTGCCCCACCGAGAAGATTATCCATATCTTCATATAAATCTCATTCGGGAAATATTGTTCCAATACTGTGAAACTTGGAGTTCATATGAATCTCAGTACTGATTTATTGAGGATTTAGGCATTCTTAAAGAATGGATGCATGAGGCTTTGACAATATATTATAATGGAGATCTCACAAGAGCCCTTGTTGAATTTCTTCAGCGTGCTAATTGGCAAAAAGCTCATACCATATTTATAACTTCAGCTGCTCATAAGCTATTCTTGCAAGCTAAACACACTAAGACGTGGAGGATAGCAATTTCTATGGAGGACTAAATCTGAAATTGAAAACTGGGAGTTAGGAGCTGGAATTTATATTTCATTTTTATTTAATGAGAAACTCACTTCAGGAGCAATATGCCGAGATTGTCATACATAGAATATTTTTACTACATGAATAGATATGGAAACAAGCCGGTACCTAAGGCAGTATGCACGCATAGTAGCTGGAAAGTCTAAGCTTTTCATCAACTTCTTGCCAAAGCTAGTGACAAGTTTTGTATCTCTTGAACTTTCTCCTGTCGATGGCCGTACTTTAATTGACCTCATGCATTTAAAGGGGCTTAAGATGAGATCTTTGGGCAGAGCCAATATTCACGAAGTAGTAGACAAATAATATAACATGACGGTGGCATGTTCTTCATCCACACTTAAAACCAAGCTTCTAACAGGTTGAAAATGAGTTCTACACACCTACTGAGAATTGAAAAATGGCACATGAGAATCCTATTTGCTTGCAACACTTGTAATACTAAAGCTGCAAGACGTGATCAATCTGAGACTAGAATAAATGTTCGTCATGGAAAACTGATCTCACCCCAAGGTTCAGAATTTGGTTCAAGAGATGAGAGTCTACAAGAAATGCAAGTCTTTGAAAAATTCGAGTCGGGTGTTTACGTGTTACTCATGCTATCAAGCTTCCTTGCGTCCAAGTTGTTTCTGAGTCATATGCGAAACACTTCGAATTATGGGCTGCAGACAAATACATCACGAGCTAGCTACAATTCCAACCTCATGCTTCACAATCCCAGTCGTGTTCAACTATTACCAAGCCGTTTCCAGGCCATGAGCAAATTACAAACAAAGCAATACACATCATCACGTGAGCTGCAAAAGAGAAATTCCAAAAACAACAATAAAGTCACAAATCCACGTCATGGTAATGAGCTGAAATTACTAATTGCAAAAACGACATGAAGAAAACATCCCGCACAACAAGTGACAGAGCTCAAAACGACACAGTAAATTTTCACAAAAAATAAGTCACGCACAACTCGCATTGTTTGAAACGCAGAGAAAATTCAGAAACGGCATCAATTTCATTTTCACTCTCCCTCACTCTCCATCTATAAATACAACCCATCTCTCACTCATTTCTCTCAAGCTTCAAAGCCTCCAAAACTCAGCAGAATTTTTCTCTCATTTCTCACTTTGTAAAATCTTTTCGAGCTATTACTCTGCTTAATTTTTCTTATCCGAATTCACTCACATTTCAAACCAAAAGTTATCCAGAAGAAGTAGAAGAAGCAAGAGGAAGATTAATTGCACACTTACTTGAGCTTTTGAAGGTAGTTTGAGCTCCGTTGTCATTTTCGATCCGTTACTTCTTGTTGCATTTCTTTGAATTGTTGATACCTTTTGTGTTCGGTTTTGAATTTCGATCACAACCGTACTTGTTTCGAATCCCGCCGCGCCGATTTAAGAAGGTCGCAAACTCGTGGCTATGGGGTGAACAGTGATGTTGCGTTTGGAGAAGATGATGAAGTTTCTGATTCTCATTTTTTATTATTCATTTAACTTTGTTTAAAAATGGAGGTGTATTATTTTCTACAAATTTTTTGGGCCGTGTGTTTGTTTGTTATCACCACCTCCTATTTTTTCTTTCAAAACCTCTCTCTGTTCTTTCTTTTTTTTAAACCTCTTTTTAATTCAAATCTATTTTTGTTTTATAACTTCTTTTTTAAAATAGATTTGAATTTTTTTTTTATTTTTTTCTTTGCATCTTGAATTTTGTTTTTGAAAACTCTTTTTTCTTAAAAATTATTTGAAAATACTTTGTTCTCGATCTTATTCTTGAATTCTTATATTGTTTGATTGTTGGTTGTTTTGGATCTTGAATTTTGATAAGATCTCATCAATATCAATGGACTTTGGGTGTCGATTTTATCCACCGAGAGAGATGGTTGATATTGATGAGGATTTAATCGATTTAAGATTCAATTTGTTGTTTCTTTTCATCTTATCCTCTTTCTTCTTCTTTTTTTCATTTTTATCGATGAAAGTATTATGAATCTTAGAATTTCTTTGTTGAATTCTTATCAAGATTAGATCGTTACCTATTTTCTTTTCGTGCGGTATTGCTTTTGGATGAAGATTTACATATCGTTCATCTAGCATGCATTAGCACAAAGATCTATTAACCAGCCTCATTGTAGGGTAATTACTCCGTAAATTACTCGGCGATTGCTTAACATAGCACAACATTTGTCCCTCTTTATCCAATTCGGAATTCGAACTTTCGTGGTCCGGACCTTGATTGTTCGCGTCAACCCAATGTTGGTTAATCTTTTGTATTAGGTTCAAAATCTTTGAAGCTTGTTGTTGTAGAGGCTTTGATTCTATCAATCTTCTAACAAGTCTTCATCAATCTTGGTCTAAGTTCATTGTTTAATCACTATAGTTCAAAACGAGAAACGGAATACTCGGTGAAGGCTTATGGCACTAGAGCCTTGTGCTACTAACCACTAACTCCTAACTTCTTTACATTTCTTTCTCGCTCCCTATCTCTCTTTATTTTTATGCTTTATGTCATTTTATCATATCATGTTTATGTTTATGTCATTTTTCTTTTGTCCACTTGGACCATTTTATCTTGTGCTTTTGTTTTTCTTTTGTCCATTTGGACTCAAAAACATTAATAACGGATTAAACTACTAAAAGACTTGTGCTCTTAATTGTTGGACTATGGCCACTATCCTTTGCATTGGAGAACCTATACTCTTGATTATGGACTTATGGACTTAGACTTAGGACTCTCTCCCTTGTGCTTTGGACCATTATGGAGTTTGATATTCTAGCCTTTATTTGGCTTGCTTATTGGCTCATGAGGATGGAATTCTATTCTGATTATGCTTTGAAGAGTGCTTCCATGTGGTTAGATCTTTCTTACCCTAGCTTTTATTTTATGCATTAGGATAGTCACTTCTTCTCCACCCCTTCTTCAATTTTCAAAATCCTCTCCCTTTTTCAAAACATTCTTGTTTTCAAACTTAAAACCGCTTTCATAATAAAACCTTGACTTCGATCAAGCGATTTTCAAACTTTCTTTTTTCTTTAATAAATGTCAATCTATTTTAATCATATTTTGACCATTTCATAAAGACATAAAAAAATACAAAACTCATCAAATCTCTTCTTGTGCCTTATGCACTTTTTCTTTTAAAACTTTTTCATAAGTTTATACATGATTCATTTCTTTAAACGAAATTATTCGCTTGGAAATGACGACTTGTCTTTACACTTAAAATCAACCAAAACAAACAAATTGCATTCTTTGTACCACGAACTACGAGGTTTTGATCCTACATTGCACTTCGTGGGTACGTAGGCATGAGGCGATAAGTCTCTCCAAACAAAAAAATCTTAAAAAATATTTCTCCTCTCATCTCCCTAATCTCTTTTCAAGCAAACTATTTTTAGACCAAAAAGAGGTAGATATTTCAAAGGGTTCCTATAGGGTACTATAGACGTTTTGGGTGCTAACACCTTCCCATTGTGTAACCAACCCCCTTTACCCATTCTCTGTTTGTTCTTGTTTTTTAGAACTATTTAGGTTTTGTTCGCTCTTTTTCCTTTCCCTTTGTGGATAAAATAAAAGTGCGGTGGCGACTCTTGTTTTTTTGAGTTAAGTTAATCAATAGCTTATACTCACAAATTTCCCCGCTACAGAAAATTGGCGACTCTGCTGGGGACACCTTCTCCCTTGAGGGGTTTAGCCTACTTTGATTTATTTATCGCTTTTTGTCTGATTTGTTTGTTATTGATTGTTCTGTCAGGGTGCTTGGCGATCTGTGTGGTGAGATAAGCCCAATACCCAGGCTTGAGTGTACACCTTGGACTAGGGTGGAAAGTAGTGGGATCTACGTGACATCTTGGTACGCTTGGTGTTCACGAAATTCACATCTAGACAAGGTTTTCTTGGGAGATATTCTGACGTGCGCGTCTATCGCATTTCGGGGTGTTGATCTAGAGAACTATCGACTCTGACGGCCATTCCCCAAGGACTCAGTTGAGGCACTCCTCCAAGAGGCAATAATGGCAGACCAGAAATGGCAAACCCGTTATGCTTCTTGATCCGAGGACCCGAAGCTGAGGACTTTAGAACCCTTAACCCATCTTGGCCTTATTAGGGCGTGGTGCGGTGGCTATTTAGGTGCAGACTTGAATTAGTTGTTACGTGATACCACACTCAGACGAGACTCTCTTGAGAATATTATTGACCACCAAGAAAGTTGGGAAATCGATAATATCCAAAAGATGGGTTGTAGACTCTGGAAACTTCTTTAGAACCTTGTTCGGCAGGTGTTATACCTTTAGTACATACCTTTGTGGGTTGGTTCTTAACCTTGACTCCATGCTCGTGACTTGAACCTTGACCCGTGTGCTTTGTGTGATCTTGTTTGTGGTTACTGCATACATGCACTCATGCATTCATGGACATTCTGTTTCAGTCGATTTTCAAGGATTTTAGAGATTTTCCTTTTGCAAACATCAGATAATATTCAATAAAATGAGATATTTATCAGTATTTAAAAAAAAAAAGTGTTATTCTTTGCAAAGTTTGCAATTGCTTTATATTTTAAAGATCCTTGAAAGTTGAATAAAACGTTTGCATTTTTTGCATTAGCATTCACATCATCTTTGCAAATTTGAAGGATAGTTTGGAGAGACTCACTGCTATGATGGAAGCAATGGTTGCTGCTCAGAATCAACCTCCTCCTCCTCCGCTTTCAACCCCTGTGCAAAGGACAGTCATTTCTGAGATTGTCTCCACACCCATATCTGTGGCGCTTGCTAGTGTTCCTCAATACTCCATGCCTCCTGGCTTCCCCTGGGGCATGCCTGTTAACTTTGTTCCTGAAGGTTATCAACCACCACCACCGCCTCCTGAAGTTCCATTGGTTCCTACTGTTCAACCCATGATGACTGTA